>CM053031.1:309724965-310368715 GCA_028564925.1 Lithobates sylvaticus
AAAAATACAAAACAAAGTCCGCTTATCTTCAACATAAAAGAAAGTCAGCTTATCTTCAGCACAAAAACAAAATTAGGAAAAAACATACAGTTTTGTAGTCGGGTCTTTTAGCAGCCTCCACACAGCAACACAGCTCAACCGACAGGTGTAATCACGTAATGTACGCTGTCTTCCTGGAGGCCCTTAACCCCCTGTGCGCTGAATCCCTGTGGTCATGGAGGGAGACTCTTTCCCACCCGAATATCTCTTCAGAGCCTCCCAAATTCCGTGTCCCAAATAACTTATTATTAACATAGAGAGGACTGCGAGTCAGTCCTCTCCTGTTTGGCTACTCCCGGAACCCCTCACCCATTTTGGGTGAACCCCTGAACAACGCTGCGACTCCCTTAAAGGGACCACAATCCAAATACTGGTGCTATATAGCACCCGTCCAGGACCCAACCTTGGCATCCTGTACAATACTAATAATGTTTTTGAATATTTGTATTATATTTATACATTCTACCAGTGTCCATTACCGTTATATACAGCCTGACAGTGTCCATTATATACAGCCTGCTAGTGCCCATTATATACAGCCTGCCAGTGCCCATTAAATATACGGTAGCCATTGTAAATGTCAAAATGCTCTGGTCCCAATACACACATTATCTGATATAACATGTTAATATTTTGTTTGTGCAAATGTCATACATACATGTGGCAGTTGTTGTGGAGTGGAGCAGAACAGTAGAAGTTCACTCACCGCATGTGAGATCGATGTCCCGCTGTGTCAGAACGCCGTGCAGCCGTGGTAGCGATGTCCCGCCTCCTATGACACACAGCCCAGTGATTCGTAGCATTGGATCACTGTGCCGTCTGTCACAAGAGGAGGTGGGACATCGCTATGTGGCTGCTTGCGCTGCGATCTGACAAAGAATGTAATCACACAAGAGGACACAAGAGGAGGTGGGACATCATTATGCGGTGCGGCAATCTGACACAGCATTAGAGGGAGGGGAAACTCACAGGGGCGCCGGGCCATTCACGAGCGTCACCCAGCGGCATGGCCCCGCCCCTTTTTCTCCTCCATTTCGGGCAAATTGTTAATTGACTCGAATATAAGCCGAGGCGGGTTTTTTCAGCCAAAAAAATGGGCTGAAAAACTTGGCTTATACTCGAGTATATACGGTAATGTGAAAATGGCTTAATGTAGCTTAACGTGTAATAAAGTGCCTAAACCTCAATCAATTGCCCTAAAACTTTGCATAGCCTAAGTTTTAACATTTCCAAACCCATCCAAGAAGTTTCATGTGATTCGGTGTTCCACAAGGCAAACTAGGGACATTAAGCTTGTGTTTTGGGAAGCTTAATGTGGCTTAATGTACAAAGACCGTAAATGTTAACCAATTTCCCCCCCAACTTCACACAATAGAAGACTCTATCTATGCCAACATATTTAGAAAATTTCAGCTCATTTGTTAAATCACACCAAAAGTTATTTACATTAAGCTATATTTTACAATCCCAAAACATGTGGCTCAGTGTAAAAAGAGTCTAAGGTACGATAATGTGCCTAAATGTTCATAAATTGCCTTGAAACTTTGCATAACCTAAGTTTTCAACTTCCCAAACCTATCCTAGAAGAGTCATGGATTTTGGTTTCCCACAAAGAAAATGAAGGTGTTAAAGAGGAAGTAAACACTGATGGGTTTTACTTCCTCTTTTGCTCCCTGTATATCCTGCAAATGAAAAGCCTAATGGGCTAGTATGCATCGCATACTAGCCCATCATGTACCACTTACCTGCAAAAGAATCCAGCGACGTCCCCTGTGTTGGCAGCGTCCATCTTCTTGCCCTCTTCCTTCAGGGCCGGCTCTGTGATTTGCTGGAGCCGCGTGACGTCACTCCAGCGCGTGCGCATGGGAGCCGCGACCGGCAGCATATGCTAGGGAAGAAACGGCCTTTAGTTTTGTTTCTTCCCTGCGCATGCGCCGCAGTAATTTCCGGCGGACTACAAGTGAAATATCTCCTAAACGGCGCACATTTAGGAGATATTTCCACTACCTATAGGTAAGCCTTATTCTAGGCGTACCTATAGGTAAAAGTCCAAAAAGTGGGTTTACAACCACTTTAACTTACAATAAAGTGCCTAAACCTTAAACAATTGCCTTGAAACTTTGCACAACCCAAGCTTTCAGCTTCCCCAAACCTATCCTAGATGTTTCATGGATTTTTGTTTTCCACCTTCTGTGTAGTGGCTGTAGTGTGGGACAGCCAATGGGGGAATTTTATGCGTGTGTGTCGCTCACCAGTCAATCACTAGGGGTTTCTTGGCCAGTGGTGCATGCTGGGGAAGTGCATATATACTTAGGAGAATTGCCATATGCTCAGTCTTCATACAGCCTACATCCAGGCTTGTCCTGGAGTTGGGAAAACTCAAGTGTGGAAAAGGTTTGACTAGGAGTCATGCTGATTGAGGAGAAAAAACAGAGACGCTGGATGGCTACTGGAGGTATCTGTTACTGGAAAGGACCTAAGGAGCAAGTCTGGTGTCCCTCCTACTGAAGATCTTATGTCTATTCCCTATTCAGTTGTTTCTCTAATACCCAGTGCCAGCCTGTGCGCCTATTGATTCTGCACTGTGGAATATTGAAAGGGACTGATGAGTTTTGAGTTATGTTCTAATCTAGTTTTGCCATGGATGTTCTCAGCCCTATACCTTCTGTCTGTTATTGAGTTCTCCAATAAAGCATTTAAAAATGTACTTAAAATGACTGGCGCCAAACCTTTCTTTGATCGCAAAGTCCTTCACTGGTCTAGGATCTGCCCAAGATCAAAATGTCAGTCTTTCCTGTCTTTGGGTGTCCATGCTATGCCTCTGGGGGTCAGGGGGTGCTGTACTTTTTTTTTTTTTTGGATGTTATCCAATTTCCCTAAAATTCCCACAATGGAAGACTGTATCTATGTCAGCATATTCTAAAAATCTCAGATTGTTTGGTAAAACAGACCAAAGTTTATTCACTTTTAACAATTTTATTATAGTCCTGAAACATTTAATTGGAATATTTGATCCCCCTCTCCCACACGAGTGCCCCCAAGGGAGACCGGCTCTCCAACGGGTTACTCGAGAAGAGAAGGAGCCAGGAGCACCGCTGAGGGACCCCAGAAGAGGAGGATTGGTCCTACTCTGTGCAAAACCATCTGCAAAACCATCTGCACAGAGGAGGTAAGTATAAAATGTTTGTTTAAAAAAAGAAAATGAACCTTTACATATCCTTCCAGCTAAATGTCACTCATTTCCCTTGTGGGAAACCAAAATCTATATTCAGGACAGGGTTGGGAAGATAAAAACTTTTGTTGTGCAAAGTTTCAAGGTTATTGATTAACCACTTCAGCCCCGGAAAGATTTGCCCCCTTAATGAATAATAAATATCCCAAAGAAATGTAAAAAAAAAAAAATCTTCATCAGTTTAGGCCAATATATATTCTTCTACATATTTTTATATTGCTATGGGGCACTCAAGCCGAGCCGCAGCTTTGTGTGACATGGAGCCATGGTTCGGCCCGCCCCCCTCTCTCCTGATTGGCTACCTGACTTTTATTGACAGCAATGTGAGTCAATGGCAACACTGCTGTGTCACAGTCAATCAGGAGGGAGAGTCCCAGACGGCCGAGGCACTCATGCACATTGCTGGAGAGGGAGCTCAGGTAGGTATTAGGGGAGCTGAGGGAAGTTGCTGCACACAGGTTTTTTTTAATCTTTTTAATGCATAGAATGCACCTTCTACAATCACTTTAAACCACATTAACCACTTTGCGACCGCCGGCCGTCAAATGACGGCCAGGCGGCGCAGCTCTCGTTCCGGGAGGGCGTCATATGACGTCCTCCCCTTCTGTGCACTGCAGGGAGCGCGCGCGCGCCGCTGGGAGCGCGCGCGCGCTCTCGCCGTGTCACTGGGCACCCGATGCGCGTGCCCAGCGGCCGCGATGTCCGCTGGGCACCCGCGATTGCCCGGTAACACAGCGGGACCGTGAATCTGTGTGTGTAAACACACAGATCAACGGTCCTGTCAGAGGAGAGGAGCCGATGGTGTGTTCTCTGTACAGAGAAACACCGATCGGTCTCCTCCCCTTGTGAGTCCCCTCCCCCCACAGTAAGAATCACTCTTAGGGAACATATTAACCCCTCCCCGCCCCCTAGTGGTTAACCCCTTCACTGCCAGTGTCATTTATACATGAATCAATGCATTTAAATAGCACAATGGTGCCAAAAATGTGTCAAAAATGTCCGATGTGTCCGCCATAATGTCGCAGTCACAATAAAAATCGCTGATCACCACCATTACTAGTAAAAAAAAAAAATATTAATAAAAATGCTATAAAACTATCCCCTATTTTGTAAACGCTATAACTTTTGCGCAAACGAATCAATGATCGCTAATTGCGATTTTTTTTTTTACCAAAAATATGTAGAAGAATACGTATCGGCCGAAACTGAGGAAAAAATATGTTTTTTTATATATTTTTTGGGGATATTTAGTATAGCAAAAAGTAAAAAAAATATATATTTTTTTTTAATTTGTCGCTTTTCTTTTGTTTATTGCGCAAAAAAGAAAAAACGCAGAGGTGATCAAATACCACCAAAAGAAAGCTCTATTTGTGGGGAAAAAATGATAACAATTTCATTTGGGTACAGTGTCATATGACCGCGCAATTGTCATTCAAAGTGCGTCAGCGCTGAAAGCTGAAAAATGGCTTGGTCAGGAAGGGGGTGAAAATGCACTGTAGTGAGATGGTTAAGCTCCCCAAAAAAAACACCTTAATCACTTGCCAACCAGCCGCCGCAGTTTTACTGCAGCAGCATGGCTTGGCTGGCCGAAATTACATTATGTTACGTCGCTTCGCCTTGTGGCCACTAGGTGCATGCGTGTGCTGCCAGAGGTACGCGACTGCTGCTCACCCACAGAGACTATGCGAGTGCCCGGCGGGCGCTATGATCGCCGTACACCCGCGATCGCTCGCCCCATCAGAATTGCCCCCATTAGGGGGGAACACACGAGCCTCATGGGAGGTGGACGTGTTGAGTGAGCGCTCTCCACCTACCCACCCCTCCCCCGGGACATGAAACAGCCAGCCGGCAATTGAGCTGATTTAACGGAACGCTCAGCTGCAGCAGGAGAGAGAGATGCCGACACGCAGACAGACAGCGCAGCAAGCCGGCGCGATACGGGCATATCTCTCCCCGCGTGTGGCAAGTGGGGAACAGCACTACCCAACAAGAGGAATGGAGGCGAGTGGCTCCCGACCAGTACCGGAGCGCACAGGCAGCGTACTGACCCCAGCCGACCCTGTTACAGCCGACAGAAGATCCACCGGCCGCGGCATTCAATCTAAAGAGCGGGGCTCTCCCGCGATAGGGAGAGGTCAGGCAATAGCGAGAGGAGGCAGCCCCACACAGAGCTTTGGAAGCAACAGCGCCAGGCACAGAGCGGAAGAAGAGGACCAGAGGAGACCCAACACAAAGGGTAAGAAAAAGCAAGATTTAATGACGGGACTGAAGCTGGGACAGGAAAGGAATGGGGATAAAGAGGACCCAGGGAGGAAGCATAAAGATACGCAGGTAAATACCCGCATCACCCTGACATCACTGGCATCCCCTACCCTGTTATCCCCAACCTCCACACTAAAAACTCCCCAGACCTGTCTAACGGCTCCCGAAACAGAAACAGAGAACATATCGGCTCACCTGGCGGCAAGGGAAGATAGCCTAGAGCTGAACACACAGGAGGACCCCTTTGCAGATATTGTAGATATTACTGACTCTGAAGAGCTGGGGAGGACAGAGGGCCCAATGGGTTTAAACCCGTATGAAGAAGGCCATACACCCCAGGAGACAACAACACAAATGCCCAATATAGAGTGGGACAGAGACAACGCGCCCCCAATACTTGAGAGACAGGCGGAGAATCTAGAAACAGACATCAGAGACATTAGAGAGCTTCTTAAAGCTTTACCTACCAAAACGGACATTATGCAACTAATTTCAGTAGTGGAACAATCCTGCCAGCAAGCGGTAGACAACCTTAGAGAGGAGATATGCGACTTGGGGCATAGAGTGGAAACACTAGAGAACGGTCAGGAAGCAACAATACGAACGGTCGCAGATATACAAGATATAACAAGCTACCATGAGGGAGCGTTAAATTTATTTAAAGACCAATTAGACGACTACGAAAATAGGGAACGCAGACAGAACATTCGAATAAAAGGCCTCCTGGAAACAATCCAGGGGCCTGAGCTGCTCCCTACAATCCAACAACTGTTTCGCCAAATAATGGGAGATGAAGCACCTGAATCTATTGAGGTAGACAGAGTGCATCGTGTTCCATCCCATGTTAACCCAAATGCGGAAAGACCAAGAGATATAATATGTAAATTACACAAATATACAGTAAAAGAAGCTATAATGAAAAGCGCACGCAGAAAAACTGAAATTGTTTATGATGGAACGTATATCTCACTATATCCTGACTTAACATACCGGACCCTGATGCAAAGACGCAATGTCAAGCCAATATTAGAGGCCCTACGTGCAGCAGATGTCAAATATCGCTGGGGGTTCCCGTTTAGCCTCACGGCATCCCGAAATGGAAAGACAGCAACCCTTAGATCCAAGGACGACATACAGGCGTTTGTAGAAACATTAGAACTGCCCCCAATAGACTTTGTAGACTGGAGGAGAGGCGATTCGGGAAATCCTTTACAACGCCCCGAGCAATGGCGACAAATGACATACAAAGGCCAACGCAAGAAAAGATAAACTATGGGGGGGGGAGAGAGGGAATGTAAATGTATAAAATAGGATGATGGACAAATGCAGAGGTGGGGAGCCCCGAGGGGGGGGGGTGGGTGAGGGAGGGGGGGATATAGAGGGCAAATCAAAGCAAAACACTTAATTAAGAAATGATGGCACAGAAGATACAATATATAAATAACTTGGCAGATAGTAGATATGTCTTCCTTTTTTTTTTAAGGGATCAAATCCACGCTATGTGGTTTGTGCTTCCTCCAACTACTTTTTCTTTTTCTTTTTTCCTTTTTTTTTTTTTTTGGTGTGATATAAAAAAAAAGATGACAAATGTTATAAGGTACACGATTTAAGGGATTCTCCTTTTTTTGTGGTGTTTTTTTTTTTTTGCGGTCCATGGTGATGCGGTTTCTCTTCTCTTTTTTTTTTTTTTTTGTAGAGAGATCAATTTGCATAGAGTTTGTATATACATACATACATGCATGTAAAGGGTAAAAGGGGCCCAATCCACCTGAGAGCCCCTCCCTTTTTTTTTAGTCCCCTCCTCCTCTCTTGTGATCTATTTATCAAGAACCTCTCTTGAAATTAGGGAAAATGAAAAACGCACGAGAGGACAGATATAGGGAGAAATGAAAGGGAAAGAAGAGATGTCTTTGTATGGTGGAATCTGTTTTCTATTGCAAGCGAGAAAAGAGGTCTGGGATATTTTTAAGAGGGAGGAGGGAAAGAAGAAGGAAGGGACGATACCAGGTGGTGAAATGATGTATGCTAATATGCGAGAGGGGGAGGGGGAAAGGGGGAAAGAGACCTCCTTTTTTTTTTTTTCTCTCCTACCTCACACCCCCTCTCTGGTGCTTGACGGTTCTATAAATACCTGAAAATATGGAGGGAGGGGGAACAGAGGGAAGGGGAGGAAGGGAAGAAGAGAGAAAAGAAAATCACTATTGAATAGTCGTTACTACTCCATATAACAATGGTTAATATGGGTATAGGTGGTTAAAGGTGATAGGAGGTATAGGATGTCTTATCCACTACCCATGTTTTTGGGGTTCCTCATCTTGTATTTTTATATTCCCCCTTTTTTTTTTTTTTTTTTTTCCTCCTTCTACCCCCCTAGGTAATAGAAAGAAAGGGACTAATTGGGAGAAGGATGTAGGTAACTGGGATTAAAGGATGGGAGAGAGTCTAAGGTAGGGCAGCTTAGAAGAGAAGGGGAAGAGAAGGGGAAGGAAAAGGGAAGGAAGGAGCGAACCCAGAAATAAAATGACCGGGGGGGGGACCTAGATAAATGGGACGGGGTAAAGAGGAAATTCACTCGATAGGACGGGTCCGATATACAGGACTTGAAAATCTGCAAGACTGCAGAAGGTTAGAGAGGCCTGGAGGGAGGGATTCATCCCTCCATGGACATCTCTTCCAATTAGGAAGCAACCCAAAGGAAACAATTTTTTTTTCTTCCCTTTTTTATTTTTTTTTGTTTATTTTTCCTTTTTTTTAATTTTTTTTTTTTTTTTATTTATTTATTTATTTATTTTTATTTTTTGGAGACTGTTTAGTGACCACTTCTCCCCCGCCTCACCTGTGGACAAATGTAATGAGCAGAAAGGAAACGTTAAGAAGATAGAAAAAAAAAACAGCAATGACAGCCCCAATAAAAATCATATCTTATAATACAAGAGGATTAAAATCAGCCCAGAAAAGAGGACACCTATGGCAGGAAATGCGCCACTATGCGGCAGATGTGATCTTTATACAAGAAACACACTTTGTAATAGGAGAAATACCAAATATGGGATTAAATTTGTTCAACCAATGGTTTCATGCACCATCCCCGATTGCTAGAGCAAGAGGGGTAACAATAGCATTTAGAAAGACATGCCCGATAATAGCGGTATCCACGCGGACAGACCCTGAAGGGCGTTATCTCTTCGTAAAGGCCAGATTAAATGGCTATTGTTACACCTTCGCTTCAATATACGCGCCAAACACAGGAACAGCAATTTTTTTAATAAAAACTTTGAAAATACTTGAAGAATATAAAGAGGGATTTCTGATTCTAGGGGGAGACTTCAACTTAGTACTTGACCCAAGTATGGACTCCTCAACAGGGAAAACCCCCATATCCTTTAGGGCACTAAAACATATAAAACAATTATTAAGATCTCTCCATCTAGTAGATGGATGGCGAGTAAAACATGATAAGATTAGAGACTACAGCTACTATTCTAAAATACACAATATGTACTCCCGCTTGGACCTTTTCCTGGTGGACCAGTTCTACCTGGAAAAGATCCGATCGTGTACGATAGAACCAATTACAATCTCAGACCATGCGCCGATAACGATAACCTTATACCCAATAGCAATGGGACACTTGGAACGAACTTGGCGACTTAATGAGACCCTATTGGATGATAAACATATAGTTGAGGCATTAGACACCAAATTAAAAACCTATTTTGAAATAAACGTGCCTGGAGAAACCACTGACCAGGCCATATGGGAAGCCCACAAATCGGTGATCAGGGGTGAGTTGATAGCACATGGATCAAGGAAAAAAAAAGAGAAACAAAAACAAATAACAGACCTACTGGAAGAGATTAATAATTTGGAAAAAATACATAAAAGACAACAAGATCCCGGAGATGTCAAACGTCTGGAAACGGCGCGGAATAAACTAACACAATGCCTGGATGGCAAGATTAGAAACAAAGCCAGGTATTATGCACATAGATTTTATGAACAGGGAAATAAATGTGGCCGACTTTTAGCAAGGCAGCTTAAAAAACAACAAGACTCTAGGCACGTACATAAACTAACAGTACAAAATAAAAAGATAGTGGAAACTCAAGCCATAGCAGCAGAGTTCCATGGGTTCTATGAAGCCCTATATAACATCCAGACAGATCCATCAAAAGTCAAGGAAGATCACCGAAGGGAAGAAATCAGAGAATATATAAGAAGCTCGGACATGCCCTCATTATCAACAGAAGCGACCGAGAAAATAAATAGGCCAATTACAGTTGAAGAGATAACCAGAGTAATAGCGAGCTTGGCGATGGGAAAAAGCCCAGGGCCAGACGGCTTTACAAACTCATATTATAAGAAATTTGCCTCAACCTTAGGGACCCCAATATGCAACTTTAACGCGGTCAATAAGTTAAACCCTCTCCCACCAGAAGCCTTACTGGCCTACATTACAGTACTCCCTAAGCCAGGAAAAGACCATCAAAGATGCGCAAGCTATAGACCTATCTCCCTGCTAAATTCAGACACCAAACTTCTGGCCAAAATTTTAGCACTTAGATTACAGGACCAAATAATAAAAATAGTTCACCCTGACCAGACGGGATTTATGAATGGCCGAGAGGCTAGAGACAATACTTTAAGGGCCCTGCAAATCCTACACTGGATGGAAAAAGGCCCCAACAAAATCCCGAGAATGATAGTGTCAATGGATGCCGAAAAGGCTTTTGACAGGGTGAACTGGGTCTATATGACAGAGGTTTTAAGAGAGATAAAGGTGGGAGAACGAGTAATGGGCTGGATAGCGGCACTATACGCTGATCCAAGAGCGAGGGTGAAAGTGAATGGCACCCTTTCAAAATATTTTCAAATACACAACGGAACGAGACAAGGGTGTCCCTTGTCACCTTTATTGTTCGCCATGACACTAGAACCCTTTTTATGTAGAATAAGAAAAAACAACGAAATCCAAGGGACTAGCATAGGAGCTTATGAACATAAAGTATCGGCTTACGCGGACGACTTATTATTTTATCTGTCAACTCCACAGACATCACTACCGGCACTGATGACAGAAGTATCTAAATTTGGAGAACTATCCAATTTCAAGATAAACTTCGAAAAGTCAGTTATTTTACCCTGCCATATCCACCCAGAAATGGTGAGAACCCTGAAGGGCCTATACTCATTCATGGAATAAAAAATCCTTGGTATATTTAGGGATACACTTAACATCCGACCTCAAACTATTATACGATCTGAACTATAGGGTTTTGATGGAGGGGGTCATAGAAGACCTGGGGAAGTGGAAAGGACAAGTGTTAACATGGTTTGGAAGGGTGAGTGCAATAAAAATGAGTATATTGCCCAAAATCCTCTACACACTTTATACTGTCCCAATCCCACTTCCCCAGAACTTCTTTAGAAACATACAGAGGGCCTTCACGTCATTCGTGTGGAACAAAAAACGCCCCAGACTCGCACATGAGATACTATGTAAAGGGAAGCTAGAAGGAGGTATGGGGCTACCAGACGTCAAGTTATATTATAAGGCGATGGCACTAGTGCGTATTTTAAACTGGAACCACGATCAAACAAATAAAATATGGGTTACTCTAGAACAAACAATAGCAGGAAGGAGATTAAAAGGAATATCATGGATCCCAAAGGCAAACAGGGGTCTTTCAAAATGGGTATCACCACTAACCCAAAATACTTTAAAAATTTGGGACCATCTTAACCAGTTAGGGGACTACGCCCCTCAGATATCTCCATTAACCCCGATGGAGGGCTTCTCGTGGTTCCCACCGGGAGAAGAGATGGGATTCATGGGAAACTGGGGGAGAGAAGAAGACATGATATGTGGCAACCTTGCCCCAAAGGGAACTCTATTATCGTTAATAGAACTGATACGGAAGTACGGAACTATACAAATGGCCGAATGGAGATATCACCAACTGGGGTGTTTCTACAACAAAAAAAAGGCTATGTTGAGAACCCTTGATTCACTTACCATATTTGAATCTAAGTGCGCAAAGATGACGACGCATAAACATCTGCTGTCACAAATGTACAAGTTAGTTCTCGGTATTAGGAAGAGCTCAACACCCTACTACATTAGAGAGTGGGAAGGGGAGCTAAAATATAAATTCTCCGCAACGCAAATCAAAGAGCTTATCGAGTCTACATATTGTACATCGAGAAGCGCTCAAATTCAAGAAATGTCATACAAATTTCTAACCAGATGGTACCTGACACCTGCGAAACTAGCTCAGATGTATCAGAAAGTGGATGGAAGGTGTTGGAGAGGATGTGGGCAGAGGGGCACCCTTCTTCATATATGGTGGTCATGCCCCATGATCAGAGGGTTCTGGCAAGAGATTGCACCATGGATTAGGAGGCTGTCAAGGGGGAAGATGGAGTTGACGCCATTAAATTTCCTGTTCCATGGGTCAACAAAATCACGTAGAGCATATACGAACAGTATCACGCCGCACTTGATAAATGCCGCAAAACTATTGATACCTAGATTATGGAAACAGACTAAGTGTCCAAACCTGCTTGACTGGAGGAAGGAAGTGAACGTGATAAAAGAGGCTGAAAGATGGATCCATATAATCCATAATAGAAAGGAAAGGTTTACGCAAATCTGGACAGAATGGGAAACCTGCTCATTAGAAATTGAATAAGTAAGAAATATACATGGAATGTCCAAAGAAGGGAGAGGTGGGAGAGAGGTGGTATGTATCCATTTTTGTTTTATTTAAACTTAGAAAACTCCATTTCCTTTTTTTTTTTTTTTTATTATTCTCCTCCTTTCTCCTCTTCCCCCCTAAATTTTTTGGCCCTTTTCCGCCCACCCCCCACCCACTCCAATACCCTCACAATCGCACACTCAGATCCACTATAGGCGAACCCCACCCCCTACCAATACCCCCATATAGGGCACATAGGAATGGGAAATTAGGAAATATAGATTTAGAGAATATCGGGGGGAGGGAAAAGAGAGAAAGAGGGAAATTTAAAAGGGAATAAAATGGCCGGTAGAGGCCTCAGACACTAAACTTAACACTTAATAACACTCAACGTTTTAATTTTAATATTTTTTTTTTTTTTATCTTACACAACGGGAGGGGGAAGACTAATAGTAGAGATAGAGAGAGGGAAAAAAGAAGGAAAAAAAAAAGAAAAGAGAAGGACAAATCACATAAATATATGGGAAAGGGAGGGGGGAAAATAAGGAAGAACAGGGAGGGAGGGGGGAAGTGTGGGGGGGGAATGGGTCTGGGGGGGGTGGGGGGGGAGGAGGAGAGGAGTTCTTTTTTTTTTTTTTTTCTCTTTTTTTTTTTTTTTTTGTATATACTTAACCACTTCAATACAGGGCTTTTAAACACCCTTCCTTACCAGAGCACTTTTTGCGATTCGGCACTGCGTCGCTTTAACTGACAATTGCGCGGTCGTGCGACGTTACACCCAAACAAAATTGACGTCCTTTTTTTCCCACAAATAGAGCTTTCTTTTGGTGGTATTTGATCGCCCCTGCGGTTTTTATTTTTTGCGCTATAAACAAAAGAAGAGCGACGATTTTGAAAAAAAAACACAATATTTTTTACTTTTTGCTATAATAAATATCCCATTTTTTTTTAAAAAAAACTATTTTTTTCCTCAGTTTAGGCCGATACCTATTCTTCTACATATTTTTGGTAAAACAAATCGCAATAAGCGTATATTGATCGGTTTGCGCAAAAGTTATAGCGTCTACAAAATAGGGGATAGATTTATTGAATTTTTTTTTTTTTTTTTTTTTTACTAGTAATGGCAGGGATCTGCGATTTTTTTTTCGTGACTGCGACATTGCGGCGGACACTTC
Organism: Lithobates sylvaticus; assembly: GCA_028564925.1. Classification (NCBI taxonomy): domain Eukaryota; kingdom Metazoa; phylum Chordata; class Amphibia; order Anura; family Ranidae; genus Lithobates; species Lithobates sylvaticus. The sequence continues at coordinate 309,738,372 of CM053031.1, forward strand.
GGACACTTTTGACACATTTTTGGAACCATTTACACAGCGATCGTTGCTATAAAATTGCAATGATTACTGTGTAAATGTGACTGTCAGGGAAGGGGTTAACACTAGAGGGCGCTGGAGGGGTTAATGTGTGTCCCTAATAGGAGTGATTCTAACTGTAGGGGGAGGGGACTTAAGGGGAGGAGACCGATCATGTGATCCTCCGTACTGGGATCACATGATCCGTCTCCTCCCCGCTGACAGGACGTGGAGCTGTGTGTTTACACACACAGCTCCACGGTCCCGCCCGGTCCCGTTGTTTTAACGGGCAATCGCGGGTGCCCGGCGGACATCGTGGCCGCCGGGCACTCGCACCGGGTCCCGAGCGATGCCGCGGGCGAGCGCGCGCGCGCCGCCGGCGTGCGCGCGCCCCCCAGGCGGCCGGGAATCCGAGGACGTCATATGACGCCCACCCAGGATGGTAGATCCACCTTGTGGGCGTCATATGACTATGGCCGGGTATTGAAGCGGTTAATTACTTATTTATTTTTTGGCTATGTGTGGGTTGCTGGAAAAAAAGGGGGAGGGAAGAATATGGAAGGTAGATAAAGATGTTTATATGTAGAAGTATTTATACTTATGACAAAAAATGTGATGTTAATTGTAAATATCAAGAAAACTAATAAAGATTTGATAATAAAAAAAAAGAATTGCCCCCATTAGAATTGCCCCATCAAAACTGCCCCGTCATATTGCCCCATCAAAACTGCCTCCATCAAAACTGCCCCATCAAAATTGCCCCATCATATTGCCACCATCAAAACTGCCCCGATATATTGCCACCATCAGAATTGCCCCATCAAAACTGCCCCATCAGAAATGCCTCATCATAAATGTCCCATCAGAAGTGCCCCCATCAAAATTACCTCATCAGAATTGCCACCATCAAAACTGCCCCATCAAAATTGCCCCATCAATATACAAGCAGACAAAAGTAAAATAACTTGAAAAGGACATCCATTACACAAAGAAAAGAGGAAAGACATTCTAAGTCCTCTCTCACATGTGCGGACAGTATGTCCGTATTTCAGCCATCCGTTTGAACATGAACATCCACTGAAACCTGATATGATCCGTCTCCGCTATGGTCCGATTCTGCAGACGGAGGAAAATACTATTTTTCTATCCGTCAGCAGAGTGGATCGGATGAACATGGACAGATGGTCCGTGTGACAGACCTAGCCGGGACACGGGCTTTTTGAGAGGACTACATGCTAGCCTCCTGCCAGCTGATCACGGGCCCCCCAAAATACACTCTCTGTATATGCATTTGGCATTAGAAATAGACTAGCATCTGACACCTTGTGTCCCATTCAATGTCATGAACTCAAGATGTTAATTGAGTTAGTTGATCCCATTGTCCTCTGCACAATGCAGGAGACGCTCCGTCTGTTACTGGTGGTCTCCTGCTATTGTGATGAGATGTCTTGTGGTGGTAATTATGTTAATTTATAATCAACTGTGTTTAGCTCGGTGACCACAAGTCTGGCCTGTAGTGAAATCCTGTGTCACATCGGCTGCTTAAAGGAATTAGCTAATTAGTTTATGTTAAGTTGTTACAAGTGTATTGTTAGAATAATATGAGCAGGAGGGGGGATCTCCTCTTCTACTGTATATAAATGTCATCTTTGTAATAAATCTTCAGTCCATGTTTTAGCAACTAAGCAAGTGTTGTCTCTTTTGGTGCTTGGGAGCGGTTGGAATATCTTATACCTATATCCAGACTGGAAGCAAGTGATATATGACGAACGCACTCAAGAGGAGTGTAGGGACGTTCCGTCACATTGTTGGCAAGCGGTGGGATTGTGCTTCCTGCAGTCTGGGACATCCAAACCTCCACCTGGATCCAAGGTCCGGATAGCAGGAGAGGAGGAGAGGTACAGATACCAGCCGCCATGGAAGAGGAATTCAGGAGGAGGTTGCGAGAGATGCAGCTACAGCACAGAGGACCAGTATCAGAGCAGGTCCTGCTGGGATGGTTTGATTCTATTCGCTGCGAACTCTGGAAGGAAGCGCTAGCCCGTGAGCAGCGTCACCAGGGAAAAGTTCTCCCCTCCATCCAGGAAAGGTACTGGTCGCAGTATGGATTGCGGGTGCTGTTTTTGGGAGAAAAACCGCACAAGGAGCAGACAGCTGAATTAAGCAGGCTGGTCTGGGCAGAGATGAAGCTGGATGAGAGTTACAGAGCCCTCCGGTGGCATGTATCCCAAGCATGCCCTTGGATAGCAGATGACAGCCCAACGGAAGGCTTAAGCTACGGCGGCCTGGGACTGTTGTATGTGAAGCTGACAGGGGACTCTAACTTTGGGAGTGATTTGGAGTGGCGGTTGGATGAAATCATGGATTTCAGAAAAGGGCTACTGAACGTCTCGGAAGTGCACTGGGCACTGGAAGATTTGGAGTTTCTGGCCGATCAGGAATGGGAGCTGGAGATCGCCTACAGACGTCTCCTAGACTCTGCTCAGTGCCAGGGCTGGGCTCCCTTTGCCTGGGACTATAAGGAAATGCCAGTGGACAACTCTGAAATCCTGTCTGAAGAGTCAGCAATGTGGCAGAGTAACAGTGTGCTTTGCCAACCTGCCCCTGCAGCTATGGACGCGGAGGTCTTATGGCGGATGCAGCAAGTGCTGACTGACCTTGATGATCCTGTTTCTGCATGGGATGATCTTGGATGGAGGAATGTGCCTGTCCAGCAGCATGCCAGGGAATCGGCAGTGGAAAATCTGGAAATTGCCACCCCAGAAACTGAAGTGCTGACAACCGGCCAGAGCTCTGCCAACCTCTGCTCAGCACTGATAGCATCTTCTAGGTTCCACGGACAGATGGTGAACCTCTATCCCCAGACACCAGTTACAGAGACAGGGGATTTAATAGACTTTTCCGCTGAGGAAAAACAGCCTGATGAGCCTCCATCAGAAGAGCTGGTATTAGGGCCAAACTTCATTGAGCTCTGCCCAGCACCAACAGCAGTATCTGTGGAGTTCCAGGAAGCCGGGGCAGTTGGCCCCTCTCTCCGGCAACAAGCTGATGTAGTGAAGCTGCTACTCCCAGCTGAATCACTGGCAACATGGCAGAGCACCGCTGGCCTCTGCCTAGCACCTACAGTGTCTCTACAGCTTCAAGAAGCTGGGGCGATCGGTCACACTGTCCAGCAGCAGACGGCGCCCCAGAATGATGACACCAACCCAGCTAAAGTGCTGGCAACCGGACAGAGGGTCCAAGACCTCTGCCCCACACTTGTGGCAGTTCTGGAGGCCCAGGGTGAGGAGGTGGTGGTCACTCCCGAGCAGCAGCTCAGGACCCAAGGAGAGGATGCAATCTGCACTTCACAACTGCAGCTTGAGCTGATATCGGTGGATGGGACTTCAGTCCCCACTTGTATACCCCAGGGATGCTGGGCTGTCGGCCCAGATCCCCAACAGCATGATGGAGTGAGCCCAGTCACCCTATCTTCTCTCCAGCGGCTGAAAAGACTCCAGGGAGAAGGGCCAGTCCAGGCCTCTCCCCAGCGGCAGATATGTTCTATGAGAGAGGCAGAGGTTGGCTGGGTGAGTAGTGCTCTGTTTGAAACAATTTGTTTGGGGTACTGTGTGGGTACCAGCATTAGAGGACTGGAACTATGGACTAACTTCGGAGTCAACCCGTCTGGGGTCTCCTCCTGTGTTAGTCTCCTGCCGAAAGGGGAGAAATGTGACAGACCTAGCCGGGACACGGGCTTTTTGAGAGGACTACATGCTAGCCTCCTGCCAGCTGATCACGGGCCCCCCAAAATACACTCTCTGTATATGCATTTGGCATTAGAAATAGACTAGCATCTGACACCTTGTGTCCCATTCAATGTCATGAACTCAAGATGTTAATTGAGTTAGTTGATCCCATTGTCCTCTGCACAATGCAGGAGACGCTCCGTCTGTTACTGGTGGTCTCCTGCTATTGTGATGAGATGTCTTGTGGTGGTAATTATGTTAATTTATAATCAACTGTGTTTAGCTCGGTGACCACAAGTCTGGCCTGTAGTGAAATCCTGAGTCACATCGGCTGCTTAAAGGAATTAGCTAATTAGTTTATGTTAAGTTGTTACAAGTGTATTGTTAGAATAATATGAGCAGGAGGGGGGATCTCCTCTTCTACTGTATATAAATGTCATCTTTGTAATAAATCTTCAGTCCATGTTTTAGCAACTAAGCAAGTGTTGTCTCGTTTGGTGCTTGGGAGCGGTTGGAATATCTTATACCTATATCCAGACTGGAAGCAAGTGATATATGACGAACGCACTCAAGAGGAGTGTAGGGACGTTCCGTCACAGTCCGTGTTTATCCGATCCCCCCATACACAGTGTACAGGGACCGCCCTGTCATCCGCTGGCTCAGCGGGGATCAACGGAGCGATCCCCGCTGAGCAAGCGGATGTTCACGGGGCGGATCATCACGGATCCATCCCTCGTGAAAGGGGCCTAACACACAGAATAAAGAAAGGGAAGACATTAAAAAAAAATGGTGAGCACATTTAGACATGACATGTGGATCGTAAAATCCACACGTGTTCTGGCAAAAAGGGCATTTCCATTTTAAAAATGTCGCTGTGATCCGCCTTAAATTGCGCCATTTCCTGTCTGGAAACAATGTGATATTTCAACACAGTAAACCACGCAGACTGATGGGAAATGATGTGTCATCATTTCCCATGAGCCCAGGCGAGTCAGGAAGAGAACTAGGAGCACCGCGAAATAGGAAGTAGGCAGATTAGGACAACTGCCTAGCAACAGGGTCTTTCAAGTGAGTAAACATGTTTTAGCAAAAAAAAAATTTTTAAATTTAAAGGAGACTACTAATGTAAAATTGTTTTTTTAGATGACCCTTCACTTTAAGGTGAAACTATAAAAGTGAAATATTCCTTTAAATTTCGTACCTGGGGGGTGTGTATAGTATGCCTGTAAAGGGTGCATGTTTCCTGTGTTTACAACAATCCCTACACAATGACATTTCTAAAGGACAAAAAGTAATTGATAGTGCTAGTGCTGGATATTAATGAATTGTCGGTCCCAACAATACACATAAAAGTCATTGAAAAATAAAAAAAATAAAATGCGTGGGGGTCCCCCAAGATTGCATTACCAGGCCCTTCAGGTCTGGTATGGATTTTAAGGGGCACTCCACGCCAAAATTAAAAAAAAAAAATGGTGTGGAGTTCCCCCAAAAAATCCATACCAGACCCTTATCCGAATACGCAACCTGGCAGGCCGCAGGAAAATAGGGGGACGAGAGAGCGCCCCCCTCCGGATAGAGAGAGAGATCTCACCAGGTAGGTCAAGCAACAGTAGAAAACCTTCTCATTCAGCTTGGAAGCCCAGGTGCCGGAAATGCATATATCAAAAAAACAGGAAGAAGATCTTGGCAGCCGCACTTAAAAAAAAAATGTGTTGCCTTTTATTCCAAAATTCTTGTGAACAAAAATACAAGCCACAGCAGGAACAGACAGGAGCTAACGCGTTTCACACTTCAATGTAGTGCTTAGTCATAGCTCAAAGGCAAAAAAGGTTTTTTGAGTGCAGCTGTCCAGAACTTCTTCCTGTTTTTGAATCCCCCTCCTGAACTGTACCAGGCCACATGCCCTCAACATGGGGAGGATTTCCCCATGTTGATGGGGAGAAGGGCCTCATCCCAACAACCCTTGCCCAGTGGTTGTGGGGGTCTGTGGGCGTGGGGCATATCGGAATCTGGATGCCCCCTTTAACCAGGGGACCCCCAGATCCCACCCCCCCTGTGTGAAATGGTATTGGGGTACAAATGTACCCCTATCATTTCACAAAAAACTTTTTATGACAATAACTTGCATATTAACCTTTAAAATTAGCACTTTTGATTTCTCCCATAGACTTTTAAAGGGTGTTTCACGGCTTTCAAATTTGCCGCAAACACCCCAAATTGTTCGCTATTTGGCAAACAGCCAATGTTCGAGTCAAACTCATATTCGACCCGAGCAGACAGCCCATCCCTAGTCATAAAGCGTGGAACATTTGGGTGGAATCTGCTAATACTAATGCTGATTCTTCGGATGACTAGTTACCACTTGAATAGGTAATTAACGGTATATATTGGGATAAATAGAGTAGAGGGATAGAGGATTTTTACGGTGCTTATAAATAATGAGGAAAAAAGTTTATATAAAAAAAGAATATAACACATTTTAATGAAGTTCACAGTTAAAAAGCTCACAGATTCAGTTACAAAATAGAGAATCATAGGCTAGATGGTCATAGATGAGCATAAGTCTGGCTGTGACGATTTGGTTAAGGATTTGCATGTTAACCTGACCTGTTCCGCATATTTGCTTCATCAGGGGATATACAAATGAAATAAAGACTTCACGATATATAATTCACTATACAGAATGTGAAAAAACACAAATTAAACACCAATTGGAGAGCAAAAAATTACATACACATACAGAATGACATTATTAAAGTGTCAAGGAACAAAGTGTTGTTGTCATCACGTTTACCCTAACGGAGGAGGTAAAACTTACCAAACCAGAGAAGCTCCAATGAACAAACCACTGCCTAAGAAATGGGGTGAGCACTGAACCAACCAAGGGAGGGGTTGAGTGTGGCCACAGAGGGCACACAGTGACCTGACCGAAAAATAACCAAAAAGAATAGAATAAAAAATACAATAGAAAAAAGTGTGCTTATACATATATACATATACACACACATCTATATATGCGTGTGAATGTATATATATATATCCGTATGATAAGAAAAAGGAAGTACTTACTTAAAAACACACTAAATAGAACATGGGGTGGAGGGTGCCTGGAGAAAGTATGAATACTGACAATAAAAAATATAACTCTGGAAAAAATGAAAAAAAAATGGAAAAATGGGTAAATGCAATAAAATAAAAATAAAATGAAAAGTATATATAAAATTTAGATGGGGTAAATAGAGAAGGAAAATATTTTTATATATATATATATATATATATATATATATATATATATGGGATAAAAAAAAGGGGGGCCCATATGCACTAAAAGTTATGATAAGAAAATGAGGAATGAGTATGAGGAAAAACTAAATTTAGAATTAGTTATTAAGAAAAAAAAAAGAAGGGGGATGTGATGGGAAGAAATTACCATGAACAACCATATTAATAAATGCAGCCAAATTAACAGGGTGCATTAGGGACAATGTCTCATAATAATCAAATAGTATAAGGACATCATGCTGTTTAATTAATAATAGATAGTATAGACTATATTGAAAGTAAGTATTTAGATTAGGATAGATTAGCTGAGAAAGGTTAAAGAAAAATAAATAAACAGTAGAATGGCATTAGAAACTGATACAAAAAAAGAGATTTAATATTAAAAAAGAAATAAAAAAATGCACAAAAATGGGAACAAAGCATAAAGATGAAGGATTAAAGTCAGCTGTCTCTTCATTTCCCAGCATTTTCATCTCTTTGCTGTGGCTCACGAGGTCACGCCTTTTCCATGCTCTGCACGCCCATTTGAACAACCTTCGGGCGTCTAAGCTTGTTGACACGCCCACCCCCGTGCCTCTACGCACGGCATCATGTGTTCAGTAGTCCATAGGCATAGGCTGTCAGTTCGGCGCATGCTCTTTGGCGCCCTTACGTCCGCATCGAGTCAGCAACGTCAGACGCTGACTCGATGGAGGTCAAATATAAGCCGGTATGTCAGACCGTGCCAACGTCTGCAACGGAGGGTTACCTTTCTATGACTTTACTATGCTTACGGTAAGACTTCCCGCCTGGTGGATTCTGCCCCCTTCCGTGCATTTGCAGAATGTGTTGTACCACAATGGCAGATTCCCAGACGCTATTTCTTTTCACGTAAGGCCATTCCAGCTCTCTACCATCACATGGAAGGCAATATTGTGGCATCGTTGGGCAAGGAAGTCAGCCGCAAAGTCCACGTTACTGCTGACACATGGTCCAGCAAGCATGGGCAGGGATGATATATTTCATTCACAGCACACTGGGTAACACTGCTTGCAACTAAGAAGGATGCAGGACAGGGCTCAGTGCTGCAGCTTGTTGAGCCCCCACGTCTCCATACAGCTGGTGATGATGCCAGATTTGTCAGCTCTATCCCCTCCTCCTCTGCTGAATTGTCCTATGAACCTCAAGTACCACCTAAGCATTCAAAGGGCTATTCAATGAGTCAGGTTAAAAGGTGCCATGCAGTGCTTCAGATGCTGTGTCTAGGGAACAGGAACCACACCAGAGTAGAGATTCTTGCAGCTCTGCAGGGACAGGCCCAGAGGTGGATTACACCAAGCCAGCTGGAGCCAGGAATGGTGGTGTGTGATAATGGCATGAACCTCCTGTCCGTTTTTAGACAGGGAAAGTTGACACATGTGCCATGCCTGGCACATGTCCTCAATTTGGTGGTGCAGTGTTTCCTAAATAGGTACCCGGGTTTGGAAGATCTACTAAAGCAGGCCAGAAGAGTCTGTAGCCATTTTAGGCAGCCATACACAGCCATTGGTCGGTTGGCTAAAATTCAGCGGGAATAAACTGCCTGATTTGTGACATGCCCACCAGGTGGAACTCAACTTTGGTAATGCTGCAGTGGCTGCACATGCAGCAGAGGGCCGTCAACAAGTACCTGTGTGTGTATGGCACAATGACAAGCTCAAGCTGGCTCAGCTTTTTTTCCACATGCCAATGGCTGCTCACAAAGGATGCATGCACTATACTGTCACCATTTAAGGAGGCCACAAGGATGGTGAGCCGTGACAATGCATGCATCAGTGATACAATCGCTGTTGTGTTCCTGCTGGACATTGCGTGGCATTATGGACAGGGAACTCGAGGCAGAGCAGCAGGAAGAGGAGGACTTCCTTTCCTCTCAAGGTCCACTTTATGCAGACACAATTGTTCCTATGCCATAGACCACACAAGAGGATAGAGAGGAGGAGGATTCTGGCAGTTTCAGAGGCATTGAAGCAAAGGAAGACATCCCACATAGCAAGTAATTGTGCTGCAAGTGTTAAAATGACTTGCTAAGCTATTGCTAGATTTTCCAGGCTTCACAAATTAGTTGCACAATTGCAGCAAGTCTGCATTACATGACTCTAGATCAACTTTCTTTGCAAACATTCGGCAAGTCTGCTGCAAGTTCTGGTTCAGTTATGTTGTGTAATAGTTATCCCACCACAGGGGGTGACTGTGGATGAATTTTCATCATTGATCCCTGCCCTGTAAGGTTTGTCTTTAATTGGTGCTGGGGCAGCCATAGAATCACTTTGGGAGTAATGTACAGAGAGGCGAGTGGTAACCATGATATCCGATATGGAGTTCAGGGAGGTAGAAATCAAGGAGTAACCCCAATATCCCATTGAAGGAACACAATTTGGAATGTTTTATTTTTCCTTGTTTATATCCTGAGATTTAGCAGAAAATGTGTGTATTTAACGAGAGGTGTAAATAGAAACCTCAAAGTGAGCTTACCACTCAACTCTCTGCACACCACTCCCAAAGTGATCCTATGGCTGCCCCAGCACCAATTATAGAAAAACCTTACACATAGCAGAGAGCAATAATGAAAATTCAGCCACAGTTTCCCCTGTGGTGGGATCGGGAGTCATGTAATGAAGACTTACTGCAATTGTGCAAAAAAAAAACTGAAGCCTAGCGCGTCTAGCAATAGCTTAGCAAGTCATTTTCAAACTTGCAGCACAATTACTTGCTAAAGTTGCAAAAAAAGTATGTGAACCCTTTTGGAATGATATGGATTTATGCACAAATTGGTCATAAAATGTGATCTGATCTTCATCTAAGTCACAACAATAGACAATCACAGTCTGCTTAAACTAATAACACACAAAGAATTAAATGTTACCATGTTTTTATTGAACACACCATGTAAACATTTACAGTGCAGGTGGAAAAGGTATGTGAACCCCTAGACAAATGAGATCTCCATGAGCTAATTGGAGTGAGGTGTCAGCCAACTGGAGTCCAATCGATGAGATTGGAGGTGTTGGTTACAGCTGCCCTGCCCTATAAAAAAAACACACACCAGTTCTGGGTTTGCTTTTCACAAGAAGCATTGCCTGATGTGAATGATGCCTCGCACAAAAGAGCTCTCAGAAGACCTACGATTAAGAATTGTTGACTTGCATAAAGCTGGAAAGGGTTATAAAAGTATCTCCAAAAGCCTTGCTGTTCAGTCCACGGTAAGACAAATTGTCTATGAATGGAGAAAGTTCAGCACTGCTGCTACTCTCCCTAGGAGTGGGCGTCCTGTAAAGATGACTGCAAGAGCACAGCGCAGACTGCTCAATGAGGAGAAGAAGAATCCTAGAGTGTCAGCTAAAGACTTACAAAAGTCTCTGGCATATGCTAACATCCCTGTTAGCGAATCTACGATATGTAAAACACTAAACAAGAATGGATTTCATGGGAGGATACCACAGAGGAAGCCACTGCTGTCCAAAAAAAACATTGCTGCACGTTTACAGTTTGCACAAGAGCACCTGGATGTTCCACAACAGTACTGGCAAAATATTCTGTGGACAGATGAAACGAAAGTTGAGTTGTTTGGAAGAAACACACAACACTATGTGTGGAGAAAAAGAGGCATAGCACACCAACATCAAAACATCATCCCCACTGTGAAGTATTGTCAGGGCTCTAGCCGCCCTGGGCACCCTAGCCGGAGGGTGCGCGGGCACCTGGGCAGCCCTGGTCCCTCTGAACGCCGGCGCGCGCATGCACGCGCCCGCGGGACTCGTGCGCGCGCTCCCGTGCGCGAATAGCGGGCGCGCGCGCCCCCGTGCGCGTGCACGTGCGCGATCGGCGCCGCTTTGGCGCCAGTGGCCTTATTTAAAGGGGACAGCTGCCTGCATGCGGCGCTGTCCGTCTCAGCTCCCACCTGTGACCCCAACCTGAATCTGTCTGAGTTCCCTACCTGTGACCCGGCTTGTTTGACTCCGCTACTTTCTCCGTTCCTTGACCCCGGCTTGTTTGACCCTGCTCTGGACTGTGTTACTGTTGCTGAACCCCCGGCTTGCCTCCTGACCATCCTCCTGCCTGCCGTCCTTACCTGTCTGCCTTACCTGTTGTGACCCGGCTTGCCTGACCATCCCTGCTCCAGTGTCCCTGCACAGGTCTTCGCTGCTGCCGTCATCTGCTGATCTACTGCCGTTGCTGTCAGCTACTTCAGCCGTCTGCTGTTGCTCCTGTTGTCGGTTTACCTCCTGCCTTCTGGTTGTCTGCCGGACCTTCATCTGCAGATCTACCCTCTGAGCAAGTCCTGCATCTACCCTGCAACAGCCTGCTGCATCCACACGGACACTCCTACCCGCTGTGTTCACGGCTACGCTGTCCCCAATCCAGCAGGCCCTGAACCAGAGTTGTAAGAGAGGTCTCCAACCATCAAGTCAGGCTCAGCACTACCAGGTACCTAACAGTACGGACAGCCAATATGACTGAGCCTGCGGATGGAGCCTCAACCATGCGGGAAATGTGCTCCCACCTGGCAGCCCTTACACAAGCCGTGAAATCCCTGCAGGAGGGATATACCAAGCTGGAAGGCCAAGTTCAACAACTTGCCAGCCCCATGGCTGCTGCACCTCCTCCACCACCAGTGCAACCTGCTTCCCAACCAACAGTGGTGATGCTTCCCCCCGAACCTAGAGTACCTGTCCCAGAAAGGTTCTCAGGCGACCGGTCCAAGTTTCAAGCTTTCCGAGATGCCTGCCAGCTTTACTTTGCCCTGCAACCCCGGACCTTCTCCCTGGAAGTCACCAAGGTGGGATTCGTGGTGTCCCTTCTACAAGGAGAACCCCAGTCCTGGGCCCACCGTCTTCTGGGAGCCAACAGTGTCATGACCCAGTCCCTAGCCGCCTTCTTCCAGGCAATGGCACAGTTGTACGACGACCCTCAACGCACGGCTACAGCTGAATCTGCCCTATCCGCGCTCCAGCAAGGCCGCAGGACGGCTGAGGACTATATCACGGACTTTAGGCGCTGGAGCGCGGATACTCAATGGAACAATGCAGCCCTCAGACACCAGTTCCGCATGGGCCTCTCGGAGGGGTTGAAAGACGAACTGGCCCGTGTAGGAGTTCCTGAGGATCTTGAGGACCTTGTCACTCTGACCATCCAATTGGACCGTCGCCTGCGGGAGCGCCGAGCTGAACGCTCTGCTTTGCCCAGTCGCCCAGCTTGGATGGTCGCTAGGGCTCCTGTTCCTGCCACTCGCTACCTACCTGCTCCTTCTACACCTCCCGTGGGACCTGCTTCAGATGGTTCCGAACCGATGCAGATTGGTCTTCTACGTGCCCCCTTGACGCCCGAGGAACGGGCCCGACGTCGCCAGTTGAATCTGTGTCTGTACTGTGGGGGCTCTGGACATTTTGTGAATGGTTGCCCTGTCAAGACGCGTAAGTGCTTGTCATCCGTTTCTCCTCTCTCTGCACCCTGCCCAGCCAGTACTATTCACCTTACCCTTCCTCTGTCGTTGCAGTGCCAGGGAAGGACAATCCTCACTGCGCCATCATTGACTCCGGGGCGTGCAGCTGTTTCGTGGATGCCACCTTCGCCAACACTCACGCCCTGCCGCTCCAGAAGAAGACCCAAGGACTTACTGTGTTCCTGGCGGATGGGTCCCGCATTAAGGCTGGCCAGGTGACTCAAGAGACTCTGCCCTTAACCGCTACCATTTTCCCTCAACATCAGGAGCTTCTGACCATGGACGTGATCTCCTCTCCCCTGTTCCCGGTCATCCTGGGTATGCCATGGCTCCAGGCCCATAACCCGCTGATCCATTGGTCCACCGGGGAGGTAGAATTTCAATCCCAGTACTGCCAGGAACACTGCCTACCTGCAACCCCCGGAACATCCTCTACCTTGCTTTGCCTAGACGCGGATCAAGACCTGCGCCAATCTGTACCCCAACCTTATCATGACTTTTTGGACGTTTTCAGCAAGCGGGGGGCAGACTCCCTTCCGCCCCACCGTCCCTATGATTGCCCCATCGAGCTCCTCCCTGGGGCTGAAATCCCCTTCGGTCGCATTTTTCCCCTCTCCGAGAAGGAACAAGAGGCCCTGAAGACCTACATTGCCGAAAACTTGAAGAAGGGGTTCATCCGCCATTCCACCTCTCCTGCTGGCGCAGGCATCTTCTTCGTCACCAAGAAGGACCAGTCCTTGAGGCCCTGTGTGGACTACCGGGAGCTCAATAAAATAACGGTCAAGAATCGGTACCCCCTGCCCTTAATCCCCGAGCTCTTTCAGAAGCTAAGATCGGCAACGGTTTTCACCAAATTGGACCTCAGGGGTGCATACAATTTGGTCCGCATTCGGGCCGAGGACGAGTGGAAGACGGCTTTCCGGACTCGCTTCGGCCACTACGAGTACTTGGTCATGCCCTTCGGGCTCTGTAATGCCCCGGCCACGTTCCAGCATTTCATCAATGATGTACTCAGAGACTATTTGGACATTTTCGTGATCGTCTATTTGGACGACATCTTGATTTTCTCCCAAACCCTAGAACAACACCGTGGGCATGTGGGCAAGGTACTCCTTCGACTCCGACGGCACGGCCTGTATGCAAAGGCCGAGAAGTGCGAATTTGAGCAGCAGGAAATCCAGTTTTTGGGACTTGAAATCTCCCCGGCAGGCATTAGAATGGACCCTCAGAAGGTGTCCGCCGTTCTTGACTGGCCAGCACCTGTAGATAGAAAAGGAATCCAACGGTTCGTAGGATTTGCAAACTTCTACAGGAAGTTTATTAAGGGGTTCTCTGCTATCATCACCCCCATCACCCAGCTGACCAAGCAGGGCACACGCTTCCACTGGGGCCCGGAAGCTCAAGGGGCCTTTGATCAGCTTAAAAGACTGTTTACCTCCGCCCCTATCCTCAGTCACCCCGACCCTGCCCTCCCTTACATCTTGGAGGTCGATGCATCTGAAGTGGCAGTTGGGGCGGTCGTGTCACAACGACAGGGCAATAAAGACGCCATGCACCCAGTGGGATTTTTCTCTCGGAAACTTTCTCCAGCCGAGAGGAATTATGATGTCGGGGACCGGGAACTCTTGGCTATCAAATCGGCACTAGAGGAATGGAGGTACCTCTTGGAGGGAGCTAATCATCCAGTACTCATCTACACGGACCACAAGAACCTTGAGTACTTACGAACTGCCAAGCGACTCAAGCCCCGACAAGCCCGCTGGGCTCTGTTTTTCTCAAGGTTCTGCTTTCATATTACGTATCGTCCCGGTTCCAAGAATGTGAAACCTGACGCCCTTTCCCGGATGTTTGACAGTCCCAAGGACTCCACCATCCCAGACACCATCCTATCTTCCGGAAACTTTCTACTTTTACAGCCAGATCTGCTATCTCAAATCCGGGAGGCATCCGCCAGCTCCCAGGGACCCCATGGGGTCACCCTAACTTCCAGTGATGGACTTCTCTGGAGGGGAAGTCAAGTCTTCGTCCCCGAATCTGTAAGGGTGAAGGTCCTGACCCTTCTACACGACCACCCACTGGCAGGTCACTTCGGGAGCCGTAAAACTGTGGAGCTGGTGCAACGCACCTTTTGGTGGCCCAAGCTAAAGGAATTCTGCAAGTCTTATGTTGACTCCTGCCCTGTTTGTAACCGCAGCAAGACGTCTAGGAACCGAGCTTGGGGACTTTTGAAGCCTCTTCCTGCACCTGATCGACCTTGGCGAATGTTGTCCATGGACTTTATAGTCGAGCTTCCGTGCTCAGAGGGGTGCTCTGCTATTTTTGTAGTAGTGGACCGGCTGTCCAAGATGGCCCACTTTTTGCCTTTAAGGGGAACACCATCTGCCACAGAGACTGCCCATCTTTTTATTAAGGAGATAGTCAGGTTACACGGGGTTCCGGCCAATATAGTATCAGATAGGGGGGTCCAGTTCACGTCCCGTTTTTGGAGGGCCCTTTGTGAGATCCTTAAGATTGAGCTGGCCCTTTCTTCTGCATACCACCCCCAAACTAATGGGCAGACGGAACGCACCAACCAGACTTTAGAGCAATACATAAGGTGCTTCACGTCCTTTGTGCAGGACGATTGGGTGTCCCTATTACCCCTAGCAGAA
Organism: Lithobates sylvaticus; assembly: GCA_028564925.1. Taxonomy (NCBI): domain Eukaryota; kingdom Metazoa; phylum Chordata; class Amphibia; order Anura; family Ranidae; genus Lithobates; species Lithobates sylvaticus. The sequence continues at coordinate 309,753,509 of CM053031.1, forward strand.
TTCTCCTATAATAATGCCAGTCATTCAGCCACAGGACAATCCCCATTTTTTGCCAACTACGGTTTTCATTTGTCTTTTCTCCCTGACTTTCTCCCAGAATCTTCAGTCCCGGCAGTCCAGGATACAGCTTCGTTCCTCAGCCGCAACAACAGGATTCTTCAGGAGGCAATCATCAAGGCACAGGAGGACAGCAAGAGATTCTTTGATCGGAAGAGGAGGGGTGAGCTGAACTTGCAGGTGGGCGACCAGGTATGGCTAGCTACAACTAACCTTAGACTTGCTTGTCCCTCTAAGAAGCTTGCTCCCAAGTTCCTAGGACCTTTCCCTGTGAAGAGGAGGATCAATGAAGTTTCCTATGAGCTGTCCCTGCCCGACTCTATGAGAGTCCACCCAGTCTTCCACGTTTCTCTCCTGAAACCCGCTGTGCCCGATCCCTTCCCTGATAGGGGTACAAACCCACCCGGACCTGTCCTGGTCCAAGGTAATGAGGAGTACGAGGTAGAGGCCATCCTTGATTGCAGGAGACGTAGGGGGGAGAGGCAGTTCCTGATTAAGTGGAAGGGGTATGGGGCCGAGAGTAATTCATGGGAGCCAGAATGCAACCTTCATGCCAAGAGACTAATCCGCACCTTTCTTTCTTCCCATCCAGAAAGACAACGCCTAGTGGGCACCCGGAGGTTGCCCCTTGTGAGGGGGCAATGTCAGGGCTCTAGCCGCCCTGGGCACCCTAGCCGGAGGGTGCGCGGGCACCTGGGCAGCCCTGGTCCCTCTGAACGCCGGCGCGCGCGTCGGCGCGCGCCGCGGGCGCGTGCACGCGCCCGCGGGACTCGTGCGCGCGCTCCCGTGTGCGAATAGCGGGCGCGCGCGCCCCCGTGCGCGTGCACGTGCGCGATCGGCGCCGCTTTGGCGCCAGTGGCCTTATTTAAAGGGGACAGCTGCCTGCATGCGGCGCTGTCCGTCTCAGCTCCCACCTGTGACCCCAACCTGAATCTGTCTGAGTTCCCTACCTGTGACCCGGCTTGTTTGACTCCGCTACTTTCTCCGTTCCTTGACCCCGGCTTGTTTGACCCTGCTCTGGACTGTGTTACTGTTGCTGAACCCCCGGCTTGCCTCCTGACCATCCTCCTGCCTGCCGTCCTTACCTGTCTGCCTTACCTGTTGTGACCCGGCTTGCCTGACCATCCCTGCTCCAGTGTCCCTGCACAGGTCTTCGCTGCTGCCGTCATCTGCTGATCTACTGCCGTTGCTGTCAGCTACTTCAGCCGTCTGCTGTTGCTCCTGTTGTCGGTTTACCTCCTGCCTTCTGGTTGTCTGCCGGACCTTCATCTGCAGATCTACCCTCTGAGCAAGTCCTGCATCTACCCTGCAACAGCCTGCTGCATCCACACGGACACTCCTACCCGCTGTGTTCACGGCTACGCTGTCCCCAATCCAGCAGGCCCTGAACCAGAGTTGTAAGAGAGGTCTCCAACCATCAAGTCAGGCTCAGCACTACCAGGTACCTAACAAGTATGGTGGTGGGGGCATCGTGGTTTGGGGCTGCTTTGCTGCATCAGGGCATGGACGGATTGCCATCATCGAAGGAAAAATGAATTCCCAAGTTTATCAAGACATTTTGCAGGAAAATTAAGGCCATCTGTCCACCAGCTGAAGCTCAACAGAAGATGGGTGTTGCAACAGGACAACAATCCAAAGCATAGAAGTAAATCAACAACAGAATGGCTTAAACAGAAGAAAATACGCCTTCTGGAGTGGCCCAGTCAGAGTCCTGACCTCAACCCGATTGAGATGCTGTGGCATGACCTCAAGAAAGCGATTCACACCAGACATCCCAAGAATATTGCTGAACTGAAACAGTTCTGTAAGGAGGAATGGTCAAGAATTACTCCTGACCGTTGTGCACGTCTGATCTGCAACTACAGGAAACGTTTGGTTGAAGTTATTACTGCCAAAGGAGGTTCAACCAGTTATTAAATCCAAGGGTTCACATACTTTTTCCACCTGCACTGTGAGTGTTTACATGGTGTGTTCAATAAAAACATGGTAACATTTAACTTCTTGTGTGTTATTAGTTTAAGCAGACTGTGATTTTATATCGTTGTGACTTAGATGAAGATCAGATCACATTTTATGACCAATTTGTGCAGAAATCCATATCATTCCAAAAGGGTTCACATACTTTTTTTTGCAACTGTATCTGGGTTTTTTCATAGGAACAAATATTTTTTGTATTATAGATACATTATTTTATGCAATGACACAGGGTTTATCATTATAAATGATTGTTGGATTAAATGTATTTCACATGTGTACAGTAAGCGATTAGGTCAATAGCAGTGGGTTCACTATCACCAGATTGTGGGATTATCGTTTTGCGCTGCTTGCTTTTTTTTTTTCTTGCCAAAAACTGAGACTTGCATAACTCTGGCTATAGACTTGCAGAGCTCTTGCTGGGACTTGCGGGGCTCTTGCTCTAGACTTGCACTAGACCTGCGGGGCTCTTGCGCTAGACCTGCGGGGCTCTTGCGCTAGACGTGCTGGGATCTTGCTGTAGACTTGCGGGGCTCTTGCTATAGACTTGCAGAGCTCTTGCTGTAGACTCACCACTGCAACTTGGCTCTTGCTAGAGACTTACCATGCAAATTTGCTACAAATTGGAAAAGTGTCAACTAAAACTTTTTACAATTCAATACTGCCACAAATGTGTGGCTAGTTATCCTTGCTATATGGGCATATGTCAAACAGTAAGATGGTTTTCCATCTGCCGAACCCTTGGGGGTAGTACATGGCTGGGAGGAGGCAATTCCAGATACTATATACAATCCTCAGTAACCCAGAGGAGTCTGCTTCTCATGCCTCCGCAAATTTTGCGGTGCATGGGTTCCCCCATGCTTCAAAGCCTGTGAAAGGACCCAAGAATACGTGGCATAAAGGAAAAGGATCACTATTCATTGGCAAACCCTCCTTGACCACCATTATAAAGGGGAAAGTCTCAGAACTTATCCCATCCCCACAGAGTGCATAAGATGAAATCTCATGAGGACACGTTAAAGAGGAGGTTATCAAATGCTTTTCCCAACTCTGATAGGTTACAGTGTCATGGAAAACGTAGTTTTGAGGCTTCTGTTGGTCAAGAGAGGAGTGGTGGAGAAGGGGGCCACCTAAGTGATGCATTTCTCAATTTTTTTAGTTCTCACGTCCCAGGGCTGTCAGCTTCATCATCCCATTGGCAGCATCTGCATCACATGGTGGACTATTATCCAGGGGTGAAAACAGAGATTGAGAGCTTTCCAGTCGACGATCAACTGGCTTACTGGGTCATGACAATAGACCACTGGCCAGAACTTGCCCAGTATGCTATTGAGCTGCTGGACTGCACTGCATCCAGCATACTTTCCAAAGGGCATTCAGTGCTGCTGGAGGTTTTGTTACTGATCATAGAAGGCGTCTGTTCACAGACTCAGTGGACGGTCTGACTTATCAAAATTAATCAGACCTGGATTACCAGCAGCTATGCAGCCCCTGATGCCGATGTCGCCGATTAAATGTTTTTGGGATGTGGAATCTCTGCAGGACTTCTAGGCTGCCTAGTGTTGTGGGTGTTGATTTCATCTGGAAGAATGTTTTTGGTATAGGTCTCATGGGCACAATTAGCACCCAAAGACCAATTTTTCCCACACCTGTTTGACAGATGAATAACATTACAATTTTTGACAGCAAGGTCAATTCTTGCTTTCATCAAGAGTACATCTATAGGGTTACGGTGTGAAGGCCCCACCAACACCCAAGAACAATCTTTCTGCACCCGTTACAGAAGTAGAAATCCAGAGTATATGGTAGAGACACCAGAATTTATCCAAAAAAACTCCAATCTTGTTCCCAGTGCACTACATTGTGACCTCATCATCCAGGCTGGCTCCACAAGCCGTTGCTTACAAAAAAAGAAAGCTTGCTGGGAAAATGTAATTTTTTGGGCTTTATAAATGCAAGTATTGCTGCAGCAGCTTCTATACACAAGAAAAATATATAGCAGGCATGAGATGGCGGTGTGTGCCAGTCTATCACATCCCAATGTTGAAAAAATAGAAAAAGAAAGGCCTAGTGCACGAGGCACGGCCAGGACCCCTGGGGATGTTTCAGTGGATAGACCAGACAGGATTAATGCAATTAATACAATTTGCAAAAACATCAAATGCATACAATGTTAACAAAGACATGTAAATGGGTGTACATATGTATATAGGGAGAGAGACTTCTCACATGCGATAAATCTAGGAAAACGCTGACATATTTCAGACTTTTCTGTCCTTTTTCATAGGCGGATTAGAGTCCTTGTCAATCACATCTAATGATATTAACAAATGAATATTAACATAGTAGGAGCGGTATGTACAATAAAGGCACAATGTTAGAAACGCCATAAGCATTGAAAAGGAATATATTAATATTGAGATACTTACATGCATGAGAAACCCCCTTATTTAAATGGACACCGGAACCATTAAAAACTGCTAACCAGCATATAGGAAAGTCTGCTGTGGTATAAGTAAATGTATCATGTGCAGGCTGGCGGACCGGCTAGGGACCCTGTTGTGTGCTGCAATATCTCCAAGAAAACAGGAAAATATCCTGTATCGGTATAACACCGGGCCAATAAGGTGACACATCTATAGGTATTAAGAAGAGAGGTAGAGAACAATAAATATAATGGAACGAAAGCATAGCAGCTATTAGGTCCAGTATATGATAGATCAATGGGGTATTTACCTGATAGAGAAAACTTGTCAGAGGTACCTGCACAGGCCTGGAACCAACAGCATACTGAGTACCGGTGGTCCAGACTATATATAGTAAGCCATTCAAGTGGAAACAGCTGTGAGTAGGCGCCAAAGGCAGCCCTCACAGCTGATTGTGTTTGGCCGAAGCGACGGACCGCTGCGCCATTGGCTGCAGACGGTCCGTCTGAGGAGATCTCTGACGCGGCGGCACTGGGCGGGGCCACGCCCAGTAGGGCGGGATCATGTCCAGTGTCACAACGTCACTGGCGCGCGTCGTTGGCCCATTTCGTCCACGCTCCACACTGGAGCGCAAACAGGAAATGGGCCTGAAGAATTCCGGGGCAGATACCCACGCATGTGCCAGATGTAAGGAGGCGGCCGAGTGTATCTCCCGCGCGCCGGGCAGCACACAAGGAGCCAAAATCCGCCCAACCACATTGTCATAGAGGCTTGGCACCGAGCCAAAGATACTCCTACATGGAGCACAATGCAGTCGGCACCAATACCGAAAATCCAGTTTGTGTAACTGGTGTAAGGGGGGTTGTCATGCGTGCGTCCCAGAGGTGTCATGTGCAAAAACAAAGCAGAAGAACAAAAACAAGTTTATATACACATATATTGGGTGCAACCAGAGGGAAAGAGAATAGAGCATGTAATATACATATTGGCAATCAATAAAGATGGACGTGGTCAACAAACTTTAAAACAAAGAGACATTAGTTGGTTATATCAAGACAGACTTTGAGAGGGGTTTGCGATGGAAGTTATATGATGTTTCTAATAGATTACACGATATGGTACGTGAATTTATAAATCTAATTCACACACACCCGATTGAAAGCCCTCGAGGCAAGGTTTGAAATGAAATGCCTCGTTGAGGCCTGGGGGTGAGGTGGCATTAAGATGGAAGATCCACCTTAGTTCGCTTTGTAGTAGTGCCTTGTTATAGTCACCTCCTCTGTCATTTGGGGGAATATGATCAAGAGCTTTAAAGAGCACTCTCGGGGTGTTGTCAAAGTGTACAGTGGCACAATGCCGTCCGATGGGAAGGTCTGAGTCTTTCTTATTGATGCTTTGTATGTGACGATAGATACACTGCCAAAAAGGCAGTTTGGTCTTCCCCACATAAAAGCATCCGCATTCGCACTGTAAAAGGTATACAATGCCGACCGAGCGGCAGTTGACATAATGTTGTGGGTAAAAGTGTTGTCCATTGGGTAGTGTGGCTTTGCTCATGTATCTGCAGTACCCGCAGTTGCCGCAAGGGAAGGTACCAAGTAGTTTTGTGGTATGCTTGGTAACAGCCGTATACTCACTCCTAATTAGTTTGTCACGGAGGGAAGGTGCCCTTATATAGGTAAGGAGGGGTTGTCGAGGTAGAAATAGGGAAAGGGAGTGGTCCGTCGTGAGTATGTGCCAATAACGAGAGAGTATATCTATGACCTGATGATGTTGTTGGCAATATGTTGTTATGATTCTCAATGGAGAACGCAAATCCTTTTTTGGTTTAGGGAATAGCAGATTCTGTCGGGGTTTGGATTTGGCTTTCTTATATGCATCCTTCAACACTCTGTTTGTATAGCCGCGAGCTCGGAGTCTGTCTCGCAATATAAGGGCCTCATGTTCAAAAGAGGCATCAGTAGAGCAATTGCGGCGTGCTCTGAGATATTGTGCAAATGCGATAGAGTTAAGTAGAGGTTGCGGGTGAAAGCTGGACAGAGCTAAGATAGTGTTTCCAGCTGTTGGTTTTCTATACAGTTGGCTTTGTAATTGACCTTGATTATCCTTAGTGATAGTAAGATCTAAAAACAAAATAGTAGTGGTACTGGATGTCATAGTGAATTTCAAATTAAGTTTATTGGTGGAATTCAAATGGTCAAGAAATCGGTGCAGTGAATCCACCGGACCGTTTCAAAAAAGCGACGCCAAGCCGCTATATGACGAGTGTAACAGCTGGCAGGGTCATCCAAAAATAAACGTTCCCACTCCCCCAGGTACAGATTTGCATATGCCGGGGCACAACAGGTGCCCACGGCGACGCCCTGTACCTGGAGGTAGTGGGAACCGTTAAATGAAAAGAAATTGTGGGTGAGGATGAATTGAAGAGCCTCAACAATAAAGTTAGATAAATTTGGAGGATAGGAGTGTGTCGTAGATAAAATATGCCGGATAGTGGAAAGTCCCAGGGAGTGTGGGATAGAACTGTATAGGGCCTCCACGTCGATGGCGACCAAAATAGTGTCGCCATCGATGTGGAGGCCCGACAAAATCTGCAATAAATGATTAGTGTCACGGATATACAATGGAAGAGAGATCATTAATGGTTGTAAGAGTTTGTCTATGTATTCGCTGAGATTGTCGGTTAAGCATCCTCGACCGGAAACTATAGGTCTTCCGGGAGGTTTTGTAATACTTTTATGCACTTTGGGCAGTGCATGAAATGTAGTTTCCCACGGGAAGGCAGTCCTGACAAAATCTATAATGCCTTGGTTAAAGGCGTTATCAACTAGTGCATAAAATTGTTGTGTAAAACTGTTCACTAATGATCCCGGGATCACTTGATACCATTCCTGGTTATTTAAGATATCTTGACACATAGTTACATAGTCTAGTCTATTTTGGATCACTATATTGCCCCCCTTGTCCGCTGGTTTTATGATGATAGAGGGGTTCGTTTTTAGACTTTGTAGGGCAAGATGTTTGTGATATGTAAAATTTCTCAAGGAGCTATGGCTATGGTTTTAGGTTGCGTATTTCGCGGGTAACTAATTGAAGAAAGAGTGCAGCTTTAGGATTGGTACTGGGAGGTGGGTAGAAGCTAGACTTCTTTTTCATAGTTATCTTAGGTTGTGTGGAAGTGGAAGAACAGGGTAGGTCATCATCTATCTCAGCCAAAAATTTTTCCAGATCTAAGGTATCAATGAGGTCAGTGCAATCGCTTTCTTCCAAGAGGTCCTTTAGGTCTTGGATAGCGGTGACTTCAGTGGATGTGTGGAGGAGTAAGTCGGTGAAGGGAGTTTTTGTGTACATGCACTGCAATAGTAATTTACGAATAAACAGATGTATGTCTTTAATTACAGTGAATTTGTCTATTTGTGAGACGGGACAAAAGGTTAAGCCTTTTTCTAGTACTGCAGTTTCGTGAATGGAAAGGGGGTGAGAGGACAAATTGATGAGGTTGCGTGAGTGTGATATTATTGGTTTTGTAGTGTGGGTTTTGTGTTATTGTTGGATCCTCTGAGAGGCCCGCATCTTTTCTAAAAAATCGCTTGTATTGATGGAAGTGGGTAGTGAGTTGGATCTAGTGAGTATTTGTTGCTGGGAATGGTAGTCCGTGGGGACAGTTGGTGACTGCTCCATATGGGGGACACCAACTGTTCTTTCCATGTCTGATGTATCTTCACCTGAGGTGGTGTGAGCTAGACCACGTTTAGATCGTCGAGTGCCATGTTGGGCGACCTATTTGTTAGAGGGCTGGGATGAGGTATTCTCCCTGTTTATTGGAATATGCAATGGTAATGGCTTTGGTGCAGAGCGCGCAAGGCCGTGTGGGCATGTTGCGCGGTGTGCATCCAGCCATACTGATACAGGATATTTTCCTGTTTTCTTGGAGGTCTTGCAGCACACAACAGGGTCCCTAGCCTGCCGCTAGCCCTGTGCTTATTGCACATGATACATTTACTTATACCACAGCAGACTTTCCTATATGCTGGTTAGCAGTTTTTAATGGTTCCGGTGTCCATTGAAATAAGGGGGTTTCTCTTGCATGTAAGTATCTCAATATTGATATATTCCCTTTCAATGCTTATGGCGTTTCTAACATTGTGCCTTTATTGTACATACCGCTCCTACTATGTTAATATTCATTTGTTCACATCATTAGATGTGATTGACAAGGACTCTAATCCGCCTATGAAAAAGGACAGAAAAGTCTGAAATATGTCAGCGTTTTCCTAGATTCATCGCATGTGATAAGTCTCTCTCCCTATATACATATGTACACCCATTTACATGTCTTTGTTAACATTGTACGCATTTGATGTTTTTGTAAATTGTAACAAACTATAATTCCTCTTTACAATGTTTTAATACAATTCTGAATAAATACTTTTACTGCATTAATCCTGTCTGGTCTATCTACTGAAACATCCCCAGGGGTACTGGCCGTGCCTCGTGCACTAGGCCTTTCGTTTTCTATTTTTACAGCTTCTATACACAGTACAGATGCGCCACTTTACAAGTGGACTAAGGGGTCCCTCCAGACACTATATTGAAAATTATTTTTAATTTTTTTTTACTTTCACTTTAAGCATCAATAAATCACTGCTCATTTAAAAATGATGTCCCCCAGGGTTGTACCCTGCCATTATCCATTGTATGCCCAATTACTTGCATATAAGCCTTCAAAATGGGCACTTGATTTTTCACGTTCGGGTCCCATAGACTTCAATGCGGTTCATTATTCGGTTCCGAACTTTCGTAATGTTTTGGTGCGAACCATACAGGGGGTTGTTTGGCCCATCCCTAATCTTCATAATGATTGATAACAAAAGTATGATTCTCATGTAATAAGGGTGTTTCCCAGTATTAAAACCAATGCACTAGGTACATTATAAAGAAAGATAACCATTATATACACTTTAATATGACATACTTGTATTCCTGTATCATGACACAAATAAAATTTCAAATAAATTTGCAACTTTGCTGGGAAGTCAGATCCAGGGCCGGCGCTACCACTAGGCAAACTAGGCAGCCCCTAGGGTGGACTGCCACCTAGGGTGCCCGGCCGCTGGTGTTCCTACTCTACTCTCCTTCTCTCTGTAGCAACTAGGTCTCAGCAAGCAGTCATCGCTCCATCCTCACACAGTGTCAGAGGTGCAGCGGTGGTGGAGGACTGTGTCTTTGTCCCGACTCCCAAATGGATGGAAGCAAACATCCCCTGCACCGCTGCGTGCCTCTAAGTGGTCTGGGACCTGTGTGATTGCTGTCTGTGACCACAGCCAGCTCTGCCTCTCTGCCCAGTGCCCATATGTGAACGTGATTCCTAATCCTGTGTCCCCTGGCCCCGCCCCCCCCATCGTATAGGCCACTCTCCCTCCTGGCCTGTCCTGAACAAGGGCGGCACCATCACACATGTGCTATAGCGCCTGGCGGTGGGGCTCTGAGCTTGGCGACAGGTGGAGTCTGCCTGGAGGAATAATTGGGGCTACTAGGCAGGCAGAGCTTAAAATTATTCCTCGGACACGCACTGGCAGGTTTGCTTTATTGGATGGATGCAGAGCAGTTTGCAGAGCCCCAGACCTGGTGAGTAAAACACTGTTACTGTCTGAGATTGCATTATCCCATGTAAATGTATTTGATGTATTAAGACTGATCTGTCTATCACAATGATGTGTGTGTACTGAGGGGTGAGGCTGTATTGATGGGCGCTGGCAGGCTGCATTTGATGGGTGCTGGTAGGCTGCATTTGATGGGTGTGCTGGAGAGGCTGCATTTGATAGGCGCTGGTAGGCTGCATTTGATAGGCGCTGGTAGGCTGCATTTGATGGGCACTGGTGAGGCTGCATTGATGGGGACTGGTGGAGCTGCATTTGATGGGTGCTGGTGTTGGGAAAATTGCATATTCCTTATTAAGGTTGGCCTCACAAATACAGCCTCTAATATTCTGGTTACCTTGCATGACACATCTTATTGGCATGTGAATTCCCTATATGGACAAGCTAGCCCCCTCTCAGGAATGTGAAGGTCATATTGTTGCTTACCAGGGGTGTTGACTGGATGTGGTCTTTTGTCCTTCTATATTACCACAGCCAAATGCTAGAAGGTCTTTGTCTCACATCAAAGCTACCTCATGGATGTATGCATCTTTGGTCACCGGTGGCATGTTACAGGACTTTATCTGTATCTGTCATTACTTTTAATAAATGTTATACTTTTAAGTATTTGTGTGATCTCTCTTTGCACATATCGAACACAACATAAAAATGTGACAATACAGCCGGTAGACTGCATTTTCTGGGCAATGGTGAGGCTGCATTGATGGGCACTGATAAGCTGCATTTGATGCATCCCTTATAGTCACACAGAAACACACATTGTATCCCTTACACACACAATGGAGGGGTCTTGTTTGGACCCCTCCATTAATAACTCCCCCCGGTCCCTTCCCATTATTAACTCCCTCCCATACGGTTTCCTCATTAAAGTGGTTAAACTGGTTAAAAAATAATGTTCTTTAGCAAAGAATATACATTTCACATTAATAATTATGCTACCAAAATTAGTGTGTGCTGTAAATTGCCTCCAGCATTGCTCCTGTTTCTTCTTACTGGAGGCTGCCTTTTTGTTGAAGCCTAGAGTCCATGAGTAGAAGTAAATCATAAAGTTGAACTAAAACCATCAATTTAACATTTAAAAAAAACATATTTCTGGAATGTTGGGATTACTGTGACATTTGCTTAATCCCTCAACCAAACTGTGAAACCATCAAATGTCTGGTGTCATAGCTGATCACATGTGCAGCACCATGGCAGTTGCAGATTACACAGAAGAAGCTTCCTTGGCTGTAAAGGATAGGAGGGTTTAATTCTGCTTCAAGGCTGTCAGCAGATTGGCCTCTACAAACTCAGCAGTGCATAAAAATGCCTAAAATTGGGAGCAGCTGAGCATGTGCAGAGCAGGGTAAAACAGTGTATTACTGGATTTTACACAGTATAGACACTTATTTTTAATGTTTTACATAGCTATACCTGCAAAATGGGCCAGCCTGAAATGATATAGCAGGACTTATGCCACGTACACACGGTCGGAATTCTTGTCGGAAAAAGCTTTGATGGTTTTCCCATCGGAATTCCGGCGGAATTTCGCTCAAACTGTCTTGCCTACACACGGTCACACCAAATTCCGACGGTCAGTAACACAGCGGCATAAAACACATTCGACAGCACTATAAAAGGGAAGTTTAATGCTTCCGAGCATGCTTCAAATTGTTTCAGAGCATGCGTCTGAATTTTGCGTGTCGGAATTTTGCGTGTCGGAATTGCATACACACGATCAGAAAATCCGATAGAAAGGTTGAGAACGGGTTCTCAATCCAAAGTCCGTCGGAAATTCCGACAGAAAAAGACCGATGGGCATACACACAGTCAGAAAATCAGTTGAAGAGCTCCCATCGGACTGTTTCCATCGGAAATTCCGACTGTGTGTACACGGCATTAGAGGTTGCAGCTGCAATCTTTTACAGAGATGCAGGCTGCGTATAACTTACCCTCAGCCTTGACGGCCGGAGCCTCTGCCTTCTGCGTGGGTTTTTTTCTTAAAAAAAACATAAGCTTCTTGTACCTGTTCAAGTCCATCATCCCTACAAAATCCTCATGCAGGTGCTTGCTTATAAACTAGCCAAAACGCACAACTGCTGAGATGCCTACGGCCACATCACCCTGAAAGAGCCCAATCTCATCTGATCTCAGAAGCTAAGCAGGGTCGGGCCTGGTTAATATCTGTATAGGAGATCACCTGGGTTACCAGGTACTGTGCACGGTTCTGTGAACATTGTTGCTATCACAAAACAGCTAAATGCATGAGTGCAGGAGCACACGTTAAGCGGAGGACAAACTTATTTGTATCAGTCCATTTTGCATAAATTACCTGAGTATTGGAAGGTATAAAGTGCATGTGGAAGAAAATGTAAATATGTGACACATAGAGATACATGTTTGTTTGCTGTTTATGGTGGACTTACATAGATGCATAAGACTGTGCCTAAAAATCGCATGAATGCCTGAGATCGCATAATTGCCTAAAAAAACGCATAAATACCTGTTTTCATAAGGATACAGGGTCGCACAAGAGTGCTTAACCTAACAAGAGTCCTTGTTTGCCCGGAGATACCTGCTAACGCAGAAAGGCTTTTTTCACAGAAATGCCTAAATCGCAAAAAAATGCTTGGATGCATAATGTTGCGGGGTCACACAAGGGTGTTTGATCTCTCATAAGTCCTTGATTACCCAAGGATACTTGGTCACCCAGAGAGGCTTGTTTTACAGAAATGCCTAAAAAACGCATTGAGATGTTTGACTGCATAAAGATGCTGGATCATACACGGGTGCTTGATCTCACGAGGATCCTTGTTCTCACAAGGGTACTTGTCCGCACAATAGTGCTTATAATGCGCAGAATGTTTAGTCACATAAAATATGCTGAATCGCATAAGAATGCATGATCACCTAGATTTGGCATGGTTGCATAGCGAGGCATGTCAATTTAGCCTCCTTTAATTATATAGGATTCCACCCTTCAATGGGAGGGAATTCTTAGCATCAATAGACATCAGAGATGCATATTTTTTTTTTAATTCTTTATTTTAAAGAAAAACCTCTAAAAAGGTTTTTTTTTTGAACATCCTACAAGTACAGGGTATACAGTTCTATAACTTCATAATCAAAATTTTCCACTTAACTACTCTTCTCTTTGAGGTACAGCCTTCAGTTTAAACTTTACAAAGAAACATCCTCTCGGCCTGGGAAAGGGTTCAAGCCTTAGATCTTTATTTTCCTTTTTTTTAATTCTTTTTTTTAAATTTTTTTTTTTCAAGTACAGGGTATACAGTTCTATAACTTCATAATCAAAATTTTCCACTTAAAAAAAAAAGGTAAAAATTAAACTAAAAAAATAATATTCCTTTCTATGCTCCTCTCCCTTTCCCCTTTTTATTTCCCACTACAACAGGACAAAAACGCATCTACAAACAAACAAAAAAAAAAAATCCCTCCCTCTCCTCCCTGAAGTCCTCCCGGACCGGTCGGCGACCGCTCCCTCTTTTCATCAATCCTCCTCCCAGCCCCGGGCCCCCCCTCTTTGTTTTACATGTGCTTTTCTCCCCCACGAGGCTACTGGCGGTTTTGATCCCTATATAACCTATAGGGTGTCCATATCTCCCGGTATCTCTCTTCTTGTTCTCTTATCTTCATAGTGAATTTTTCCATTAATTGGATTTCTGAAATTTTTTCTAACCATTGTGTTTTCGTCGGGGCTATAGTTTTTTTCCATAAACTCGGAATGCATGCTTTTGCGGCATTCAGCAGGTGACCCACCAATGAGTTTTTGTATTCCCCGATAGCTATCGGTGTGTCATGTAGCAGGTATACTGCTGGATTTTCCCCCAGTGGTACTTCGGTAATTTCTTCCACTGTTTCCCTTACCATCTTCCAAAAATCTTTCACTCCGGGGCATTCCCAAAATATGTGTACCATAGTCCCCTCCTCCCTTTGACATCTCCAGCAGGTGTTTTCTAGTTGTGGGTATATCCGCTTCAGCGCTGATGGTGTTCTATACCACCTTGTCAGTGTCTTATATCCACCTTCTTGGTATTTAGTTGCCCTTGATGTCTTATGTGTGAGGTGGCATATTTTAGATTTCTGGGTGTCCGTGAACCTTATCCCCAGGTCTCTTTCCCATGCCTGGAAGAATGTTAACTCTTGTGGAGCCTTAAGTTCTACCAGTAAAGAGTGCATAATTGATAGCCCATGTTTCTCTGGATCCTCTCTCAAGCATAGCTGCTCAAATTTAGTTATTGTCCTTATTTCCGATACTTGCGTTTTTATTACTCTGAGATATGCCTTGAGCTGTAGTCTCCTGAAAAAATTAATTTCTCCTGAGAATTCTGAATCTACCTCCTCCCCTGTCATCACTCTGTTCTCTCTCGTAAAATCTTTGAGCCTACTTACCCCTCTTCTCCTTAAGTTCCTAAACTCTACCTCTACTAAACCTGGCTCGAAGCTCGGTGTGCCCAAGATTGGGGTCATCGGACTAGGGGAGGTTGATATTTCCGTTTTCCTGAATATCGTTTTGGTCACCTGAATTGTCGTCCCAATTGTGGGGTGTTTTTTTACCTGCTGCGGAATTTCTGACTCCCTTATCCATGCTATCCCTTCTAAGGGTATGCCCGTTATCGCTTGTTCCATACCTAACCACGGTTTGTCTTTTTTCACTGTGCACCATTCCATTACTCTTGCTAAATGTACCGCTTCGTAGTAGTTCACTGGGTCTGGGAATCCCACTCCTCCTCTATCTTTGGGTTGAACTAAAATATCCCTCCGAATTCTTGCCGGTTTCCCTACCCATATAAAACTTGCGAATCTCGTTCTCAACTCTTTCAAGAATCCTGCTGGAATCTTAATTGGTAATGCCTGGAGTAGATAGATCAATCTCGGCATAATATTCATTTTTATGATGTTGATTCTCCCAAACCATGAAAATGTTTCCTTGTCCCATCGCTGTAGGTCTGCTTTTATTTGTCGCATTAGGGGTAGGAAATTCAATTCAAATATTTTTTCTAGTTTCTTTGTTATTTTCGTCCCCAGGTAATTTATATGGGACTCCGTCCATTTAAAAGTAAAGTGTTTGGTTAATTGTTTTTGGAGTGCCTTATTTATTCCTATTCCCAGTGCCTCAGATTTACCGTAATTTATCTTAAAATTAGATACCTCTCCATATTTACGTATCTCCGCTAGCAAAGAGGGGAGAGATGTTATTGGGGAGGTCACAAAAAATAACAGGTCGTCTGCGTAGGCAGCCAGTTTCTGTTCTTCTTTTTGAGTTGGTATCCCTTTAATATCTGCCCTGGCTCGTATAGTTCTCAGGAAGGGTTCTAATGTCAGGATAAATATGATGGGAGAGAGTGGACATCCCTGCCTTGTTCCATTGTACATAGGGAAGGTTTCTGATGTTATATCATTTATTTTAACCCGTGCTCTTGGATTGGAGTACAGGCTTTTGATCCATTTTAACATCCCGTTTCCCAGACCTATATGTTGCAATGTCATTTCCAGGAATGTCCAGTCCACCCGATCAAAAGCTTTTTCTGCGTCTGCAGAAATCATTACCGTAGGTCTTTCCTGACATTGCACTGAGTATATTGCACTTAAGACTCTTTGCGTGTTTTCTCTGCCCTCCCTTTCCGGAGTGAATCCCACTTGATCTGGGTGTATTATGTTTGGGATATATGCTTTTAATCTGGTTGCCAATATTTTTGTTAAGATCTTTAGGTCCACATTTAATAGGGAGATTGGGCGGTAACTTGCACATTGTGCTGGATCTTTTCCTTCTTTTGGAATTACTGTGATATTTGCCATTAGTGTCTCTACCGGCATCCTTGCCCCTTCCCTAATTGAGTTAAATGCTGTAATAAATTCCGGTGCTAGTTTTTCTGCAAATGTCCTATAATAGAGCAGGGTGCATCCATCGGGACCTGGTGCCTTACCTGTATTCATTGATTTTAGAGCTTCTGTAAATTCTTCTAATGTAATTGGACCATCTATCTCCTCTGCTTCCTCCTCTCCCATCTTGGGCATCCCTGCTGCTTCTATATACTCCTCCGCCCTGTCCCTTCTTTTTTTTAATCTTTCTTCTGTTACATTACTCTCAATTTGGTACAATTTAGTGTAAAAATCTCTAAACTCTTTCGCTATTGCTTGTGACGAGTTAACCACTACATCCCCTGCAGTTTTTATGCACTCAATGTGGTTCCGAGCCTTTGTCTCTCTGAGCGCGTTTGCCAGCATTCTACTAGGTTTGTTTCCGTATTCATAAAATACTCGTCTGCCATGTGCTATCTTTACTTTTGCTTTATCCATTAGTAGCAAGTTTAATTCATCACGAAGATTTGTCAATTTTTCTTCCGTTTGCATCGCTACAGTTTTTTTGTGAGCCTTTTCCAGCACCCGTATCTCTTCTAGCAGAAGATCCAGCTTGGCGGTCAGAGAGCGTTTTCTATGTGCTCCCAGTGATATTAGAACACCTCTAATAACACATTTATGTGTTTCCCATACACCCATAGGTGCTATTTCATCTGTTTTGTTCTCTTGGAAATATAGTTCTATCTCATGGGCGATTTTTTCCTCGTATGTTGATTCTTTTAATAGTGTTTCATTGATCTTCCAATGCCATTCTCGTAGCACTTTCTCTCCAAGTTCTATTACGCAGTGAGTTGGTGCATGGTCTGAGAGTGAAAAGGAGCCTATTGAGGCATCTAGTACGCTCTGGAGGGCATTCTGGGATATAAAGACATAATCGATTCTGGTATATGTCTTATGTCTTGTTGAAAAGAATGTGTAGTCCCTCTCATGTGTATTCCTAATTCTCCAGTTATCCACTAATTGTAAATCTTGTAACATCTCTTTTGCTTTTCGGAGTTTTGTATAGGATATGTGTGAGGAGCCCTTTGATGAATCTATCATGGGCTCTAATGCCATATTTAAATCTCCTCCCATTATTAGGATTCCTTCTTTATTTTGGTATATTATGTTTAGGTATTTCTCCAATACTCCTATTTGATCCGTATTTGGTAGGTATATACTCACCAAAGTCACCTTTTGTTCCCCTATTTCTCCTATCACAATAAGTAGGCGCCCATCATCATCTGTAATTATTTTTGCCTCTTTCCATGGTATCTGTTTTGCTATGATGATAGACACCCCACTTGCTTTCGATGTCTGTGAGGGACCATGATACACTATGGGAAATTTCCGGTTACCCATTTTTGGAATTTTATTTTTTTTTAAAATGTGTTTCCTGTAAGAAAATGATCTGTGATTTAGATCTCCCTAATTCCGCCAGTAGTCTCATGCGTTTTTCTGCACTATTCAAACCCTTTATATTATATGAAGTCAAAGTTATTTTAGTCATGGTTTGGTCCGGGGGTAGGAGGAAGAGGGCGCCGTCGCCCCCAGTCCACGGAAGACCAGTGAGGAGGGAGAAGAACACCAAAAAAAAAAAAAAAAAATACAAAAAAAAAAAAAAAATACAAAAAATGAGAAAAAACAAAAAAATAAAAAAAAAAAAAAATAAAAAAAAAAAAAAAAAAAAAAAAAAAAAACAAAAATTGGTGAAGCTCCTCGGATTTACCTCCTCTTGGAGGAGAGGTGCTTCAAATGGGGGCTGTGATCAGTCAGGGCAGAGCGTCAGAGACCCTGCATCTTTTCCCCCGCACATGCACTCTATCTACTATGCCATTATTTACCTACATACGAGGCCCACTGTAATTCTAGTCTGTATTCATGTCAAACCATATCATTTTTTTATTTTTTTTTTTATTTTTTTTACATATCGATCAACCTCTTTTTCCCTTTCTTTTTCTTCTCTTTCCGCCTTTCCCCCCTATTACTATCCCCTTATTACATATAAACGAGTCACTCTCTAATTGTGTTCTGCATTCTTGTCTAAGTGACGAGCCGTCATTTCTTTGTATTACTGTCCCTTATTCCCCTCCATGTCAGTATTTCTATTTTCTTCTGTTCTCATCTATTTCCCAGCCAGCGAGGGTCCCTATTCCCCTATTTCACTATGAGGGGGAGGGGGGGAAAGGACCCAAAAAAAAAAAAAAAAAAAAACACAAAAACAAAACAAACTATATCTATACATATTTACATATATATATATACGTATATACCTGTTTACACACCTACATATACACATGTACCTATACCTAAAAAAAAAAAAGAAAAAAAAGAAAGAAAAAAGGAAATATGTATATGTACCTCTACGCGCGCGTACATGTACACGCCCATACCAAAAAATAAGAACCCATTTGTCATGTTAACTTTCCGTCCCCTTCTTGTGTTGTGTTAGTCTCTTTAAGAGAGGCTAATCGAAGAAAAAAAAACAAAAAAGAAAAAAAGACCCAAACAACCCTCACCCCTTCTTTTTTATTCATCTATTCATCCCGTATAATCCCGTGTAATCGGTGCAAACACTTTGTCAATCAATTCTTCCCTAATTTCTTAATGTGTGCAAAATAAAAAAAAAAGAGAAGGAAAAAAAATAAAAAAAAAAAAATAAAAAAAGTGGAGGGGCCTATTATATTTGCGCCCTATTTCCTCCCTGTTTATGTCTGTGTAGTTATGTGTGACCCTAATAGGTCCTTGTAAGTTGTGGCAAAATTACTTATATATTGATTCCTATTCACTTCCCTCCACCTCCTATCTATCTTAGTGTTCCACTTCCCCCCCCCCCCCCCCCCTCTCGGGGGGACCTCTACTTAACATCTCTTCAAATTATATCCGACATGTAAAAAAACCATAATACCCCAAAAAAAAAAAAAAAAAAAAAAAAAAAAAAAACAAGCTCTAGGCCATATAAGAAAAATAATAAACAATACACATCAATACCCCACAGATAATGAAAAAAAAAAAAAAAAAAAAACCAAGCTCTAGGCCATATACGAAAAATAATAAACAATACACATCAATACCCCACGAAAAAAAAAAAAAAAAAAAAAAAAGAAAAAACTACACCACAAATTCCCCCCCTCCCTCTCCTCAGCTCTTAGGCTCCAGCAAGTCCATTACTCTCTCCCACTACTGGGCCCCAAAAGTTCTTTTCAAATGGTCTTCCCGGAAATAGCCTTTTTTAGGGGTCTTTTACTACACAGGGAAAGCGTCCAGACCAGTGAGCCCTAAGGGGGCAAAAAAAAAAAAAAAAAAAAATAAAAAAAAAAGGAAGCTTTTACTTAGTCCTTTCCCTCTTCCCTTTTCTCAATTCTTCCTCCTCTTCCATCTTTTCTTTCCTGTTTTTCCCCTCTTCTCCTTTTTCCCTCTACTGTTCACACTTTTTCCCTTGGTTTATACTTCTTCCTCCCCTGCCGACTTTTTTAGTATTGGGGATATTCCGTTATTGCCGGTAATTCTGTCCAGTCGGGGACCTCCACGGCTCCCCCCCCCATGAAGTCAAAGAGGCCCCCCAACTGAGCCGGGTTCCGTAGAGTAAAACTGTGGCCCCCTTTTTTGACGATCACTGCTAGCGGGTATCCCCATTTATATGTAGCCCCGTTATTAAGTATATAATCCAATAGGGGTTTCAGCATGTGTCTCCTATACTTCGTCTGTCTACAAAGGTCCGGGTATATTTGAATTTCTTTCCCCCCAAATATCACGGGTCCCTCCCGCCATGCTAACCTTAGTATGTCCTCTTTTGCCCGAAAAAAGTGTACCCTGCACAGAACATCTCGTGGATCTTTTTGGGCAGCCTTGCGAGTGGTAGGGACCCTATGGACCCGGTCCAATTCAATTAATGTGTTCAGTGGGTTTTTCAAAATTTGGTTAAATATAGTCATAACCGTTTCTCTTAGGTTAGGGCCCTCTATGTCCTCTGGGATTCCTTTTAGCCGTAAATTATTTCTCCTGGTCCTGTTCTCAGATTCCTCTGCTTGGAGCTGTAGTGCAATTAGTCTCTGGTGCTGACTCTGTATTTTATCCTCCAGCCTCTCCAATCGTATGCTGTGTACCTGCCCTAATTTTTCCATTTGTTGGGTCCTACCATCTACTTTCTCTATATTGTCCTGAATCACTTTAATCTCTTCCCTTAGGGCCCCTGTGGTATCATTTAACATTTCCAAGATATCCGCTCTTGTCGGGAGGGCTTGAATAAGTTGTCTAATATCTGACATAGTCCCCTTCTCAGTCTGTTCCTCTGTCCCCGCTCCCCCACACCGATCCAGACTCATAGTAACACCTGTATTCTTTTGACATACCTGCTCTTCTCTGGTGTTTACTGGATCTCTGCTGGTGGGGCTGGAGCTTGCAGGGGGATGTCCATCTTTTGCTTCATCCTGTATCCGTGGTTCCGACTCTAGTGCTGTTGGGGTTGTTGAAACACAGGGAGCCTGTAGGGAGACTTCCGTTAGTGATCTCCTGGATGTCATTATGCCGTCCCTGTTCTCCAGAGAAAATTGCGCCTCTTCTCTCCCTGCAGTATGCCGAGTGCTATACAGGTGTCTTGGGGCAGTGTTGTAAGACTTCCCTGCCGTCTTCCCCCGTTTCGACATGGGCGGAGAGCCTATCATATGAGTCTACCGACCCGCATATGACATATGGCTACAGGCTAATCAAATTAGTCCACCAGCATTTTTGGGTCTGC
The DNA here is from genome assembly GCA_028564925.1 of Lithobates sylvaticus. Taxonomy (NCBI): domain Eukaryota; kingdom Metazoa; phylum Chordata; class Amphibia; order Anura; family Ranidae; genus Lithobates; species Lithobates sylvaticus. Next base: position 309,774,202 of record CM053031.1, read on the forward strand.
TGTTGTAGTCTGCCCACTCTATGGGACTGAGATATACTGAATGGTATACTTGTATACTGCACCGGACAGGTATGGGCGGTACTTCACAGCACGGCGCCCCCCTCGGCCTTAGCTTCGATCCTTCTGCCCGGTCTGCCCGGTCTGCTGTATGCTGGTTGTCCGCTCCTCCGCTCCTCGCTGTCTCCGCCGTATGCCGCCGTATGCCGCCACGCCGCTCTGTACCTCCGGCTTTTCGCTGCCTAGCTCGGCCACGTTCGGTCTTGCCCGCCTCGCTCCCACACACTGACGGACTCCTAATAGTGCATGTGCGCTGGATCAGACGCTGAGCTCTCTCTCCTCACTCCGTCATGTCTGACCACTCCCCCGGTACGTTGCCCATAATGAAGCCTTAGATCTTTCAATGTGCCTATCCCCAGGGATAATTGACAGAATCCACAGAGTTCCAAAGCCGTCATTCCTTCCGGAAAATACTCCCAGAGATGTCCTGAAAATGCACTATTACCACATTAAAGAACAAATCCTACTAGCAGCACGCAAAGACGACAACAAACCACCGCAGTACGCGGATATAATTTTGCTCCCAGACCTGTCTAGATACACCCTCCAACAGCGTCGCAACCTAGCCACCATAACCAAAGCATTGCGGAACCACAAAATTCCCCACAAGTGGAAGTATCCCGCAAAACTGATGATTACACATAATGGAGCTAAAGTACTGGTCTCCAACCTGGATGAGGGACTTACAAGGCTGCGTCAGTGGGGCATAATATCACCCCAAGACTCGCATGACTTAACACCACCAACAACCACACTAGCCCATGATGACTGGCAAGTAGTATCAAGGAAACGGTCTACCAAAAAAAGTGCACAAAATCTCGGAAATAACCATACAACATAATAGTCAACTCTCTCTGGACCCGGGAGGTACAGCATATCTCCCTGGTTATCCCTTCAAGTTTAACAGCAGCTACGACTGCACAAGGATCGAAAAAAAGATCCCTTTCTTAATGTTTCTTCAGTTTCGTATTTAACTTTTTTTTTTATTTTTTTTAAGTTTTCAAAAAAGTTTATTGAAACTTAGTGCATAACAAACAACTGAAAAAGGCCAAGATGACCAAGAATGAAGATGGTACAAAACTTACAAAACATATTACATGTGTACAAGAATCAGACAAAATAAATTCAGAACAAACAATATGAGTTAAAGGTAGCTGGTGATCTCCTAAGAGGAACAAGCAGAAACTGTGAACAAGCAGGGGCTGGGGAGGCTCGTAAGATAGACAAAAAAAAAAAAAAAGGCCCTGTTCATGTAACTTCCACAGACGGTCCCCGCACCCCAAAGGGATCATGCTGTGCGGGGGTCAACCGAGGAGCCACAAGGGCCTTCCTGAGAGATCTAAGCCGAACTCACAGCTAATATACCCAAACCCGTAAGGGAAAGGACCAGCCAGGTGAGTCTGCCGTTGTCTGGGGAGACAAAACCTAGATAAGCTACAGTTAACAGAACAGGGGGGGGGGAGACTTCCCCTCACTTCAGTTGAGCTAGGCCTTGTGGTTGGGGAGATCACCAGGTACAAAGCTCACTCCGGTACATGTTGTAGGTCGAGACGACCTAGAGCTGAGACAACTGAGGTGTTAGAGAGAGAGAGAGAAGAGGAAATAGAGGAGAACAGGAAAGAAGGGTGGGGAGGAGAAAACGACAGACAGGAGGGGAGATTAGAGGCGAGGACGGAGACAGTAGAAGAGGTAGGTATAGGGGATAGGGAGGGTAGGAACCTTTGCGGAGGGATCTTGGGTCAGGAGGGGGAGAAGGAGTGAGAGGGGGGATCCTGGATGCTATATCAGCAAAGAAGGGATGTTCCTATATATGCAGCCCAGGGTTCCCATGTGAGCCTGAATTTTTCTGAGGAGTCCAAGATCGCACTAGCTATTTTTTCCTGCGCCATTATCCATGAGATCTTTTGTTTGGTCTGGCTAAAGGAGACCGAAGGGGATTTCCACGAGTGTGCCAGTGTAATCTTGGCTCCCAGGAGAATATAATGAATTAGGGCTTGCGTCAGTTTAGGGGCGTCCTGAATTCGCTGGTTGAGGAGGGCCGTGGTGGGTTCTTGTTTAATTGCCAGCCCTGTGGTCTTGCGGATGAGACTGAACATTTTATTCCAATATCCCCTAATTTTGGGGCATTCCCAAAATGTGTGAAGGAGGGAGCCCATAAGGCCACAACCTCTGAAACAGAGTGGGGAGGACTGGGGAAAGAATTTAGTGAGCCGGGTAGGAACCAGGTACCAGCGGGAGATGATTTTGAGGCTTGCTTCCACAAGGGAACTATTAAGTATACCCCTGTAGGAGCGGGCAAAGTTTGAGTGCCAGGTATCCAGGTCCCAATCAAATTGGAGGTCACGCTCCCACTTCAACATGTAATTCGCTTTTTCCAGGGGGTCAGCTAACGCTGAGTAGATAAAGGAAATTCCCCCCCTCACTCCCGTGGCTGAAGAGCACCAGAGCTCATATGGAGTTACTCTGAAAGTGGGGTATCAGAGCTTTTCCACAATATGTGTAGAAAGTGAGAAAGCTGGTTGTATCGGAAAATCTGAGGATGGCATGTCCAGTTTGGAGATGCAATGTTTGAGAGAGAGGGGGCCATTGCTGTTAAAAAATTGACCAATTCTATAAATACCCTTATCGAGCCACCACTGAAAAGCCTTGATATCTAGACCCGGGGGAAATTGGGGGTTGTGAAAGATGTGTGCCAGGGGGTGCCAATCCGAAACCAGGGATTGTTTTTTGTACAGAGTATCGCAGAGAGCCAAAGTGTGAGACAAAGTTGGGGAGAGGATCGGGGGTCTTTCTTTTTGTGGTCTCCAAGTAAGAAAATCTAGAGTGTGGTTAGGAGTTGCCTGTCTTTCTATATCAACCCAGTCTGGTTTTGGGCCTTTGTAATAAATGACCGAAAATTGACTCAATTGGGCGGCTTGATAGTACCACCAGAGATTAGGCAGCCCCAGACCCCCTTTCTTCCTTGATCTATGGAGAACCGTCTTTGGGAGGCGGTGTCCCTTTCCCCCCCATATAAAGCGTAAAATGGCCGACTGAAATTTGTCAAGAAATCGTTTGGAAATTGGGATGGGAAGAGAGCGGAATAGGTATAAGATCCTGGGAAGAAGGGTCATCTTAATTGCATTTACACGTCCCAGCCATGACATTTTATAAAGAGACCATTGCGCAAGGTCTTCTGATAACCTCTTGATTAAGGGGGGGTAATTATGGCGGAACAATAGTTCGATCTTGGGAGCAAGTTGAATGCCTAAGTAAGGGAGAGAAGAAGTGGACCAAGCGAAGGGGGAATGGGCTTTAATTCTGTCTACTAGGTCCTGTGGGGTGGATATGTTAAGGGCAATAGATTTTGACATGTTTACTTGTAGTCCTGACACCGCACCAAATTTTTGAAAGAGTAAGATGATGTTGGGAGTAGAGATGAGTGGGGCAGTTATGAACAGCAGAACGTCATCTGCGAAAAGGGCGCATTTATGGGTTTTTTGGCCGCATTGTACTCCATGAATATCCGGGTGTTGTCTAATAGCTAAGGCCAAAGTTTCTATTGCGATAGCGAATAGAATAGGGGAAAGGGGGCAGCCCTGTCTAGTGCCTTTTAGGATAGGAAATTGTTCAGAAAGATGTCCTTGCATTTTAACTTGGGCTTTTGGGGAGGAGTAAAGGGATGACAGGGTTGTAAGAAAATCTGGGCCAAAGCCCCATTTCTTGAGGGTGGAGAATAGGTATGGCCATGTGACCGTGTCAAAGGCCTTTTGGAGATCTATGGAGAGGATATATCCGGATTGGGGGGGATTTCCCATCCCAAGATGATTGCATGAGGGAAATTAAGTCTACCGCTCTCCTAATCTGGTCCGGCCCCTGTCTCCCGCGGATGAATCCCACCTGATCCTTATTTATGTAATTTCCAATAAACGACGCCATCCTATTCGCTAAAATTTTGGTCATAATTTTTAGATCGTTGTTTATTAAATAGATTGGCCTGTAATTGCCTACTTCGCAAGAGTCTTTGCCTTGTTTAGGAATAACTGATATGTATGCAAGGTTGGCTGCTGGTTCCAGAGGGGAACCCTCCCGTAGGGAATTAAAGAGCCGGACCAGACGAGGAGAGAGGACCTCTGAGAAGGTTTTATAGTACCGAGACGAAAAACCGTCAGGGCCGGGAGCTGAATCTGTTTTGAGGCTCTTAATGACGTCCTGGACTTCCTCAAGCCTAAAGGGGGAGTCCATGACGTCGCGGTGGGAGTCCGAGAGTCTGGGGATGTCTAACTCCTCCATAAAAGCATCAATAGAGGCAGGACTGCTTGGGTTGGAGGATGAGTACAGGTTTGAGTAAAAAGCCTGGAAGGTCTCCAGGATTTTGCGTGGGTTCTGAGTAAGCGTTCCTGACCAGGATTTGATCTTTGGTAAAGAGTAGGTCCTAATTTTGGGGGAGAGTCTTGCTGCTAGCTGTGGGCCTATTTTGTCGGCTTGTAGATAGAACCGTCCACTTAGCCAGTTTAAGTGTTTGGTGGCGTTGGATGTCAGGGCTAGGTTTAGGGCGGCTCGGGAGACTTCTAAGTTGGACAATGTGACGGGAGTAGGGTTTTTCTTGTGGGCTTTACTGAGAGACTTGAATTCACATTCGAGTTTGTCTACATCTACCTTCCTCTCCCGCTTCAGTTTGGAAGCAAGCTGGATTATTTTTCCCCTTAGGACCGCTTTGTGTGCACCCCAAAGGAAGCTCGGGGAAGTGTCGCCAGTGTCATTAAGGAGGAAGAATTCCCGAATGTCTTTTTCGAGCATGGTGCAATGGACCGGGTTGGAGAGAAGGGTTTTGCTTAGGCGCCACTGGGGGGGACCAGGAGGGGAAAGAGAGCTAGTCATTCTCAGGGTCACCAGGGAGTGATCTGACCAAGGGACATCATGGATGTCTGCATGAGTCGCGGTGTGTATTTCCGAATTGAGAATGAATAAATGGTCAATTCTGGCGTATGTTTTGTGCGGTGCAGAATAGTGTAAAGTCTTTGGATGTAGGATTTAGTTCTCTCCAGGAGTCAATCAGACCCCTGTCGTGGAGCAGGCGTGCAATTCTGAGGCTCTGTTTTGGTTTTTTTTTAAGGTGGGGCTTGTTTTGGTTAGATTTATCAAGCATATCATCGAATGTGATGTTGGAGTCCCCCCCTAGGATGAGTCTGCCTTCTAAATGTGGAAAGAGGGTGGAGAACATAGAGGCGAAGAAACGCGCTTGACCCTGGTTAGGGGCATAGTAAGAGACGATAGAGTACAGAACCCCTGCGATCTGACCTTTAATGAGTAAGTATCTGCCGTCAGTGTCTTTGATTGTATGGGAATGTACGAATGGGATTCGTTTAGCTAGCAGAATGGCTACCCCCCTTTTTTTGGAATCTGCGTTTGCCAGGTAGAACGTGGGGAAGTTCCTGTGGAGGAAGGAGGGGGTATAGCTGGAAGGGAAGTGGGTCTCCTGAAGGAGGACAATATCAAGGCTTCTGGCATGGTAGCTTTGGAAAGCCTTCCGGCGTTTGGAGGGTGAATTGAGCCCCTGCGTGTTATGCGATCTTCAGAGATGAGAGCTGGGAGTTGGTGTCAGCCATGAGAATCAGGGGAGAGGATCGCGAATGTGTGTGGGGAGCTTACCTCATTCCTTAGAGCACAGATAACAGTCTTTGAAAGTCTGACCCCTTGGTGACCTCTAAAGCCCCATACACACGGTCGGACAATCCGCGGACCAGGTCGGTCGGATTTTGTCCGTCGTACTTTGTCCGATGTTGGTGTTGCGTACACACGGTCGGACTACGTTGTCGGAATATCCGGTCTGGAAGAACGTCGTGACGTAAGTCGTCGTCCACGAGATTACAAAAGGGACGTTCAGCACCACATCAGGCACCCGTTGGGCTCCTTCTGCTGATCCCGTGTTTATCGAGAGTTAGTGGAAGTTTGGTGACTTAAGATTCGCGCTTCTCAGTTTTCTGACTCAGATCGTTACTGCTCTTCAGTTTGTGCTTGTCGTGCGTATCTGTTTATTAGTGCGTGTAGTCAGTTCGCATTTGTTGGTCATTGCGGCCTATATCTTGATATAGGACGCTTTGATTTGCACTGTTTATTGTCTGCTCGTTGCTGGTATTCATTTCGTTCTTTCAGGCCTTGCTGTTTATCGGTGCTTTCTGTTTGTCCGTTCTGACCAGCCAACCTTTTGTGACCTTCTGAGCGATGTTTCCCGTGCGTACTCGTCGCCGAGTTCGTGCTGTACGCGGAATTGGTGTCGGGCTTTTAGCTTTGAGCCAAGACCCGTCCATGAACAGAGTGACGAGGAGTATGTGGACCAAGAATTGGTTGCTTCAGCGTGACCAATTCTCGCACATGCCTTTGCTTCGTGAGATCCGGGAGAATAATCCTGATGATTTCAGGAACTTTCTCAGGATGACGGACCCCGATTTTCACCGTCTTTTGGCTTTGCTGACCCCCTTTATCAGCCGGCAGGATACCTGCATGAGACAAGCCATTACTCCGGAGCAGAGGCTTGTTGCCACGTTGAGGTACTTGGCGACAGGGAGAAGTCTTCAGGATTTGAAGTTCTCTTCAGGTATCTCTCCCCAGGCCCTGGGAATCATTATTCCAGAGACCTGTTCTGCCATCATTCAGGTCCTGCAGGAGGACTATATTAAGGTAACATTTCTACTTGACTATTCCCTTCTATGTATGCTCTGTTTGCTAATGTTTTCTATTTTTGACCTCCTTCCCTAATTACCATGATTGCAATATGTTCTAATATGCTGTGCCCCTTTTCTCCTTCATGCATTTTTCCCTTCACTTACATCACCAGCATGCTCTTCTGCCCCAATAGACACCTATGGCCTAGTCACTTAATCAATGTCTTTTGTCTGCTGCATAGTATTGTTTGCCCCCAAACACCCCCCTAAAATATGCACAAATGTTTGCTGTGTGGTTTACTTCATGTAGAGCCCCTTTAGAATTTTTTTTTTTTTTGGGTGGGGGGGGGGGGGGGGTGGCAAACTCATTAGGAACCCCCTCCCCCAACTGCTCTGTCAGATGGTACCAATCCTTTATCTGCTGGCTTTCCCAAGGTCCATACACACTATATACAGTGGTGTGAAAAAGTGTTTGCCCCCTTCCTCGTTTCCTGTTCCTTTGCATGTTTGTCACACTTAAGTGTTTCGGAACATCAAACCAATTTAAACAATAGTCAAGGACAACACAAGTAAACACAAAATGCAATTTGTAAATGAAGGTGTTTATTATTAAAGGTGAAAAAAAATCCAAACCATCATGGCCCTGTGTGAAAAAGTTATTGCCCCCTAAACCTAATAACTGGTTGGGCCACCCTTAGCAGCAACAACTGCAACCAAGCGTTTGCGATAACGTGCAATGAGGCTTTTACGTCCTGGAGGAATTTTGGCCCACTCATCTTTGCAGAATTGTCCTAATTCAGTTACATTAGAGGGTTTTCGAGCATGAACGGCCTTTTTAAGGTCATACCACAACATCTCAATAGGATTCAGGTCAGGACTTTGGCTAGGCCACTCCAAAGTCTTCATTTTGTTTTTCTTCAGCCATTCGGTGGTGGACTTGCTGGTGTGTTTAGTATCATTGTCCTGCTGCAGAACCCAAGTTCGTTTCAGCTTGAGTACACGAACAGATGGTCGGACATTCTCCTTCAGGATCTCTTGGTAGACAGCAGAATTCATAGTTCCTTTTATCACAGCAAGTCTTCCAGGTCCTGAAGCAGCAAAACAGCCCCAGACCATCACACTACCACCACCATATTTTACTGTTGGTATAATGTTCTTTTTCTGAAATGCAGTGTTCCTTCTACGCCAGATATACTTGGACACACACCTTCCAAAGAGTTCCACTTTTGTCTCATCGGTCTACAGAATGTTGTCCCAAAAGTCTTGGGGATCATCAAGATGTGTTGTGGAGAAATTGGGACGAGCTTTGATGTTCTTTTTGCTCAGCAGTGGTTTTCTCCTTGGAACTCTGCCATGCAGGCCATTTTTGCCCAGTCTTTTCCTGATGGTGGAGGCATGAACGCTGACCTTAACTGAGGCAAGTGAGGCCTGCAGTTCCTTGGACGTTGTTGTGGGGTCTTTTGTGACCTCTTGGATGAGTCGTCGCTGCGCTCTTGGGGTAATTTTGGGCGGCCGGCCACTCCTGGGAAGGTTCACCACTGTTCCATGTCTTCGCCATTTGTGGATAATGGCTCTCACTGTGGTTCGCTGGATTCCCAAAGCTTTGGAAATGGCTTTATAACCCTTTCCAGACTGATAGATCTCAATTACTTTCTTTCTCAATTGTTCCTGAATTTCTTTGGGTCTCGGCATGATGTGTAGCGTTTAAGGATCTTCTGGTGGACCTTACTGTGTCAAGCAGCTCCTATTTAAGTGATGCCTTGATTGTGAACAGGTGTGGCAATAATCAGGCCTGGGTGTGGCTAGAGAAATTGAACTCAGGTGTGGACAACCACAGTTATAGTATGTTTTAACAAGGGGGGCAATCACTTTTTCACACATGGCCATGATGGTTTGGATTTTTTTTCACCTTTAATAATAAACACCTTCATTTACAAATTGCATTTTGTGTTTACTTGTGTTGTCCTTCACTATTGTTTAAATTGGTTTGATGTTCCGAAACACTTAAGTGTGACAAACATGCAAAGGAACAGGAAATGAGGAAGGGGGCAAACACTTTTTCACACCACTGTACCTACCTCTTTATAGTGGGCATCTTTAGGGATGAATTCAGCAAAGCATGTAGTGCAAGGGGCTGCCTCCATACATTCCATTTCCTAATTTTTTGTCTTCTTTCCCTCCTATTAGCTTTCTTGGTCATTTCAGAATGTCACAATGTGCCTGCCTTTTTTTGGGGTGGGGGGGGGGTTGAAATGTTATTTTATCTTTCCTGGGGGCTGCCAATAGTGTTAAGTACAGAGGGTCTGGCCAAACTAGCACACATTATTGAGCCATTTGCCAATCAATGAAGTGCAGAGGGTTACCTGCCCCCCCCCCCCCAAAACCCTAGTTATTGCCAATGGCCCATCAGAAGTGGGGGGATTGATGGGGGGTGAGTCACCTGTGAAGGGGAGCCTCTACTTTTCTGTGCAAATACTTTCCAGCCTCAAATTTTATACAATGCTCTTGTTCCAAGATGTTGATTGTCTAATCTGCTTGCAATGTTTAGGTGCAAAGTGACTAATTTTTTTTTCTTGTTTCACTCCACAGTTCCCTTCCACGCCACAGGAATGGCAGACTGTGGCCTCCCACTTTGCCAGCCGTTGGGACTTTCCTAACTGCGGAGGGGCAATTGATGGGAAACACGTCCGCATCGTCCCACCGCCCAACTCGGGGTCCTACTATTATAATTATAAAGGGTTTAATAGTGTAGTGATGTTGGCGGTGGTGTCGGCAACATACGAGTTTATGTATGTGGACGTGGGGATGAACGGCCGGATCTCGGATGGTGGTGCCATTACGCACACGGAGTTCTACTGGCGTCTCCAAAGTGGCAGTCTGTGCTTGCCACCTCCAGAGGAGAATGCCGAAGGACTCCCCTTCGTCTTTGTCGCAGATGAAGCGTTTGCGTTGACTCCCCATGTGATGAGGCCGTTCCCGATGAGGACCCTCACCCCGGACCAGAGGGTCTTCAACTACAGGCTGTCCAGAGCCAGAAGAGTGGTGGAGAACACTTTTGGCATCCTGGCCAGCCGCTTCCGCCTGTTCCTGACGGCATTTAACTTGGCGGAATACAAACTGAACCACATAGTTCTTGCCTGTTGCATATTGCACAACTTCCTCAAAAGACATAACAGGAACTATGTGGTGCCCGTTGGCCCAGATGTGGAGGGCCCTCCAAATGCGGACCTCACAGCCCTTCAAGTGGCACGTCCAGGCTTGCCCCCTCTAAATGCCCGCGTGGTCCGCGAGCAATATATGGAGTACTTTGTGGGTAGGGGGGCCATTGCTCTGCCTGACGATGTGTGAGAGGCATTTTTTAATAAATCTGATATTTTAACCAACCTCTGATTTCTTGTCATTTCAGTCTTCTTTTTAGCTTATTTAACTTTGACATTTTTTCCCTTTGCCTTCGACAGTGGGAATGCACTTTCTGGGCTAAAGGAGGTAACAGTCTCTTCTTCCCAAAAAGATTATTCTCATGTTGTGTGTTTGCTACCTAATCTTTGGTCTAGAGAAGGTTTGTCCTGCATAACTGACAGCCAAAATACTCCTTTTCATCACCAGGTCTGACATGTGTGTATTCTGAAAAATGCTGTGCTCCGTGTTTTCGTACAAAGCACTGTGGGTGTCATTTACATAAGTCAAATCCGCTATGCTCTACAAGTGCATTGAAAAAGTTCCCTGGGAAAGGAAATTGCAGTGCAAAGTGGATTTGCCTTTAGTAAATAACACCCATTGCCCCCCATATCCTTTACATTTTACATACATAATGCATTGTGTTTTTTAAATAAGGAAGCCACACATTTAGAAAAATAAAAAAGTTTACTTGGAAAACATTCACAAGTGCGTTTACAATCTTCACGCCAAAACTGACAACATCTTGGTTATTTACAACATTGTTTACAAACATTCCGCAATTGGTAAAACCAGGCATGGAGCTAACCAGAACCTATGAACTAGGAAAGTTCAACTTTGTAAAGTGAAGACAAGATCAGACATGACTATATGTTCAAAGTGTGTTTGATCTTGCCTTCATCACATGGGGGGGTCACCCCCGAAAAGTGGAAATTTCGAACATGCACACAATTTGGGACTGAAAATGGTCATTAGATGGTAAAACACATGCCTAGAAGCTTCAAAAGTGCCATTTTCCATCATGGGGATGAATGGACGTTTTTTGGGGGTGCAACCCCTTCACCACAACCACTTTCGTAGTTCGTAAAGTGTTTGCACCCCCAAAAAAACGTTGGCATTCATCCACCATGATGGGAGCTAGTACATGTGGACACAATGTGTGCATGTTCCAAATTTCACACAGTTTTTAAGTTGCAAATGTGTTCAGAAGCTGGCACAAATGTGTGTTAATTACTTGGTGCGTTTTCATATTTTTTCCTAAAACATCAATGATGTTCTTCAATTTTTGTTGAACATCATTGATGTTTTGCTTTATGTAATCTAGATCTCTATTGCAGACCATTATCTCTCCGATGAGTACGTGGGCACTCTCTGTGGTAAAGTGCGATTTTTCTTCCACAACATCCACGTCACCTAAAAACCACAAACAAACAAAAATGGGGTGTTGGAAATGAGGCAGCCATACATGGATTAGCTTACCAGTAGCTGTGTTCTCCCACACTCACCTGTTGTGGTGACAATTTCTCCAAGTTCGATGATCTCTCCTTCCTCCTCCTCCTCCTCTGCTTCTGCTCTTTCCCCTTTTTTGGGAGGTGTTGGTTTGGGGGTTTCCTCAGACGGCCCAAGTTTTCGCTCCCCTATGAGAATGTACAAAAGGAAGATTTAGCAACACAATCTATTGAGGGCAGAAATAGGAAATGACAAACATTGGTTGAAAGTGACGGACACTATTTTAGTTTGGCCAGTTACAAATGCCAACTACATGAATGTAGTCACTTTGTAAAGGTGCTAAACTGACTAGCTTTTTGGTAGAAGTTTGTGTGATGGAGACACCCCTCTAGTATCCACTGGAGCACATGTGTGGAAAAGCCTAATAAAAAGGGGGTTTGGGTGTCCCAGCACTAGTGCTCTAGAGTCGAGATGGGTAAACAGCTACTGAGTGACCTCTCCTTTACATTGAATAAATTGGCTTTACATTCTTGATGACATTTCTAGTGAGAACAAACTTCCTTTCCCCCAAAAAAACACCAAACATCGTATTATAAGTGGCCGAACGATCGAGGTTGCGTACGATCGAATGGACACACACACACGACCATGACAGTGGCAGAAAGATCGAGGCTGAGTACGATCGAATGCACAGACGAACCTGAAAGTGGCCATTTTGGAATGTACAACTTTGTAAAAATCAAACCACAATGGAGCAGTATGCAAGCAAGAAATCAAACACAAAACACAACTACTTACTTTTTTGAAGAATTCGCTTGATCTTTCTGTACTGATCGGCCTCCCTCAGTTTCAGGTCTGACCAGCGTTTCATCAGTTGCTCCTTGGATCGTTGTACCCCAAACTGATTGTACAGCCTCCTCACAACTTTAGACATGATCTTGGCCTTGCGGACATTGGGGTTGAGGTAAGGCCCATACTTCCCATCATAGTCGCTCCTCTTTAATATGTCCACCATCTCCAACATTTCTCCAAATGACATATTGGAGGCCTTGAATTTCAGGCTCCGGGATCGGGACGTTTCTGCCTCCGGACTTTCCTCGTCCTCCTCCTCGTTGGTGGGATATTTGGGGCGCACCTGCTGTGTCCACGCCATGTGCTCTCCCCACTGCGCCGTAAAGAGAAGGGGTGGGGAATAGACGAGAAAGATCGTCAGGGGCGGGCGGAGTTTGACGCATGCGCACTGTATATAAAACGTCACACGCCTGTGTCGTAGCCACGATCTGGGAGACGAGGGGAGAGAAAACTCACACGAGACGATCGCTACAAACGAAGGTACAATTTGACGTTGGTACATAACTAGCCTAGACTGATTTGAACTTGAGGCTTCTTTATGGAGAAGATTAGGAGAGTTTAGCCTGACATAATTGAGAGGGTTTTGTGTGGTGTTGTGTCTTGCAGAGATTATGCAGGGATTCAACGACATGAGTTTTCTCCCCCTCTTCATTGCCAAATTCAGGGAATTTCCCGTTTTATGGCAGGGTAAACACCCACATTACACCAACAAACCAAAGAGGCACGCAGCCCTGGAGGAACTTGTGGAATTTGTCAAGCCAAGGTTCCCCACGGCAACTGTTGATGATCTAAGAAAGAAAATTGGCAGCCTGAGGAGTGCGTATATCAGGGAGCGGAAGAAGGTCGTGAAGTCTGAGGAAACTGCAACTTCAGCAGATGAGGTCTATGTGCCCAAGCTCTGGTACTATCAGAGTCTCCATTTTCTGAAAGACCAGACTGATGTCACGGAGCCAACCTCGACTCCTCCTTCCACGCTTCCTTGCGCGCAGCCCACCCCTGTTGAGGCTTCCGAGGAGCAACCTGGGCCTTCCAGTATGGAAGAGGTGGAGGAGCCCAGCTTGTTCCAGGTATAGTAGTTTTGTTACCATTTCTGGGAATAATGAATGATGTTCACTTAATTCAGGATCCCCAATTGCTTAGTTCCTAACGTGTTTGACATATCAACTGACAGTAGTGTTGGAGACATTTGGGGCCAGAATCTAAACTGCAGGGCTGAGAATTGTATGGTTTTCTATTTGTAAACATTTTGCAACAGTCACTAGATGAAAATTGTGTGTGTTTGATGAACAAATAACTGAAACTATGTCCCTTTTTCATACACAGGAAGACCTCAGCCAGGAGGTGGCTGTGGAAGGTGGCAGTCAGGAGGAGGCAGGGGTTAGTGGCAGCCACCAGCTGGGTAGTGGCAGCCAAGAGGGGGCTAGGCCGCGGAGCCTGACTGACACCCAAACCCCTCCCCTCCGCCTTCCGTACAAAAGGGCGAGAAGGGGGGGTTATGCGGCACAGTCAGCGCTCCGCATGATCAGAGAGGCTTCAGACTCCCTACATGCCACACCCGCCGACGAGGAGACCTTTGGCTCGGTGGTTGTCACAAAAATGATGGGTATAGAGGTGAGGCAACGCAACATGTGTGAGGGGCTCATCCTCCATGTCCTAAATAAGGGTAGGGCTGGGGAGATGACCCCAGTCACACATGTTTGCCATAGCTACCATGCTCCTCCTCCTCCTCCTCCTCCTCCTCTGCCACCCCACCAGCACGACAGCCACAGCGTGCAAGGAAGCGTGGAAGGAAGACCTGAGAGTGACGACCTGCAATCAGTCTGGTCTGAGAGAAGATGGAGCCTCTTGTAGTACCAGAGCCTGGGGACCTAGATGGCATCTGCTGCAGTTCCGGATACTTTGGACTTCACGACCAGATTGCACTCCCCTTAATATACGTACTCCTCAGGCCCCCAATTTTCTACGCTTGAACAATGATGGTTGCCGTGGGGGGCCAAGACTTTGCAAATTCCCCAAGTTTCACCATGGCTGCGTTCCTCTTTGGTTTGTTGGTGTGACCTAAATAAAGGTTTTTTTTGATTTTAAATAATCATTGACTATTGTGTTTTACTTTTCTACAATGACAGTTTTTCTTTGACTAGGCAGGTACATTTCACTAATCCTAAAGTAGAATTAACAAGGGGCACCAACAACAAACAACCTCCTAGTAAATTTAAGCAAGAAATACAAATGTTAATAATGTGTTTTTGGTAATTTGAGACACACAACCCCCCTCAAAAAAAAAAAAAAAACATTCCAATATGTATTCCCCCCCAAAAAAAAAAAAAGACAAATCATGGTAAAAAAATAACAAAGATTCTTTTACGTTCACAGTCAAAATAAACATGTAGTGTATAAATGCTGCAAAGTAATAAAGAAGTAAGTTTGTGAGAAGTGCGGGTGAATAGGAGCAGCTAAAACATGTCATTCTTGTTGCATTGTAAAGAAAAAGAGAATGCGCTGCATTAAAGACATTTTAACATTGCAGCGTGACGAATGTGCTGTGTCGATTAGGAAAGGTAGTTTTACCTGACCGAGCGCTTCCGTCACAGAATTTCTTCTGAGCATGCGTAGCACTTTGTCCGTCGGACAAGCGTACACACGCTCGGATTTGGTGTGATCGGACCGTGTTGACGGCAAATCTTTCCAGCAGGAGATAAGACTTTGTCCGTCGGACAAACCGGCGAACACTGTCCGATGGTGCATACACACGGTCTGATTTTTCAACAACCTTGTCCGATCGGACAAAATCCATGAAAAAGTCCGACCGTGTGTATGGGGCTTAAGGGATACGAAGAGGGAAGGCTGCCGCGAAGGTTCCTGGAGAGAAGTGGGAAGGCCGAAAAGGAGCAAGAGAGAGGGGATGAGAGGGAAATGAAAAGAAGAATGAGTTGATGGAGTGAGGGAAGAGAATAAGAACATGTTTAGTAAAGGGAAAAAAATGCAATATAATATAACAATAAACAAGTGTATTGTGGTAGCAACCGGACTGGCAAGCCAAGTCCAAGTCCGGAGCCTCCCGTTCAGGGAGGCCTCGGAGAGGGTACAACCGCAAAAGGGTCGTTTACCTGGTGTTACCCGAGGGAAGGGCTTCCCTCCGAGTCACAACAGAGAAGGGTGGCATGGTGGGCCGCTCCGGCCGTCGACTCCCCTGTGGAGAAAAGGCAGAATTTATGGGACTGGGGGAGCAATAGGAAATGTGGGGACCAGAGATGGCAACAATCTTAAACATTGGCATACTATCAGGGAACAAACAGACATTAGGAATAAGTAGGTCTTCTAGTGGGGGGGTCTGGGGAGGTTGCCTTTGGTAAGATACCGAGACAAGGGGTGTAGCTGAGAATATAACCTAGGGCAGGTATCTTCAATGCAAAGATAACGGAGGCCAGGCAATACAACCTATAGGGGGTGAATAAGGCAAGACACAACAAAAAAAATAAAATGCGAACCCACCCCAGCCGGGGTGGAAGGTTTTAAGGTATGGTCGGGTAACCCAACTAGCCATAGAGAGGCTAATGGGGCCCGGCTACTCGAGGCAAGGTACCTGAGACAAAAAAAAAAAAAAAAAAGGGGGGGGGGAGCAAGTGAAGAGAGTCCTCATAAAAATGAGGTTTAAGAACTATGTCCCTTGATAGACCGTCTTGGCGCGGGAGCTGTAGCGCTCTGTGGGCTCTGTCCAGTTCAAGTCTATGCCCCTGAATGTATGGGATGAGCTCTTTAATAAAGAGTTTGACGGTGCCGGGGATGTCTGTGACTGATTCGGGGATCCCCCGTATCCGGAAATTGTATCTTCTGCTTCTGTTCTCCAAATCGTCGATTTTGGCCAGGGCAGAGTCTAATTGGTCTTGGAGAGTCTGGATGCATGTGGAGTTCTGGGCCGTGCGGGCTACTGTGTTGTCCACAACATGTTCAATTGCGTCCATGCGGGATCCCAGGCTTTGTAGATCAGCCTTAATGGTTGAAGTGATCTCCTTGGCATTCTGAGCCAGGCCCGCTGCTAGCATGTCAGAGAAGCTCTGCATGAGCAATTTAATGTCAGGGGTCTGGGATGGATGCATGGGGGAGGATTGCAGTGTGCCTGATAGGCCTGCCAGGCCTGCTAGGCCTGAGGGGGATGCTAATGTGGGGGTTTGGAGCATTCCTCCTATTGTCCTGTCCAGCAGAGATTCAGTGGAGGCTGGGGAGAAACCGAGGGGGGAGTTTGTACTCACTGGGGTTGCCAGCATAGATGATTGATGCTGGATTGGGGAGGGAGGGTCCGCTATAGTGTCCTGCTCCTCCATGCTGCCTCGTGTCTGTGATGCGGCCGCCATCTTAGCAGGTCCAGGGGCCGCCAGGTTAAAGTCCAGTTGCCGGCTAACGTCCGTTTTTTTCGGACCGGACGGCATCCGAGAGGGTGCCTAAGTGCTCTGGGTAGCCTGGGGGCCTTTGTGGGAGCCGTCCCGCTGATAACCGCTGTGCTGGGAGTCGAGTGGGGCCGGAGCGGTGCGGAGCTCTCGGTCAGTGCGACTTCCCGGGAGTCCCGCACATGCGCACCTCCCGTATTTAACTTTTTTAAGTTTAAACTGTTCATTAAGCACCATGTTCATCACCAACATAGAAGAAAGAGAAACAAACTTAACCTGGGAACCACCAATTGACAAGGAATGGCATCCACCGACTGAAAATCATATCCACGGGACACTGGTCACAGTGAGTACGACATCACTCCACGCACTTTAAGACATTATAATGACCATAAAATGTCTATCCCTTAATGCCAGAGGTCTCAACCACCCAGCTAAAAGACGCTCCATGTGGTTAGAGGCTTTGAAACACAAAGCAGATCTCTTGTGTGTGCAGGAAACACTTTTTCAGACAAACAATTACCCGAAATGCACACACAGGGAGTACCCACATATATTCCTAGCTACTGCTCCCGAACACAAAAAAGGAGGAGTACTGCTGGCAATAAGACACACGGTATCTTTCCAACACAAGGAAACAATCTCAGCGGACAATGGGAGGTACATTATAGTTAAATTAATTCCATTCCATATACATTAGTTTTGGTGTATGCCCCAAACTCTCAACAGATAAGATTCATAAGCCGTCTATTCAAGAAAGTGCTTTCCCAACCATATGGCAAAATCATAATATGTGGAGACTTCAATATGATCGTGGATCCAAAAATGGACACTACTGCCCAAAAAAGTAACAATACCATGCATCTGAACATGCTCCTATTTCAATGACCATAATCGAAAAGGATGTCTCTCCCTCCCCACCCATCTGGTGCAGTAATGTTAGGTTATTACAAGACCCAAAAATTTCCCAAGAAATAATGCAACACCTAATATCCTTTTTCCAAAACAATGCGCACTCAGTAGATAACCCATTTACAACCTGGAACGCCCATAAAGCCTATATGAGAGACATATTAATTCAAATATGAGCCAGGGAAAAAAAAGCGATACACACTAGAACTCGATACCACACTAACTAACATTCGCACAATAGAAACACAGAATAAAATGGCACCAAACGCACAATTAGTCCACAAACTAACACTCTTGAGAGAAAAATTACGAGAACTCCTATCTCACCAATATGACGCATACATTAGACGCCTACAACTAAATTCATACGCCAATGCTAATAGAGCAGGCAAATACCTGGCTAATAGAATTAGAGAAGCTAGAATTAAAACAAGAACCGCATATCTCTTACACCCCACTCACAGCCACAAAATTATCAATCCACAAAAAATCGCAGAACAATTTGTCACATACTACAGTGACCTATACAACATCCAAAAAGACTTGACTATCATACAACCCACAATCCCAAACATACAATTTTTTTTACAAAACATACAACTGCCATCCCTATCAGACGAACAAATAAACACATTGAACTTACCAGTCACTACATCCGAAATTGAAGGAACAATAACCACCTTACCCAATGGCAAGTCCCCGGGTCCAGACGGGTTTGCCAATGAATACTTAAAAGTCTTCAAACATATTCTAACCCCACACATGCAAAAAAATTTCCAAAAAGCAGCCACTGAAGCGTTGTTTCCCCCAGAGATGTTAAAAGCCTACATATTATAAATTATAAAGTAATTTCAGACCCATATCATTATTAAATGCGGATATCAAAGTATATGCCAAACTCATAGCCAAAAGATTAGCATCATTTATTCCATCTCTAATTCAATGTGACCAGATAGGCTTTGTGAGGGGGAGACAAACGTCAGATGCCACTAGGCGCATCGTAAATGTTATACATCATACTGAGTGGACCCAAACACCTTCTCTGCTTCTTTCAATAGATGTAGAGAAGGCGTTTGATAGGATTCATTGGGGATATATGTCGGAGGTACTAACTAAATTTGGATTCTGTGACCATATCCTGAACGCAGTAATGGCACTATATTCACACCCATCTGCACAAGTTTACACAACAGGTATGCTATCTTCCTTATTCAAAATCTCTAATGGCACCGCACCTGCCAGGGATGTCCATTATCACCAACAATTTTCAATTTTATGATTGAGCCCCTGGCAGAAATCATTAGAACTCATCCTAATGGCTGTGGCTTTCAGATTGGGTCTCAAAAACACGTAATCAACCTAATTGCGGATGACGTCATCCTTATGTTAACCAATCCACTTAAATCACTTCCAACAGCTCACAAAATCCTGCAAAAATTTGGGGAAGTTTCGTACTACAAGGTTAACTTTGCCAAATCCCTAATTCTTGATCTAGGAATGCCCCAAATTAACAAACTACAAAAGTCCCTCCCCTATACTTGGAATGACAAAGGAGTACCCTATCTGGGCATAACCCTAACAGCATCCATAAAGGACCTAGCAAATAATAATCTTAAACCCCTTCTTACCAGACTGGAAGCCCAGACTAAGGACTTGGCAAAAAGGAATTATCATGGATGGGAAGACTGGCAGCATATAAAATGAATATTCTACCGCAAGTATTGTACATATTTAGAGTGCTTCCAGTCCCTATCCCATTTCACTATCTCAAATCCTTATCCACCTCCATATGGAGATTCCTGTGGGGAACCAGGAAAGCCAGATGCACACCTAAAAACTTGATCCCACACAAAAGAGCAGGAGGGGCAGGACTAGTGGACATCCACGACTATATGTGGGCAACCAGACTTGACCAAATCAAACAATGGCTTGGAGACACCAACACCCCATTATGGGCAGAAATTGAAAAATCAAACGCCCCACACTCTGACCTTAGAGAATTACTGATAGGAGACCCTGGGACCACCATGGAGATTCCGCTTAAAACAAAACATGTACTATACCAGAATAGACCACCACCTTTCCTTAAACATACTAGAAGCTAGGATACCGGCCCTGTCGATACAGAAATTCACACGTTACGGTGTGAATACACTATAAGACCTATTCCTAGACAACCAACTACTAACAAGCAACCAACTAATGTCCACATACAAACTTCCGAAACACATGCATTTTACATGCCTAAGAATCACACATTACCTACAAACCAACCCGTTACCAACATTTGAATTACCGACCAGAGCCTGGAAATACTATACCCACACTCAAACTAAGTATAAAAGGCATATCACTATTTTATAATCTCTTACAAGACAAGAATACCTTCCAGAAAACTAAAGCAATTAAAGCTTGGGAAATAGACATAGGTACTACCTATAGAAATGACCAATGGCAAAAGGCGTTCCATGTATGCCAATCAGTGTTACATTGTATATCCCACTGGGAAATCACATTCAGGATAACAAATAGGTGGCAATATACCCCATCTCGACTCTCCAAGATCTTCCCACAGACCTCGCCACAATGTTGGCAAAACTGTGGTCGCCAAGGCCATCTTCTGCATATGTTTTGGGAATGCCAATGTTTAACTAGCTTCTGGAATCAGGTATTTCAACTAATATCCTCAATCACTGGTATAATCACACCTGCAAGTCCAGAGCTGGCAATTTTGCACATAGAATATAACAAAAAGCCGCGCTCGTGACTCAAAATAAATAAATATGCAGATTGGAAGTGATGAAAGTCCAAAAAAAAAAAAAAAAGAAAGGGGGTTAAACCAAAAGGACAAAATAAATATCCATAGAAATCTTGTGATATAAATTGGAACAATGTTCATAAATGTGCCAAAGTGAAATCCAAAATCTGTGACTGTGAAAATCAGGAACACCGTGATCCACCACCGTTAATTGAATGCGCTTACCAGAGGGCAAGCTCAAATAGGCCCATATGATGATATCGGGAAAAATCACAACCATCCAGATATGGCTCCAAACCGGATCTCCTCATATAGGGTCAGCCAGGGACAGATAACCGAATCCTGTTCCTCCTTGGGACCAATAGTGGTATGGATAGTCTCCAACAATACCGGACCAGAGATCTCTTAGCAGCCAGTATGAAAATATAGGAAAGAGAGGGATGCTCCCATGGTGTGATACCAGATATACAATTTTATTAAGAAGAAAACAATCCTACTTACATGTAGACGTAAAAATACAAGCAGGAAACAAAGATAAAAACATGTATGCCGGCCGGCAAATCGTACACCAGCTCACAGCGCGGAACGCGATGACGTCAGTGCGTCAGCCTCCCTGAGCAACCACGCCGGCTCTCTGGTATCCATGGCACCGGACGTCTATTTAGCGCATGCGCACTGGAGCCTTGCACTGCATCATGGTCCTAGTTTACCCGGGACATGATGCAGCCCATTAGGCGGGACGTATCCCGATGACGCCGCGCGCCGCTTGCGCGCACCGTCATTGGTTGACGCCCCTAGGGGCGGGACGGTTCCTGGAACACCGTTATAAGGACGCCTAAGACGGTACTCGGCGTCATTCCCCTCCACAGCTTGGAGCTGTAGGAGCTGTTCTCCACCAGCCATTCTGGTTTCTGTTGGAGGATCCTTCCTGGGAAATTCTTTTTGGATATAACCTGCTTTGGGGTGAGTTTAGGAGCCTTGGTTGGGCGGATCTTGGTTTTCCTGCCTAAAGATTTATAGGTTCTCTAATACTTTGCTCTCTCCCCTCTTTTGTTTTCCCAGCTGGGTATTTTTCAGTGGCTTTTAAACGCCCAGTTGATTTATCTAATAACCTTCATTAGCCGTCTTGTGGGGAGTTTGTGGAAACATTATGTTCCCTTCCTGTTGGCAGACATCCTTTAAGATCCCTGAGGAATAAAAGGGAAGCAATATCACATAAGATATATTTTTGTACTATAATGTAAGTGTGTTTGTAAACATTACTTTCCTTATATAAAATCTTTCCTATGCGCAATGTGGTCAACTCCATTGTATATAATTTGGTAATTGGTATGTTTTGATATTCTGTAGATGGTGTTCTATATATTCCCTGAAGAAGATAGGCATATCATTAGCCATTTGGAAACGCGTCGAAATTTGTACCCATCTACATGTACAGCATCTTGAAACATCCGTTCTGCTTTTATCCTTCAAATATGTAACTGCATTTTTTGATAAATCTTATGTCTTTTGTATGAATAAATTGAATCATTTTATATTATTTTCATTTTCTATTATTTGTTGCCCAAAAAATCCCATCTTGAGAGGTTGGTTATTTACTATATTTAGGGATGCTGGCAACCCAGTATATCATGTGATTTGAGTTCAATCTATTTACAATATTGCACATAGGTATAGATAAATTCCCATATAATATGCGGCAAGTGATCTCCCGTATACTTCTAACATCCAGATAGTTGGTCTTACGATCATGGAAAAACACCTCATAGGCTAGCCGCAGACCGAGAATGGAGCTCCAGGCCTAACAGGGACACAGAGGCACTAAACGGCCTAGAAAGCAGCCCAAAAGCAGCCAAAAAGCAACCAGTCGGGATTACCATCACCCGCTGACCTCGGCAAGCAGGATGAGCAAAAGATCGGGGGTACAGAGACCCCAAAAAATGACGGAGTTCTTTCCGTGGGAGCAGAGGCAAAATGGCGCCAGATCACCCGGGCCGTCAGCAGCCAGCACACCGCACGCTACCCACAAGGAGGACAAACCACCAAAAAGGACCTCATCAGGCATCAAATCCCCTCCTGCACCTCCATCAGCCTCAGGAAGCCCTGAAAAGACCAGATGCAAGCTGGATCGCTCGGATTCATACACTGAGGTGAGCGGGGGCCTAGAATCAGGGGAGGACACTAGGGAGCTCCCTGACTCTATTGACTGTTTCCCTACTAATGATCAACCAGTAGTGGATACCTTATTGAAAGAAATGCTTGTTTCCCTCAGAAGTTCCCTGCACAGGGACATGATGTCTTGTGTCCACAAGTTTAGTGCTGATCTGCAAACTGTCACTGACAGGATTGAGCATGTGGAATCCAAGATGGGCGAATTTGCAACCGCAATAAACAGCCTGATAGATGTTAATGACAATAGGGACGAAGAAATGGAGGCAGTCAAATCCAAAATGGCAGACATTGAGGATCGTTCCAGGAGGAACAACCTCAAAATAAGGGGGGTCCCCGAATCAGTCATGCAGTCTGATCTGCGCAACTTTGCCACGCAAGTGTTCACCTCCCTCTTGCCTGACCTCACAGAAACTGACCTCATAATAGCAGGATACACAGGCTTTCTAAGCCCACCTATCTCTGAGAAAATACCGAGGGA
This sequence comes from Lithobates sylvaticus, assembly GCA_028564925.1. Classification (NCBI taxonomy): domain Eukaryota; kingdom Metazoa; phylum Chordata; class Amphibia; order Anura; family Ranidae; genus Lithobates; species Lithobates sylvaticus. Next base: position 309,797,086 of record CM053031.1, read on the forward strand.
TGTAATACTCAGTCTGCACTTTTTCCACATTAAAGAGCGCCTGATGACGGTGGCCCACAACAAGGAGTCCCTCCCAACACAACACAGAGACTTGCAATTTTTTCTTAGATTTGTCCCAATTCACGTTACAAAAACGCAGAGACCTCAATACTATAACCAAAGCGATGCGCAACAGCAAGATCCCTTACAGATGGGGATTCCCAACCAAAATTATTATCACCAATGACGGTAAAGAACACATAGTGGACACCCTCACTAAAGGCTTAGAGCTACTGAAAAAATGGCACATAGTCCCAGAGGATCCACCGCAGAACAACAACCGCAACTCTGATAGAGTCGCAGATGACTGGAATCTGGTTAACTCCAGAAACGCCTGCACGAAACCGCTAAAGGCCTCCAGGAGTGTTTTCTCCTCCTATCCACACATGTCCCTGTTCTGGAGAGGTCAAGTTAGGCCGAACTCTATTACCCCACTTGTAGCTGACAGCTACCGAAATGGTCACGAAGACCAATCACTATTATTTGCACTATTTTTTCTTTTTCTTTAACCTTTGTACTTTTTGTTTTTTGTTCTGCTTCCTTTTACCTTGTATTGCAGTTGAACTTACCACCTCCCTCATATCTGATGACAACTGGATGAAAACGCAAAATGCACCCTCACCAGTCCAAGACCGGAACCAACCTCAACACGAATGTATGGAGCTCCATACCAACAAATCAACAAAGTGCCCACAGCACTCTAATCACATTCATCAGCCAACACATCTTCCATAATGACTATCACTTTCCTGACTATTAACGCTAAAGGGCTGAACCACCCAGCAAAGCAGAAGTCTTTGTGGAACGAAGCGATCAAAACACAAAAGTGACATTCTCTGCGCCCAGGAAACCCACTTCCAAGCCCAAAAGATGCCCAAGTGTACTCATCCCAAATTCCCCCATATTTTCTCTGCTAGTACCTCGGCAAAAAATAGAGGGGTTCTGACAGCAATTAAGGACTCAGTTGCCTTTAAATTTCATGGCGAACTGGCAGATCCACAAGGCCGCTACCACATCTTGATATGTGACCTTAACTCCACTACATACACTGTGGTCAATGTGTATGCTCCAAATGACCATCAGGTATGCTTTCTTAACCGCCTACTCAAGAAGGTAAAGAAAATGCAACAGGGCCTTCTCCTACTTTGTGGTGACTTTAACCTTCCCCCAGATCCAGCTATGGACTCTACATCCACTTCCCAAAGACGCCAACATTCTCTTCAACCCTCAATGCACACACAGGAACTTTATGACGCTTGGAGATGTCTAAATAGCACCGAAAGGGATTATTCCTACTTCTCAATCAGCCACAGAGTCTACACAAGACTGGACCTCTTCCTAGCTGACAAATGGTTAATCCCCAAAATCTCTGCCTCAGAAATTAATGCAATTACTTGGGCGGATCATGCCTCAGTGACGCTCTCGGTTGAAGATTTGCCAAACGTGCAGTCGCAATTCGTTTGGCGTTCCAACCCGAGACTGTTCCAGGCTGATCCCACCAAGTCCATGATACAAGAAGAGATCTTTTTCTGTAACAATGTTGATTCTGTATCTGACCCTATGATTGTCTGGAATGCGCAAAAGGCGTACATATGAGGAGTCTTAATTAAAATGGGTGCTAGACTTAAGAGACAGAGGAGATAGCTTGTTCAAGATCTTATATCACAAATACACCATTTGGAGACCCAAAACAAACAAAGCATATCTATTCAGAGGTCCAACCAACTCACCCAGCTCCGCCACAACTTATCTTATCTTATTAGAAGATTTTGAAAAAAAGGCTAAATGCCTTAAAATGACATACTATGCTAATGGCAACAAAGCCGGCAAACTCTTGGCTAATCGGCTTAAAGGCCAGAGATTAAAAACAAAACTCCCCTACCTTCTCCATCCATTCACGAAGGAGAAATTATTCCACCCTCAGGCCATAGCAGATGCCTTTAGCTGTTACTACAGCTCTTTATACAACCTGAAGGATGACCCTGCCACTATTCAGCCTACATAAGAGGCGATTTTAGACTCTCGATAAAATCAAACTCCCTCAATTAACAACATTGCAGCTGACAAATTTAAATTCTCCCTTTTCAGAAATAGAAATTTCCAAAGCTATTGATTCCCTCCCCCACAATAAATCGCCTGGCCCTGATGGATTTTAGGTGTTTACATTTTAAAACAGTTTTTTTTTGCTAGAAAAAAACTTAGAAGCCCCAAACATTATATATATTTTTTTTTTCTAACACCCTAGAGAATAAAATGGCGGTCGTTGCAATACTTTTTTTCACACCGTATTTGCGCAGCGGTTTGCAACGCACTTTTTTTGGAAAAAATGCACTTTTTTGAATTTAGACAACGGTAAAGATTTTTTTTTAATATTGTGAAAGATAATGTTACGCCGAGTAAATTGATACTAACATGTCACGCTTCAAAATTGTGCCCGCTCGTGGAATGGCATCAAACTTTTACCCTCAAAAATCTCCAAAGGCGACGTTTAAAAAATTCTACAGGTTGCATATTTTGCGTTACAGAGGAGGTCTATGGCTATAATTATTGCTCACGCTCTACCGGCGAACCTCACATGTGTGGTTTGACACCGTTTTCATATGGGGCGCTACTCACATATGCGTTTGCTTCTGCACACGAGCTCGTCGGGACGGGGCGCTTTTTCTTATTTATTTTTCTTGATTTTAATTTTTACACTGTTTTTTAAAAAAAAAATCTAATTGGCTCCATTTCAAGGAATGTAAACATTCCTTGTAATAGAAAAAAGCATGACAGGTCCTCTTAAATATGAGATCTGGGGTCAAAAAGTCTCAGATCTCATATTTGGACGTCAATGAAAAAAAAAAAAAAAAAAATGTCAAAAAAAATGACATTTGAAAATTCCTCTTTAAGAGGTATGGGCGGAAGTGACGTTTTTGACGTCGCTTCCGCCCTCCTATGGTATAGAGATGAGTGGCGGCCATCTTAGCTTTACTCATCTCTATGCACATCAGGGGAAAGGACCCGATCGCCTCCGCTGCTGCCGACGGTTCCGGTAAGCGGCGGAAGGCGCGGGAGAGGGCGGGAAGGGGGGGTTACCTCCCGCCCGCCGCCGATAACGGTGATCTCGCGGTGAATCCGCCGCGATGACACATTATCGGACAGCCGACCGGCGCCTGAAGAGATGGATATCTCGGTTGTGGCAGCAGCTGCTGCCGTTACCGAGATATCCCTCTTCAAAAAAGGGACGTACATCGTCGTGCGCCGTCGGAAAGTGGTTAACCAATCCTTAACACCTCATTTAGCAAAGATATTTAACAAAGCTGTCTCCTCGTCATCCTTTCCCCCAGAAATGCTAACAGCACTAGTTGTAGCACTACCAAAGCCAGGGAAGGATCCAAATACACCACAAAACTTCAGGCCCATTTCACTGTTGAACAACGATCTGAAGCTGTACGCCAAACTTTTGGCAAATAGGTTGGTGGGTATTTTGCCCACCCTGATACACGTGGACCAATCGGGGTTCACAAAAGGACAACAAACCACAGATGCAACAAGACGCTTGATTAATATTATACACGTGGCAGAAAAACGCAAACGCCTTCTCTGCTCCTAGCCTTGTATGCAGAGAAGGCGTATGACCGGATCCATTGGGATTACTTAGCAAAAGTCCTCACTAAATTTGGTTTTGTCGGTCCCATCCACTCGGCTATTATGACCCTATATTTATCCCCATCGGCCCAGGTGTATTTATCGGGGACTTTGTCCACACCATTTCACATATCCAACGGGACTCGCCAGGGGTGTGCTCTCTCCCCACTCATATTTAATCTTTTAATGGAACCCCTGGCGACCCATATTAGGACCCATCCAAAGATAACAGGATTCAAATTAGAAGACACATCGCATACAATCAATCTTTTCGCGGACGACATAATATTAATGCCCACCAATGTAGAAACATCCTTACCCCTGGTCCACAAAGACCTACAACTATTCTCCTCGGCATCATATTATAAAGTTAATGACACCAAATCCTACATACTAGGCCTAGGCATCCCATTTGCAACACAAACAAACCTGAGTAGCAGATTCCCCTATGTATGGAGGGAAAAAGGAATACAATATCTAGGAATAACCCTCACCCCCAAAATATCGGGACTAGTTTCGGCAAATTATTCCCCACTACTACTACTAACACTCCCCTCCAAACTAAATAACCTGACCAAATTTGAGCTCTCCTGGACAGGAAGGCCTTCAAAATGCAAATTCTTCCTCAACTGATATACATCTTTAGATCTCTTCCCATCCCAGTACCTGCCTCCTTTTTCTCAAAAGTCCAATCCTCTATCAACAAATTTCTATGGGGAGGCAAAAAGGCAAGATGCGCAACAGGTAGACTCATTAAACATACTAAAGCTGGAGGAATAGGTCATGTAAATATAAAAGATTACCACACGGCTACTATCTTAGCTCAACTTAAGAGTTTGTTCTATCCCTCCCCTCCAAATTTATGGTCCCTTCTTGAAAGACATCAGGTACCCGGGCACAACCTGTACAATTTCCTAATCCTAAGCACACATCTATCTCCCACTTTGCAGAATATCGGGCCAACGACACAGGCTGCATTGGCAGCATGGCGCACACTAAAGTCTCACGAATTTACATCAAATAAGTCAGCCCAACTCAAAATACCTATTAACGCTCTAATGCTTTTGATCCCAGACCTACACATCTCCCATTGGAACAACCAAGGGGAAATGGCAGTGGAGGATTTATTTATAGGCCCTGCTCTCAAGACCTTTAGAGCCCTTCAAATAGAATTTTCTATTCCGTCAAATGACCAATATAAATATCTCCAAATTTCTCACTTATTAAAACATCATGCCAATTTCCACACCTCCCTACCCTGGCAGATGTCTCAATACTACTCTCCTTCCACCAAAAATACTAAAGGTATCTCACCCTTCTACTCTTCCCTACAAAACAATACTGTGTTTACAAGGTCCCTTAATATCCTAGCATGGGAGAGGGATCTTGGCAAAACATTTCAGAAGAACAATGGTCAATAGCGTGAAATACAACATATTGCTCAACTAAAAGTGTTAACCTTTGGGAACCCTCCCAAAAAATCCTACTAAGATGGTACTACACCCCGTATAGGCTTTTCACTATATTTCAAGGATCTTCCTCCCAGTGCTGGAGACAGTGTGGGGAAACAGGTACATTATATCACATCCTATGGGCCTGCCCTGTCCTGACACAATATTGGAAAGAGGTCTTCCATATCATCACACAGGTTTCACAAATTCACATTGAGCCGTCTCCAGGGATGGTTCTTCTATCGCTGGAGATAGACTCAATCCCACATCACCTCAGAACAGTGATATCACACATTTTTAGCAGCTAGACTGGCCCTGGTCAGACACTGGAAGAACACAAAGCAACCTCAACTTCTTGAAGTCATACAAATAACACACACAGATGGCACATATGAACAACTCTTTGCATCTGGGTTAGGAAAATATCCCCAGATAAAGAAAACCTGGGAACCTTGGACAGATTGGTGGAATATTACAAGGAAGTCTGATTACAGTTAACCTCTATATAGACTATATAGCAGAAATATATTTGACTTAGGTACGCACAACTGCATACCCCTTTCCTTAAAACCCTTCTCCTTTCTTTTATTTTTACTTTTTCTCCTTTCCTCTCATTGCTTAATTACTAGATATTTCCTCCATCTTTCTTCTAATTTCATTTTACCTAATCTTTACTCCACCTCACAGAGGATATCTTATGTATCCTAATGACGTTGTACCGCAAGGTCTCAATTCACGTTGCCAAGTCAAGTTGATAGTTTACCATGTTTTGAATAATTGTTTGCCCTTTAAGGGCTACCCTTATATGTTATGTAAGGTGATGTTATCACTCTATTGGGGGGGCCCTCTCCGCCCGCGGCACAGTATGATCCCATGTGGGGTGTCGGGGGTAGAGAGGGGTACGCCCTCTCACGAATTTAAGTTGAAATGATGAGAACACCTTCTCTAATCTCATGGACTTACTTTAATAAAATATGTTATAATAGGTATATGCGGTCATTGTCACCGACCGAACAATGTCTCAGTTGATATCCTGTCACTACAACGAATTGTATGTTCCTTTTTTTTGCTGTTTCATGACATGTTTTAATTTGTTCATGTGAAAAAAACAAATAAAATTGCGTCCTGGGCCTGGGTTACACTGCAGCAATGGACGGGATTCCTCCGATGTGCCCCCCCCCCCTCCGCCGAGGATGAATCAGTCGAAAATTGAGGCCGCGGCTTTGTGGCCTGCTGGAGCAAATACATGCTCCTTTTGTGCAAACCAGCGCCATCTGGTGGGCGCTGCTGCGATGCGCGCCTTGCACTCCAGTGGAGGAACTCGGCAGCGGCGGCCGTCGATTGGCAGTTACCGGCCGCGCTGCACTCTGGGATTTGTAGTCCGGAGCGCAGCACGTCAGGGGACAGATGGAGCTGTCTTTGGCCAGACGAGGGGACGGAACGGAGCCGGGAGCGCTCCGCTGGTAGGGAGTGAATTACATTATTAGGCTGTACTGGTGGGAACTGAACTGTAGTGGCGGGCACTGATGTGATGCGCTGGCTGGCACTGATGTGATGCGCTGGCTGGCACTGATGTGATGGCTGGCTGGCACTGATGGGATGCGCTGGCGGGCACTGATGGGATGCGCTGGCGGGCACTGATGGGATGCGCTGGCGGGCACTGATGTGATGCGCTGGCTGGCACTGATGGGATGCGCTGGCTGGCACTGATGGGATGCGCTGGCTGGCACTGATGTGATGCGCTGGCGGGCACTGATGTGATGCGCTGGCGGGCACTGATGGGATGCGCTGGCGGGCACTGATGGGATGCGCTGGCTGGCACTGATGGGATGCGCTGGCTGGCACTGATGGGATGCGCTGGCGGGCACAGATGGGATGCGCTGGCGGGCACTGATGGGATGCGCTGGCGGGCACTGATGGGATGCGCTGGCGGGCACTGATGGGATGCGCTGGCTGGCACTGATGTGATGCGCTGGCTGGCACTGATGTGATGCGCTGGCTGGCACAGATGGGATGCGCTGGCGGGCACAGATGGGATGCGCTGGCGGGCACAGATGGGATGCGCTGGCGGGCACTGATGGGATGCGCTGGTGGGTACTGATGGGGTTGCACTGACAGGCTGCACTGGTGGGCACTAATGGATACTGATATGCTGCACTGGTGGGCTGCACCGGTGGGCACTGATGGACACTGACAGGCTGAACTGGTGGGCACTAATGAGGTGGCACTGATGGACACTGATAGGCTGCACCCCACCTCTCCACCCTAGATTTTCTTAGATGAAGGAAAAAGAAAATATATCGGCCCCCCCCCATTTCTAAATATCGGCATCGGCCAGAGAAAAAAACCCATATTGGTCGACCTCTACCTATCAGTGCCCATCAGCGCCGCCAATGACTTATTTGCAAAATCGTCACAAAATTGTATTTATTTTTGTCTTCTTTTACTTGCCACCAGCGTGAGCAATTCTTATTTACGATTTAAAAAAACTGGCTCCTAACTTTTTTAGCTGGCTCCTAGATTCTAAGCAAATTTGTCAAGCCCTGTTGTAATGAAAACTTTTCAATAAAAATGTAATGTTAAAAAAAAAGTGGGGAACCACAGATGTAGACCTGTTCGCAACCAGATTCAACAGGAAACTGGAAAGCTTTGTGTCAAGGTTGAAAATGGAAAGAAGGTACAGTGAAAATAGATGGTTTTGAGCTAGCTGCTCACCCCGTATATGGTTCTAAAAGAAAAGCATGAGTTCCCCATGGGGTTTTTAGGCAGCAAAAAGAACACTTGTGTGGTGAAAACCAAAATAATTTTATTTTATCAAAAAAGATTATAGATACAAATAGTAGTTTAAAATTCAAACTCTGGTTTTCAATACACAGATAGCACAACAGATCGGGGTACATACAATATTGACATATATTCGTATTAGAAGAAATTCACTTCAGAACAATAAATCAATATTCCACAACAATTGTTCATTCAATAGAGGACACCCCACTCCCCCAATGCATTTTGACCATTTGGAAGTAGCAGTCTTCTTCAGAAGGAAAAAACTGAAAGTAAGGGTCGACTTTATTAAGTTTCTACGAAAAGGAGAACAAACTTTAAGCATTGAGTACATTTATTAAATTTATGTTATAATATATGTAGGCCTTATTTGGTTTGTCATATGCAATATTTACCCTTCCACCAAATTGTTGCATTCTTTACCAGAGATTTTTCTAAAAACCAAGAGATTATTCCCTGAGAATAATTGTGGGCCTCATCACCGCATTACTGCTCCCCAAGCTTCCCACCAAGTGGCAAGGGGAAAGGCCCCCCTGAAAGGGTCACAATCACGGACTTGCAGATGGTGACAAACTTATGATGGCTCCCCCGAGGAGTGAGGGATGTCCCTGAATTTTTTTAATTAATCATGTGTATCGTAAATTACAATGCACAATTACTAAAAATTGTGTATTTATATTTTTTGGTATAGCGCACTAGTAAATTTTTGGTTCTGCATAAAAGCATTGAGTATAATTAATTCTAGTTGTTTAGAATGACTATAGAAATTTAATTAATAATTATGTGGTATTCAAGTTGTTCCTAGATCTATAAAAAATTTATAGAAAAGAGTTACTAAAAAATGTGTGGTGTGTGAAGTGATGAAAAATAATAATATATAAAGTAATAAATAAAGAGTGAGATGGTACTGCGGGGGTCTAAATGTAAAGCAGTGCCACGTCCTTAAATAATTGTATATCAAAAGAGCACATAGGAACAGAAATGGACTTTCTAGGCACCAATAGTAAAAAATATATACAAATTTATTAAGTAAAAAAGTTACAAGAAAAAATCACAATAAAACCTTTAACAGGCATAATGAATGCATGTGAGATACTGACAATGTCATTAACCCAACATGAGACTGGTAATACAATACATTACAGTGACTATTGCAGTGTTAAATATTGTACAGTAGAATGCTTAGCTCGACTAGTTTTGCAAACAAAGATGCTTCATTGGGAGCTCAGTAGCTGTTCTAGAGAGGGCAGAAAAGACATTAAATAAATATTTATATATCAGAGATATTCATATACAACAATAGAGTTCTAGTAATTTTGAAAGTGTTTCAGTTTCAAGTTGTTTTAGCAGCACAGTATCCCGAGGTCCTCATAGCCAGGTCTCCCAAGAAATCCACGTAGGTAGTGAGAGGGGTAGCATGAGTGTGTATCTAGTAACCATGGCTAGAGCTAAACAGATAGTTTTATAGAGAAGGAGTAACCATATTGAGTTACTTAGACATAGATAGTGCATGCTAGTAGTCAGAATGAGAGGAATAGCGTATAGAGGGGAAATAGAAAGAAATGCCACTTCCATAAGGATATCAGAGAAAAGCAAGTAGTGGAAGCCTACCTTGTTACATCCAATAAATGCATGCAAGCCTACTTGCAATAAGCCACAAGGGGATTAAAACTACTGGGAAGTCAGATTTCATCCAGAGTAAATAGGGCGTCATAGAGAAAAGAAACAAAGCCCAAGCCATCAGGTTGCCTATAGTAAAACAATAACAGTATTAAGGTACTAGATTAATAGCATTGAGTATTGTTGAAAAGTTTTAGATCGGCTAGGGGCAATGCACTTTACCCAGATATTAGAAGACATAGTTGCTTCCAAATAGATGGATGAGGAACTTTGCTGAGAAGGCAGTAGGTAACACGAATGTATAATGAAAGAGATTTGTCAGTGTTGCTAAATCATTTGAGCTGATTCATTTGTAAGGGAATCCGTCTACAATAGAGATACCAAGTCATAAGCCAGAGTGGATACTAATGTAACTGACTGCAATGCATGCCAAAACACAATAGTGACAACTAAAGTAGAGCTAAAGATTACATACCAAAAGTGCTGCAAATAAACAGCATACAAGCAGACCTCAAATCCAGACATGCTTCTCAGTGATGACCGCCATACTAAGGGGCTGGGTAAGCCACCTTTTTATACACACTAGACAGGTGTGCGGCTAATCAACAGCACACCTGACTCGGCCAGAAAGATTGGTGTCTGAGCGCTCGCACCCCCTGGCGGTGAAAAACCCCACTGCATACTACATGATCAAAATAACAGGTTGGAAAAATGCATTATGACAAGATGGAAGGGGTAAAAACCCCCAGGGACAATGTAGAGTAGAGAGAGTTAAAACTGGAGTGCGTCACTGCTGATAACAGCAGTATTGCAATAAGGGGGTAAAACCTATATTGGAAAACCAAATAGGATAGAGACACACAGATAACCCGTCACATACACAGACACCCCTGAAGGTGTATGACGTGTTGCGGTTATCTGGCCGCACGCCAGCCATCTCAAATTGTGGACCAAGGGAGAGGTATTTGACCATGTAGACCATTCTCTATGACGCCCTATTTACTCTGGATGAAATCTGACTTCCCAGTAGTTTTAATCCCCTTGTGGCTTATTGCAAGTAGGCTTGCATGAATGTATTGGATGTAACAAGGTAGGCTTCCGCTACTTGCTTTCCTCTGATATCCTTATGGAAGTGGCCTTTCTTTCTATTTCCCCTCTATACGCTATTCCTCTCATTCTGACTACTAGCATGCACTATGTCTAATTAAGTAACTCAATATGGTTACTCCTTCTCTATAAAACTACTCTAGCCATGGTTACTAGATACATACCCATGCTACCCCTCTCACTAGCTATGTGGATTTCTTAGGAGACCTGGCTATGAGGACCTCGGGATACTGTGCTGCTAAAACAACTTTGTATCCAAATGAATGCTGCATTGCTGGGTATTGTTATGCCTTGCTTTCTGCAGCCACTATGCATATCATGAGCTCCTCCGCAGGGAGTACTCTGCATAACAGATGTACAAAGTAATACTTTGTCTGTTCACACATGGCAATAACCGGTTGGTGGCTTTTCATGTTTGCTCTACTATTGTACCATTGTGCCAACCCCCCTCAAAAGACCAGCATTTTCAGAGAAGGTAGTGTATGACTACTGGAGCCAGTTATGGCCTGTGGAAATATAGGATATCCTTTTATATTTCTTTGTGCTCTCCAGTTTTTCACATAAAAAAGGGGAGAAGCCTGTTTGGTTTCTGTACATTGCAAAATATGTATATATATTGTAATTCTGTTGCAAATTCCTACCTTTTTGTTGCTGTTCTACACAAAACTCTTTCCTGGTGCCTTCATGACAGCATACACATGGTTGATTACCCCGCCCCCAACCAACCCACAGGACCAGTTTAACTCTAATATAAATAAAGAGTCAGGCCCCCCCATGCGCCATTCTTTCCTCTGTCCTCAAGTCTACAGGATCATGGATCACGGATACAGCCCTTACCATACCATTATGTTGGTACACCCCTGCAGGTTGATGCTCCCCTGTATATGGAGACCCATTAGGCTTCTAAAGGCACCAATAAGTTTGGGAACCCATTTTTCTGTGGATCTTTTTGGGGGTTTAAGAGCCCAAGCATTCCCTCGGGGAGTCTGCACATATTCTGCTCCTGGTTTGAGACAGCCCCTTCTTGTCTGGGCTTTCCTCAGTTTCATGCTTCTCCAGCTGGTTCTGCCTAGCAGTGACTATGGCTAAATAACTCACATTGTGATAGCTGTAATGGCTAGAAGCACGGAGTGGCTTCAAAATGGCGTCCACATGTTTCCCCTCACACTGTGTGCGTCTCGGCGCTTTGCGCGCCTCTCTTGTGTTTGTTTTACTTCCAGCAGAGGTGGACCTGCATCACGGGGGGTGTGATGTCACCAGCACTTGCTCAGTAGCCTCATGAAGCCATTGGCGGCCATCTTGGTAAACCCTGGCCATAAGATGGCTATATAGGGGAGCTATGTGGCGTCATTATGGCAGAGGCTCTCAGTGGGAAGACATCTCCTGGCTAGAGTTGAGCGGACACCTGGATGTTCGGGTTTTGCCAAACTTCGGAAAAAAGTTTGAGTTCGGGACTGAACTTGACCCAGAACCCCATTAAAGCCAATGGGACCCAAACTTTTGAGGACTAAAACGGCTCTGAAAAAGTAATGGAAAGGGCTAGAGGGCTGCAAATGGCAACAAAATGTTGTTAAGAGTATGGCAAGTGCTCTGCAAACAAATGTGGATAGGGAAATAACTTAAAATAATAACATTAAAAAAAAATAATATGCTGGAGGCCCCCTTCTCAGCAGAAGAGGTACAGGAAGTCATTAAGAACCTCAGAAACTCAACGGCACAATGCCACACATATGGTGGGAATGCCCCAGAATACGCCCTTTCTGGGAAAAATGATTCAATTTAATGGATAAGGTAGTGGGAAAATAAAATACTTGAAATTAAAAAAAAAAAAATATAATCTTGACCTAGTAGGACGAGGTTCATATGGAGTAGGAGGATGAGGTGGCGGTGGATGTGGCGGTGTAGGTGGAAGCGGCGGTGGAGGAGGACGAGGTAGCCAATACTGGTTCAAAAATACAACAATGGCTGGGTAAGGCTGGTGATGTGTCGAATTCTGTCCACCGTTGGATAGTGTCTGCCCTGTACTGCGCTTGCTCAGTACGTAGGACAAGGGGATTTCGAAACTCTCCGAAGACGATGCGCGGTGAGTCCAGGTTAAAGCCACATCATCCAAGGTTGAAGCCGAGCCAAGCGAGGCCGTGCCCGAAGCATGCCGAGCGAAGCGTGCCAAGCGAAGCGAGCCCATGAGGGGCCCTGTTACTATGTGCTACCGTATGTCCACTTGGATGGCGGGGCTTGAACCTGCACTCACTGCGCAGGTGGCGTTCATCTTCGGAGATTTTCTGAATCTCCTTGTCCTCCGTACTGTGCAAGCGCTGTGCCTGAGCAGTAAGTGGCCGGACAGTTTTTGTCAGAACACCGGTATACATGTCTATTCTGCACAAGGTACAGACAAGTCCTGTGGGATCCATGCCTGGTTCATTTTAATGAACGTGAGCTTGTCCACATTGGCTCTGGACAAGTGGCTGCGCTTGTCTGTGATAACGCCCCCCCTGCCGTGCTAAATACACGTTCAAAGGCCACGTCCCTTCTTTGATGTTCTCCTCATATTTTCAAAATTTACGATCTTGCCCTAAATGGGTGTTTTTGCAATAGCAGAATACACCCAGAGTATGTAAACGGTGTATCTCACACCTACAGAAATGCAGAAAATGCTATTCAAATACAATGTCTTTGCCCTAAAGAAAATTTGAATAGCACAATAGAAGAAAAATATATCAATTGGGTATGTCACACCTGCACATATGCAGAAAACACTGCAAATTTTTTTTTTTTTTGCACTAAATGTGTGTTTTTGCAATAGAAGAATACACCAACAGTATGTACAGGGTGTATCTCAAAACCTGCAAAAATGCAGAAAATGCTATTCCAAAAAAGTTTTTTCACTAAAAAATTTTTTTGGAATAGCACAATAGAAGAAAAATAGATTAATTGAATGTCACTCCTGCACATATGCACAAAACATTGCAACATTTTATTTTTTTGCAATGTTTTTTCAATAGCAGAATACACCCACAGTATGTACAGGGTGCATCTCACAGTAACATATGCAGTGCTGGTGCATTGACCTTGCAGATAAAAGTTATATTTTCTCTGGCACTGAGCTCATGGCAGTGTAAAAAGACTGTGCACTGCAACCCAACCAGGTAAATCTATGTAGATAGCTGACTTATTAGAATTGATTTCTGAATCTGGACTCCTATATAATTCTCTCCCCCTCAAAGCACACACAGGAACCTTGCCCTACACTCTAGATCTATGTAGATCGCTGACTAATTAGAAGATTTTTTATGAATCTGGACTGACTCCTAGCATGTAATTCTCTCCCTCGCAGCAGCCAGGTACCTTTCCCTACACTTTATAAAGCAGAGTGACGTGCTGTGCTGTGTGCCTCTAGCTTATATAGAGGCTGGGTCACATGCTGCACTGGCCAATCACAGCCATGCCATTAGTAGGCATGGCTGTGATGGCTTCTAAGGGCATACCAGATAAACGAAAGTTGATTGGCTGCTCTGCAGCTTTTAAAAATGCGCCATTACATCGCCGAACACCGGACCCGAACCTGAACATACAGTCAATTGTTCGGGTTCAGGGTCCGGGACCCGAACACCCAAAAGTCCGGTACGGACCTGAACTTTACAGTTCGGGTTCACTCAACCCTACTCCTGGCAGTCTCGTGCTATGACAGGATGGAACCAGCTCAAGATATTTAAAACTATGAAACGTTTATTTACAATAAAGTTGTTTTTTTAATATATATATATATATATATATATATATATATATATATATATATATATATATATATATATATATATATATATATATATATATATATATATATATATATATATATATATATAAAAATAATGATAATAAATTATATAAAAAGTTTATATTTAAAAAAAAAAAAATGTTTTTTCCTTTTTTGGTTTCTCTTTGACAGCCAGCTCCCGGAAGTCCAGTATCACAAAAAGATCCTCAACATACCACTAGGTAAGGGGCTGCAACTCCAGGTAAGTGCATTAAAAGCGCATTCTGGCATATTTTTCAGAAAAAAACTGGTTTCCCATCTTTTTTCTTCTTACAGCCCGCAATGTCAGTCATCACGCAGAAATTCCCTGGTTAGGAGGTCCAAGGGTCACAGTACCTCTAGAAGGGAGCATTCTTCTTCAACCCATGTATCTCATAGCCACAGATCTCCTAGAGGAACTGCCTCTCCTCTCCACTCCACCCGCCCCAGAGACAAGACCTGCTGGGTCTGCGGTAGAGAAGCACTTCCAGAGAAATTGGTCTGTAAGGCATGTTTTCTGGAAGCAGCATTTAAAAAATTTAAAGAAAAAGGCACCAACCTTCCCACTTATGGAAGAGATAAGGGAAGTAGTTAGAGGAATGGCAGAAGATTGAAAAAAGGCCAGAAATACCACCCTGATCTTAGAGGATGCAGTTTCCTTTAAGAATGTGCTCGATCGCAAGATTGACGTAGTCCTCAAGAAAGCTCATCAAGCAGCTGGTGGGGCCTGTAAGCCAGCGATGGCCCTAACTTCGGTTTCCAAAGCGACAAAAGCTTTGACAGATAACATCGAGTTGGCCTTGAGACAGGGTATCGAATCAGATGAGATCAAAGCCCTTGATGAACTAAAGTTGGCTTCAGAATTTATGGTTGTCCAGAGAAAATTGCAATTCGACTCAGAAGGCATGGCGTCCAACATTCTGGAGCTCAGAGCAGCCTGGATGGCAATATCGCATCTGGCATCCTCTCTGAGGGGCAAAACCATTTTGCTACAGATGGACAACAAGTCAGCAGTGGCCTATGTCCAGAATCAAGGGGGGACACACAGCATGTCGTTGTCCAATGAGGTAGCGCCGATAATTCTCTGGGCCGAAGAGAACCTCACCAACCCTTAGAGCATCTTACATCCCGAGAATCACCTGGCAGATCGCCTATCAAGGAAGTTCATCGACAACAACGAGTGGTCCTTGAATCAGGAAGTTTTCCAATTGATCTGCTACCAATGGGGCAGTCCTCAAGTGGACCTTTTTGCATCCCCCCTCAATACCAAGACACCCCAATTTTTCACAACGTTTCCAGTCCGAGGTTCAGCGGGAGTGGATGCCCTCATCCAAACATGGAACTTCCAACTGGCATATGCATTCCCTCCAATCCCTCTGATTCTGAGGTTCCTTCGGTGCCTAACAGAAGAGTGGGTGATTATCCTAGTGGTCATCCCCTAATGGCCAAGAAGACCCTGGTTTACCCTGCTGTCCAGGCTCTTCCTCTGCAACCCCTTAACACTTCTGTCCCAGGAGAACCTCTTCCATCCACATCCAGAGGCTCTGGATTTGAGGGTCTGGGGGTTGAGCAGGAAAAGCTGGAGAAATGAGGTTGACCCACAGAGTAATTAAGACATTACTTTAAACCAGAAAAGCTTCCACCAATAGCACCTACTATAAGGTTTAGGAGAAGTTTTTGGAATTTGCAGAAGCTAATAGTTTTGACCCATTAAAACCCATGAAGTTCTTTTATTTCTTCAGAAAGGATTAGATCTAGGACTGGGACGTAGCTCACTGAAGGTTCAGGTCTCAGCTTTATCAGCCCTAACAGACACCAGATGGGCCTTCGACCCACTTATAGAACATTTTTTAAGGGCAGTCCTTAGATTAAAACCTCCAAGAAAGCCGCAACATCCAAAGTGGGATCTTCCTTTGGTACTCTCCATACTTGCAGCTCCTCCATTCGCTCCTACGGAAGGATGCTCTCTGGAAGACATTACTCCGAAGGCAGCATTTTTAGTTGCTATTACCTCCGGCCAAAGAGTCTCAGAAATCCAAGTGTTGGGAGCTGAGGATCCCTATATCACGTTCTTTACAGATAGAGTGGTCCTCCAGCCAATTCACCAATTCTTCCCTAAAGTTCCCTCTGTTTATCATCTGAACCAAGAATGGGTACTCCCAGCCTTTGGAGAAGATCCAGCAAGCTCAAAGCTGCAAGAATTGGATGTAGCAAGAACTCTCAGTCATTACATCAGACTAACATCCCCCTTCTGTTAAGATCAGCGTCTCTTTGTGATCCCTAAGGGTGAAAGAAGGGGAAAGGCAGCATAAAAGACGACTTTGGCAAGCTGGATCGTATTTCTCATTCAGAGTTCTGGTTCCAGTTCCTAAAACAATCAATGCACATTCAACGCGGGGTATGGCATCTTCTTGGGTGTCGTTAGCACGAGTCTCGCTGGAAACTATCTGTCATGCGGCAAGTTGGTCATCCTTCCCCACGTTCATGACCCACTATAGTCTAGATCCAGCCGCGCTTACTTCTCGTGACTTCGGGAAAAAAGCTTTGCAGTTGTCTGCTCTGTAATCTAAATTAAAATGTTTTTTGCAGCAACCCTCCCAGTAAGCAAGTTATTAACCATGTGTATGCTGCCATGAAGGCATCAGGAAAACGGAAAATTGAATACTTACCTTTCCATAATTTTTCTTTCCTGGTGCCTATCCATGGCAGCATACACCCTCCCTTTGTTTTTTATATAATACTTAAATGTTTGAGTCTAGTTACAAGAATGGCGCATTGGGGGGGCTAACTCTTTATTTATAGAGTTAAATTGGTCCTGTCGGTTGGATGGGGGCGGCATAACCATGTGTATGCTGCCATGGATCGGCACCAGGAAAGGAAAATTACGGAAAATTGACAGTTACTTACCGATAACTGTTTTTCTAGGATATCTTCCAGGACGGCATAACCTGAGAGATGACTGGTCCACCTGACAGGAAACACAATCAACACCAAGGTTAAAAGGCCCCTCCCTTCCCCCTGCACCTCAGTTCTCCCAAAGTAATAGGTTATCCGGGTGACAGAGAGAAACTCTTCCCGTAGTACTTACATTAAAACATGGGTGGGAAGTAGGCCTGCCGTCCTGGAAGATATCCTAGAAAAACAGTTATCGGTAAGTAACTGTTAATTTTCTCTAGTCATCTTCCAGGACGGCATAACCTGAGAGGATATACAAGAAGTTCAAGGCCTACCTCAGGGCGGGACCACCGCTTGTAGCACCTTCCTTCCAAATGTCAGATCCTGAGGCGACAGCAGTTTCACTCTATAGTGCTTCAGAAAGGGATCCTGCTTCGCCCAAGTGGCTGTGCGACAGACCTGTTCTATCGAGGCCCCAGCTCTCTCTGCCCAAGAGGCCGCCAAGGATCTCGTTGAATGAGCTTTAAGATCCACTGGTACTGGGGAACCTGTCTGTTCATAGGCCAAAGCTATTGTCTGCCTAATCCATCTAGCCACCGTAGATTTAGATGCCTGCCCTCCCTTTCTGGGGCCACTAAATAAAATTAAAAGGTGATTAGACTTCCTGTACTCCTTCACCCTATCCAGATATGTCAACAGACATTTCCTAACATCTAATAAATTAAATTTCCTCTCCTTCTCATTTTTTGGATTATCACAGAAGGAAGGCAAAATGATCTCCTGCGATCTATTAAACTTAGATGCGACCTTGGGAAGATACAATGGATCCTGTCTCAGAACCACTCTATCTTCTAAAACCAACAAAAAAGGCTCCTTAACTGACAGGGTCTGTAGGTCGCTCACCCTTCTGGCCGTGGTTATGGCCAGTAAGAAGGCTAACTTCAGCGTCAAAAACTTAACTGAAATTTCCTGCGCTGGTTCGAAGGGCGCTTTCGTCAGTGCCTCCAAGACCAATGTTAAGTTCCATGGCGGAAAAACATTCACCCTAACAGGGGTCACCCTTTCCCTTGAAAGAACAAATCTCTTAATCAGGGGCTCTATTGCGAGCCTCTGATCCATAAATACAGACAGTGCTGCTATCTGTACTCTCAGGGTATTTGTGGATATCCCCTGATCCACCCCTGCTTGTAGGAATTCCAGTACCACCGGTACTGAAAGGATAGACACCTCCTTTTTCTGGCACCACTGTGAGAAACGATTCCAAACTTTTGAATAGATTCTCCTGGTGACCAGCTTCCTGCTGCCCAATAGGGTCTCAATTACCCTATCCGAGCAATCTTTACCTCTGAGGATCTCCTCCTCATGTACCATGCCGTCAGACAGAAGAACCCCGGGTCGGGGTGGAGGACTGGTCCTTGTAGAAGAAGATCCCGCCTGGCTGGAAGACGGAGCGGAGGAGAGATTGACCACCCTTTGAGCGTGGCAAACCATGTCCTCTTTGGCCACCATGGGGCTATCAGAATCAGTCCACAGTCTGATCGGGCCAGCTTTTGTAGCACTCGTGGTATCAACACTAGTGGGGGAAAAGCGTATGCAAGATGGAAGTCCCAGTCCTGAGACAGAGCATCCACTCCCTGAGACCCCCCTCCTCTGTTGAGGGAGAAGAAGTGATCCACTTTTTTGTTTCCTCTGTGGGCAAAAAGATCTATGTCTGGGCACCCAAACTTCTGACTTATTTGCAGAAAGACCTCCTGATTCAGTTCCCATTCCCCCTGGAGGATGGGTTTCCGACTTAGAAAATCTGCCACCACATTGGCGGTTCCTCTTATGTGAACCGCCGATATGGATTGAAGATTTTCTTCGGCCCAATTTAAAATGTTCAGGGTTAGATTCAGAAGCTTCCTGGATCTGGTGCCCCCCTGGCGGTTTATGTAAGAGACTGTCGTCACATTGTCCGACAGAACCTGAACCTCCAACCCCTGAATCCTGTCTCTGAAGGCTCTTAACGCCTGGCCCACTGCCAGAAGTTCCCTGTAGTTGGAGGAGGCCCCCGCCTGTGAAGGAGTCCAGGCCCCTTGTGCCTGAACTTCCCCCAGGTGAGCTCCCCAACCAATCTAGGGAGGCCTCTACTTTTGCTGGGATAGACACCTTCCCGTCCAGTGACTCCTTCCTTTTGTCCCATGAGGACAGTAGGAAGATCTGCAGCTCCCTTGAATGGAGCTAAGCCCAGGGAACCGCTGGAATACATGAGGTCATCAGACCTAACACCCTCATGATCTGCCTGCGAGAGCACTCCCTGGCTTCCTTTAAAGAGGAGATCGCTGTAATCACTTTCAACCGTTTCTCCTCTGGAAGAAACAGTTTCTGAGCCTCTGTATCCACCAGGTATCCCAGAAACATTTTTATTTAGGATGGTGCCAGAGAAGATTTCTCTCTGTTCACTATCCAACCCAAGGTCTCCAGGGTAGAGATCACTCTGTCTACATCTACTTCTACCTGTTCCTGAGACTGTCCGTATACCAGTAGATCGTCTAGATAAGGTATAAGGGACACCCCCTGAAGGTGTAGATAAGCTACTACCTCTGCCAGGACTTTTGTGAAGATCCTTGGGCTTGCTGTCAGTCCGAAGGGGAGAGCTCGGAATTGCCAATGTTGGATTCCTCTGTCCGTAAGGACTGCGAACCTTAGCAGGGACTGGTGTTCCTTGGCAATCGGAATGTGGAGATAAGCATCCCTCAGATCTATCGTGGCTAGAAACGCATCTTTTAATAGGCGTGACTCTGGTTTATTTGACGAACAGATATTTTTTATCTTACAACTACTAAAATTTGCTGCGTCCAGCAGCTATTTTTGGTTTGGGGGTACCTTCTATCGACAAGACCGTGGAGTTGCTATGGGGGCAAAATATGCCCCTAGCTTAGCAAATCTCTTCATGGCGCAATGGGAGGAGGATGTCGTCTATGCCCAACATAGACCACAGGTGGTTCTATGGGCAAGATATATAGACGACATCCTCCTCCTGTGGGATGGCAACAAGGAAGATCTAGATACCTTCCTTGCTGAGTTAAACGTTAACCAGAGGGGTATTGCCCTTAATTATGAGGCCAGTCAAAGCTCCATTAACTTTTTAGATCTGGTGATAAGGGTTAACAGCGGCATAATTACCACTGTAACCCATTTTAAGGATACAGACCGCAACTCATACATCCCCATAGGAAGTTGCCACCATGAATCTTGGCTCAAGTCCGTACCCAAGAGCCAATACCTGAGATTAAAAAGGAATTGTTCAGATTCTACTGAATTTTCTTCTCAGGCGGATATTCTTACCAAGCGGTTCCTTGAGAAGGGCTATAACATCTCCTCCCTTATGGCTGTGCTCCATGAGGTGTCTAGTACTGATAGAGCAGATCTACTCAAAGAGAAGCCTGCTAAAGATAGGGGTTTAGCTATGGTCCCTTTTATCACTTCCTATTCCATTCAACATAGGAACATAGGTAAAATGATCAAAAAACACTGGCACATTCTCACCAGTGACACTACCCTTAATGCAGTTCTTCCACAGACACCTCAGATTGTATTTAAGGGAGTCCCTTCGCTGAAAGACAGAATAGCACCTAATGTCTTAGATCCGCCCACTGCTAAAACATGTTTCTTTGATAACCTCACAGGTTTTTATCAATGTAGGAAGTGTAGGATCTGCTCTCTTAGTGGCTGTAGCCATAGGAGGACACATAAATTCACTTCTACAAGTACAGGTGTGGAATTCGAAATTAAACCTTTCATCACCTGTGCCACCGAGAGGGTGGTCTATCTACTCCAGTGCCCATGTGGGCTCCAATATGTCGGTAGGACAAAGCGCCCCCCTGAAGGTGAGGCTAAACGAACATGTCACCAATATCCTGGGTGGGTTCCCTAAACATCCAGTTTCCCGACATTATTTAGAGGCCCATATGAAGAACCCCTCAAAGACAATCTTTCTGGGGATCGACAAATATACGGCACCGTGGAGAGGGGGTTCTCTTGTGCGCGGCATCTCCAGATTGGAGATGTCATGGATACATAAGATTAAAAGTTATACCCCGTTTGGGTTAAACGTTGACATTGATGTCAACGCTTTCATTGACAATTCCTGAGTCTCCTAGTTCCAATTTGGGGACCCGTATGGTCATTATGGGAGTTTAATTGCTGTACCACCCTTACGATGTAATTTTAAAATTAAGACATCCGATTTATGCTCACACTATATATATTGTGATGTATAATAATGTGAGGTGAGAAACATCAATGGCCATTTTGTGATTTTTGATCTTTTCTGAATTTTTGTTTTTGTTACCCATTTACTTTGTAAGGAAAGAGAGTTTTTTTTTTTTGGGGGGTCTTTTTCTTCTCTTTTTCTGCAACTATTGATGTATAATGTGTTTGATCATATTTACATCTCCCAATATGCTTATCATTTAATTTTTAATTTATCAGTTGAGATATTACATATACATTCTCATTGGGCTATTTGCCACTGTTAGAGCTCCATTTTGTGGAGCGAGCTGTGGTAATTTTCCACTTGTAACGTATCACATGGTTAGTTCATCTAGCTGTGTTCTGTTATTTGTCCACAAGATGGGGCCCTTTTTTAGTGCAATTTTTAGTTTTTAAATTATATACATATAGGGTTAAACTCAAGGTCAATTTAGTTTTTCCCGCCATTGAAGGTTCTCACCAGGTTGTGTTTACCACTGTCTATATAGCTGCGATGATTCAGTGCGTCGCCCGTTCCCCAGAAGACGACTATTGGTCGAAACGGACGTAGGGAGGCTGACGCACTGACGTCATCGCGTTCCGCGTTGTGAGCGGGTGTATTGCAAGCCGGCCGGCGTATTTTACTTGTCCTGCTTATATGCTTTTCGTTTTGTGTAAGTAGGATTCCTTTTTCTTTTAATAAACGTAATATTTGGTATCACACTATGGGAGCATCCCCTTTTCTTCCTGTATTCCATATTGGCTGCTGAATGACTCTGGGGTCGATGCCTTTGTTTGGAGAGTGTGTCCATTTCTGATTGATCCAAGCGGTAAAACATCATTGGAATCTCTATCCCTGGTCTAACTTGTCTGAGGAGATCCAGATTGCTGCTGATGTCCGAAGGTCCATATCTGTCCCGTTTACATCACACTACAGGCTTTTTTAAGCTTGCCTTCTGGTAAGCGCAATCTTATATTGGTGGTGGATCACGGTGTTTTCGATTTTTATTGTCACCAGAAGTCCAAGTTCACATCATCACATTTATGAACTATTTTTTTATTTATCACAAATTTGTTTCACTTTTTTCATTTTATATTCATCTTTTATGTCACTGGACTTTATTGTTTGGGTGTATTGGGAAATGTGCACACATATTGTTTGATATACAATTTGTTGTTTTTCCTTTGCATTTATCACATTGTTGCTTGAGGATTTATTTTACACCAAGGTATAGGTCACCTATCACCTATTTGTTTAATTAGCGCGGCTTTATTTACTGTTTTATCTTGTTTATGTGTGTATCCACATTTTTTTGCTGCTGCTACCTATGTACACTTCATTTTATGTCACTTTTTAGCCCTAATATTTGCTGTATTGGGGCATTTCAATATTTTTGCATTTACTAGCGCGGTGTTTTGCTACATTTTTTATCTTTTAATAGATGCCTGCGCACCGTATAGATACTCTCCACCCGGAAGGTCTTTTGTCTCAAAAACCTGTTCAGTTTCCTGAGATTTAATATCAGGCGAAACTTCCCTGACGGTTTTTGGACGACAAAAACATGGGAGTAAAATCCCTGGTAGTACTCTTCCGGAGGAACGGGAATGATCACCTCCTGAAACGCCAGTCCCTGCACGCTGTCCACCAGTCCTGCGGCCCTTGAAGGTTCCCTGGGAAGACGGGTCAGAAATTTTTTTTGAGGGGGAGTGGAGAGAAATTCCAGACGATATCCCTCTGTCAAGATCTGTAATATGTAGGGGCTTCCGGAGATCTTGTTCCACTGAGGCACAAAGTGAGCCAATCTCCCCCCTACCCTGACGCTGGCGTCACTTGGACTGCTTGGTGGCATCTTTAGGACCGGAAAAGAGCAGGCTCCCTTTTTGCATGCTCTTTCCCTTCCCCCACCTTCTATTTGCGTCTTTTTTACCCTTAAAACTTCCTTGATTAGAGGGGGGACGAAAAAACTTCCTGCTCCTCTCTCTCTTAGCTTTGACTGGAAACTTTTTCCCCTTTTCTGCTGACCTTGACAGGACCTGATCCAGGCCTGGTCCAAATAGTTGGGAGCCCTCAAAGGGTAACCCGCATAGTCGAGATCTAGACATATGATCTCCTTCCCATGACTTGACCCAGACAGCCCTTCTTGCCGAGTTAAGGAGAGCAGCAGACTTGGCCGTGTTCCTAACGGATTCTACCGCCGCATCTGCTAGATATGCCACAGCCTTACATATTAACTCTAAAGACTCGGAGACTTCTTTAGAGTTACTCTCTCTAGAAACATGGTTGGAAAGTCTACCTAACCATGCATCCACGTTCCTAGCCACGCAAGCTGATGCCAAGGCAGGAGCCATGGCTGCTGCATTTGCATCCCATGCTCTTCTCAAGAGCGTTTCGGCCCTTCTGTCCATTTGATCCTTCAGGTTACCTGAGTCCTCGAAGGACAAATCAGACTTCTTTGAGACCTGTGACAGGGCTGCGTCCAATTTGGGGGTTTTGAAAAACTTCTGTTCCTCTTCCTCCCCAAAAGGAAACCTCCTCTTCCACGTCTTAAGCCTCAGAACCTTTCTTTCTGGGTCTTTCCACTCTCTCAGTATCACCTCCTTTAGGGCCTGATGGACTGGGAATACCCTGGATTGAGGTTTACCCAAACCCCTGTACATTTTATCCCTGGTAGACGTCTGAACCGGAGGTTCCGGGATATCCTCAGAGACATAAATTGCCCTGAGTAACTGCCCCATATCCTCTAAGGGAAAGAGGTGGCTACTAGCTCTAGGACCTTCACTATCCTTACCATCAGAAGATGTTGTGGCCTTCAAGGACAAACTCAATCACTGCATTTTTCTTGATCGTAGAAGGTCAAGCCTAAATTTAATAGTGGTCAATTTGGCTTCCTGCCTCAAGATGAACGTCTGCTGAGTTAAAGGAGACCGAAAAGCTCAAGAGTCAGTTTTCACGCTCACTCTCACTCCAGAGAGGTTAGCTTCTGCATTTCTGTCTGGGAGTCCAGGAAAAACTGGTAAGCCAACGCATAAGCCAAGTCATCAGTAAAGAGTTCCATGTCAGGATGCTTTCTGGTATTTTGGGATTGTGCCACCCATACATGCCTTATGGGCACTTTGTGGCTCCTCTGTGGACATAGGTAAGGCTTTGGTGATCGACACGCTGTCCCTTAAGGAAAGCATTTTAGGCCATATTTGAAGATTTTTCATTCTTTATGTCTCAGATTGAGCCATAGAAATTGCCTTGCTCCAGCAGCTCAGGTAGGCTCAGTTTAACTATCGCTCCCGTTCAAGTTGGGATTCTGGACCAGTGGCCTAAACTTGTGGTTGAAGAACTAAATCGTCTGCAATGTCATTCCCTTCTGATGACCTAGTGGCTGGTGGTGCAGTAAGACACCAAAGTAGTAGGGGAGCCCTACTTCAAGAGCAATGGACTCATGGCCAATGGTATTTTTCGAGGGTCCAAGATGGTGTCCAATGTCCTGGAGTTGAGAACAGCATTTCAGGCTCTTAGCCTTCAGTCACCTCATCCGGGGTAAGCCTGTCCTAGTGAAGTTGGACAGCACAACTACTGAGGCCTACATGTAGAAACAAGGCTCAGTCTCTCCCACCTGAAGGAAGTTTCTCTGATTCTAGAATCTGCCCAAGTCAATCTTCTGCAGCTATCTGCGGCCTATGTGCCTGGTAAGAAGAATCTTCAGGCAAACCATTTGTCCAGGACAAGTCTGGACAACAATGAATGGTCCAGACTACTGCAAGTCTTTCGAGAACTAACAGAGCTTGGTATTTTTCCTCCAGAGTCATCCCAGTCAACACCAAGTTGCTGAACTTCGATTCCAGGGCCCAGAATCCGCAAGCAATCAGGGTAGGGGTGCTGACCGCAGAGTGGATCTCCAACACAGCTTATGCCTTTTTGCTGCTCCCTCTTATTCTCAGCTTCCAGCTGAGGCTGTGGTGGGGGAAGTTGACAGTTCTGGTGATGATTCCAGATTGGCCGAAGGGGCCTTGTTATCCTCTGCCCATCCTTATGAGTGTCAAGGATTGACTCCCCCCGCCTGCAAGGTCAAATCTTCTCCAAGTTCCCCATTCTTTCAGCATCCGACAGGCTCAGGCTGATGGCCTGGGTCTGGAGAGGCAGAGGCTAATAGATTTTGAATGCTCTGTGAAGTTTGTGAATACTCTTACGAAAACAAGAAAGGACAGCGACAACCGTGCCTATAGTAGAATATGGCATAAATTTCCAGTATTATTGCTGATTAAGATTTTATGCTGGACTCTTCAGAAGTCTGTTCTGAAATGTCTGCTGGCATGGCTTTACTTAGGTCTATGCGTAAGTATGCTATAGGCACACATTTTGGCTCTGCCTTTACCGGCATACAGTGGGCATCCAACACTTAATTATACTGTTTTTCAAGATGCAATTTGGTTAAATCCTCAAATTGTTGTTTCCAAAATGGGATCTCCCATTTATTGTTGGACGTTTTTGCATCAGATGCCTTCAATAATCCTGTGGTACCTCTCACTGAAAACTGCTTTACTGGCGGCCTTGGGGTTTAAAGAACCCATACTTGCGTACTTCCCAGACAGGTCAGTACTCATGCCAATGCTAGAATTTGTGCCTGAACTGACCTTCAGAGTCCATATCACACAAGAGGTTGTCCTTCCTATGTTCCTTTTGGGGAGTACTCAAGAAATTAGCCCATTAGATGTGGGCCAAGTTTTAAAATGTTTAATCAAGGTGACTTCTACAACCGGGAAGTCGGAGCATCTGTTTGTCATTTCAGGTGGAACACAATGATTTCACGGCTTCCAAAAAGATTATTGCCTCTTGGTTGGTGAAGCTCATCTCCTTGGCCTACAAGTTGAAAGGGCTGGCTGTGGTAAACTGTTAGGAAATAAATTAAAAAAACAACAGACTCGCTCATATATACCATATATCAAAACAAAAAAGGGTCAAAAATCGGCATCGCCAAAGGATATTGCAAATGAGTTTAGGGAGTACTATTCAGGCCTATACAATTTACCAGGGGCTACGTTACCACCCTTGTCTCTAGAAGAATATCTATCCACATCACATTTAGTACGAATTCCATCTCCTACCCGGCGAGAATTGGAGAGACCAATAGAGAAAGTTTTCACAGTGATAAAGACGTTTAAACAGGGAAAGGCACAAGGGCCAGATGGGTTCTCTATACAATATTTTAAGAGTTTTTTTGAAAACTTGGGCCCATACATGATAAATATGTTTAATGGACTAGGACAAACAATAGACCCCCCACCGGATACTTTAAGAGCACATATCACAGTGCTCCCGAAAGAAGGGAAAGATGGGTCGGTATGCAGTAGCTACCGACCGATATCATTGTTAAACGTGGATTTAAAAATATTCACGAAGATACTTGCATTTAGGCTACAGACACACCTGGCCCAGTTGATACACTGGGACCAGGTGGGGTTTATTCCTACAAAAGAGGCAAGAGACAGTACGATTAAAGTGCTGAATCTTGTCCAGTTTGCAAAACAAAAGAAAATGTCAAGTGTATTCGTGAATATGGATGCGGAAAAGGCCTTTGATCGGGTCAACTGGGCATTTATGTTGGGAGTACGAAAACATACCGGTATGGGAGACCGATTGATCCGTTGGGTAGCAGGAGTGTATTCCTCTCCTCAAGCTCTGGTGAAGGTTAATGGGGTATATTCGGAAAGCTTTACTATCTCTAATGGGACCCGCCACGGCTGCCCCCTTTCGCCTCTATTGTTCGCTCTTACGTTGGAGCCGT
Source organism: Lithobates sylvaticus (assembly GCA_028564925.1). Classification (NCBI taxonomy): domain Eukaryota; kingdom Metazoa; phylum Chordata; class Amphibia; order Anura; family Ranidae; genus Lithobates; species Lithobates sylvaticus. The sequence goes on from CM053031.1 coordinate 309,824,415, forward strand.
TGCTTGATAGAATTAGACAGAACCCGGATATAAAGGGCATACAGGTGGGAAAACAGGAATATAAGGTTTCTGCTTATGCAGATGACCTACTCTTTTCATTAACGAGTCCACAAATTTCACTACCAAACCTGATGAAAGAAGTGGAGAGATATGGAGCTCTGTCTAATTTTAAAATAAATTATAGCAAGTCGGAGGCGATGGGGGAGGCCCTGGCGGGCCCCATGCAAAGTAACCTGCAGAGTAATTATAAGTTTAGGTGGACAACAACCGCACTAAAATACTTGGGAATACAGATCTCCCCAAATCTAACAGATATATTTGAGTTGAATTTCCCACCACTTTTCAGAGAGGTGAGGAAATTATTAGAGGGGTGGAATAAAGGTATTTATTCCTGGTTCGGCAGATGCAATATCTTAAAAATGAGTATAGTGCCGAAATTCCTGTATCTGTTCCAGGCAGTGCCTATTTATATCCCCATGAACTATTGTAGTCAAATTCGGGCCGAATTTACAAAATTCATCTGGGCAAGTAGGCATCCAAGGTTAAATAGAGAGTTGTTGGCAACGCCGAAAAAGGCAGGTGGAATAGCGGCACCAGATTTATTTAGGTATTATCAAGCGGCCCACCTCAGTAGAATAATTGACTGGAATAGACATGGGGAATATAAATTATGGAGCTCTATTAAAAAACAATTAAGTCGAATACCTTTGAATAGAGCTATTTGGTGCTATGCAGATATACCCCCCGAGTTAAAGATACATCCCTTGATCGGACCAACTTTGCAGATAGGGGCTGGGATCATTCAGAAACACAGTCTTTCCACTCCAAACTCACCTCTCTTTCCGATCCTGGGGAACCCAAAATTTTCTCCGGGTCTAGAGACACAGGTGCTTGAGAAATTGAGGGAGAAAGGATTCTTTCAAGCCTCACATTTCTTGAAGGCCAGCGGATGGCTATCGATGGAGGACTTAACAAAAAAAGGAGGACGGATAGAAATACCTTTCTGGCAGGCAAGACAAGTGCGACACTTCTTAGAAACACTAGGGCCACCGGAAAAATTTGAGAGACCCAGAACAAAGTTCTAGACGTATTGTGAGGAGAATGAGCCCCTGACTCATGTTATCTCTAAAATGTATGCGCTTCTGATAGCCCCACCAGAAGGTTACACACTGGTGAGTTTGGATAAATGGGGGAGAGATCTAGATAAAAAATTCACATTAGAACAAGGGCAGAAAATAATACACCTGACATTGAGATCGTCAAGGTGTACAAAAATGCAGGAGCTAAATTTTAAGTTATTAACAAGATGGTATTATACCCCCTCAAGGTTGAATAAAATATTGCCAGATGCTTCGGGGAGTTGTTGGAGGGGTTGTCAGGGAAGGGGCACATTACTCCATATATTCTGGACATGTCCAGTAATTAAACAATTTTGGCAAGAGGTACAAAGAATTACCCAACTACTTACGGAATTTTATATTCCACAGGTTCTTTCTACTACATCTTTCACAAATCCCTATTAAGAACTATAAAAACTCAATAGTGTGCCACCTGGTGGACGCAGCGAAAAGCTGCATTCCTAGATGTTGGAAGGAATCACAGGCCCCTAGTATTTCTATGTGGCTTAACACAGTCCGAAGAATAGGGATAATAGAAAGTTTATTACCGAGGTCTTTAGAAGGAAGGGAACGTGTTAAACAGATATGGGCCCCATGGGAGGAATATCTACAAACAGAGGAAGGTAAGAAGTTAATGGGTGAGGAGACAGGAGAATAGAATAAGAAAGGGTAGTAAAGAGAGATCGGGGAGGATCAAGAGGGGGGGGGGAGAGAGAGTGGGGGGAGGGATAAAATTTAAATTAAGTTTTCTTGGGGTTTTTTTTTTTTTTTTCTTTTCAGGGGTGGGGGAGGCCTCTAGGGTACCTTAGGGATTAAGGCCCACAGACTAACAAGAGGCAAAGGGGACCAGATTAGATGGGGAATGCATATAAAAGAAAAGAGATAATAAATTGGTATATGAAACAAGATGGAAATATAATTTAATGACGTTAAATGACAGTAAATCTGAATGATTGAAGTAATGTATATTATGTTTGTAATGTATCCCTTTGAAGAAATAAATAAAGAATAAAAAAAAAAAAAAAAAAGAAAGGGCTGGCTGTGCCAGGAGAATGACAGCACTCTTCACTAGAAGGGTCTCGACCTTGACAGTGGCAGCAGGCTGAGTGTCTGAGACTATCTGCAAGGCAGCTACGTGGGCACCAAAATATTCATATTCATGGCTTAATGACAGTTAAGTTTGACAGAGGCATCCTGGCTTCTGTTTTTTTAGTCAGAATTGAGTAGTGCGTAGCATTAGCCCTCCCCTGTTTTGGCTAGTTAGTTCCCAACTGTGCTGACATGGAGCCTCAGGAAAATTGAAAATGTAATTCAAATACTTACCATCATTTTCATTTCCAGACGAGATCGTTGGCAGCACAGATCTCACCCAGCTTGGTAAAACTAGTTACAGAATGCAGAGGCTGTAGTTGGGCTCAAATTTATATTTTTAAGTCCTGGAGGCATGGAGGGGTGTTGCCTATACCCATCTGTGCTGCCATGGAGCTCATCAAGAAAGGAAATTGCGGTAAGTATTTGAATCCAATTTTCAGTCTTTTCAAAATGTTATTTTTTTTATTTGTAGCACAAAAAATAAAAATATCCAGCGGTGATTAAATACCACCAAAAGAAAGCAATATTTGTATGAAATTTTTTTTTTTTTTTTAATATGGGTACAGTGTTGCATGACCACGCACTTGTCATTTAAAGTGTGACAGCGCTGAAAGCTGAAAATTGTACTGGGCAGTAAGGGGGTGAAAGTGTCCGGTATTGAAGTTAAAAATCCTTGCAGCCTTCTCCTAAATTGGCCGTGTGGATTACCCACCATCAGATGCTTCTGACCTAAAATCATTTTTTTTCCTTTGCATATCTGCGACACACATTACTGTCTGCCAGACGTGGTACTTCTGACACTTCGACATCCTGTATCCCATTTGTATGACTGGTTGTTATTAGGATCCAGATGTTCTAGGTACTCTCATTGGGCCTCTAAATAGTTTTTTCCTGACACCAGCATGACAGCATATACATGTGGGCAGGCTCCGCCCTCCTGCCCAATTCCAGCACTGGTTATACTATATGAATAAGTCGCCTCCCACTAGGCAGCATTCTCTTTTTTTCCCTCACTGCTCAGCAGGTTACTCTACTACTACAAGCAAGACTTTTCTTCTTCCCCTCACCTTGCCGTATGCACCTGGCCAAGCCGCACATGTTAAAGCCTCTCCTGTGTCGAAGTTCCCCACTGTACAGGCTTTAAAACTCCTATACGGGGGAGGCCTCCCCCCATATTCCAGGTGGCTGGTCTCTAAAGGATTGCTCCTTAATCATGACTTCATGGATAAACATTCATTGGACTTCCTGTGGCCACGAGGCGTGCTGTGGTAAGGCACCACATGGTGCACAAGTCTACAGTGTTAAGTTACATGGGTTTACAAGTTCTCTGCCGGTAAATGCTGTTAACTTGCACCACTAAAAGTGGATATCACACATGTGAAACTTACTGGCTTTCCCATTGTTTCAGTCTGTCTTGAACATCACAGGTTGTGATTTTTGTCTGCAGTACTACTATTCTTAGACCTATGCTTAGAGATGAAGCCTTTCCTATTAACTCAGCAAGCCCTGGCTCTACAGGCTTCTCTTCCTGTGTATTAATGTCTTAATCCTAGGTTTGTGATATTACTATTTGCAGTACAGTTGCCTAAGGTAGGTTAACATGCTAGTGCTAACTGTCTGGTGTCTATTAACCTCTGACTGATTGACTGTGCCTGTGATTATGCTGACACTTCAGTATTAATGACTGCTATGCATTTATTAACTGCTATGCTTTTATCAGGTGAGTCTGGGGCCTGAGGTAAGCTCAGTGATCTGCTTAGTGGCATTCCTAAATCCTTACTTGTTTGTTATCAATCTATAATTGCTTCTGCCTGAAGTCTTCATCAGATTAGCCAGGGGTGCCACTCTGCCAACAAAAGAAGCAATATCCTTTGCAGAGGCCCTGGAACAGCAAATGGATTTGGAAAGGAAGAAGGTTTATGCTACTATTAACTAGTGTTTTGTGGCCTGCTGTGGAGCTCACTTCGGTAGCCAGGCTGTCTGGACCGCAGACAAATGAAGCAAAACTCTGGCCAGTAGTGAACTCTCTATCATATTTGATCCCAGAGTGAAAAGGAAATGACCATTGTCCCAGTTCAGCCACTGTGGATACAAGACTGTATGCTGTTTCTCTAGTAGTCCGTTGTGGTCAGTTAACCCTCAAGGGCTACAGGTATTCCTTGTTTGGGCAACAGCCTGCTGGCTCAACGTCCTCCAGGCTCAACGTCCTCCAGGTACAGGCAAAATTCTAAGTAAGCTTGGAACAAATTGGGATCAGTCATTATCAGGAGAAGACCAACTAATCTCATTACAGTAATGACACTCCTGGCCTTCCCTATGGCTTCCCCATAGCGTCAGAGGGGGCGGGCCACCCGATGGCCTCTGACGCTACGGGGAAGCCATAGGAATGTCCTGGTGCATCAGAGGGGGACGGGGCCCCGCCTTCAGTTATAAAATAACTGTCACTTGCGAGGACACGTCATACGGCGGGTGCCTCCCATGGAAGTGGGTCAGTGCAGCTTTTTTTTTTTTATTTCAGCAGAGTAAGAGAAGAAGACGACTTCGTGGGACATTTTTATGGTTTTATTTTTTAATACAGGACTTTTCCCAAGCCGTGTCATGTAATTTTTACCATTTTGACACTTTTTTTACCCCAAAGCACCCTCCCCATGTTGAGGGCATGTGGCCTGGTAAAGTTCAGGAGAGGAGGCGCTCTCTCGTCCCCCTCTTTTCCTGCAGCCTGCCAGGTTGCGTGCTCGAATAAGGGTCTGGTATGGATTTTTGGGGGGACCCCCACGCCATTTTTTTTTAAAATTTTGACGTGGAGTTCCCCTTAAAATCAATACCAGACCTGAAGGGTCTGGTTTGGATTTTGAGGGGACCCCCACGCCTTTTTTTTTTATTCTGGTTCGGGGGTTCCCCTTAATATTCATACCAGACCCAAAGGGCCTGGTAATGGGCTGTGGGGGAATCCCATGCTTTTTTTTTTAATGACTTTTATGTGTATTGACGGGACCGACAATTCATTATATTCATTTTTTTTTAGAAATTTCATTTTGCGCTCGGACTGTTGTAAAGACGGGAAACATGCGCTGCAAACCGAACACCCCCGGTTCGGTTCGCAGCAAAACATGCGAACAGGCAAAAAATTTGTTCAAACACTGTTAAAGTCTATGGGACACGAACATGAATAATCAAAAGTGCTAATTTTAAAGGCTTATATGCAAGTTATTGTCATAAAAAGTGTTTGTGGACTCGGGTCATGCCCCAGGGGACATGTATTAATGCAAAAAATGTTTTAAAAATGGCCGTTTTTTCAGGAGCAGTGATTTTAATAATGCTTAAAGTGAAACAATAAAATTGAAATATTCCTTCAAATTTCATACCTGGGGGGTGTCTATAGTATGCCTGTAAAGTGGCGCATGTTTCTTGTGTTTAGAACAGTCCGAGAACAAGATTACATTTCTAAAAGGAAAAAAAGTAATTAAAAAAATTGTCGGTCCCAGCAATACACAAAAGAAGTCATTGAAAAAAATGACATGGGATCCCCGCATTCCATTACCGATTCATTTGGGTCTGTTATGAATATTCAGGGGAACCCCGTGCCAAAATAAAAAAAAATGGCACGGGTCCCCCCAAAAATCCATACCAGACCCTTATCCGAGCATGCAACCTGGCAGGCCGGAAGAAAGAGGGGGGGGGGATGAGAGAGCACCCCCCCTCCTGAACCGTACCAGGCCACATGCCCTCAACATGGGGCGGATCCCCCCCAAAGCACCTTGTCCTCATTTGTACAAAAAAGTGAGAGAACCAGCATGACGGATTATAACAGCACACGGAAGGAGATAAATATATTGTAAAATACTATATTCTATTTACAAAATTAGAAAATACACAATTAAAACATTGATATATGGACTTGGTTAAAGCAATAGTGGTTGAAGTGTCAAAAATCCATGGTTGACGCGTTTCGCAAAGTAGCTTCCTCAGAACCAGAATTCTGACTATTAACCACGACACCTTCAAAAATAGAAGAAACAAAAAGAAGCAGAAGGGATTCACATATTAGACACATCAACCCATCCAGCATTATGAAAATACCCATAATAAATACCCAAAAGTACCAATGAAAAAACAATCTATAACAACCCCCCTCAAAAAATTGAAGACTAGGGTTGAGCGAACCCGAACTGTAAAGTTCGGGTCCGTACCGGACTTTTGGGTGTCCGGATCCCGGACCCGAACAATTGACTGTATGTTCGGGTTCGGGTCCGGTGTTCGGCAATGTAATGGCGCCTTTTTAAAAGCTGCAGGGCAGCCAATCCACGTTAGTTTCACTAGTGTGCCCTTAGAAGCCATCACAGCCATGCCTACTAATGGCATGGCTATGATTGGCCAGTGCAGCATGAGACCCAGCCTCTTATATAGAGGCACACAGCACAGCACGTCACTCTGCTTTACACAGTGTAGGGAAAGTTACCTTGCTGCTGTGAGGGAGAGAATTACATGCTAGGAGTCAGTCCACATTCATAAAATATCTTCTAATTAGTCAGCGATCTACATAGAGAGTGTAGGTCAAGGTTCCTGTGTCTGCTTTGAGGGAGAGAGAATTATCCAGATTCAAAAATCAATTCTAATACCTGGTTGGGTTGCAGTGCAGTCTTTTTACACTGCCATGAGCCCAGTGCCAGACAAAATATAACTTTTATCTGCAAGCTCAGTGCACCAGCACTGCATATGTTACTGTGAGATACACCCTGTACATACTCTGGGTGTATTCTGCTATTTTTCTGCATGTTTGCAGGAGTGTGTGACATATTCAATCAATCTATTTTTCTTCTATTGTGCTATTCCCCAAAAAAAATTGAGTGAAATTTTTTTTTCATAGCATTTTCTGCAGTTTGAGAGATACACCCTGTACATACTGTCTGTGGGTGTATTCTGCTATTGCAAAAACATTGCAAAAAAATAAAATTTTGCAGTGTTTTCTGCATGTTTGCAGGAGTGTGACATATTCAATTGATCTATTTTTCCTCTATTGTGCTATTCCAAAAAAAATTTGAGTGAACATTTTTTTTTTTTCATAGCATTTTCTGCAGTTTTTGAGATACACCAGGTACATACTGTGGGTATATTCTGCTATTGTAAAAACACCCATTTAGGGCAAGATCATACATTTTGAAAATATGAGGAGATCGTCAAAAAAAGGACGTGGCCCCGGTCGTGGTGCTTCTGGTGGAGCTCCTGTTGTAGGGTGAGGACGTGGTCGATCTGTGCCAGCAACACGCACAAGTGAAACACCTTCCTCAGCTGCGAGTAGGCGACAGAGCCTGCATCGGTATTTCGGTGCACCTAATGAGGCTGTACGAACGTTGAGGCCAGGACAAGTACAGATGATAGTAGATTGGGTTGCTAACAGTGCCTCCGGTTCCTTCACACTGTCTCCCACCCAGTCTCCTGATGAAAGTTCAGAGTTGGCACCTGCAGCCAAAGTCCATCAGTCTTTCACCTCACCCCCTTGCAAATCAGCCAATCAGTCTGAGCCCCAAATCATGCAGCAGTCTCTTCTGCTTTTTGATGACTCTATTAGCAGGGTTTCCCAGGGCCATCCACCTAGCCCTGCCCTAGAAATGGAAGAGATTGTGTGCACTGATGCCAACCACTTATGTTTCATGATGAGTACATGGGAGGACCATCGCAGCACGTCTCGGATGATGACGAAACATAGGTGCCAACTGCTGCTGCTTTCGCCATTGTGCAGACCGACAAGGAGGGCAGGGGTGAAGACTGGGTGGAAGATGATGTGGAGGACGATGAGGTCCTTGACCCCACATGGAATCAACGTCATGCAGGTGACCAGTGTAGTTCGAAGGAAGAGGCAGTGGTCGCACAGAGCCACCAGCACAGCAGAAGAGGGAGCAGGGTGCAAAAGCGGAGCATCCGTCCCCTTGACAGTACGTCTGCTACTGCCCAACGCAGCAAGGGACCGAGCACACCAAAGCCAGGTCCAAGGAGTTCCCTAGTGTGGCAGTTCTTCAGACAATGTGCTGAAGACAAGACACGAGTGGTTTGCACGCTGTGCAATCAGAGCCTGAAGCGAGGCATAAACGTTCTCAACCGGAGCACAACCTGCATGACCAGGCATCTAAGTGCAAAGCACGAGATGCAGTGGAGTAGACACCTCAAAAACCAAGAAAGGTCTCTGGCTCCTCCTGCTTCCTCTTCTGCTGCAGTCTCTGCCTCTTTATCCACCTCTGTAGTGACAGTGGCACCTGCCAACCCGCAAACAGAGGATCTGCCAGCAACACTACCACCTGGGTCACCAAACATCTCCACAATGTCCCATGGAAGCATTCAGCTCTCTATCTCCCAAACACTGGAGCAGAAGAGGAAGTACCCCCCTAGCCACCCGCGATCCCTGGCCCTTAATGCCAGCATTTCAAAATTCCTCGCCTTTGAAATGCTTTCATTCCGTCTGGTGGAGACGCAGAGTTTTAAAAGGCTGATGGCATTGGCTGTCCCACAGTAAGTCGTGCCCAGCCGCCACTACTTTTCCAGGCGAGCTATCCCTTCCATGCACAACCAAGTGGGGGACAAAATCAGGTGTGCACTGCGCAACGCCATCTGTGGCAAGGTCCACCTAACTACGGATGTGTGGACCAGTAAGCATGGTCAGGGACGTTATATCTCCCGAACAGCACACTGGGTAAATGTAGTGGCGGCTGGGCCTGAGGCGGATAGATAGCAGTTTGGCGCATGTCCTTCCACCACCGAGGATTGCAGGGCGCTTCAGTTTGCCTCCTGTTGCTAACTCCTCCTACTCCGCCTCCTCATCCTCTACCGCCTCCTCATCCGGTCAGCGTAACACCTTCACCACCAACTTCAGCACAGCCAGGGCTAAACGACAGCAGGCAGTTATGAAACTTTCCTGTTTGGGGGAAAAACCCCACACCGCGCAGGAGTTGTGGAGGGACATGGAACAACAGACCGATGAGTGGTTGGTGGCAGTAAGCCTCAACCCCGGCCTGGTGGTGTGCAATAATGGGCAAAATCTCGTAGCAGCTCTGGGCCTAGCCGGTTTGACGCACATCCCTTGCCTGGCGCATGTGCTGAACTTGGTGGTCCAGAGGTTCCTTAAAAATTACCCCGATATGCCAGAGCTGCTGCAGAAAGTGCGGGCCGTCTGTGCGCGCTTTCGGCGTTCTCCCTGCTCGCCTGTCAGCGATGCAGCGTAACTTCGGCCTTCCCGCTCACCGTCTCATATGTGACATGCCCACAAGGTGGAACTCCACCTTGCACATGCTGGCCAGACTGTGCGAGCAGCAGCAGGCGATAGTGGAGTTTCAGCTGCAGCACGCACGAGTCGCTCTGCGGAACAGAACCACTTCACCACCAATAACTGGGCCTCCATGCGAGACCTGTGTGTCTTGTTGCGCTGTTTCAAGTACTCCACCAAATGGCCAGTGTCGATGACGCCGTTCTCCGAGTTACTATCCCCGTTCTATGCCTCCTTGAAAAAACGCTTCAGGCGATGATGGAAGAGGATGTGGCACAGGAGGAGGAGGAGGAGAAACCGGGATCATTTCCAAGGCTTTCAGGGCAGTCATTCACAAGTGGCTACGAGGGTGGGTTCCTGCACTAACAAGCGCCAGGTACACAGTTGTCCGGCAGCAAGGGCACAGTTCTGGAGGATGACGAGGTGGAGGATGAGGAGGAGATGGAGGAGGAGGAACCATGTTCACAGCAGGGTGGCACCCAGACCAGCTCATGTTCATCACTGGTGTGTGGCTGAGGGGATACAGAGGACACAGACGATACACCTCCCACAGAGGACAGCTTTTCGTTGCCTCTAGGCAGCCTGGCACACATGAGCGATTACATGCTGCAGTGTCTCCGCAACGACCGCTGAGTTTCCCACATTTTAACTGGTGCTGATTACTGGGTGGCCACCCTGCTGGATCTCCGTTACAAGGACAATGTGCCGTCCTTAATTACCTCACTGGAGCGAGTACAAGCTCACGCTGGTAGACGCGCTGCTGGTGGCATTACCACTTGACAGCGGGGGTACGGTGGAAGTACAAGGCGAAGGCAGAGGAGGAGGAAGAGGTCGCCAACGCAGCCGGGGCACCACCAGCACCTCGGAAGGCAGGGTTAGCATGGCCGAAATGTGAAAAAGCTTTGTCAGCACGCCACAACAACCAGCACCACCAGCTGAGATGGAACATCTTAGCAGGAGGCAGCATTTCACCAACATGGTGGAGCAGTATGTGTGCACACGCTTACACGTACTGAATGACAGGTCTGCCCCCTTCAACTTCTGGGTCTCCAAATTGGGCACATGGCCTGAGCTTGCCCTTTACACCTTGGAGGTGCTGGCCTGCCCTGCAGCCAGTGTATTATCTGAACGTGTACTTAGCACGGCAGGGGGGCGTTATCACAGACAATCGCAGCCGCCTGTCCAGAGCCAATGTGGACAAGCTCACGTTCATTAAAATGAACCAGGCATGGATCCCACAGGACTTGTCTGTACCTTGTGCAGAATAGACACGTATACCGGTGTTCTGACAAAAACTGTCTGGCCATCGGATAGTGTCCGGCCACTTACGGCGCAGGCGCAGCGCTTGTGCAGTACTGAGGACAAGGAGATTCACAAAATCTCCGAAGATGAACGGCGCCTGCGCAGTGAGTGCAGGTTAAAGCCCCACCATCCAAGGCTTGCTTCGCTTGCCACGCTTCCGGCACGGCCTCGCTTGGCTCGGCTTCAACCTCGGATGGTGTGGCTTGAACCTGGACTCACCATGCATCGTCTTCGGAGAGTTTCGAAATCCCCTTGTCCTACATACTGAGCAAGCGCAGTACAGGGCGGACACTATGCGACGGGGGACAGAATTCGACACATCACCAGCCTTACCCAGCCATTGTTGTATTTTTGAACCAGTGTTGGCTACCTCGTCCTCCTCCACCGCCGCTTCTACCGCCACCTCAACCTCCTACTCCATATGGACCTCGTCCTCCTAGGTCAAGATTATATATTTTTTGATTTTTTTAATTTCCAAGTATTTTATTTTCCCACTATCTTATCCATTAAATTGAATAATTTTTTTCCAGAAAGGGCGTATTTTGGGGAATTTCCCACCATATGTGTGGCATCATGCCGTTGAGTTTCTGAGGTTCTTAATGACTTCCTGTACCTCTTCTGCTGAGAAGGGGGCCTCCAGCATATTATTTTTATTTTTAGTTTTTCTTTATGTTATTTTAAGTTATTTCCCTATCCACATTTGTTGGCAGAGCACTTGCCAAGCTCTTAACAACATTTTGTGGCCATTTGCAGCCCTCTAGCCCTTTCCATTACTTTTTTACAGCCATTTTAGTCTTAAAAAGTTCGGGTCCCCATTGACTTCAATGGGGTTCCGAGTTCGGGGTCAAGTTCGGGTCAAGTTCGGTCCCGAACCCGGACTTTTTTCCAAAGTTCGGCCAAACCCGTTGAACCCGAACATCCAGGTGTCCGCTCAACTCTATTGAAGACTTACTAATTGTTGACCCCAAGGGGTTGAAACCAAAGGCCCAAGTGGTGTACCCCAAAGTATAAATTAAGTTGGGGAGAGTGGAGAAAAGTGGGGGGATGCAAAACCCGGATTCCCAATTCCTGTATGTTGTACAAAAATAATGATTATTAAGTACACCTATAAGTCAGCCACCTAGGGAGCAACCACCTAAATATTGGCTATATAAATGCACATGTAAAACATTTAATAACCTACTTACTCATTGGAAATTACAATTACCAAATATAGGAGCAGCCATGAAGGTCCTGGCTTTCAGATGGAACCGTAGCTGAATAAACAATCCATGCACCTGGCAGGTAACAAATTATCCACCATAATAATCCATAAACTAATTAATCACCAATGACATCATTGAGATAAGCAAAGTTAAACATAGGAGGGTATCATAAAGATACAGTACATAAACAAAATATTAAGGTTCCAATGTAATAAAAGCCAGGTGGAAAAACATCAAGTACAGAGCGCTCCACAGAACTTCAATGGATAAGGAAATGGCAACAAGCCTGATCAGTATCTCACCGACAGTAAATATCCCAGTATGCTCTTATTGGGGCTGATAAAGAGCAGAAATAATGCTATCATCTAACCGTTGGTGTTAAAGCAAAGCCACAGGCAAAAATGACTGCCTATAAACATTAGAAGTCTAGCGCACATAGCTAGACAGACCAATACAAGCAAATTATTGAAACAAACAAACCTACCCCCAGCAGCTCATCACTCCATGTAGATACTGCTCACTAATTCAGCCAAATACCAGTGGCTTCATAGCCAGTGCTGCGCTAGAATACAATAATCATTAGCTGACACAAATTAGATGTAGAGCGGATAAGGAATGAAGAGAGCCAATGGGAGGGACGCCGGCCGCGATGATGCAATGAAAGGGCACCTTTATAATCTGTGCATGGACGAAAGAAGAAAACGAAAGTGCGCAGATGCGCAGAGCGTCAAACTCCACATAACCCATTAGGCGTCACCACCGACAACTCCACCACCGCGGACAGGCTCGTGAGGTATATAACCCACACCAGCCCCCAGATCACAGCCATGCCAAATGGGTCCCCTCCATCCTCCACATGGGAAGCCAGGTCCCGCATACCAGCCCTCACTTACCCTTACCTCCACACATGTCACCGTATAAAGACAGTATTAGATGACCAACTTTTAAATTCCTGCAGTATTTGATGCCCTTTACTAGGGCTGTTTAGGCCCCTAACATTATATGTCACTATCGTCAATGGCGCCATCTCTTACATAGGTAGGAGATAGAGTCCCATACATTTTTGCTATAGGGTGGAGCTACAAATACTTCTACCCTACCTGAGATGATCCATTTAACTAACATACATTTTAACAAGACATAAGACTGAACAACACCTCTAAATACCCCCCAAAAGGGTTCCTCTTGTGAACCCCCCCCCCTCCCGACCTCCCTTCCAAATATTATGGCCTACCTGGCTGTCCCCCAAATCATGAGTGCCTAGCCAGGTAGGGTGTCCCTTAGGGGTAATATTAGGTCTGCCTGGACCCCCAGATCTCATTTTAATTTCAGGAATGGAGCTGGAGGGGCAGACAGAAATAGCCGGAACCCCATGCACCCTCAAGCGAATTTCCTCTTTTACTAAACCATTATACCTTTAACATTTAACCCAGCTTTATGCTGCTTGTCTAAAATAGATTGCTGGTCTGATAACTTCCCCCAGTCTGTTTTTTTTTCCAATTCTCTAAATTAATGCAAGGTAAATCTAATTTGCTACAAAAGTCTTTCAGGCCTTCTGGGAATCTCAATGTAGCTGATAACCCTTGATTTTTAGCAACCAAACATGCTGGAAAACCCCACCTATACGAGATATTTTTTTGCCTGGAGCTGACTTAATAGGGGTTTCAGAGCACTCATTCTGAACAAAGTCCCTTGTGACACATCCGTAAAGATCAATATCTTGCTTCCATTAAATTTGATTGGTGCAGCACTTCTGCCATATGAGACCTGTTGTTTTATTTCGTAGTGAGAAAATCTTACTATTACATCTCTTACTACATCCGTTGGTAGCATATTTGCTTTTTATATCCGGAGAACTCTATCAAAATGTATAGGGGATGAGATATTTCTTTATCTAGTATTTAATTGAACACCTCATGAAGCATTTTTTCAAGATCACCGTTTTTCACTGACCCAGGTAGACCCCGTATCCTAAAGTTATTCCCTCTACTGTGGTTCTCTTGATCCTCTAGTCTGTAACATATGCTCCTCATTTCCAGCCAATTCAATTCTGCTCTTGCCCGCAGATCCAAATTAACTTTTTTATGTTCATCAAGATGTGCTTCAGATTCTTCAACCTTTTGCCATACATTTTGTATGTCGCTTCTAGTAGCATTCAGTTCACCTTTAATCATGCGCTCTAAATGAGACATTATTTCAGCCATATATTGCTTTTTGGGAAGTGCTTGTAAGCCATCTGCATCTTTATCTCTTTCCATCTTCTGTTGTTGATCCTTCAGCCTACTTACTTCTTCCCCAGGCCCAGGGATTTTGTTCCTTTGATCTTCTGGGGATGGAGTTATTGTTTCAAGATTTCCAATTGTATGTTCAATTGTGTTTCCAGCTACTTGTTCCATTTTTTTTTTTTTATCAGCTTTATCCTGTACCATATATGTTTTTATAGAGTTACAGTTCTGACTCTCTATCAGATTCGTTTTTACCCCCTTTCTCCCCATATTTTCTTTCCCAGATTATTGTTCCTTCTATTCATTCACAGTCTCAAGGAATGGATTTTATTATCAAATAGTATCCACTGAATGATATATGGGAGATCTAGGGTGATCAACAGGTGGCTGATACTAATGATGACGGCAGCAACAATAGTACCAATACTGATAAGGGATGGTCTATATATAGTACCCCACCTTATCTATTTATAATATTCTTCAAAATACCTTCGCTGCTACTTCAGCCCTACAGTTCACCTTTACGTGCACTATTCTAAAGAATGAACAGTTACAAGAAACATTCAACAATTAAGCAATTGAGGGAGTAGGGATTAGTAACTAATGTGGACTCAGACCTATACCAATATATGAAAATAAATAAATAAATCAGATACCAAAGTCCGCAAAGCGCCAGCAGATCAAAGCACAATAGAACCAGATGACACAGTTGAAACAGAATAAAACAATACTACGGTAGCAGTTAATGAAAAACTGATGGTAAATATAAAAATCACTACTCCTTAATATTCATATATTCTTATAAATGGTGAAAAAATTCAATATAAATTCAATATATAAGTAATAATGCAGCATAAAGGCGAAAGTTGATTTACACTTGCTATTTTAACGATTGTGCCCACAATTATTCAAACAGTTATTCAAAGTCTTCGGAATAATTATTTAGGATTTCCACCTCCTGAATGCCTTCCGTACCCAGTTCATGATGACATCTGGTCCTTTATGTCAAGAGTATCATAGGTATATTACTAAATATAATATTTGTGAGAGTGAGCAGAGTAAGGCAGGCGGAAAAAAAAAAAAAAACTGTTAGAAGAGGTTAGTCTGTATTGCAGATGTATATCAATATACACATAAAAAATGCTCCAACTTCTTTCAGAATAGATTCTCATTCTATTGTTCAGTAAATCTTGGGAAGCAATCCATAGAGCATTTTTTGCATACAGTCTTTGTGTAAGCGTGAAGCAAAGAAGCAAAGCAAAGCTGGATAAGCACGAGAAAACACTGTCTTTAAGCTAAAAATTCTTAATATCCTTAATCTTTTACTCCTCCATATACCTTCACACAAAGTCCCCCAGTGATCTCAAAAGCATTTTAACGCTGTTAAACTCCACAATGTAGGTATGTCCGCTAAAGTTATTTATTTTTAGCCAGTGCTTCTGACAGGACCCCTCTGTAGGCTTGATGGAGTAATATTGCAATAGCCACTCTTCAGACCTCAGACCTCCTCCTATGCATATCTTAAGAGGGTCCTCACTGTATGATTTGCTTCCTCCTCCGGCAAGGTCTTCCAATCCTCTGGGGCTTCTTTGTGGAACTAGCTCTCCCTCTACGCCGCACTGACACGCACCGCCACTTCCACAGGACATCCTCTGGTGTCAGGTTTGGTCGCCTGCCTAGCTTCTCTCACGAGCAAGGCAGGAGGACTGCATCCGCCGACTCCCTCAGGTGTCCCGACGGCTTTCTTCCACAGACACTGCACAGGCAGGGAGCAGGGGCTCTGGCTCCGACCGACAATCTAAACACTCTCAGGCGTACCCGCACCCTAGCCTCTCTCACAAGCAGGGAGCCGGGATCGTTGCCACAGCTGCCTGGACGACTGCGTCTCTCTCTCTCTCTCTCTCCTTCCTGACCAGGGCACCCCCCCAGAACACAGCGCACAGCGTGGATAATTCGTCCAAGGCGAGGATGGGAAGATCCAGCCAGAGATCCCAGAAAAAACAGCAAGTAGCAGGTCCCAATAGCGTGTATCATGTCAGCATGGTCAGATCAGCCTACACAACATACACAGCAGCATAGGGTTTTAGCTATATGGCCACATAAGCAGGCTTAAATAGGGCATAATGGGGCTTACAAACATCACTGCTCAAAGCAGTGCATGGAGCCTCACAGCATGTTCATAATTGGTGCCATCTTGTGACTCCTCTCCCCTCGAGAAAAATGTTTTTAAAAAGGTAAGTAACTTAAATGAAATATCCTCTAGGGGCTTAAAAGGGAATTCTACCAGAGTTTGAAGCACCAGGGACAGGTCCCAGGTTGGACAAGTTCTAACCACTCCTGGCCTGGACCTAGAAATTGATTTGAAGAATCTAGCTATAGTGGTATTTTCCAAGAGAGAAAATTGGAGAAAAACACTGATAGCTGCCTCCTGTAACTTTTTAAGGTACTAACTGAAAGACCTTTGTCGACACCCTCTTGAAAAAAATCCAAAATTAAAGGAACATGAGTTAAATCTAATTTCTTCCAAACCTTGGAATATATGGCTCTAGTGACCAGTTTTCTGCAATTTACCAGGGTCTTGACTACTTTGTCAGAGAACCCCATGGCGCTTAGAATCTTTTCTTCAGGTACCAGGCCATCAAGCTTAAGCAAACCACCTGTGGGTGTGACACTGGACCCTGCGATAATAAGTCTTCTCTCTTCGGAAGGCTCAGTGGAGGCTCTGAGACCAGAGTCTGTAACAGGGAAAACCATGGCCTTGGGCCAGAAAGGTTCTATTAGGATAAGATCTGTTTCTTCTAGAAGAAAATTCTGGAGGACTTCCATAATTAGCCTAATCGGCGGGAAGGCATAACAGAGGCCGAAAGGCCATGGATTTGCCAGAGCATCAATCCCCAATGATAGGCTAGATTCCCTTCTGCCCATGATAAAATCTCCTGGGCAATAGATTGAAGTATCCGACTCCTCGTACCTCCCTGTTTGTTAAGGGTAGCATTATTGTCAGATAGAATATGGAGATTGTGACCCCTGATTTCCATCTGAAATGCCTGCAAGGCTCTCTGAACTGCTAGAAGCTCTCTCTGATTCGATTGCTTCCTTTGAGGACCATTCTGCCTGCGACATTGTGTTGCTGAGGTGGGCTCCCCATCCCCAGGAACTCGCATCCGTTGTGATCCTCTGGGATATAGGAATGGACCATAGTAGACCTCTTGTTAGGTGCAGGTGTGTCCTCCACCATCACAAGCTTCTTTTTACCCTGGAGGGTAACAAGACCCTTGATTCCAGGGAACTTGCGTCTCCATCCCAGTTCCTTAGTAGAAACAGCTGTAATGGGCATTGATGAAATCTTGCCCATGGCACTGCGGGAAAGCAAGAGGTCATAAGACCCACTGACATTGTTCGCATCATTTTTGAGACCTTTTCCTGTGGGAGAATACATTTTTGGTCTACTGAGCTAAATTTATACTACAGATATGTCACTTTCTGGGCCAGAATTAAGGAACACTTCTCTTTTTTTATTAACCAGCCTAGAGACTGTAGGAAGTCCTGTACAGTCTGGAGATCCGCTAATAACGTTTGGTATGACCCCGTAACCACTAGGAGGTCGTCCAGGTAAGGCATAATAGTTATCGCCTTTAACCTTATCGGAGCCAGCACCTCTCCCAACACTGATGTAAAAATGTGTGGGGCTGAGGACAGACCAAAGGGTAGGGTTTGAAATTGAAAGTACCGAATCTCTGTTCCCATCTTGACCGATAGTCTCACGAATCTTTGGAAGGCTGAATGGATAGGGATGTGCAGATAGGCATCCCTTAAATCCAAAGTGGTCATGAAGCAGTTTGGGTAAAGCAGGTTTTTGATTGAGAACACAGTCTCCATACGAAAGTGCTTGTACCTGATCGAATGGTTTAGAGTCCGGGGGTTCAGGATAAGCCGATATTTTCTTGACGGCTTTCCAATGACAAATACATGGGAATAAATTCCCTTGCTCTGATCCGACCGGAGAACCGGGATCAGGACCTTTTGATCTAACAAGTCTATAATTTAAAGACCCGGGGCCCTCACTTTTACCTGATCTTGGGGGGAGGTGACCAATAATCTCTAGGTGGCTGGCAAGAAAATTCCAGCCTGTACCCATTGGTCACTAGGTAAAGGATGAATGGACTTGAGGTGACTGCTACCCACAGTGGGATAAAAGACCTCAATCTTCCTCCCACTGGGAGACACGAGTCACTGTGGCTTGACGGGTTGTTGAGGAGGGTTAAACAAGACGCCCCTTCTACCTCTGCCCTTGTGCCCTGTCCAATGTTTTTTGGGCCTATTGTACCTTTCTCTAGGACCTTGCTGCCTACTTTGGCCACGAAAAAAAAACTTTCTGGCTGTCTGCTTTTTCTTATTCTTTGGAAAGGCCTTTTTTCTATTGGCCGTACGTTCCAGCGCCTCTTGCAGACCTGGGCCAAAAAAGATGATCACCTGTTAAGGGAAGACCACATAGACACAACTTTGAGGCAGCATCGCCTGAACAGGTTTTAAGCCATAGGCTTCTTCTGGCCGAATTCACTAAGGCCGAGGTCCTAGCTAACTATGCCCTTTGTGTTGCATGACATGAAATCTCAATATGTATTCTTTACCATTATGGCCATTAATAAATGTATTCTTTTTCCTTATATTATTTGTGGCTGCCTTGCAGCTATAGCATCTGCCACATGCATAAAATACTTTCCTATCAAATAATGTTATAGTATTGATTACTGGCTGTTCTACTACATTCCTGACCAGTTTGTCTCTCAAATTAATGGCTCGTTTGTATATAAACCTTGGTTTCTCTGAGATCAGTGGTTTTAAGATTTCATCACATTTCAACACATTCCAGTACGTCGCAATTATTTTCTCAACCTGTTTATATTGCACATTATAGCTCAAGACTAGAGCAGGGGGTAATTCTTGTTTATTATGTACTGTTTTTTTGGGGTCTAGAGAAATATAAAAAACATGGGAGGGGGGGCCACTGTGTCAGGACGCTCAGTCAAAGAGAATCCTGGTGGGTGTATGAATCTGGCACCCAGAGCATTGAACAAAGAATTTGATCTTAATTGTTTTTTGGCAAACTTTTAATTTTAATAAAAAATAAAATAAAATGTAATATCCATTATGATTATGTGGATTATGAGTGTAGAAAGGTTTATTTCTCTACATATATTAAAATCAACATGACTTGTGTTATAAGACAGATTGTGGGATACATATAAGGCATAATGTAAACCAATTATATGTTACTATGTTTAGTAACAGTGTATTAATGTCACTAACAACAAGGTTTCAGGATATTTTTATTTTATTTTATATTAACCGATGCTTTCATTTTTTTACCACTAGGGGTCTCCCTCGATATTAAAGTGAGCTATAAATAGAGCACTATATAGGGAACACGTTTTTGCAGCAAAATTTTCGTTAGTATAAATGAAGTGAAATGCATTTTAATATATACTTTTAAACACAGTTATTAAATATATATGGATTATAACATAAATACACCTGATCGCCGTCAATGTGTAGAAATAAAGAAATAATAAAAAGGGACCAAGGTAAAATGGCGGCGATTGTGTTTCAATAGAAACACAAGTATGGGCTACAAGAAAATGGCGGCGGCAGCCACGATATAAACCAAGGGGGAATGTCAGCCAGTCAGAAATCCCAGAAGAAGAAGTCACAAGGTTTGTGACGAAACCGGTAGGAGCCTGACTGACTGACGAACGTTTTGGTAGTTTGGAGAGGAGGCATAGGAGAGTGCGCACACCGGGCACACCAGGGCTGCAGATCCGGGATACAGGTGATCCTATCCCCCCTCACTGCTACAGTACTACTAGCACTATATGAGTGATTATTTTCTACAGAAATGTGAGTTGAATGTATAATATGTTTTAAGGATTAACCACCTGATTACTTTGCACTTAAACCCCCCTCCTGCCCAGACCAATTTTCAGCTTTTGGCGCTGACGCACTTTGAATGACAATTGCGCGGTCATACAACGCTGTACCTAAATGAAATTTTTATCATTTTTTTCCCACAAATAGAGCTTTCTTTTGGTGGTATTTAATCACAGCTGGGGTTTTTATTTTTTGCTAAACAAACAAAAAATCATGTTTAATAGTTTGTTATAAAATTTTTCAGGTAATTTTTCTGCTTCATTGATATGCGCTGATGAGGCGGCACAGGTGGGCACTGATAGGCTGCACTGGTGGGCACTGATAGGCTGCACTGGTGGGGACAGATAAGTCGGTACTGATGGGGACAGCAAAGATGGCACTGATGGGCACGGATGGGTGGCACGGATGGGTGGCACCGATGGATGACACTGATGGGTGGCACTGATGGGCACTGGTAGGTGACACAGATGAGCACTGGTAGGTGACACAGATGAGCACTGGTAGGTGACACAGATGAGCACTGGCAGGTGACACAGATGAGCACTGGCAGGTGACACTGATGTGCAGCACTGGCACTGTGGGCACTGAGAGATGGCACTGTTGGCACTGAGAGATGGCAGTGTGGGCACTGGTAGGCGGCACTTTAATGGGGCAAAGGTGGGCACAATGGATTGGGCACATTGCAGTGAGAGGGACTGATGTCCCTCTCACTGCCGCCGGTGATCGGCTTTTTTTTTTCTCCTTGCGCTGTCAGCGCGAGGAGGAAAAAAGCCGATTACCGGCTCTGTTATCACATGATCAGCTGTCATTGGCTGACAGCTGATCACGTGGTAAGGGGTCGGGATCGACCCCTTACTCGGATCTGTGATCCAGCGAGTCTCACAGACTCGCTGATCACAGAGTGCGCCGCGCGCGCCCTTCAGGGGGCGCGCAGGCAGCTCGTGGCCGGGACGATGTCAATAGACGTCGTCCCAGCACAATAGATACGCGCTGTAGCCGTCATTTGGCTATAGCGCGGGTCTAAGGTAGTTAAAAGTTTTTTAAAAGCGGTTTGACACTATGGTATGCCTTTATTGCCTTTCACATGGGACATATGAGGAAGCTTGGTGGAAATAACCAGGAGACAAGTGTGGAGTCACTGTGAAAAAGAGAGTTAAGCCCCATACACACGGTCGGATTTTCCGATGGATTCTGTCCTATCGGACAATGTTGTCGGAAATTCCGACCGTGTGTAGGCACCATCGGACATTTTCCATCGGATTGTCCGACGGACAAAGTTGCATCTCCTGCTCTAAAAATTTTCCGACAACAAAGTCCGATCACACCAATTCCGATCGTGTGTAGCGAATTCCGATGGACAAAGTGCCACGCATGCTCAGATCACATTACAAGACCAAAGCTATTGGCTACTAGCCTCCACGTAGTCCCATCGTAGGCAACAAACGTCACCACGTTCAGAATGATCGGATTTTCCGACAACTTTGTCCGACCGTGTGTATGCAACACCAGTGTCGGACTAAATCCGTCGGACAAAATCCGATGGATTTTGTGGTCGGATTTTCCGACCGTGTGTATGGGGCATAACAGTGTAAAGTGTTCATACACAGCAGCCAGTAAAAGGGATATACCAGGAGAGATCCAGATCATCAGCTGATAACATTCCAGGCTTACAATCTAAGCCCTTAAGGTAAGGGCACACCTGATGGGGGAGGAGAGCACAATTGCATGAAGGCACTTGTCACTTTATCTATGGACTTTTGCTGAATTAACTATAATTTATGGACTTTATTGCAATACATCTATTTTTACCACTTTATTTTTATCACTTTATTATTTGAGATTCACGGATGCACAAGCACTTTTTGTTTTTTAATCTTTTCAGTTTTTTAAATTTTTCCATATATTTATTTTATATATATATTGTTGTATATTGATTGTATTCTAATGGATTCATATGTATATTGGTATTGACATCACAGTATTTTTGGATAGGGGCACTAGTATTTTTATTGGTCAGATCACAGTATATCTGTGATTAGGAGCGCCACACTTTATACACATGTGCACATGCACAGGTGTATATAACAGGGCTCAAGTCCTGCGGGAACGCATGGGAACGGAGTTCCTGTACCTTTTCCACAACAGGAACTCAGTTCCCGTTAGCAGCCGTGTCCTGCCGTGTTAGCAGCCGTGTCCTTGAAGTATGTGAGCTGTGTGGCAGGTGCTCGCAATAGTAAGTGCCGCACACCTGACCATTTAGGCATTGCCAGTAGGGGGCCCATGACAGCTTCCGCTTTGATCTACCTGTCAATCACAGCTAGCTGACGGGTAGATCAGGTCCCTGCTGCTAAGAGATTGTATTTAGTCAGATCTCTCGTGATGCGCTCCTCCCTGCCATCCTCTCCTGATTTTCTGTCTCCTCATCCCCCCCAGTCTCCTGCATACTTGCTCTGTGTGTCCCGCTGAATCCCCCCCTCCTCTATCTTCAGTGCCATATGATGAGAGAACCCAGAGCAGGAGCACAGCTATTCTGCTCACAGGACATGCAGGTAGAGAGGTGAGCTGAGGGAGGAACATCAGTTTGGGGTGGTAAGCTGGGCACAATACCTGGCAAAGTTTAATGCCAGGAGGGAAGTTTATGTGGAAATATGTGAAGGGTTGGAATAGCAGCGAGTGTGTGTTGGAGCCCCTGCAGAGTTTGCAGCCCCCCCCCAAGCTAACATACATCTCCTAAGCAGAACACATCACTATCTCCCCAAGCATTCTGTCCACATAATGTGCACTTCATTTATCACCTTTCCGTATAACCCTGTGTTATCCAAACTCTGTTCAATGAAAAGTGTAAACTCACCACATAAACACTCTATATACAAAATAAAATCCCCCAATAAAGATCAGAACATGATGTTCACATTACATGGAAGCACAATTGAATGAATGCTGATTATTCAGAGAATTACCATATTTATGTTTATTGAGGATTGTTTATGTCCAACAGTTCAGCTTCATCCACACAATACGAAAATCGGATGAAAAATACAACTTTTGAAGCGTTCGTGTATATGAGCGGATCATTTATTTTTTTGGTGGGGGAGGGGATCTTGGGTGGGAGTTCCCACACTTTTTTCCCCAGGACTTGACCCCTGGTATATAATATATACAGGTCTTAGTTCTTCACATTTTGGGGAGGTGTGGGAAGTGTCAGCAGCTGATTTACAGTAGTCTAAAGTTCAAGCAGTGCACAAGGTTTCACCAATTTTTTCCCAATAAATGTTATGCCACATACACTCAATAACACCCCGTGCAGGAGGAAAGGAAAAATGTGCACCCTTCACCTAGTCTCTACTGATTACAAGGGGGAGAACACTCACAGGATGTGCAAGTAAGTAAAATACACCAGCGTCCCTGTTCGCGCCATTTAGATACAGGAACTAGCAGCTCCAGTGCCCGCTGACGTCACACACCCCGGAAGTGACCCAGCCGGGTACTTTCTGTGGGCCAGCTTGGAATGCATAAGTTCCACCCTTCATGTGTGTGGCTTTGTCTCTTTCCCTGCACACTTCAGCCACGCTGTTTAACAGGGAGAGAACAGCTGACGTACACCGCGGTGCTGGCATTCCCCATGCACTGAGAAGCAGGGACAGCAGCCACAAGCCTACTCCCCTATTGGATGTGCCACTCTGGGACCTAAGAAGAAGGTAGAAATACCACCCCAAAATGCCACATGATTCCGATCGTGTGTACACAATTCCAAGTTTATTGTTCATCAATAACACACAATTTTCAGCTCATGACTGTTGCAAATTGAATGTTAATAAATAGAAAATACTATCATTTTGAGCCCAGCATTTTACATTCTTGTCCCAAACCTTTTTGACTACTACTGTCTATTGATATATAAAACACTTTATTAAATCCGCAATTAGTGATCAATAATAACATCTATTTCACATAATTTATTTTCCGACAAGAAATATGTTGAACAATGCTATACCTGGCTCAAGCTGGGATCCTCCACTTCTTCCTGGCTGGAAGGCCCAGGGTGGGCGTCGGAAGCCTCAGCTGGGGTGGAAGGAAGCGTGGAAGGAAGCGTGGAAGGTAGGGTTGAGAGGGATTCCCTGACTTCAGTCTGGTCTGCCTGAAAATGAAGTCTCTCATAGTACCACAGCCTTGGGACATAAATGTCGTCTGCTGCTGCTCCTGATCTCATGGATTTCTGGACCTAAGTACGCTCACAATTATATGTGCTTCTCAGGCCACCATTTTTTTTTTTTTTAAATAGAGGATGTCTGCCGTGGGGACCTGTGGCTTTACCAACTCCAGCAGTTTCTCCATCGCTGCAAGCCTTTTTATTTTGTTATTATAATGCGGGTGTTTCACCTGCCACAGATAGAGCAGATCCCTGTATTTATCAATGAATATTGTGAGGAAGCTGTGATCTTTGAACCCATCCATTTTCTCTGCAAGACAAACAATAATGTCAGTCTAAACTCTCCTAAACTTGACCCAATATAGGCCTCAATCTATAAGCAGTATATGCCACTGATGCACGAAGTTAAAATTGTACCTTCATTAGAACGATCGCTGCTTCCGGTACTCCTTCCTCCGCTCACAGATCGTACGTACAACACACGCTTATTACGCTTTATATACACTGCGTATGCGTGAAACTCCCCCCGCCCTTATGTTCTTTATAGTATGTTCCCTGCCCCTTGTCTTTTGGTGCAGTGGGTAGAGAACATGGCGGAGACACAGCAGGTGCATGCAGAGGAGAGCAGCAATGACGAAAGCCTGAAGCCACGAACGTCCTGATCCCAGAGGAGATTTAAGGCCTCAAATATGTCCTTTGTAGAGATGGTGGACATCTTGAAGAGGGCCGACTATGATGGGAAGTATGGACCGTACCAAACCCCAAATGTAAGAAAAGCCAAGATCATGACTAAAGTTGTGAAGAGTCTGCACAGGAATTTTGGGGTACGACAATCCAAGGAGCAACTGAGGAAACGCTGGTCAGACCTGAAATTGAGGGAGCGCGATCAGTACAGAAGGATCAGGAAACTGCTTCAAAAAAGTAAGTAGTTGTCGTGTGTTTCTATTAATTGCATGCTGCTCCATGTGCTTTTCGTTACTGTTGTACAGTTTAAAATGGCAACTTTCATGTTCATGGGCACAGTAATCGATCGTAGGAAACATTGTTCGTTAGCCCACTTTTAAGATGTTTTGGGCAGATGCAGGTTAACTACATTTGTTCAGGCCTATTTGTATTAAAAGAAGTTTGTTGTCTAGATGGGTTTGTAACTAGAATGAAATGTAAACTTGATTCAGTGTAAGGAGAGATCACTCAGTAGCTGTTTACACATCTGGACGCAGGAGCACTAGTGTGGGACACCAGAACAAACTTTTTAGTTTGTTGCTCCAGTGAATACTAGGGGTGTCTTCATGTGTGAAACTTGTACAAAAATGATAAGTATTCCAGCTTTAGAAAGGAACTAAAAATGTCTTCAGCTTGGAACTGAACAGACAATTGGACGACACTTTCAAGCAATGTTTCAAGCAATGGCCTCAAATATCTGTGTGCCAAGTATACCTTTTTTTTAATCACATAGGGGGGAAAAGATTCAGGACATCGGAGGTCACCGGGGACCCCCCCACCTCCAAAGGAAGGGGAAATCCCAAAACCACAAGCAGAGGATGAGGAGGGAGAGGTTTATGAAGCTGGCTGAAATAGTGACCACAACAGGTGAGTGTCTGAGACCACAGCTTCAGGTGTTTTTTTTATTTTAGGTGATGTGGATGTTGTGGAAGAAGAATCTCATTTCACAAGTGAAAGTGCCCAGATCCTCATCAGGGAGATAATGGGGTGCAATCGTGATTTAGAAAAAATAAAGGAAAACATCAATGATGTTCAACAAAAAATGAAGAACATCATTAATGTTTTAGGCAGAATATAAAAACACAAAAAAAAAATGTAGTTTTATTGTGTATTTTTGATTTTTTAAAGCCAAATTTTGAAGATGCACACAGTGGGGGTAATTTACTAAGATGAATGCGCTGCGCCGGTTCATACCTTAATTTGTGCGCCAGATAAATTATTAATTGAGCATGTGAACCGGCGCATGCATAAGCGCAACAGTTACTATGCCGGCGCACGTGATAATGATATGCCATTGATAATAGCACACGCCGTATCATTAACAGTCCATTCACACAGGGGCAACACGACTTCCAGCGCGACTTTGGGAGGCAACTTGGACACAACTTGAGTATGAATCACAGCGCGACTTGGGGCAACTTTCAATACGACTTTAAGTCGCCCCCAGGCCAGGCGACTTTAAAAAAGAAAACGGCATGGTTTCCCCTCCAAGAGCATACCAGGCCCTTCAGGTCTGGTATGGATATTAAGGGGAACCGCGCGCCAAAAAAAAAAAAAACTGGCGTTGGGGCTCCCCTTAAAATCCATACCATACCCTTATCCAATCACGCAACCTGGCAGGCCGCAGGAAAAGAGGGGGGGACGAGAGAGTGCCCCCCCTCCTGAACTGTACCAGGCCACATGCCCTCAACATGCAAGAAGCAACATCCTTTGCTTCTTGCTCTGGTGTTCTCGGTGGTCCGAGGCCGGGATCTGGGGGTCTTCTTAATCTTAATTCTTAATTTTCCTGTGGCCTGCCAGGTTGCATGCTCGGATAAGGGTCTGGTATGGTTTTTGAGGGGGACCCCCACGCCATTTTTTTTTTTTGGTGCGGGGTTCCCCTTAAAATCCATATCAGACCTGAAGGGCCTGGTATGGAATTTAGGGTGACCCCTACGCATTTTTTTTCTTAATTTTTTTTTTTCTTAATGCTAAGATGACCTGTGTGCAAATAGCCTTAAAAAAAACATAAAGGGGGGCGTGGCCTGGACGGGACCCGAGATGGCGGCTTGCTGAGAGAGCTCCCGCACGCCAAGGACGAAACAAAGCTTCCCCCAGGGCTTAGAGGCACTTACCCACGATGGGAAAGTCCAACAGAAGCTCCTCCACTCCCCGCACACAAAAGGACCCGAGCACCCTCTTAAGCGGCAACATACCGGAGCTATTCCGGACCCGCCAGTCCACGCAACACGAGGCGGCGCAGGCCTCACAGGCCTCCCTAGCTACACGGAGCTCGCAGGCCTCATCCCCCAGGCTCGCCTAACAGCACGGCGGAATCACTGATGGAGGGAGACGGACATAGCGCAGCGCATCCGAGCCTCCTAGACCTCCAGAGGGACCTCCAGAGAGTCGCTCTGGACATTAAAAGCACTATGATGACGGCAATATCGGACCTAAAGGAGGAGATACACTCAATGGCCCACCGAATCTCTGATATAGAGGAAGACTCCCGGATCCATGCATCAGCAATAAGGCAAGTGCAGCAGACATACGACCATCACCTACCACTTATGTTTGAACTCCACAGACACGTGGAGGATTTAGACAACAGGGGACGCAGGCACAATGTGAGAGTGAGAGGTGTACCAGAGGGGATAGATCAAGGCGAACTACCACATGCTGTATGCTCCATTTTTAATGACCTTCTCGGCCGCCCTGCAGATACACCGCCTACACCGAGCTTTGAGACCCCCTCCACGAGACACAGAACCCCCCAGGGACATTGTGTGTTGTATTGTAAACTTTCCCCTCAAAGAGGAAATTCTCAGGAAAGCCAGGGACAGAGGCCGCATACTGTTTAATGGCAATGAAGTCAAACTGTTCCAGGACCTTTCCCAAATCACCCTGCAAAACAGAAGGTCCTTGCGCCCTCTGCTGGAAATATTGCGAACACGCAATATCCAATACAGATGGAAATTCCCCTTCTGCCTGTCTGCAACCAACAGGGGCCGTACAGCTCTCCTCAGAACCCCAGAAGATCTACCCACATTCTGCGAGCAATTGGACATTCCCCCAATGAATATCCCTGAGTGGTATGCATCTTACTTCCCCACAGAACCGTGGAAACAAGTGTCACACGATGCTTCTCCCAAGACACAAAGACACCGTTCCAGACGTCGCAGACTGGACCCCATGTCTCCTGAAGCCCGACCCCCCCGACGGGATTCATCTAGACGTAGCCCGGGACCACCAGACACCCCGCGCAGAAACCAACCAGGTGCATAAGATGTGACTTTCTCTAACATCATGGGAAATTTTATCCCCCTCATTTTCTTTTTTCTTTTTGACATTGGATCGGACTGACTCTATTCCACTACCCACAAGAACTTCTCCACTCCCACCCCATATGTATTTTTTCACCCCCCCCCTTTTTTTTTTTTGTTGTTTTTCTCTGCTCGTCTCTTTCTTCTTCCACATACAGCATCTGATCGACCCGGCAACTATCGAAACTCCATCAGATCCACAAAGCGGCCACAAGTCTTCAAACGAAGTGCGACCTCCGGATCTCACCAGCAACCAACAGAACTCCACTTTAAGACCCAACGTCCGAAGAGGTTCGATTTCTCATTGACTCCTAAGTTCTATAGTCGTCAACTTGAATCCAGAGACTTCCGTATATCCTCCTTAGCTAAGGTACCAGCGCACACACCCCATTTTGCACCACGCAATGGCTCCTCGGATAGGCTACAGCAAAAGGGGAGGTTAAATACCCTGATTGCTGTGGTGGATTCCGACGACATGCTGTCAGATCTACATGGACATAATATTTTGGTCTCGGTCTCGTACCGCCCCACCCCAGTGCCCACATTAGGGGGAAAGAGATATCATTGACCTGAATAATGCATAAATACAGCCTCTCTAGTAATTATCCGCTTATCCTCAATCAATCATATACCAAGAGGTCCTGCCACCCTTGGTAAGAATGACTGTGTATTTAGTGGGGGGGACGTCGCAATCCCGAGACCAGGAACTCCCAGGCCTCAAAACTAGTACGCATACCAGGCCTGAGACGTTTAACACCGAATATAAGATCTGAGGGGATCCCTATACCCCAAATACGGCTTCTCTCATGTACCAGCATCCTTAAACATGGTTTCCTCCCCCCCCCCCCCCCCCCCCCCTTTTTATTAGATTTTTTTTTCTTTTTTCTCTTCTCCCCCTTCCTTTTTTCCTTTCTTCTTTCCCTTCACCCCCTTCTCTCATCATATAAGATGTTTTACGATTGTACTCGCGATATGTGATTTACGTGCTCCTTAGCCTTACAATATATAAAATAAGTTCAGCAAACCTGCAAATGGTCAGATCTAATTACCTAGCTCCCATGACGACACATCTTCTGTGAACCCTCTGCTTCCTAAGAAGTTACATAATAACACATGCCTCTAACTGCCCTTTAGAAGCTCCTGAATACCGCTTTTCGTCCACTCAGTGCAACAGCACTGTTTCTCCCTCCAGACCACTACCCCCACATAGCAGTCCACACGGACTTGTGCTATTTTTCCGGACTCTTTCTTCCAGGTGGATAGGCACGCCTAGTCCACCTCCGGCCAATAGACCTCAGTAGTGCCCCAGAACATACTCTGAGGCGCGTCCTCTGTACTGACCCCTACTAGATCCCCCCCCGTTTTACTCCCCACCCTTTCCACTACCTTATATCCCCCCTACATCAGTACCTCCCCTACCCTAAACACTCACCCTTCCCCTCTCCTTTCCTCACCCTTCAAGGGATCTCGCTCCTCTCTCCCCCTTCCCTGCTCGCTCCTCATAGCTACCTCGTTATTCAACTGAACCCACAAAAGGACTTCATAAGGCCTCTTAAAAGCAATTAGTACTTCCTCAGTATGCAAAGTAAAACGTCCACTGACCAACTCACGCTCAAGTGCCTATCACTTAACGTGAAAGGCTTAAATCTCCCAGAAAAAAAGATCTCAAACTCTTGCGGCTCTGACCAAACACAGGGCACACTTCCTACTACTACAGGAAACACACTTCAAAACTAAAACAATCCCTAAATTGACCAACCACATATATAAACAAGCTCTCCACTCTACAAACCCTCTCTCCAAAACCAAAGGGGTATCTATTTTGATTTCAAAACAGGCAGACTTCCAGCTTACAGACTCTATCATTGATCAGGAGGGCAGATACATTTTTATAAAGGGCAAATACGCCTCCAAACCAATTACGATAGCAAATGTCTACTGCCCAAATGAACACCAAGTAACCTTTTTTAGAAAAGTCTGCGACTTACTAAGCACATTTCAGGAAGGTATACTGATACTAGGGGGCGACTTCAACACACCACTGAATCCTACACTAGACTCATCCACTGGCACCTCGGCCCTCCCATTCAAGGCATTGAGACAAATCAAGCTCCAACTACAGTACCTATCCCTCCACGACACATGGCGCACTCTATATCCGACGGTTAAGGATTACACTTTTTTCTCCTTCCCACACCAAAAATACTCCAGAATTGATTATATATTTCTATCCCAGACAGACCTATCATCATTGTCACATGCTACCATTGAACCAATGTTCCTATCCGACCACCACCCCATCACAATGACTGACTTTCCCAGAGACCAAAAAAACAACTAAAACCTGGAAACTGAACCCCTCTCTCCTAAAAGACACAGAGGTACTAAAACAAATTAACGACCGACTTCATTTATATTTCCAGGAAAATGACACCGCAGATATTGCCCCTACTACACTCTGGGAGGCACATAAATGTGTAATAAGAGGGAAACTTATAGCCTTAGCTACTGCGACAAAAAAAAAGACAGACACAGATCACGTTACTCATTCAGACAATCAATCGACTCGAGACAGCCCACAAACTATCAACTTCCCAAACCACTCTACAAGACTTATTACACGCCCGATCCACACTGAAGGAAAAACTAGGGAAACACACCAGACGGAGGTACGTTCTCCAACAAAAAGTGTTCTACGAACACGGTAACAAAAGTGGAAGACTGTTAGCACGAACTATACAAACTGATAAAACGTCGACCATAATCCACCATTTAAGCTCTGATCAGGGGACTACTTTATCTAAAAATGAAGACATAGCCTCACACTTTGAGAAATTCTACTCTAGTCTATATAACTTACCACAGAGCAAGCCGAACTTGCCCAATGCCATTGACCGCACCTCCCAAATAAAAGAATTCCTGTCCCAATACTGCCCTAAGCCAATATCACAACAACAAGCTGAAACCCTAGAAGCACCACTTTCCAAGGCAGAACTTAGTCTAGCCATGAAACAAATGAAGACAGGAAAGAGCCCAGGCCCAGATGGTCTATCCTTAATACATTACAAAACCTTTGCAGACCAACTATCACCCAGAATGCTATCGACCTTCAACTCCTTCTCAGATCCATCCACCTCCCCAGGACATATGCTAGAAGCACATATAACGGTCATACCTAAACCAAACAAAGATCCCTCGCGGGTATCCAATTATAGACCCATTTCTCTGCTCAATGTAGATATAAAATTATATGCCAAAATAATTGCAAACAGATTACTACCCCTGATCCCCAATCTCATTTCCACTGACCAAGTGGGCTTTATCCCCGGCAGGGAGGCCAGAGATAACACCATACGCACCCTAAACATCCATCACTGGCTTACCTCGACTGAGACTAAAGGATTTCTTCTATCCCTCGATGCTGAGAAGGCGTTCGACAGGATGGCTTGGGACTATATGCGAGAGGTACTGAAAAGTATTGGTCTCTTACCCCGCATGTTTACGCACATTAACGCTCTCTACACTAATCCCTCAGCGAAGGTGAAAGCGAATAGCCTCCTGTCGAACGCCTTCCCAATAAGCAATGGAACTCGCCAGGGGTGCCCATTATCTCCACTCATTTTTGTACTCACGTTGGAACCACTGCTAAACAGACTGAGAGCTAACTCTGACATTCGGGGGATAACGATCAATAACAAAGACTACAAAGTAGCCGCGTTCGCGGACGATATCTTACTGACAATGCAATCACCATGAACCTCCCTACCAAACCTTTTACAAGACATTAACCACTTTGGCCGCCTGTCCAATCTAAAAATTAATTTTTCTAAGTCCCACGCACTGAATATATCCCTTTCCCCACAAGAAGTGGAACACTGCCAAGATGCCTTCCCCTTCCAGTGGAAAGAAGAAACCATTACATACCTTGGCATAGAAATCCCCAGACGCCTCACAGATTTATACAAATTTAATTTTTTGCACGCCCTGACCAAAATTCAATCAGACCTTAAATCTTGGACCAACCTCAATGTCTCCTGGTTTGGCCGCTCAGCATTGATAAAAATGATCATTCTCCCCCGCCTTCTCTACCTCATGCAGACAATTCCAATAGCCGTGCCCCCCACCTTTTTCGCAACCTATAAAACAGCTTGCTCAACATTTATATGGAAAGGCAGTCCCCCAAGAATTAAATATGCACGCCTGACCAACGCTAAAATTAAGGGAGGGATTGCACTACCGGATTTGTATCGTTACTATATGGCATGTCACCTTTCCAGAGTGATAGATTGGAAAACCCATAAACATGGGAAATGCTGGGTGAACTTAGAAAATTCCTTCCTGAACAAACCCCTACATCTCCTTCCTTGGATCTCCCCGAAGCACTGGCCCCTACCAAACAACACCCACTTATTCACCCTAGGCTAGCGGCCTTAAATACTGCTATGAAACATTATAAGGTTTCCTCAAGACCAGGACCGCTGACTCCATTAAGAGGAAACCCTGACTTCCCTCCGGGTGACACAAATACCTTCCTGATACGAGAATGGCCACATGAAGAAGTCTTAGCACTGCACTTCTACCACAGAGGTCAAATACACTCCCAGGAACATCTAGCCTCCAGCTCTCACACAAAACATTTCCCCTTTTGGTCCTACAGACAACTGCTGCACTTTTTTACCTCAACTGACACATCAGACACCTGGTCAAGGAGCCTCACACCTTTTGAAATAATATACTCCCAAACTGAACCGCAACGACACCTAATATCAGCAATCTACCCTCTGCTACAAGACGATGGCTACCCCTCACAGACAGACACTGCACGCCTGACCTGGAGCAAGGACCTACAGACGACTTTCACAGACGAAGAATGGGAAACCATCCTCACAAACACACACAAGGGCTCAATGAACGTAGCAATACAGGAAAATGGATACAAAATTGTGACAAAATGGTACAGAACACCATCTCGACTGCACCACTTCACACCCACAATCCCAAACGTATGTTGGAGATGCAATAAGGATGTAGGCTCCATGATCCACATCTGGTGGGAGTGCACGGCACTCCAACCATATTGGAAAGAGGTACACTGCATAATAGAAAAGGTGACCACATACACCCTAGACTACAGCCAGGCACAATACCTGCTTCATCATACAACCCTGTCTAACCGATCCTATCACAAATCACTAGCAATGCATATAGTTAACGCAGCCAGACTATGCATACCAGTGCACTGGCGTTCGACGCATAGCCCAACCATTAGGGAGTGGTTAGAAAGAATTGTAAGAATTGAAGACATAGAAGAACTAATCTTTATCTCGCAAGATCGCATACAGAAATTCACCTCGACGTGGGCCTGCTGGACCCATTTTAAAACCACAGATGAATACAAATCACACTTCCCGACATAAATTGTCCCATGTGTACCTCAGATTAAGCACAATATGAAGACCAATTACGCGCAGGGGAGGAGAGAGGAGCGACACCCCCCCTCCCCAGCACCCTACCCCCCTTCCCTTGCACCTACCCCTCCATCCCCTCCCTCTCTATCCTGATTTTTCCCCCGTCCCCACCCTTCCCATAACTTCCCCAGCCTACCACTAGACTCCTACCCTTAGGAGCCTGAACTGTACTAGTAGAATCACCAATTACCCCACCAGAGACCCTTCGACCCTGATTCAGTTGGTTCACAAGTTCAATCCAACCACCCAAGCGGTGAATGGACCCGTTGATAGTGGTCCACATGGCTAATAACTGAGCATAACAAACTTGTTGCCATTAGGGCGTCTCGTCATGAGATAACATGTGGTACAAATGTTATAAGTTGTCCCCCTTAAAGTCTTGTTAGTTATATGGTTATTACACTGTAACTCTCCGAACAACCCATGACCCAGATCGTAATGCTGTTCATGATACTGTTACATCATGTATTATTGTCATGGAAAAGTTTTCTGTTTCGCACTGATTTATGTGCTCTGTATTCTTCCTGTAACTATGATCAATCTCAATAAAATCTTTTTGTAAAAAAAAAAAAAAAAAAAACATAAAAGTGAACCAGCGTAAAAAAAAAAGGCAAGTTGAGAGGTGCGCCTTTTTAACTTATGCAAATGCATCTAGGTGGCTTGATATTTATTAAGATTTTGAACCAAAGCACTTGAACAGGCGCAAATGCTGCTTGCGCACGCGCAGTGCATAAATTGACCATGCGCAGTTCCAAGTGCATTTGCAGGCGCAGCAGGCTTGTTCTGAGAAAGTTACTTTTCCATTCTATTTTGGGCATATTTGTTACTTGGACAGTTATAACAATACTTCCTCACATCACCCCCATCACCCCCATAATATTGGCACTTCCACCTTCTTTTAATTCTGAGTTGAATAATGCATGCGCCATGTCTATAGCGGTGCAGTGATCACCGCCTCCTGTGCGCCGGCATGACAATAGTAAATTGGGAATTGCGCTGTGTTACAGGCGCAAATGCTTTGTGAATACGAAATCGGCCGTTGCGCATCGGCGCAAACCATTTGTAAATCAGCCCCAATGTGTCAACATGTGCTATCTCCCATCATGGGGGATCAATGTACACGTTTTGTGGGTGCAACCCCTTCCTTGCAACTCTAGTAGGTGAGAGGACGGGGTTGCACCCCAAAAACACATCCATTGATCCCCCATGATGGGAGATAGCGCATGTTGACATTAGGCATGGGATCAGGAGGGAAATCCCCAGTTTGAATCACAATTTGTGTGCATCTTCAAAATGTGGCTTTTACTGGGGTGACATCACCCCATCTGATGAAGGCAATGTCAACACAGTATGGACCTACTAATGTCTGATATTGCCTTCACTTTATCAAAGTTGAAATTTGTAAGTTCCTGAGTTGTATATGTTATGGTTTGAAGCATGCCTGTTTAACCAAAAAAAAGGATATTTCTAATGTGAAAAGAAAATGTTATACACCAAAGATGTTGGTTTGTTCAAAAACCATTTTCTACTGCACATGTGAAGGTGCTTTGAGTAAAATGTTTTCTACTCAACAATGTGTGGCTTCTTCTTTCAATGCTCAATAGCAATTTTTGTAGTAAGTTGGTGTTTACAGTGACAATGGGGGTTATTTACTAAAGGCAACTCCACTTTGCACTACAAGTGCAGTTTCAAGTGCACTTTTGCAGTACACTTGGAGTGCAATGTGGAATTTCCTTTAGTAAATAACTCCTACGGTGCTTTATAATTTGCCACAATCACACCATTTTAGTGGCTCCACAAATTTCAGTCATGGTGCTGAAAATGATGAATATTTTTATCAGTAATGCATTACATAGATAAAGGGTAAGGCACCTGAATGCTCTCTGGCTGTGTCTATCCAATACTTATAGCAGCGCTAGGTGATAATTTTTCAACTTGATTTGAAAAAAAAAAATTGTGCATATATATAAACGTTTGGTGTATAAATAAATACAAAGTATAAATAAATTAAATTAAAATAAACAATCAAACAATGCCTAAAAGGGGTAAAGAAAAGTGCACCATTACATTACGCCTTAAAGTGCTAAGTGCATGAATTGATAAGTCAAAAGTGCACGTGAACAAATAAATAAATGAGTTTGATCGATATATGGATTGCACTGCGTGTTTTCATCAAAAAACAAACAAAGAGTCCACGTGACAAATAAACGATCCTCCAATCAGCAATATGGCGAAAGTGACAGTTCAAATAGGCATGCGACAATTGATTCTGTGTTGATTTTCCGTGAGTGATCCAAAACTTCCACCTTAGGTGACACCGTGTTAAAGGGATTAACCCCTTTTGGGGGTACACTCACCAGAAGTATACTTAAAATACGCCTGTAGTATTATACCACGAGGACCTTCTCCACCAGCATCAGCTATAGAATTCACCCGCGCATGGATACCTCCAGTGCATCAGCCTCCTTCTCCAGTGTTATATCCCCCTCAGCGTGGTTATTTACAGTTGTGCATGTAATTAAACAAGGGGTCACATAGCGTAATATTGCTAAAAATTCATTTATTAAAAGTATTTTTCCCTAAACAAAAAAACCTTCCCCCTAGTGGGTTAAGCGTACCATAAATGGTTAAAATATCAGCATTTGGATAAATGTATGAACGGTACTGTGCCTGCTCACTCGCGCCGGATGCGGAGCCTTTCCAATTTCCTGAGAGAGAATGAATGGCGTCCTTCCTGTCCGGACCAGCTGGAGCGCACCGTGGACCGCAAACGTATGACGTCACTTCCTGTTGACCTACGCCCTGACGCGTTTCGTCATTTCCGACTTCTTCGAGGGCGTAGGTCACCAGGCAGGAAGTGAAGTATAAATACACTGGGGGCTGAGGAAAACGTCCAATAAGCAGGCGGATCTGTCCCACAGTGGGCGTCAGCATTATCAAGCCCTGTAATCAGCACTAGAGGCCAACTGCGGACAGTCCCAGCATGATGGAGCCTCGCCGTCAGTGTAGTTTAACAACAAATCTTACATTCCAAAATGTTCATAAATACATATTGATGTCAGTCATCCCTTGTAGCATAAACAATAAACTACATTAATACTGGACATTCCGGCGTGTAGACCGGGTTATGTGGGTGACTCGTGAATCCCAATCAGCCCTGATTTGAGAGTGTGCTGTAGGGACAAGTGTATAAATACACGTCGAATCAGCTGGCAGTATTTATGTGTATTCATACATGGACTTAATTAGTTGTTATCTGTATGTATTTTCAGATGGAAAATTAATATGGATGTACCTGAAGTCACCCAAATTACCCTGTTCTGCACATCTAATATGATGTTATAGGAATATGAACATGCTGTGCAGCTGGGTTATGTTGTCCATATTAGAAGATTTTAGGAAATATAGAGAGAGAGTGTATATCTATACCCCTGTAAAAAGGGGGTGTTTTCGCCGGCAACAATCATCTTGGTGCAGGACGTTGTATATATAAATACTAGAGTTTTGGACATGGCGCACCAACAACAGAATGTTAGTGCGGACCACTCTACAAACAAAAAATTTAAAAATTTTTTGAATTTTATTTGATGCACTACAGGTATGACAACTACTGTGTGCATGACATTAAAATGGAAAAACTTAAACTGCAACTATTTATATACTCTTAAAAATCGCTTACAATTATATTAATTTAATTTCTTCCGTTGATAAAAACGTGTATAAACGAGAGTGTAATAAATATGTTTGCAATATGATAAAATAGATTAGAATAATTTAAAAATTATTTAAAAATTATTTAAAATTAATTTAAAAATGGACAAGGACGTATTGTATGCCATTGATGATAGGTTGAACAGAGGGCCATATACTAGGCCATAGGTTTAAGTCATGGAGTAATATATGTAGGTGACAGTGTACACGGGATCCCATATACACTATATACACTATCAGGCCCCATCTGTGGTAGTGGAATACCGCATAATAGGGTGCCATCTGGGACCCCATCTGTAGGCGCGGATTACCTCGCAATATTATTTTCTAACATTATGCGGTTAATGTTAATATTCCTTTAACATCCAGGTACAAACGAGAGCATGACAAACAATCCGAAATATACCTCATGGGAGCTTGTGAAATGTATAACCTGGGAGGTGTATTGGGCCTCCTGAATGTGCAGATTATAGGGTGGGTGTACAGTTATGTGTCGCTTATGAAGCAGTTTATGTCTAACTCTATATTTAGACCTTTTGGAGAGAGTACATCCACCGAATAAATCCATTGGGTCTCCCGTTTTGACAGTTCCCGCACCATATGTATGCCCCTCCAATGGGGTAGTACCTGCTCAATGCCCCAAAATTGTAACCCTTTGGGGTCCATGTCATGTTTCATTTTAAAATGTAGTGAGACATTGTGATCTCTAAAACCAATTTTTATATTGTGTATATGTT
The DNA here is from genome assembly GCA_028564925.1 of Lithobates sylvaticus. Classification (NCBI taxonomy): domain Eukaryota; kingdom Metazoa; phylum Chordata; class Amphibia; order Anura; family Ranidae; genus Lithobates; species Lithobates sylvaticus. The sequence goes on from CM053031.1 coordinate 309,862,631, forward strand.
CCGCTATGCGTACTCTTAGTTGTCTCTTTGTACGACCTATATAGATGAGGCCACATGGGCATTTTAGAGCGTACACCACATGAGTGCTATTGCACGTGATAAACTGCTTTTTTTGTTTAATAAATGTTTATTGAAGAAATACAGGACAAACAAACAGTATAAACCTTCAGAGCAGACCATGCAACAATTGTGGTAAATCAGACATTACGATAGAAGTGCATAGTCTAGACATATGTAGTCTAGAGTATCTAGGAAGAACAGGAGGAGGGGGGGGAGGAAATGAAGGGAGGAAAGATAGCGAAAAGAGAGGGGGGAGAAGGGGGGGTGGTCGGCGTGCATGTAACCTTCATACAAAGAAAACTTAAACTGTATTATTACAGAAAAAAGGGGAGTATGCATACATGTGGGTGATTGTCTCACAGGGCCACTTAGGGTGTATGAGGCCTGGACCTTTATATGAGAGTTCGGGTCTATCACTCATTGAGCAATTATCTCCTTATAGGTTGTGGTGGTTTTAAAGTCCATCCACTGGGACCAGGTCAAGGTGTGGCGTTCCGAGGAGTTCCTGTCGCGGTGTGTGATGTCTTCCATAAGGGCAACTTCCGATATTTTTTGAAACCATATTTTCAGTGTCGGAGTCTCTGGCTGGCCCCACAGTGCGGGTATTAATGCCTTGGCTGTGTTAAGTAGGTGAGGGACTATAGAACGTTTGTACTTTCCAATTGGTTCCTTGGTTGCGTGGAAGAGGATGATCCAGGGTTCGGAGGGAAGGTTGACATTGGAAATCTGGTGTATACTGTGGATGACCTTGGCCCAGAAGGGGCGGATAAGTGGGCACGACCACCATATGTGGGCGTGGGTTGCATTGTTCCCACAATTCCTCCAACACAACGGGGAATTGGCGGGGAACATCCGATGGAGCTTTGATGGGGTATAGTGCCATCTAGTTAGTAATTTGTAATTGACCTCGGTCATTTTTGACGCTATTGAGGAGACATGGGCCAGCTGCAACACTTTATCCTTTTGATTGTCTGAGAGGTAGGAGTCCAGATCTGCCTCCCACTTCGCAAGGAAGGAGGGGTGTTTGTCGTCCTGTAACTTGATGAGTGCTTTATAAAAAAGTGAGATACAGTGATCAGGTGGGTCTGCGGGGTATAGTATTTCCTCAATGCCGTTTAGGTCCTGTAGCCCCCTCAGAGGCTGCTGAAGGGAACCGAGGAAGTGCCGCAGTTGAATATACCTCCATTTATCAAGGAGCACTGGTGGTTTACAGCCCAGAATCTCCCTTAGGGATTTGGGAGTGTTGGCTTGAAGAACATGGTGAAGTAGGAGAGGTCTGTTTGGGGACCAGGCCTGGAAGCCGGGATCTAGTTGACCAGGTTGGAAGAAGGCATTGCCCAGGAGTGGCAGCAAGGGTGATGTGTAAGACCAAGAAAACTTTCTATGCAGAGAGTCCCAGATGTCCAAGGTGGAAGTAGTTAACGATGAGGTGGTTGTGGCTAGGTGTCTGTGGGGGCGTGGGAGCCATGGAGTGACTGCTAGGTCCGTATTGCTTAGAGCATTTTCAAGACTTACCCATAGTTTAGATTTGGCGGCATATCTCCACTCTGAGATCCTTGACAGGGCCACAGCGTTATAATACGCCTTAAAGTTTGGGAGGGACAGTCCCCCAGCGCCCTTGGGACGAAAAAGCACATCCCTGGACACTCTGGGATGGCCGTTCCTCCAGATAAAGCGGGAGACCATGGTCTGCAGAAGAGAGAAGAACCCTATGGGCACACCCAGTGGTAGCATTTGGAAATAGAATAGCACTCTAGGCAAGATATTCATCTTGACTATGTTCACTTTACCCAGCCATGTGTGTGCAAGCGTTTTCCATTTTGTGAGGTCATTTCTGATGTTATTCAGCAGAGGGATGTAATTATGTTTAAAGAGGGACTGGATGTTGGGTGTGAGAAATACTCCCAAATACTTCATGCTACGGTGAACCCATCTAAAGGGAAAGAGGGGTTTTAATCGTTCTGCCTCCCTGTTGGGTAGATTAATATTTAAAATCTCAGACTTTGATAGGTTGATTTTAAAGTTAGATATTGTCTGGAAGGTGGAGAAGGCCTTCATTAGGTTGGGGAGTGAGATGTGGGGTTGTTGCGTGAAAAATAAGATATCGTCGGCATAGGCCGCGTATTTGTGGGTCTTATTGCCAACCTGGATCCCGTGAATGTTTACGTCGCGCCTCACAGTTGCTAGAAAAGGTTCTAGGGTGAGGGCGAACAGGAGGGGTGAGAGGGGGCACCCCTGTCTAGTCCCATTGAACAGTTGGAATGAGTCGCTAAGGGTACCATTTATCCGGATTTGGGCTGTGGGAGAGGAGTATAGGGAGGTTATGCGGTGGAACATTTTAGGCCCCAGCCCGAGATGGCGTAGGGTCATTTTCAGATAGTCCCAGTCCACCCTGTCGAACGCTTTTTCAGCATCAGTGGATATAAGTAGGGTGGACTGGGCCGATCTTTGGGCATACTGTATTAGCGATATTGCCCGGAGGGAATTGTCTTTGGCTTCTCTATGTGGCATGAAGCCTGTCTGGTCCGTGGAGATCCAGCTGGGAATAAGGGGGAGAAGTCTATTGGCCATTACTTTAGAGTAAAGTTTGATGTCTACGTTTAGCAGGGAAATTGGCCTGTAACTGCTGCATTGGGTAGGGTCCTTTCCCGGTTTGGGGATGACCGAGATGTGAGCTGTAAGGGATTCTGGGCGAAGACCCGAGGACTGTGAGATAGAGTTGGCGTAGGCCGTAAGGTGGGGTAAGAGAACATCGCTAAATTTTTTGTAATAGAGGATAGTGTATCCGTCAGGCCCTGGGGCTTTACCTGTCGGGGTTGATTTCAAAGCTGTCTGGAATTCCTCAACAGAGAGTTCAGCCTCCAGTTCTTTGAGGGATCGGGGTGACAGTTTCGGAAGATTCGCTTCCCTTAAATATGCAAGCATACGCCGCCGCCTTTCTTGCACAGTCAGGGACGGTGAGTCGCATTGTACATTGTATAAGTCCGCATAATATTCCCTAAAGGCCTTCGCTATCTGTGGGGTTGCATGCACTAAATTCCCATTAGGTAGTTTTATTTTCGGTATAAATGACCTGGTCTGCTTTTCTTTAAGTGATCTCGCTAACTGTCTACCCGGTTTGTTCCCCCATTCGTACAGTTTTTGCGAATAGTGTTGAAATTTTCTAACGGTGTCTAAGTTCAAGAGATTTTTCAGTTCTTCTCTTTTCAGCGTTAGGGCTTCTAAATGTGCTGTGTGTAGGGAAAGCTTGTGTTGTCTATCCAGGTCTGCTATTTCCTGCAAGACTCGCTCGAGTTGTTGACCATGCTCTCTTTTTTTCCTCGCCCCTAGTTCGATAAACCGGCCTCTCATAGTGGCCTTGTGGGCTTCCCATACTATTGCTGGAGAGGTCTCCGCAGGCTTATTTTCATTAAAATATTGTGATATCTGTGTAGATGGGTGAAGCATGCGCCAGGCGTCCACTAATTGTCGCTCTATGAGTCTTTTTTTAACATGGGCCAAGCGTTTAAAGGGTATGTGTGAGCGCCCTTGAGAAGTGTCCAGGACGGGGTCTAAGGGCATATTTATGTCCCCCGCTAATATGACCAGACCCTCTGCAAACTCAACCAATTCCGTTAGGATTTGGGAGAAGAAGGTGGGCTGGTTGTGGTTCGGAGAGTAAATGTTTGCCAATGTGCAATGGGTGTTGCCCAGAAAGCCCTTTAAGAAAAGAAAGCGACCATGGTCATCCGCACGCATTGTTACAAGCCGAAAGGGTGCGTCTCTACCAAATCCTATGGCCACCCCTTTTGCTTTATTTGTGTCTGACAGACTATAGTACCACTGGGGGAAGTAAGGCGAGGTCAGTTTGACCTGTGTGGTGTGGGTCAGATGCGTTTCCTGTAGGAATGCAATGGAAGTGGATGATTTACGTAGTTCACGGGTTATCTGGTGTCTTTTGGCTGCGACATTCAGACCCCTGACGTTGTAGGAGGTGATTTTAATTGTGGCCATCATGTCGGCAGGACGCACCCCTCAGGCTTAAGATACCATGCACGCCAACCAAGGAGATGGGGACAAAGAAGAGGAGAAGGGAGACAGTGTGAATAAGTAAGGAGAGGAGGGAGAAAAGAAAAAGACAATTTTACAAAATGAGCAACAGCGTCCAAATGGACACATGAGGGAAATCTTAATCTGTCACGCAGTTTCCTGCGGTGATCCCGGTGGGGAGAGGGAGAGCGGGCCACCGTCCACGGCCTCGTTGTGGGCCTGGACTGGGAAAATCGAGGGCTGCCCATTCTCACCCACCCCAGGAGGAGGTGTGGGCGGGGGGGTGTACCGTGTGAAAGGTACATGGGAGCAATACGCTCCACCCGCATCCAGCTATAGTGCAAATTACCTGGGAGAAAAATGTTTTGCTCCAGTAGTGGATATTAATCAAACCCGTATAAACCATATAACTCTTACTGTTGAGGCAACAAATATATAACATTATAACATTATACAAGGCAGGGGTACTCATCCAACTGTAGAATGTTCTTGTATGGGGTTGTCCCCTGGAGTCTTGACAGTTCGCCAAAGGGTGGGCCGAACCCGGCTGAGTAGACAAGAGGAGATACGTATTCTTTGCCGGTGGGCATCCCTTCTTATAAGTGCTTCATGGAGTAGGAGTGCCTGCAACACCCTAAACATATAGGGAAATAGTAAAGAACAAAAAACAAAAAACAAAAACGGGGTGAGAGACAGAATCAGCAAGCATAGCCTTTAGGCCACTCGGCCCTTTTTCTTAGCCGTGCGACTGTGCAGGTCCCTGCGCAGGGGTATGCCTGTTCCTTGTGGGTGGTTTTTGCCATTGGGAGTCCAGAATGTGTGAAAACTTCGGGACCGGGTCATGCCATCCGGGCAGATCTACTGGAGGTAGATTAAGGTCTTTTAAGAATTGTGGCAACTCTACTGGGAATCTGAGGGTGTGTGAGCGACTATTTTTGGTGGCGATAAGGCACGCCGGGAAGCCCCATCTATAAATGATCCCATTGGGGCGCAGGTGTTCCAGGAGAGGCTTAAGTGCTCTGCGGCGGTCCAGGGTTTCCTTGGATAGGTCAGAGAAGATGCTTAGGATCGCTCCATGGAAGTCAATATTAGGGGTGTTCCTCAGCTTGGCTGTAATGGCATTTTTGTCTGCGAAATAGTGAAGGCGGCATATGACATCTCTGGGTTGTTCGGTGTTGGGGCTGCGAGGTCTGAGCGCACGGTGTATACGGTCAAATCGCAGCGGGTCAGTAGGAGGTTTTCCCAATATTGTGTTGAAGACCCCTCGGACGGACGGTTCTAGGTCATCGTCACCGGTTGCCTCAGGGAGGCCTCTAATGCGCAGATTGTTTCTGCGATTTCTGTTCTCGAGGTCTTCGAGTTTGTATAACGAGGCACGGTGGGCAAAGGCTAGTTGTGATACCGTATCCTGCAGCTCTCTTATGGCCGTTGCGTGTGAATCCTGCCTCTGTTCCGTTTCTTCGACTCTATCTAGGATGTGCGCTATGTCTGCTCTCACCCCCGTGATTTCCTTTTTGATAGATTTTTCTAGACCGTGGAACATGCCGGCCAGTTCTTTTTTAATAACACTCATTAGGGATGTCATTTCGGAACCCGTAGGGGACCCTGGGTCTTCCATGAGGTCCGAGCAGTAGGATGATGCGGGCGAGCTTTCCCTCACGGAGGCAGTTAGTGAGGCCGGGGATGCGCTGCGCCTCGAGGGTCTGGCTTGGGAGTTGCTTGCACAGGGGCCTGCTCTGCTAGTGGCTAGAAATTTCTGTATGGACCCGGAGACAGTCTGATTTATTGATGAGCCTTTGCTGGATTTTTTTGCAATTACCGAACGGGTTTTAGGTGTTTTTGCTGGCATAGCTGGAGCTTGACGCTGGATGTCAGGCGGAGCGCCCCACAATCATATTAAGTTAGCAGCATGTGTGCGCTACAAACTGAGAGTCGTAGGTCTGTGGGCCCGCGTCTCGTGTAAACTTGCTTCAAACAGGCAGCGTGCAGGGATGGGGGGTAGTGAGAGAAGGTCCACGCTGAAATTAGGCAGTCCCTGTCCCTTTTCAGGGTGCAGCTGTATATTGGCCGAGATGGGTGTACCAAGATGGCTGCAGTGTTTCAGGAGATACCGGGCAGCCGTCTGAGTGTACCAGCCCGCTGCCCCCTTTGTCGACTGTTTGGCAGGTGTTTTAGTGGTAAGGGCACAGTGTGGCAGTCGTAAAGGCAGAAGTATCCTGTGCAGCTTGGTGGGTGAAGGACTGGGTGCACTGGGGGTAGCAAGATGGCCGCCGGGAGGTAGGCCGGAGCCGGGAGCTCAATTATCAGCGACGGCCGCCGCTATAATTTACTCTCTATGTGTGGGCCTGGTATCCCCCCCTATCACACAGTCAGGAGGGGGGGGCCGTTGCTGCTGGGGTGGTGCTTTTCGGGGTGCCTAAGCGGGTGGTTAGGGTACTCACTCCGTCCCTGGGTCTGCAGATGCCTGGGCCTGTCGGTCCGGGAGGCGCCGCCGGGATGCAGGGGGGCCGCTTCAAGTGGTTCGGATTGTCCGCCCCCGGGTGACCGCTGGTGTTGTGGCTGGTGGTGGCCGCGGTTTACCGCCGGGATGGGTCAAGCGAGGCCGGGGCTTGCGGAGGCCGACGGGCCCGAAGGCCGCAAGATGGCGCCGGGTGCCTCGTGTACTGTGGCACCAATTAGTCCCGTATGGCGCGGCTCTTCTCCCCCGTAAGTGCAGCAATATGTTCCGGCCGGGTAGGGCAGGGGGTCCCACAGGTTTCTCGAGGTGGATGAGGCTTTTTTGGCCGAAAAATTGCTCCGGATGGCGGTGGATTGTGATCTCCTGAGAAGAGCTCAACTGAGGCACGTCCTCTCAGCTCCACGTCCGGACACGCCCCTCCGTGATAAACTGCTTAATTGAAAAGCTATTGTTATTCGATGTGGATGTAAAATTTTCCAATTTTCTAATCGGGTGGGCCACCTCTCGACAGGCCTTGCATTTCCTACACGAGAAAAAAACATTTTGGTCCCAAAATGTGGGTGGTTTTTCGGGAGGATCGGTGACCTTTTTCACTATTTTGTCTCCAAAGTTAGGCGCTTTTCTGTAAATAAATTGCGGGGCTGCAGGTAAAGCAGTCATTAGTTTCTTGTCTAAGAGTAAAATGTGCCAATGCTTTTTAAAAATCCGTTCAACTTCCTCAAACTGGCCATGAAAGCCAGATATGAATGACCACTCTACATTGTGTTTTTTTGGGGCTGCCAATTCCTTATTCTTCTCTTCCATTATTGTGGCTCTTGGTATTTGATTGACTTCTTCGACAATTTTCTGCAGTTTTTTAGGATTGTAGCCTCTCACTTCAAACCTCTCCGTTAGAATTTTTGATTGCTCGATGTATTGTGTGCCCTCAGAGCAGTTTCGTCTTACCCGCATTATTTGGCCCTTAGGAATGTTTTTTAACCACAGTGGGTGATGGGCGCTTGTTGTTGGTAAATAACTGTTGCGGTCAGTCTTCTTAAAATATACTTTCGTTTCCAATAAGTTATTTTTGCGATAGACTGTGACGTCTAAAAAATTAATTTCATTTAAATCCCAAACAGATGTGAGTTTGATGTTATTCTTATTATTGTTCAAGTCTTCCAAAAATCTCTCCAAGCTAGAATGGGATCCTGCCCAGATAAAAAACAGGTCGTCGATAAAACGCTTATAAAATAACAATTCAGGTCGCCGGTTATTAAAAATAATCTTATCCTCCCATTCAGCCATGAATAAATTTGCAATACTTGGGGCAAACTTTGCCCCCATGGCTACTCCTCTCTGTTGGGTGTAAAAATTGCCTCCATACCAAAAGTAGTTGTGCGATAAGCAAAAATCCAGAGCGTTTCTTAAAAATACCTTTTGATTGAAAACCAAGTCCTCTCGTTTGCTCAATGCCCAATTCAGGGCTAAAAGAGCGTCATCATGTTGTATGATGGAGTATAATGAGGAAACATCTGCCGTTACCAGAATGATTTGTTCTGTATTTTCCAGGTTTACTTCCTGTAGGGTGTTCAGAAAGTTTTTCGTGTCCCTTAGGTATGATTTTGTTTCTCTTACACTTTTTTGTAGGTAGGTATCAAGATATTGACCTAATCTGGACGACACAGATTCTATGCTATTAACAATCGGTCTTGCGGGCGGGTTGCTTGGATCCTTATGGATTTTTGGAAGAGTATAAAGTGTAGGTACACGACTACTTGTGGGCAATAAATATCTCTTTTCCTTGCTGGATAGCACTCCTGTACGTGAGCCCATCTCTATCAGATTTTCTAGATGTTCTCTGTAGTGTTGAGTGGGGTCCTTTTTGAGCGTGTTATAAGTTTCTTTATCTGATAACATTTCCTCAATCTGTCTGTGATAAAAGTCTTTCGTAAGTAAGACCACCCCTCCGCCTTTGTCAGCTGGTCTAACTATTACATCTTTGCGCTGTTCCAGGAGTTTAATGCCCTCTTCCACGTGTTTCACGTTCAGTTCCTTTTTAGGTTTCAGAGTCTCGAGGTCGTGTAGTACTAATCCTTTAAATACCTCTACATGGTGGTTAGGGTTGTTGGGTGGATTGAATAGAGACTTGTTTTTCAATCCGCTGTTAATGATTATTGGCTTCTCATTAATGGATGTTTGTTTTGCACTGCTTATTATTTCGTTATTTATGGCATTGCCCAGGAAGTATTTTTTTATATTTAATTTTCTGATATATTTGTGGATGTCTATATAGACACTAAATTTGTTGATTGGCTTTCTCAGACCACATTTTAGCCCCAAATTTAAAATATTCAGCTCTTTATGGGTCAGAGTAGCTTGTGTTAAATTAAAAATACCTCCTACTCCGACCCTCTTCTTCTTTTGTTGGATTTTGGTTCCTGCCCTGCACCCTCTGTATTGTCTTTTTTTGGTGGTAGTGGTATAAACTCTTTGGGTTTTCGTTGATAGTCCTCTATTTGGTTGTATTCTCTGTAATGTTCCTGCGTCGGTGGATTCCTTGAGAATTGTGGAGGGTTCCTTGGGTAGTAGGGGGGTTGGCCCTGCATGGGGGGCTGTCCCCTGCGTGGGGGATATCCCCGGCCCCTTTGTTGCCCCCCTCGGCCTCTCCCTAAAAAAGGACGCGGTAATGGACGAGAATCATATTCATCCTCATAATGATATAAGGGTTGAAATCTATTTTGTGTTACTATCCCTTGTGGTTGTTGTTGGATCCTTTGGTTGTTGCCTCTTCCTCCCTTATTCTTCCCTTTCCCCCTGTGTATTGGGGTTGAATAGTAGTTTGGGGTGTTTATGTATGAGTTGTCCTCATACTGTTCCCTTTCAGCTATCAATGTCGGGTTGGGTATTGGAGCTGGATTCGGGAGCTGGATCAATGGCATACAATACGTCCTTGTCCATTTTTAAATTAATTTTAAATTATTTTTAAATTATTTTTAAATTATTCTAATCTATTTTATCATATTGCAAACATATTTATTACACTCTCGTTTATACACATTTTTATCAACGGAAGAAATTAAATTAATATAATTGTAAGTGATTTTTAAGAGTATATAAATAGTTGCAGTTTAAGTTTATCCATTTTAATGTCATGCACACAGTAGTTGTCATACCTGTAGTGCATCAAATAAAATTCAAAAAAAATTTTAATTTTTTGTTTGTAGAGTGGTCCGCACTAACATTCTGTTGTTGGTGCGCCATGTCCAAAACTCTAGTATTTATATATACAACGTCCTGCACCAAGATGATTGTTGCCGGCGAAAACACCCCCTTTTTACAGGGGTATAGATATACACTCTCTCTATATTTCCTAAAATCTTCTAATATGGACAACATAACCCAGCTGCACAGCATGTTCATATTCCTATAACATCATATTAGATGTGCAGAACAGGGTAATTTGGGTGACTTCAGGTACATCCATATTAATTTTCCATCTGAAAATACATACAGATAACAACTAATTAAGTCCATGTATGAATACACATAAATACTGCCAGCTGATTCGACGTGTATTTATACACTTGTCCCTACAGCACACTCTCAAATCAGGGCTGATTGGGATTCACGAGTCACCCACATAACCCGGTCTACACGCCGGAATGTCCAGTATTAATGTAGTTTATTGTTTATGCTACAAGGGATGACTGACATCAATATGTATTTATGAACATTTTGGAATGTAAGATTTGTTGTTAAACTACACTGACGGCGAGGCTCCATCATGCTGGGACTGTCCGCAGTTGGCCTCTAGTGCTGATTACAGGGCTTGATAATGCTGACGCCCACTGTGGGACAGATCCGCCTGCTTATTGGACGTTTTCCTCAGCCCCCAGTGTATTTATACTTCACCTCCTGCCTGGTGACCTACGCCCTCGAGAAGAAGTCGGAAATGACGAAACGCGTCAGGGCGTAGGTCAACAGGAAGTGACGTCATACGTTTGCGGTCCACGGTGCGCTCCAGCTGGTCCGGACAGGAAGGACGCCATTCATTCTCTCTCAGGAAATTGGAAAGGCTCCGCATCCGGCGCGAGTGAGCAGGCACAGTACCGTTCATACATTTATCCAAATGCTGATATTTTAACCATTTCTGGTACGCTTAACCCACTAGGGGAAGGTTTTTTTGTTTAGGGAAAAATACTTTTAATAAATGAATTTTTAGCAATATTACGCTATGTGGCCCCTTGTTTAATTACATGCACAACTGTAAATAACCACGCTGAGGGGGATATAACACTGGAGAAGGAGGCTGATGCACTGGAGGTATCCATGCGCGGGTGAATTCTATAGCTGATGCTGGTGGAGAAGGTCCTCGTGGTATAATACTACAGGCGTATTTTAAGTATACTTCTGGTGAGTGTACCTCCAAAAGGGGTTAATCCCTTTAACACGGTGTCACCTAAGGTGGAAGTTTTGGATCACTCACGGAAAATCAACACAGAATCAATTGTCGCATGCCTATTTGAACTGTCACTTTCGCCATATTGCTGATTGGAGGATCGTTTATTTGTCACGTGGACTCTTTGTTTGTTTTTTGATGAAAACACGCAGTGCAATCCATATATCGATCAAACTCATTTATTTATTTGTTCACGTGCACTTTTGACTTATCAATTCATGCACTTAGAACTTTAAGGCGTAATGTAATGGTGCACTTTTCTTTACCCCTTTTAGGCATTGTTTGATTGTTTATTTTAATTTAATTTATTTATACTTTGTATTTATATATACACCAAACGTTTATATATATGCACATTTTTTTTTTTTCAAATCAAGTTGAAAAATTATCACCTAGCGCTGCTATAAGTATTGGATAGACACAGCCAGAGAGCATTCAGGTGCCTTACCCTTTATTTATATCCCTTCAATTCTACTGTCATTTAAGCAGCTGCTACAAATTGCATTTGAGCACACCACTAAAATCAATTGTTACAATCACATTTGTTACATTTTATATCTATTTATTTATTTATAATTTAGTATTTAGTAACCACATTTATTATATTTTATATTTATTTATTTGTTTACAGAGCTACACCGAATATTTATTTATTTATTCTCTTACACAATATATATTTATTTATTTATTTATATATTTGCCCACTACATCACTATCCGGGGTTTACACCACTTATTACCCCAAATATTGTAAGCATACACACCCAAGTAGCGCAGAGAGGATAGGAGGGCGGAAAGCTTAAAACACCACTTCTTCAATGCATTACATACATTAACAACAAAAACAAGGTGTGTGTGTGTGTGTAGCAGACCCACAACATAATAGTTCGCTAAAGAAGATTATCACCTCATGTATCCAAAAAATAACATTTGCAATATTGAACAAAAAGGGAAAAAACTTAAAAAAATATATATAATAAATATACAAACTCGCACTAATGGTGTGACAAAAAAGGTAAATTAGTAAAGTGGAAAAATTGCAGCTGCTATACACAAAGTGCTAATTACTTGGAAACCATAAAACATATAAATACAGCGCTCGCAAACATACTGAATAAAAGTGCAGAAATACTGTATGATGAACCAACAGAAAGTCCAAAAACCTGTAACTCAAGGTGCTCCAATCCAAAGTGAACAAAAAGAAAGATGCTTGAAAATCTTCAGGTGCACAACACCCCCTTATGTGTCCCCACTCACCAGATCCACATGACCCCCAGCTTTTCAGTCTGGTGGGTCAGTTTAGGCTTGGTATGGATGTCTTTAGGATGGTGTGTAGAAAGTCAGGTCAGCAGATCCAGGGTTCCTCGAGTTTAAGCCAGATAGACACGTACCCAGAAGTAAAAAATTTAACTAATAGTGACCATCAAAAATTGATTTATTTAAACAAAAGATGGATACTTACAAAAAGAGGGATTATAACAAGCATAAAGCATGGAACAGATCGTATGAAACCACCGTTGGTGGCATGCCTTACCAAGTGACCAGAACTGACGTCAGTATTCCCGGAAACAGCGTCAAAGTTTCTCCCTCCCACAGGGCATCATCAAGAACCTAGTTTCTGGTAAGCTGAGGCAGCTAAAAATAGAGGGCGGAGGAGTAAACGCCCCTTCATATACCCAATCAACATGAGCACAGCGGCCATATTGTTGGTTGGATGAAGATGTCGCTCCCAAGGATGAAAAACATCCATATTAGAGACAAAACGCCATGTTTCTGGTTTGATCACACCAAACTATTTCCAAGGAAACCATGAACGTCAATTCCGGTTGACTATTGGAACAAATAATAAACATAAAAATAAAAATATAAAAATAAAATAAATACAAATAAAAATAAAATAAAAAATATAATAAATACAAAATACAATACTAGTACAGTAAAAACAGTAAACAATTGTAAAAAAAAAATGTATTTAAAATATTAAACTTGACTAAAAATTGAAAAGGAAGCAATTCAGATCTAATTCAATGTTCAACCCCAGGGGGCTCATTGTTTTGAGATGATGAATCCACTGGGTCTGATTGCGAGAGATGGCTCATTTAAGATTGCCACCTCTCCAATGTCCCTCTATCAATGCCACAGAAGATGAGGCCACTAGGGCCCCTTCCATGGAAAAGTCTGAAGTGATTGGACAAACTATGATGCTTGTAACCCTTTCTAATCCTATTCACATGTTCTCTTAATCTCACTCCCAGTGCCCTAGTGGTCCTCCCCACATACTGCCACCCACATGGACAGGACAGGAGGTAGGTGACATGGGTAGTGCCACACGTGATGAACTTGTTGATTTTAAAGGACTCCCCCGTAAAACGGGCTGTGAATTCGGTGGTTTTCCTCATCCTGCGTTTACAAATGACACATCTCCCACAGATGAAGAAACCGACCTGATCCACGAAAGTACACAACTTCCTTGGAGGGTCAACAACATTAGGTGCCAATTTGAGCCTTAGGGTAGGAGGTTTGGTATAAATAAACTGGGGTTTGCTGGGTAGAATCTTAGATAAATCATTATCTTTAAGCAAAAGGTGCCAATATCTACGAATGATTCGTTCTACTTGTATATGTTGGCGAGTATAGCCAGTCATGAAAGCAATCCCGAAATCTCTCTCATTGACCTCCTTTTTTTAAAAAAGATCATCTCGGTTCCAACCTATAACCGTTGATAACGTTTTATTCAGTACATGTGGGGTATAACCTTTTTCTACAAATGTATCAAAAAGAACCTTGGCCTGTGGGTCAAAATCTTCAATTATAGCGCAATTGTGCCTAACTGTTAAGAATTGGCTATTGGGGATAGTACTAAGCCATTGAGGATGGTGGCAACTCCCCAGAGGAATGTAACCATTTCTATCCACCTCTTTAAAAAAAGTTTTGGTGGACAGTTGATGGTTATCTTTGAAAACTACTAGATCTAGACAATTGATGCTCTGATCATCAGAGACTGCTGAGAAGGATATTCTATATCTATTCTCACCAATTTCCAATAAAAACTGTGAAAATTACTCTTTTGATCCTGCCCAAATAACGATAATGTCATTGATGTAGCACTTATAGAACTTAAGCTGGGGTATATTTTTACTAAAGATGGCATCCTTTTCCCAATAACTCATGAAAAGGTTGGCCACTGACGGGTCATACTTAGCCCCCATGGCCACTCCCCTCTTTTGCCTATCGTGCCAAAAAAAAGTTGTGACTCATGGCCAAATCGAGGGCATGAACAAGAAAATCTTTTTGTTCATTTTTCATTTTTGGGAAAAAAGAAAAGCCCATTGGATAACCTAGGAGCCAGCTAAAAGAAACACAAGCAGTAAATCAAAGTAAATATTTCTGTTTAAATAAAACGTTTATATTTCACATGTTTGTTAAACATTTTGTGGAATATCAATGGCCCTCCTACCCGCACATTCATCCATAAATCTGACCACAAAAGAGGTGGGTATAGTGTGTATGGGTTTGGCAAAGTTATCAGATAGAGGATTGGTATCGGTTGACTTAGCGGGTGGGGGGAGGGAGGGTCCAAAATTATTTTGGGACCCCAAAAAAGCCTCTGGCACTCTGCCTGAATTTAGGGACACAAATAACATTTGAATACATTTTAGGGGGTGTTTAGGGCAAAGCACTACTATGGAGCTGACAAAATACATTGCTAAGTGACTAGGCTATAGGTGTGTATGGGCCCAGGATAGCATGCTGGGGAGGTTAGTGAAGGCAAATATGCATGAAGGACAAAAAAGGAATTTTAAAAGCTTCCAGCATGCAAGAAGACAAAGGGGGCATTCACAGCATATTACAATCATGGTAATTAGGGAATGATGAAAAATACAATACATTAGCAAACATTAAATACATATAATGTGATGTTAAAGGAGAAAACTTACCCTAATATAGTCCTTCTGCAGGACCCGAATGATGGCAGAACAGGTCTCTGGAATAATGATCCCCAGAGCCTGGGGGGAGATGCCTATTGAGAACTTGATGTCCTGCAGACTTCTCCCCGTCGCCAAGTACCGCTACGTGGCGACTAGCCTCTGTTCAGGAGTGATGGCTTGCCACATGCAGGTGTCCTGCCTGCTAATATAAGGGGACCTCAAAGCCAACAAACAGTGAAAAACGGGGTCTGTCATCCGGAGATAATTCCTGAAATCGTCAGGATTATTCTCACGGATCTCCCGCAACAAAAGCATATGAGATAATTGGTCATGCTGGAGCAACCAATTCTTCGTCCATGAACTCCTCCTCACCCTGTTCATGGACTGGGCTTGGGTCAAAGCAAGAACCCCAACACCAAGCCCCCGCACAGCACAAACTCTACAACGAGTACGTAACCGCAACATGGCTTCAAAACGGTCGGCTGGTCAGAACGTACTAACAGAACGCACTGAAAAACAGAAAGGCCTGAGAAGAGCGAGCTGAAAATTAGAAACGAGTGCACAAGAACGCAATGTAAAACAAATACGTACTATAATAATACGCACTGACAAACAAATGCAAACTCACTACACGCACTGAAGAACAGATACAAACCCACAAGCACAAACTGAATAGCAGGAATGATCTGAAAAGCGCAAATCGTCTCTTAGCAAACTTCTACTAACACAAGATTAGCAGAAGGAGCCCAAAGGGTGGCGCACTTGGTATTGAACTTCCCATTTCTAGTGCCGTCGTACATGTTGTACATCACGCGTTCTTGACGTTCACAATTTCCAACCAACTTTGTGAGACTGTGTGTATGCAAGACAAGTTTGAGCCAACATCCGTCAGAAAAAATCCATGGATTTTGTTGTCGAAATGTGCGATTGTGTGTACGCGGCATAATACTGACATGGGGCCTGGAGGACCGCCCTTTTAGGTGGTGGCTAAACAAGTTAGTCTTTTCAGCTTTATTAGCTACCTGACATACCAATCATCACAATCTGTTTACTTTATTGGGTACTCATACCAATGGAGGAGAAAAATGTCCAACATCAGAAGTTGCAGTCCTTCTCAGGGTATTGGGTTCTGGTTCTCTAGAACTTACTGGCAGATGCCGTTAAGGTACAAGGCCGTTGGAGGTCAAGGGATGGCCTCCAAACCAACAAGCAGTTTAAGGGATCTATAACAAAACAGGCTATCAGGAGATCCAACTGACAGTAAACTTAATGGTTTCCCAGAGGTGGAAGCAGTGGAACTACTGACATTCAGCTGGGTCTGCAGATTAGCCAATATGAACTTCCAAATAGTGAGGGACACATTGTCTCCATTCATCTGGAGAGGACTTCTTTAATAAGGCCGGCAACACTGAAGCAGTATTTATTTTGTATGCCTAATAGATCTAGAAGATAGATCTCAGACATCAAAGCGTCAAGCTATAAACTAACTTGTTGCTACCATTATCAGGCAGACTAGCTCATATCTCTCCTTCAGCACTATACAAAGGTCTTATCTTTACATCTGGGTTAGGACATCATCCTCCAGCATGTCCAAACTGGAATGTCTAAATTATCACAAGCATTGGAATTGGACTACATGTTGAAGAAATACATGGAAGTGACTCTTCTTCAAAGGTCAAAGGATGGGCTCTTTAGGCCTAGCAGCATCAGAGGGGAATGCTCACTGTCCATTAGGACAGTTGCACTGTTGCTAGTCAAGGTAGTTCAAAGGGCTTAGATGGATAGGACAAATCTATAAATTGAGTGCAGAGATCGCTTTACCAGACGGATTGTGCATCCATGGACAGAATTCAAGAGTATCTTCAGAATCAAGATGGAAACTGTAATCTGGCCTACATTCAATACAATCTGGACCCATTTTAAAGTGGACTCAGTTGCCTTTGTTACAATACACTTTGGTCGTACAGTGTTGGACAGACCTAATCCTTGATTTAAACACTTCAGCATTACCCACCCTTGTTTCTTTTGGTGCTTGCTACATTCCACATGTATATGCTGTCATGCTGGTGTCAGGAAAATTGAAAATTTGTATACTTACCTGAAAGTAATTTTCCTTTCCTGACGCTAAAGCATAAATGTTATCAGCAATACTAAATGTTACCAGCAATACTAAGATAGAAGGGTGGACACCTGGTAAATGTTACCAGCAATACTATAAATGTTATAAATGTTACCAGCAACTCTAAGATAGAAGGGTGGGCACCTGGTGGCATGGACAGTCCAGCTAAAGGTGCCCAGGGGACAGCAGAAGCAGATATAAGGCAGACCCAGCCTTTGAAGCAGTCTTTGGTCCCCTATGGAAGCCAAAACCACCCAAAATATCACTGAAATTCAAATTCCACTTTTGATTACCAATTTCATGAAATTTATGCTGAATCTAACGCCACCAAATTTTGGGATTAAAGTGGAGTTCCGCCCACAAGTGGAACTTCCGCTTATTTGCTTAAAAGTGCTATATTTGGCCCCTTTCAGGGGGAAGGAGGGAACAGGGACACCTCCTCAGCCCCCATCCTCCTTCCTCCGCCGCCAGGCCAATTACAAAGTACAGTGCAATTCACGCATGCACAGTAGCGGACTGGCCGTGAAGCCGAAAGGCTTTACTGACGGTTTCTCTTAGTGCAGATGGCGGCGACAGCACCTGAAAATCAGCTGGTGTGCCAACATTGTGGGCTCCCTGGACAGGCAAGTGTCTATATTTTCCCCCAGGAACTCCTCTTTAACTTACATCTAAATGATAAGTCCAGTGCATGGAAGTGATAAGTACTGTAAAATGTAATAAAATAGTAATACATACATTGCATAATAAAAGCATAACTAGGATCTTAAGCTATACATAGAAACGCTACTACAATACACATTAGGTATCTCAAACTTTAAAGGATTAGGGACATCATAAAAATAATACTAAATAGATGAACCAGTCTAGGCTTTAAGTGCAAGTCATTTACTGTACTGTATATACAGATTTGTGGACCTTTATTTTTCATGACTTCACAAATACACAAAAAAAAGTGGGGAAATCTTTTGCATGCTTTCAGTAATTTAAATGCAAAAGAAAAAAGACTGGTTCATCTATCTGATGGTAGACAAATCATCCAAATACATTTGTATTACCTTCTCCTTCTTCAGAACTTCTGCCAGTTTCTTATCCATCATTTTTCGTTCTTCACTCAAATTGTCCATCAGCACTTTAATAGTCTTCTGAAAACGGGCCTGCTCTTCTTTACATTTTTGAGCATAGTATTCTTCTTCTATATTCCTAAATTTTTCATCCATCTCCTCAATTTGCCACATTCTTTTTTCCTCTAAGTGTATCAATGAATACAATGAAAAATATATTTTACTACAGTCTGGTACATTTTACATTTGAGAAAATAATTTTTCTTTTCTTGTAATTTTAAATCCTGGAAATGTTACAATCTGATCCTGCAATCTATATACCATTCATTCAGCCACTACATAGCTGTTGGAAATGATAAAGGAGAGTATATGTCATGCTTCATGTGTAATGTGTTTGTCTGCATTTTACAAAGTAGAATGTAGTAAATGATGTCACCTGGGATTCCTGGTAGTAAATTGACATTACCAGAGCTGGGGATCTGTAAATTTAGGGAGTGTGACATGTACAGAATGTCAGGTGACAGGTTATCATTATTGACACTGGACACCATGATTGATGTGGTTTATCTTGCTGGCTGCCATGACTGACTCTGGATTTATTTCTGAAAACATATACTGTAACAGGAACCCCCATACCATTTTATCCCATTTCTTAAGTGAAGAAATTCAGCAAAAATAGGGACAACAGCTAAAATGACTGATGACCTTAAATCAACCACAGAATATAATTAAAGGCAAATAATGCCCAAACAAAAATAAAAAAAAAGCAGAAAAGTAGTTGATTGCCCAAAGAGCTGGGAGTTAGAATTTAAGTACAGTTTGCTAACTGACCCTAATCTTTTGTTATGCAGTTTGTTACCGGTAATTTCCATATCTTTTACCTACATCAGCTACCAATTTGCCAGCACTATGACTGATCTTTGCCCATCCCCCCATCATAGTGAGGGGGCTGACTTCTCCAAAAACCACCTTGCTGGTCCTTCTAAGTCTGCTGACAATAGTTCAATGGCCAGGCAGTATATTATGGTTTAAGCAAATTCTCACAAGCAAATTGACAAATAAATTCTCCGGGTCCTTCAACCTTGAACCCACATAATTCATCTTGCACCTATGCTTGTGGCAAACCCAAACCTCATCCCTACTGGTAAAAGGATATGTACTGATGTAGAACTACATAACATTTTTGCTCTGCTTATTTAAAATCTTCTACTGGAAGACCAAAGCTGTTAGTGTGTGAATGATGTCTATGGATTAGTGTACAAATGGATGCGTGTTCTGAATTTTATAGAGCCACGTACAGTTCCATTTATTCTTCTTGGTTGCACAATGCATTGATCACATACTGTAAAGAATAGTGAAGTTGTTATTAGGGATGAGCACATGGTTTGGTCCACACCGAACAGTCAAAGTTCAGACTGAACTTTGGCTGTACAAGTGTTTGGAGGAGCACCCGAAATATTGCCCACCCAGCCCCCAGTTAAAGCAAGAGCTAAGAATACTATATAGAAGAGATATTTCTACATATTCTATATATGACAGCTTCCCTCTGTCACTTGTTCCTAAAGAAGTTGTGGGTACTTGCAGCCGTGACATCCTTAAGAACCACTTCCTATTACCTTATATAATTGATAGCGCCGGGTCTGTCAGGTTTTTAATTGTGGCGAGTCAACAGGTGGCAGGTTTCATGAATGATGATTGAATTACAATAAGAGACATTCTTTTAGGATTTTTTTTTTTTTTTAATTGAGGTCTTGTCAAACATTTGGGTATCTATATCTAGGTTACTATGCACTCCCTGATTCATGTAGTGGGGGCAGTATTTTAAATGGAATTCCAGATTCCGATAAGCCCCTCACCCATAGACCCCCACAGACAATGGGCCAGGGTTTTGCTGATGAGACCATGGTCCTCATCAACATTTCACCCCCTTTGGGGGGGCGTGGCTTGCCGACATTGCGGATGGCTGCCTGATCTGTCTGCTCCACACAGCACCTGGCTATCAGCGGCTCTACAGCATGAGAATTGGGATAAAATACACCCAATCATCCCCCTAGTGGGTCTCAATGACCAGGCACAATGCTGAAGAGGAGAAAGCAGCTAATCATGCCAGAGAAGCTGACAGATTTCTTGTCACTGGCCGGAGCGGGCCGCGGACAAGATGGCACCGGCAATTCATACAGACTTGCAACTCAGCTCTCTCCTCACACTGACGGCAGACCACAACACCCAAGCTTCCCCACACTGGCAAACTGAGTACTCTCTTCCCCGCTCACCTTCCTCTGCCTCTCCAGTAAAATATAAGCCCAGAAGAGAGGATGACATCCCAAGACAAAGCCTCAGTATACCCTTCACCTTACCTCCTCCTAACATCCAGCATCCCTCAGCCATAGATAATTTCCCTGCCTCAGACCAGCCCATCTCTGAGCAAACGATGAAGAACATGCTGATTTCCCTTAAGCAGACATTGTACTCAGACCTCTCAGCTGCAGTGTCCTCGCTGACTAACGAAGTACAACACCAGGACCAGCATCTTCACCACATTGAAAACAAAATGTCTAATCACTTCACTGCCCATAATGATATAGTGCATGTATGCACAGAACATGAAGATGAGATGCAGGCAATCAACCTTAAACTGGCAGATCTCGAGGACCGTTCATGCAGGAACAATATTAAATTCCGCAACATACATGAAACGGAACAACAACCTGAGCTGTTTGATTCCTGCAATCACTAATGTGAGCGCTAGTAACTGACTTGACTGACAGGGATCTAGAAATTGATAGAGCCCATAGGCTACCAAAACCACCTCACCTCCCACCAGAGAAACCAAGAAATGTACTAGCATGCATACATTTCTATATCGCAAAAGAAAAAGTGATGTTTGCCGCCAAGCGTGCCTCAAACCTCCCTGACCCGTTCACTGCAATTGCGCTATATACTGATCTCTCAGGCAAGGCAACAATGGAGAATCGTCTGCAACTAACCACGATCACAAAAGCACTCCAAAACCACCATATACCATACAAATGGGGGTTTCCCACCAAACTGATGATCACGTTCCAGGGTAAAACCCATGTTGGTCGCATACTCCAGGCTGGCCTCCAGCTACTGAGGCTCTGGCGCATAATCCCTGAGGAAAATCCAAGACCACCTCCTTCTCCTCCTTCCCAAATGGAAGCTGACTGGTCACTTGAAGATGCCTAATATATCCCGTCCGCACACATGACCCCAATTTGTTCATAGCCAGGTTGCAGCGGATCACTATTACCAGGCTCTCTCTTTTTACTTCCCTCCCTGTTTCACACCAGCCTCCAACTGATCCTAGGCCTTACTTCACCAACTCACATTTCTACTGACCGGACTGATCTGATCACCCAAGACTAGAGTTGAGCGGACACCTGGATGTTCGGGTTCGGCCGAACTTCGGAAAAAAGTCCGGGTTCGGGACCGAACTTGAGCCGAACTTGACCCCGAACTCTGTACCCCATTGAAGTCAATGGGGACCCGGACTTTTGAACACTAAAATGGCTGTAAAAAGGTAATGGAAAGGGCTAGAGGGCTGCAAATGGCAACAAAATGTTGTTAAGAGCATGGCAAGTGATCTGCAAACAAATGTGGATAGGGAAATAACTTAAAATAACATAAAAAAAATAAAAAATAAAAAAAAAATGCTGGAGGCCCCCTTCTCAGCAGAAGAGGTACAGGAAGTCATTAAGAACCTCAGAAACTCAACGGCACGATGCCGCACATATGGTGGGAATACCCCAGAATACGCACTTTCTGGAAAAAAATATTCAATTTAATGGATAAGATAGTGGGAAAATAAAATACTTGGAAATTAAAAAAAAAAGAAAAAATTATAATCTTGACCTAGGAGGACGAAATTCAAATGGAGTAGGAGGTTGAGGTGGCGGTGGATGTGGCGGTGTAGGTGGAAGCGGCGGTGGAGGACGACGAGGTAGCCAACACTGGTTCAAAAATACAACAATGGCTGGGTAAGGCTAGTGGTGAATGATGTGTCGAATTCTGTCCCCCGTCGCATAGTGTCCGCCCTGTACTGCGCTTGCTCAGTACGTAGGACAAGGGGATTTTGAAACTCTCCGAAGACAATGCGCGGTGACTCCAGGTTCAAGCCACATAATCGGAGGTTGAAGCCTAGCCAAGCGAGCCCGTGAGGGGCCCTGTTACTATGTGCTACCGTATGTCCACTTGGATGGTCGGGCTTGAACCTGCACTCACTGCGCAGGCGACGTTCATCTTTGGAGATTTTGTGAATCTCCTTGTCCTCCGTACTGCGCAAGCACTGCACCTGCGCAGTAGGTGGCCGGACACTATCCGATAGCAAGACAGTTTTCGTCAGAACACCGGTATATGTGTGTCTATTCTGCACAAGGTACGGACAAGTCCTGTGGGATCCATGCCTGGTTCATTTTAATGAACGTGAGCTTGTCCACATTGGCTCTGGACAGGCGGCTGCGCTTGTCTGTGATAACGCCCCCTGCCATGCTAAATACACGTTCAGATAATACACTGGTGGCAGGGCAGGCCAGCACCTCCAAGGCGTAAAGGGCAAGCTCAGGCCATGTGCCTAATTTGGAGACCCAGAAGTTGAAGCGGGCAGACCCGTCATGCAGTACGTGTACACGTGTGCACACATACTGTTCCACCATGCTGGTGAAATGCTGCCTCCTGCTAAGACGTTCCATCTCAGCTGGTGGTGCTGGTTGTTGTGGCGTGCCGACAAAGCTTTTCCACATTCCGGCTATGCTAACCCTGCCTTGCGAGGTGCTGGCGGTGCCCCGGCTGCGTTGGCGACCTCTTCCTCCTCCTCCTCTTCCTCCTCCTCTGCCTTCGCCTTGTGCTTGCACCGTACCCCCGCTTCCAAGTGGGAATGCCACCAGCAGCGCGTCTACCAGCGTGCGCTTGTACTCGCGCATCTTACGATCACGCTCCAGTGAGGTAATTAAGGACGGCACGTTGTCCTTGTAATGGGGATCCAGCAGGGTGGCCACCAAATAATCAGCACCAGTTAAAATGTGGGCTCGTTGCGGAGGCACTGCAGCATGTAATCGCTCATGTGTGCCAGGCTGCCCAGAGGCAAGGAAAAGCTGTCCTCTGTGGGAGGTGTATCGTCTGTGTCCTCTGTATCCCCCCAGCCACGCACCAGTGATGGACATGAGCTGGTCTGGGTGCCACCCTGCTGTGAACATGGTTCCTCCTCCTCCTCCATCTC
This sequence comes from Lithobates sylvaticus, assembly GCA_028564925.1. Classification (NCBI taxonomy): domain Eukaryota; kingdom Metazoa; phylum Chordata; class Amphibia; order Anura; family Ranidae; genus Lithobates; species Lithobates sylvaticus. The sequence goes on from CM053031.1 coordinate 309,885,960, forward strand.
CTCCTCCACCTCGTCATCCTCCAGAACTGTGCCCTTGCTGCCAGACAATTGTGTACCTGGCGCTTGTTGGTGCAGGAACCCACCCTCGTAGCCACTTGTAAATGACTGCCCTGAAAGCCTTGGAAATGAACCCTCTTCCTCCTCCTCCTCATCCTGTGCCACATCCTCTCCTTAAGAGTTTTTTCAAGGAGGCATAGAACTGGGATAGTAACGCTGAGAACGGCGTCATCGGCACTGGCCATGTTGGTGGAGTACTCGAAACAGCGCAACAAGGCACACAGGTCTCGCATGGAGGCCCAGTTATTGGCGGTGAAGTGGTGCTGTTCCGCAGAGCGACTCACGCGTGCGTGCTGCAGCTGAAACTCCACTATCGCCTGCTGCTGCTCGCACAGTCTGGCAAGCATGTGCAAGGTGGAGTTCCACCTTGTGGGCACGTCACATACGAGACGGTGAGCGGGAAGGCCGAAGTTACGCTGCAGCGCTGACAGGCGAGCAGCAGCAAGGTGAGAACGCCGAAAGTGCGCACAGACGGCCCGCACTTTCTGCAGCAGCTCTGGCATATCGGGGTAATTCTTAAGGAACCTCTGGACCACCAAGTTCAGCACATGCGCCAGGCAAGGGATGTGCGTCAAACCGGCAAGGCCCAGAGCTGCTACGAGATTTCGCCCATTATCGCACACCACCAGGCCGGGCTTGAGGCTCACTGCCACCAACCACTCATCGGTCTGTTGTTCCATGTCCCTCCACAACTCCTGCGCGGTGTGGGGTTTTTCCCCCAAACAGGAAAGTTTTAAAACTGCCTGCTGTCGTTTAGCCCTGGCTGTGCTGAAGTTGGTGGTGAAGGTGTTACGCTGACCGGATGAGGAGGCGGTAGAGGATGAGGAGGCGGAGTAGGAGGAGTTAGCAACAGGAGGCAAACTGAAGTGCCCTGCAATCCTCGGTGGTGGAAGGACATGCGCCAAACTGCTATCCGCCTCAGACCCAGCTGCCACTACAATTACCCAGTGTGCTGTTAGGGAGCTATAACGTCCCTGACCGTGCTTACTGGTCCATGCATCCGTAGTTAGGTGGACCTTGCCACAGATGGCGTTGCGCAGTGCACACCTGATTTTGTCCCCCACTTGGTTGTGCAGGGAAGGGATAGCTCGTCTGGAAAAGTAGTGGCGGCTGGGCACGACGTACTGTGGGACAGCCAATGACAGCAGCCTTTGAAAACTCTGCATCTCCACCAGACGGAATGACAGCATTTCAAAGGCGAGCAATTTTGAAATGCTGGCATTCAGGGCCAGGGATCGCGGGTGGCTAGGGGGGTACTTCCTCTTCCGCTCCAGTGTTTGGGAAATAGAGAGCTGAAAGCTTCCATGGGACATTGTGGAGATGGTTGGTGACCCAGGTGGTAGTGTTGCTGGCAGATCCTGTTTGCGGGTTGGCAGGTGTCACTGTCACTACAGAGGTGGATGAAGAGGCCGAGACTGCAGCAGAAGAGGAAGCAGGAGGATCCAGAGACCTTTCTTGTTTTTTGCGGTGTCTACTCCACTGCATCTCGTGCTTTGCACTTAGATGCCTGCTCATGTAGGTTGTGCTCAGGTTGAGAACGTTTATGCCTCGCTTCAAGCTCTGATTGCACAGCGTGCAAACCACTCGTGTCTTGTCATCAGGACATTGTCTGAAGAACTGCCACGCTAGGGAACTCCTTGCACCTGGCTTTGGTGTGCTCGGTCCCTTGCTGCGTTGGGCAGTAGCAGACGCACTGTCTAGGGGACGGACGCTCCGCTTTTGCACCCTGCTCCCTCTCCTGCTGTGCTGGTGGCTCTGTGCGACCACCGCCTCTTCCTCTACACTGGTCACCTGCATGACGTTGATTCCATGTGGGGTCAAGGACCTCATCGTCCTCCACATCATCTTCCACCCAAAATTCACCCCTGCCCTCCTTGTCGGTCTGCACAATGGCGAAAGCAGCAGCAGTTGGCACCTGTGTTTCGTCATCATCCGAGACGTGCTGCGTTGGTCCTCTCATGTACTCATCATGAAACATAAGTGGTTGGGCATCGGTGCACACAATCTCTTCCACTTCTGGGGCAGGGCTAGGTGGATGGCCCTGGGAAACCCTGCTAACAGAGTCATCAAAAAGCAGAAGAGACTGCTGCATGATTTGGGGCTCAGACTGATTGGCTGATTTGCAAGGGGGTGAGGTGAAAGACTGATGGACATCGGCTGCAGGTGCCAACTCTGAACTTTCATCAGGAGACTGGGTGGGAGACAATGTGAAGGAACCGGAGGCACTGTCAGCAGCAACCCAATCTACTATCGCCTGTACTTGTCCTGGCCTCGACATTCGTACAGCCTCATTAGGCACGCCAAAATACTGCTGCAGGCTCTGTCGCCTACTCGCACCTGAGGAAGGTGTTTCACTAGTGCGTGTAGCTGGCACAGATCGACCACGTCCTCTCCCTGCAACAGGAGCGCCACCAGCAGCACCACGACCCGGGCCACGTCCCCTTGTTGATGATCTCCTCATATTTTCTAAATTTATGATCTCGCCCTAAATGGGTGTTTTTGTATATAGCAGAATAAACGTACAGTGTCTAAAGCGTTTATGAAAATGCAGAAAATGCTATTGGGAAGAAAAAAAAACACTGCAAAATTATATTTTTTTGCAATGTTTTTGCAATATCAGACTACACGGACAGTATGTAAAGCGTTTATGAAAACGCAGAAAATGCTATTGGGAGGAAAAAAAAACACTGCAAAATTATATTTTTTTGCAATGTTTTTGCAATATCAGAATACACGGTTAGTGTCTACAGCGTGTATGTATGAACACGCAGAAAATGCTATTAGGGAAAAAAAATAAAAAGCAAAATTCAATTTTTATGCAATGTTTTTCCAATAGCAGAATACACACAGACTGTGGTGTATCCCTTATGCCGCGTACACACGTGCGGACTTTTGCCGGCGGACTTAGTCCAGCGGACAATCCCGCGGGACTTTCCAGCTAGGTCCGCTGGACTTTCCGAGCGTGTGGACTTGCCCACACACGCACGGACTTCTCCAGCGGATAATCCGCCGGCCAAAAGTCCGCGGGACTTTTGAAAATGAACGGACTTGCCCACACACGGAGCAGTCCGTTCATTTCGAACGTAACTTCAGGTTACGTAGCTAGCGTAGGCAGTAAATGCCGCCGCGCTAGCTCCGCAAGCTGGCATGGATTTAAAGGGAATCCCCACGCCGAAAAAACGGCGTGGGGGTTCCCCCCAAATCCATGTCAGACCCTCATCCGAGCACGCAGCCTGGCAGGCCAGGAAAGGGGTGGGGACGAACGAGCGCCCCCCCCCCTCCTGAGCCGTACCAGGCCGCGTGCCCTCAACATGGGGGGTGCCCTGGGGAAAGGGGGGCCGTGCGGCCCCCCCACCCCAAAGCACCTTGTCCCCATGTTGATGAGGATAAGGGCCTCTTCCCGACAACCCTGGCCGTTGGTTGTCGGGGTCTGCGGGCGGGGGCTTATCGGAATCTGGGAGCCCCCTTTAATAAGGGGGCCCCAGATCCCGGCCCCCCACCCTATGTGAATGAGTATGGGGTACGATGTACCCCTACCCATTCACCTAAGGTGTAAAATGTAAAGTAAAAAAACACCCACACTTTTGAAAAAATATTTTATTGCACTGCTCCGGGGGTCTTCTTCCGTCTTGGGGGTCTTCTCGCCGGACTCCTCCTCTCTTCTGCTCTTTTACCTAGCTCTTTCACGAGCGGGGGAGTCCGGCTACCTTCTTCGTCGTCGCCGTCGTCGTCTGGGGGTCTCGATCCGCCTTCGGGGGTCTTCCGGGGGTCTCTTCTGTTCTTGCGGCGGTCGTCGTCTTCCGCGCCGCCGGCGCCGCCTTCTTCTTCTTCTTGTCCTTCTTGTCCTTCTTCTTGTTCTTCTTCTTCTTCCGATGTTGACCCGATGCTCTCTCTGCCCGGAATGCCTGTGCCGCTCTGCGCTGAGACTTATATAGGGACATGGGGACAGGGTCACATGTTCATGTCACATGGTGACCCCGCCCCCTTGCGATGTCACAGTCCCAGCATCCTCCGGGACTGTGACAACACAAGGGGGCGGGGTCACCATGTGACATGTGCATGTGACCCTGTCCCCATGTCCCTATATAAGTCCAAGCGCAGAGCGGCACAAGCATTCCGGCCAGAGAGAGCGTCAGGTCAACATCGGAAGAAGAAGAAGAACAAGAAGAAGAAGGCGCCGGCGGCGCGGAAGACGACGACCGCCGCAAGAACAGAAGAGACCCCCGGAAGACCCCGAAGACCCCCGAAGGCGGATCGAGACCCCAGACGACGGCGGCGACGACGAAGAAGGTAGCCGGACTCCCCGCTCGTGAAAGAGCTAGGTAAAAGAGCAGAAGAGAGCGGAGGAGTCCGGCGAGAAGACCCCCAAGACGGAAGAAGACCCCCGGAGCAGTGCAATAAAATATTTTTTCAAAAGTGTGTGTTTTTGTACTTTACATTTTACACCTTAGGTGAATGGGTAGGGGTACATCGTACCCCATACTCATTCACATAGGGTGGGGGGCCGGGATCTGGGGGCCCCCTTATAAAGGGGGCTCCCAGATTCCGATAAGCCCCCGCCCGCAGACCCCGACAACCAACGGCCAGGGTTGTCGGGAAGAGGCCCTTGTCCTCATCAACATGGGGACAAGGTGCTTTGGGGTGGGGGGGCCGCACGGCCCCCCTTTCCCCAGGGCACCCCCCATGTTGAGGGCACGCGGCCTGGTACGGCTCAGGAGGGGGGGGGGCGCTCGTTCGTCCCCACCCCTTTCCTGGCCTGCCAGGCTGCGTGCTCGGATGAGGGTCTGACATGGATTTGGGGGGAACCCCCACGCCGTTTTTTCGGCGTGGGGAGTCCCTTTAAATCCATGCCAGGTCACGGAGCTAGCGCGGCGGCAGTAACTGCCTACGCTAGCTACGTAACCTGAAGTCACGTGCTAAATGAACGGACTTGCCGATGAGCGGCAAGTCCGTTCATTTCAAAAGTCCCGCGGACTTGCCCACTAACGGCGGGATTGTCCGCCGGACTGCCAAGTCCAGCGGATAATTTTAAAACCAAACTTAAAACTTTGGTCCGCCGGACTTTGGCGCCAAAAAGTCCGCCGGCGCCCACACACGAGGGGATTATCCGCTGGACTTCAGTCCAGCGGATAATCCCGCGGGATAGTCCCTTCGTGTGTACGCCGCATTAGTATATGCAGTGTTGGTCCTAATGTTGCACTGAGCTTGCAGGTAAAACGTTTATATTTTGTCTGGCACTGGCCTCATGGCACTGTTACTGTGACTGTGCACTGCACCCCAGCCAGGGTACAATTGATTTAGGAATCTCTTCAATAATTATCTCTGCCTCTTTCTTTTGCTAAATAAAGAAACTCCCTACTGTAGCTATCTAGATCGCTCACTGATCTAACTAATTAGAATAAAATTCAAGGAATGTGGACTGACTTTAGCACACTAACTCCTAAAATCCTCTATCTCTCTGCAGCACAGGAACCTGTCTAACAGTGTCTGTCTAACAGAATGATCCTGTGTGCTGTGTGTGTACTATTTATAGAGACTGGGTCACATGCTGCATTGGCCAATCACAGCCATGCCATTAGTAGGCATGGCTGTGATGGCTTCTAGGGCACACTAGTGAAACGATCATCCATTGGCTGCCCTGCAGCTGTTAAAAAGGTGCCAATACAGCGCCGAACACCGGACCCGAACCCGAACTTACAGGCAATAGTTCTGGTTCGGGTCCGGGGCCCCGGACACCCAAAAGTCCGGTACGGACCCGAACTTTACAGTTCCGGTTCGCTCAACCCTACATACCCAATACTCATTTGCACCATTGCACAAAACACCTACACCCTGGTCAATATATGCGGACCAAACTCCAGACAACTCTGCTTCTTTCGATGCCTATACATAGCCTGCGACAAGGAAATATAGTACTGGGTGGCGACCTCAATATAATTGGCCATCCCTCCATGGACACCTCCACTAACAAAGGCCAACACCGACCGGCTTTGAACCCCCTACTCCACCCACCTAGCTCTCTTTGATGTATGGAGACCACAGCATGTCTCAGAACATGACTACACATACGTTTCACACTTACAGCTATCTTATTCACACATCAATTCCTTCCTGGTAGATAAAGGGACCCTACAAAATGTCATGCAATCTGACATCGGTCTCATTTTGTGGTCAGATCATGCCCCCATTTCCATATTCCTAGGAGTCCTATGACCTGGACCACCGGGACTATGGAGACTAGACCCCTCCTTGTTGGAGGACACTAAAGTCTAACAAAAAATTGAAACTGAGCACCAATCTTTCTTTGAACTTAACAAACTGCCTTATACTGAGAAATTTATGCTCTGGTCAACTTACAAAGCTTACCTCCGAAGAATTTTCATAAAGCTGAGTAAAAGAGCGAGACTCCAGAGGACCCAGCAGATTAACAAGGTTATGTCCCAAATATCCTACATAGAAAAAATAAATAAATCCTCTCACGCACAAGCCATACAGCTCCTAGAGCCAAGATAAAAATGACGCACCCTTTTGCTCCACAAATTCTAACGTACCTTCAAATTCTCCAAGGCCAATTTTTATGCATTAGGCAACAGAACTGGGTCACTTTTAGTGAAACAAGTTAAGGTCCAACATACAAAAAACAAAATTATCTCTCTCCGCCACCCTACTTTAAAGCAACTCTTAACCAACCCTCAGAAAATTGCTAATGCGATTATATAGAGATGCGTAATAATCACTAAACAGGACCCTCTCACTCCACAACCAACTGCGGAGCAAATACGTAGCTTTCTTACCCCGATCAATCTAACCAAGATCTCAGAGACTCAATTTGACTATATCTCTAAACCATTCACTACAGAGGAAGTCCTTAGAGCAATTAAGGCTCTCCCTCTGCATAAGTCCCCAGGAGAGGATGGCTTCACTAATATATATTTTACAAAAAAAGTGCCGACATCTTAGTCCCTAGACTGATGGACCTCTTCAATGCTGGTGGCTTCTCAGGCTCCATGCCTACAGATATGTTCCGCTCTATCATATCCACCATCCCAAAGCCTGGGAAAGATACCTCTGTTGCCTCTAACTACAGACCAATATCTCTTTTGAACACTGACATCAAGCTACTTGCTAAAGTTATTGCCAACAGACTGATGGTGTTTCTCCCTGATCTGGTGAACCCAGACCAGGTTGGGTTTGTCCCAGGTAGGCAGGCCCCAGATGCAATCAGAAGAGTGCTCAACCTCATCCACCATGCTGCACATACTCAAATGCCTTTTCTGCTACTATCCCTTGAGCAGAGAAGGCGTTTGATAGAGTCCGCTGGACATTTCTTCAAGCAGTGCTGACTAAATTTGGTATTACAGGGTGGTTCCAAGATGCAATTCTATCCTTATACTCCAACCCATCAGCTAAAGTACTCACTGGAGGGACTCTATCCACTCCTTTCAAGATCTCTAACGGCACACAACAGGGATGCCCCCTCTCCCCACTTATCTTTGCCCTAGTGATGGAACCTTCGGCCTCTAAAATTAGATCAGATCAACAAAAATCAGGCATTCTCTGCAATGGCATAGAACACAAAATTAGCCTATTTGCAGACGACATGGTTTTGATGATCACTAACCCCATCCAGTCCCTACAAGCAATACAAGATACCCTCCACCAATTTAGCTCTGTATCCTACTACAAGCTCAATACCACAAAATCCACAGTCCTCCCCATACATCTCCTGCCACAAATGGCTGCCCGGCTGAAATCCATATATTTGGAACTCTAAACCACCTAGATGTGCTGACTGAATACTCACTAGGCCTCATAGAAAAGGCCGAGTGGGATTACCCCATATCGGCAACTACTACTACGCCTCAGTCTTAGACCAACTTTACTTTTGGTGGCATCCTACACCCGAAAAAATATGGTCCACCATAGAAGCCTCATACCCACATCCTGCTACCCTATCAGACTACCTCTTACTAACGACAGCTGGATACTCTCCAACCCTTCAGAAAATTAACCCAATGATCTCTGCCTCATTGTTGGCCTGGAGATAACTTTTAAATGTATACCCTCAAAACTCACCTAGTAGATAACTACCAATACCACTAAGAGCCATATCTTCCTGCATCCCTGATTTGAACCTCTCCCAGTGGCACTCTGCTGGTATCCTGACCATTGGCGACATGATAAACCACGGTTTGCTGCATACATTTGAAGCTCTCCAAGATAAATTCAAACTCCCAAGCTCAGAAGCTATCACATACATGCAAATCTCCCACTTCCTAACCATATCTAAACTACCCAGCATAGTAAATATCCCCGTACCAATATACCAATATTGCTTCGCTACCCCATGCCCCAGCAGAGGCATTTGCCTGATGTACTCATGCCTAAGTGACACCTGACCCTGCTCCCAAGTACATTCCTTAAACAAATGGGCTGAAGAATTGAATGTCCCTCTCACCCAAGACTAGTGGCAACAAGCATTTACAGAAACCTTTAAAGCATCTCGCTGTACCAACCACTGAGTATCCTACCAAAAGACCACCTACAGATGGTATTTAACACCCTACCGACTATCTAAAATGTACCCAGGCCACCTACCATCCTGCTGGAGAAACTGTGGCAGTATAAGCTCCATCGCACATACCCTATGGTTTTGCATATCCTTCAGTTCCTTCTGGAACCAAGTATTCGCTTTAGTCTCCTCCATCACTGGGAAATTGTGGTCCCCGACTCCTGCACTAGCCCTTCTACATATTGGCATAGAAAAATTTCCACCAACATTACCAGACTATAGAAAACGACTACAATCCCCTCAATTTCAATCACTATCGCTGATCTCAACTTCCAGTGCGAAATGGAAAGGAAGGCTAGGAAAAACTGGCACTTAGGAAAATGTATGGCTATGTGGTCACTCTGGTTACAACATCCAAAATGTACTGTTCAAGTATAACTATACTGATTTGAAATTCTCATTGGACATCTATGTCTTTATCTCCGGTCTGCTGGTGCCCTTCTTCCTCCTCCTTCCTTATACCCCTATCCCTCCCCACCCTCCTTTCCACCCCTTATCTATCTAGATCCTCTCCCTAATACCTTGGTTCACCCACCCCACTTAGAATATTACTGTTTGCATTTAACACAGTGTTGCTTGTTAGTAGGGATGAGCCGAACACCCCCGGGTTCGGTTCGCACCAGAACCTTCGAACGGACCGAAAGTTCGCGCGAATTTTCGAACCCTATACGTTATAATGGACGCGAACGTTCGAAATCAAAAGTGCTAATTACAACGGCCAATATGCATGTTAATGTCATAAAACAGGTTTGGGGACCCGGGTCCTGCCCCAGGGGACATATATCAATGCAAAAGAACTTTTAAAAACTAACGTTTTTTCGGGAGCAGTCATTTTAATGATGCATAAAGTGAAAAAAAAAAAAGTGAAATTTTCCTTTAAATATGGTCCCTGGGGGGTGTCTAAAGTATGCCTGTGAAGTGGCATGTGTTTCCCGTGTTTAGAACTGTCCTTGCACAAAATGACATTTGTAAAGGAAAAAAAGAAGCCATTTAAAACCACTTGCGGCTTTAGGTTTGTTCTTAAGTAGAATCTGAACAGGTACATTATGAAGTGTAGCTCCATCCCAAAAAAATCTATTTTTAAGCTTTTTGGAGAACATAGGGAGGGGTTATCACCCCTGTAACATTTGCTGTCTTTGCACATCTGTTCAGAACATGTCACCTCACTTTCCGTCCCAATGACAAATGTTTTTGGAAAAAGTGGGGTTTTAATTGAAACAAGGATTGGTGATAAAGTATCAGTAGAGAGGAGATACTTTTTTCCCAAATTAAATCTAACAGGATAGAATTTCCCTTCCTAGGGGTAGATTTCCTCTCACTTCCTGTTTTCTCTTTCCATTTGCAAGTAGGAGTCGTTTGTAAGTTGGATGTTTGAAAGTAGGGGCCTGGCGTATATACTCTGCAGAAATTTGCCCTATTAGATGTTGGTGTAGCCACAAGACTGGTGGGCACAGGAATGGGCCCTGCTGTGAGTTAATAGATCAAGATTTGTAATTGCATGCACCTGTTGAACAGGGCAGAAAAATTGGGGGTGGTGGTGGTGGACGGTGTTGCCACAAGACTGTAAGCTCTCACAGTTACTCTTGGTGGGCGCAGGAATGGGCCCTGCTGTGAGTTATTAGATCAAGATTTGTAATTGCAAGCACCTGATGAACAGGGCAGAAAAATTGGGCCTTTGGCGGTGGTGGTGGACGGTGTTGCCACAAGACTGTAGGCCCTCATAGTTACTCTTGGTGGGCGCAGGAATGGGCCCTGCTGTGAGTTATTAGATCAAGATTTGTAATTGCAAGCACCTGATGAACAGGGCAGAAAAATTGGGCCTTTGGCGGTGGTGGTGGACGGTGTTGCCACAAGACTGTAAGCTCTCACAGTTACTCTTGGTGGGCGCAGGAATGGGCCCTGCTGTGAGTTATTAGATCAAGATTTGTAATTGCAAGCACCTGATGAACAGGGCAGAAAAATTGGGCCTTTGGCGGTGGTGGTGGACGGTGTTGCCACAAGACTGTAAGCTCTCACAGTTACTCTTGGTGGGCGCAGGAATGGGCCCTGCTGTGAGTTATTAGATCAAGATTTGTAATTGCAAGCACCTGATGAACAGGGCAGAAAAATTGGGCCTTTGGCGGTGGTGGTGGACGGTGTTGCCACAAGACTGTAGGCCCTCATAGTTACTCTTGGTGGCGCAGGAATGGGCCCTGCTGTGAGTTATTAGATCAAGATTTGTAATTGCAAGCACCTGATGAACAGGGCAGAAAAATTGGGCCTTTGGCGGTGGTGGTGGACGGTGTTGCCACAAGACTGTAGGCCTTCATAGTTACTCTTGGTGGGCGCAGGAATGGGCCCTGCTGTGAACTATTAGATCAAGATTTGTAATTACCCGCCCCTGTTAAACAGGGGCTGAAAAAATTGTGCCTTAGGCACTGGTGCTGGTGCCACAACACTGCAACCCCTCACAGATACTGTACTTGGAGCACAGCAGTCACACGTGTTGCGAAGCATTTTTTTAAAAAATTGTAAGTACCCGCCCCTGTTAAACAGGGGCTGAAAAATTGTGCCTTAGGCACTGGTGCTGGTGCCACAACACTGCAACCCCTCACAGATACTGTACTTGGAGCACAGCAGTCACACGTGTTGCGAAGCATTTTTTAAAAAAATTGTAAGTACACGCCCCTGTTAAACAGGGGCTGAAAAATTGTGCCTTAGGCACTGGTGCTGGTGCCACAACACTGCAACCCCTCACAGATACTGTACTTGGAGCACAGCAGTCACACGTGTTGCGAAGCATTTTTTTAAAAAATTGTAAGTACACGCCCCTGTTAAACAGGGGCTGAAAAATTGTGCCTTAGGCACTGGTGCTGGTGCCACAACACTGCAAACCCTCACAGATACTGTACTTGGAGCACAGCAGTCACACGTGTTGCGAAGCATTTTTTAAAAAAATTGTAAGTACACGCCCCTGTTAAACAGGGGCTGAAAAATTGTGCCTTAGGCACTGGTGCTGGTGCCACAACACTGCAACCCCTCACAGATACTGTACTTGGAGCACAGCAGTCACACGTGTTGCGAAGCATTTTTTTAAAAAATTGTAAGTACACGCCCCTGTTAAACAGGGGCTGAAAAATTGTGCCTTAGGCACTGGTGCTGGTGCCACAACACTGCAACCCCTCACAGATACTGTACTTGGAGCACAGCAGTCACACGTGTTGCGAAGCATTTTTTTATAAAAATTGTATGTACACGCCCCTGTTAAACAGGGGCTGAAAAATTGTGCCTTAGGCACTGGTGTGGTGGCATGGATCATTGAGGAGGAGGAAGAGGATAGTCAGTGAACATAAGAGGACAGTCACTCAGCATCAGCATAGGCAGTCTTGAAGGGATGTGACATTAAAAATTATTCGGTTATATCCGCCTCAGGTGCCTGGTAGCTGGTGGTGATCCAAGACTGATTCATTTTGATGAAGGTCAGTCGATCAACCGAGGCGGTGGACAGGCGCACCCTATGATCGGTGACAAATCCTCCAGCAACACTGAATGTGCGTTCGGAAAGAACGCTGGAGGCAGGACAGGCCAGTAGCTCAATTGCATACTGTGCAAGCTCTGGCCAGTGATCCATCCTCAGGACCCAGTAAGCCAGAGGATTTTCGGTGGGAAAGGTGTCCAAGTCTGACCTTGCCCCAAGGTATTCCTGCACCATGTATATCAGACGCTGGCGATGGTTGCTGGAACCGATCATACCTTGGGGCTGCGGACTAAAAAATTGTCTGAACGCATCGGTCAGACGTCCACCTTCCCCACCGCTCCTTCTGCTACTGACCGAAGCCTCAGCAACTCGTCGCCCAGGACCAGGAGTTTGTAACCTCCCAGTTTCTGGGAAACGCGTTGCACAGACCTTTCTGCAAGGCCTCCCTGAGATGTCTCATCCTCTGCTCCCTCTGCGACGGCAAGATAAGGTCCGCAACCTTACCCTTGTACCGCGGATCAAGGAGAGTGGCCAGCCAGTAATGGTCCCTCTCCTTGATCCGAAGAACACGAGGATCCTTCCGCAGGCTTTGCAGGATCAGGGAGGCCATGCAGCGTAGGTTAGCTGAGGCATTCGGTCCGGAGTCTTCTGGGTCACTGAGGATGACATGATCGCCAGCCACCTCCTCCCAGCCACGTACAAGTCCACTGGTTTGTTGGGACTGTACATCATCCCTAAAAGACTGCTGCTGCTGATGCTGAGTGCCAGGCTCCACCTCCATGCTCACACAATCCTCCTCCTCCTCCTCCTCCTCATCCTCTTCCTGTGTGATGGGTGGGACAGAAGGAACACTGTCCGGATAAAGGGGGCCTTGAGAGGCAAGGAAGTCCTCCTCTTCCTGCCTCTGTTCTGCCTCAAGTGCCCTGTCCATTATCCCACGCAGCGTATGCTCCAACAGGTGGACAAGAGGGACAGTGTCACTGATGCATGCACTGTCACTGCTCACCATCCTCGTGGCCTCCTCAAATGGTGAGAGGACAGTGCATGCATCCCTGATCATACTCCACTGACGTGGGGAAAAAAAACCAAGCTCCCCTGACCCTGTCCTGGTGCCGTAGTCGCAAAGGTACTCATTGATGGCCCTCTGCTGCGTGTGCAGTCGCTGCAGCATTGCCAACGTTGAGTTCCACCTGGTGGGCATGTCACATATTAGGCGGTTCTTGGGCAGGTTCAGCTCCTTTTGCAGCTCAGTCAGCCGAGCACTGGCATTATAAGATCGGCGGAAATGCACACAGACTTTCCTGGCCTGCCTCAGGACATCCTGTAAGCCTGGGAACCTGCCCAAGAACCGCTGCACCACCAGGTTGAGGACGTGAGCCATGCAGGGCACATGGGTGAGCTGCCCCTGTCGCAGGGCGGAGAGGAGGTTGGTGCCATTGTCAGAAACGACCATTCCTGGCTTAAGCTGACGTGGCGTCAACCACCTCTCGGCCTGCCCCTGCAGAGCTGCCAGAACCTCTGGCCCAGTGTGGCTCCTGTCCCCCAAACACACCAGCGCAAGCACGGCATGGCATCTTTTTGCCTGCGTACTTGCGTAGCCCCTTGTACGCCTACGGAGCACCGCTGGTTCCAAGGACAGAGCACTGGAGGAAGAAGAAGAGGAGGGGGTGGAGGAGAGAGGTGTGTCACAACCAGTAGCAGTAGTAGCGTTTTGGAGGCGTGGTGGCGGAACAACCTCCAACACTACTGCACCTTGTCCTGCATCCCTCCCAGCTGCCAATAGAGTGACCCAATGGGCCGTGAAAGAAAGGTACCGTCCCTGTCCATGCCTGCTGGACCATGAGTCAGCGGTAATATGCACCTTACCGCTGACCGCCCTGTCCAGCGAGGCATGGACATTGCCTTCCACATGCCGGTAGAGAGACGGAATCGCTTTCCGTGAGAAAAAGTGGCGTTTGGGAACCTGCCACTGAGGAACCGCACATTGAACAAACTCACGGAAGGGGGCCGAGTCTACCAACTGAAAAGGCAGCAGTTGAAGTGCTAGCAATTTAGCCAAGCTAGCATTCAACCGCTGGGCATGTGGATGGCTGGGAGTGTACTTCTTTCTACGGTCCAGCAGCTGGGGCAGGGAAATTTGCCTGCTGCAATCGGACGTCGGTGTACTGCAAGTACTTGGTTGTGACACACCTAATTCTACACCTTCAGTCCTCTCAGAGCAGATTTCAGAGAGGACTGAAGGTGTAGTGGGGATGGAGATCCCAGCTGATGAGGAGCAAGGAGAGGTCCGCTTAGTTCTTTGGTGTGGGTCTTTTATGTGTGCCTGCCAACGAGCTGCATGGCAGGTCGACATATGTCTGGTCATGCTTGTGGTGCCCAAGCGGCTGATGTTTTGGCCACGCGAGATTTGCTTGAGACAAATATTGCAAATAGCAGTGGTGCGATCTGATGCACTCGTCTCAAAAAAGGCCCACACCAAAGAACTTTTCTGATAACGTGCAGAGGCAGCGCCCTGCACAGGCGGAGCTCTGCGGTGTTGTACAGTTGCTGTGCTGGCCTCTACCTGGCCTCCAGGGGGCATCCTGCCTCGTTGGACATGTGACGCCGCATCCTCCTCCTCCTCGTCCTCCTCCTCATCCTCTCTCCCTTCAGGCACCCACGTGGAGTCAGTGACCTCATCATCCCCTCCCTCTTCACCACTAGAGCAAACCTGGCAGTAAGCTGCAGCTGGTGGAACAGTACTGCCAGATTCCTCAAGCTGGGTATCATCATCCGAGCCTTCGAATCGTTGGGCATCCTCCTGGAGCATGTACCCAACACTGTGCTCAAAGAGTTCGGGGGACTCCTCAGGAGGACATGGTGGGTCTAGGGAAGGGGTGGCTGATGATGCCACTGAGTACGCGTTGGCAGCTGCTCTGCCAGTACCCTGAGCCTGGGTGAGAGAGGATGAGGAGGATGAGGAGGGCTTGGTCATCCATTCTACCAAGCCTTCAGCATGATGCGGCTCCACATGTCCAGCTGCCGAAAACAAAGACGCGCGTGTCCCATGGCCACGTGCTGATGACGATGCACGGCCACGTCCACGTCCACGGCCACGTCCACTAGAAACAGAGCCTGCCTGCCCTGTGTTCTTGGCTCTGCACGCTCTGCCTCCCCTTGGCGGTCTTCCAGCCATTGTAGTCGGTAGTCCTGTGGGTGCTGCTGAGAAGAAAATATAGGAGCTCTGTGTGATGCCACTAACACACTAGAAGTCCTATGGGTGCTTCTGCAAAGAAAATAGAGGAGCTCTGTGTGATGCCACTAACACACTAGAAGTCCTGTGGGTGCTGCTGAGAAGACAATATAGGAGCTCTGTGTGATGCCACTAACACACTAGAAGTCCTATGGGTGCTTCTGCAAAGAAAATAGAGGAGCTCTGTGTGATGCCACTAACACACTAGAAGTCCTGTGGGTGCTGCTGAGAAGACAATATAGGAGCTCTGTTTGATGCCACTAACACACTAGAAGTCCTATGGGTGCTTCTGCAAAGAAAATAGAGGAGCTCTGTGTGATGCCACTAACACACTAGAAGTCCTGTGGGTGCTGCTGAGAAGACAATATAGGAGCTCTGTGTGATGCCACTAACACACTAGAAGTCCTATGGGTGCTTCTGCAAAGAAAATAGAGGAGCTCTGTGTGATGCCACTAACACACTAGAAGTCCTGTGGGTGCTGCTGAGAAGACAATATAGGAGCTCTGTGTGATGCCACTAACACACTAGAAGTCCTATGGGTGCTTCTGCAAAGAAAATAGAGGAGCTCTGTGTGATGCCACTAACACACTAGAAGTCCTGTGGGTGCTGCTGAGAAGACAATATAGGAGCTCTGTGTGATGCCACTAACACACTAGAAGTCCTATGGGTGCTTCTGCAAAGAAAATAGAGGAGCTCTGTGTGATGCCACTAACACACTAGAAGTCCTATAGCTGCTTCTGGGAACAAAATATATGATCTCTGTGTGATGGGACTAACACACTTCAAGTCCTATAGGTGCTTCTGGGAAGAAAATATAGGTCTGTGTGATGGGACTAACACACTTCAAGTCCTATAGGTGCCTCTGGGAACAAAATATATGATCTCTGTGTGATGGGACTAACACACTTCAAGTCCTATAGGTGCTTCTGGGAAGAAAATGTAGGTCTGTGTGATGGGACTAACACACTTCAAGTCCTATAGGTGCTTCTGGGAACAAAATATAGGATCTCTGTGTGATGGGACTAACACACTTCAAGTCCTATGGGTGCTTCTGGGAAGAAAATATAGGTCTGTGTGATGGGACTAACACACTTCAAGTCCTATAGGTGCTTCTGGGAACAAAATATAGGATCTCTGTGTGATGGGACTAACACACTTCAAGTCCTATGGGTGCTTCTGGGAAGAAAATGTAGGTCTGTGTGATGGGACTAACACACTTCAAGTCCTATAGGTGCTTCTGGGAAGAAAATGTAGGTCTGTGTGATGGGACTAACACACTTCAAGTCCTATAGGTGCTTCTGGGAACAAAATATATGATCTCTGTGTGATGGGACTAACACACTTCAAGTCCTATAGGTGCCTCTGGGAACAAAATATATGATCTCTGTGTGATGGGACTAACACACTTCAAGTCCTATAGGTGCTTCTGGGAAGAAAATGTAGGTCTGTGTGATGGGACTAACACACTTCAAGTCCTATAGGTGCTTCTGGGAACAAAATATATGATCTCTGTGTGATGGGACTAACACACTTCAAGTCCTATAGGTGCTTCTGGGAAGAAAATGTAGGTCTGTGTGATGGGACTAACACACTTCAAGTCCTATAGGTGCTTCTGGGAACAAAATATATGATCTCTGTGTGATGGGACTAACACACTTCAAGTCCTATAGGTGCTTCTGGGAAGAAAATATAGGTCTGTGTGATGGGACTAACACACTTCAAGTCCTATAGGTGCTTCTGGGAACAAAATATATGATCTCTGTGTGATGGGACTAACACACTTCAAGTCCTATAGGTGCTTCTGGGAAGAAAATGTAGGTCTGTGTGATGGGACTAACACACTTCAAGTCCTATAGGTGCTTCTGGGAAGAAAATGTAGGTCTGTGTGATGGGACTAACACACTTCAAGTCCTATAGGTGCTTCTGGGAACAAAATATATGATCTCTGTGTGATGGGACTAATACACTTCAAGTCCTATAGGTGCTTCTGGGAAGAAAATATAGGTCTGTGTGATGGGACTAACACACTACAAGTCCTATAGGTGCTTCTGGGAACAAAATATAGGAGCTCTGCCTGCCTGCCACGAACACACTACAAGTCCTATAGGTGCTTCTGGGAACAAAATACAGGAGCTCCGTTTGCTGCCAGTGCCTGCCTGCCACGAACACACTACAAGCCCCTCTTTCTAAATCAATCTTTCTAAATGAATCTATCTAACTCAATCTCTCTAAGTAAATCTCTCTAACTAAATCCAGCAGAGTGACACAGAACGATCCTGCTCTATCTACGCCGGAACAGCATGTGACCGGTGCAGACGGCGTGGCGGCCTTTTATAAGAGGGGGCGTGTACTAAAGCCCCTGAGCTGTAATTGGCTACAGGAGTCCTGCCTGTAGCCAATTATGGCTCTTCGAGTTTCCGGCGCTGTGATTGGCCAAGCATGCGGGGTCACAGTGCATGCTTGGCCAATCATCAGCCAGCAATGCACTGCGCCGGCCGCGCCGGCCGCAATGCATTGCGGGGCCGCTCGCATCACACGAACGTGATGCGAGCGGCCAAAATAGTTCTGGGCTCGCCGAGCGAGCGAACACCCGGTGCTCGATGCGAACATGGGTTCGCATCGAGCACCGGGCCCATCCCTAGTGGGAGCACTCAGGATAAAGAGTTTTTTAGAAGAAGCATCACATGTTTTTTTTTCCCACATCCTTGAAGGAATTATCTATTGATTATTGGACTTTTTTTCATTTTATTTGTATATTGCATTATTAGTAGAAGGTTTTGGTTTATTTTATATATATATATATATATATATATATATATATTGTATTACTGCAGCACTGTCACACTTTTTTCATTTTTATTATTTACTGTCACCTGTGGGAGCACATTAGTGACAGCTGCAGCAAACTTTAACCACTTCCCGACCGGCGCATGACGATGTACGTCGGCAGAATGGCACGGACATGCAAAAGGGCGTACAGGTAAGCCCCATTAAGATAGCCGCCGTGCCATCGCGTGGGCGCCGTTGGCGGCGCGCGCACCGGTCGGGACCCCCGTGAGTCCGGTCACGGGTCCCGCGGAATCGATCGCTGTGGGGATACCTTCGATCGTCTCACGGGAAGGCTGAACGGGGAGATGCGGAAGTAAACAGCATCTCCCCATTCTGCCTAGCAACTAGTGACACTGATCTCTGCTCCCTGCGATTGGAGCAGAGATCAGTGTTCACTAAAACACAGCCACGCCCCCCAGAGTTAGTAACACACCCCTAGGAAAACTTAACCCCTACACTGCCACCCCCTGGTTAACCCCTTCACTGCCAGTGTCATTTTACACAGGAATCAGTGCATTTAAATAGCACTGATTGCTGTATAAATGACAATGGTCCCAAAAATGTGTCAAAAATGTCCGATGTGTCCGCCATAATGTCGCAGTCACAATAAAAATTGCTGATCGACGCCATTACTAGTAAAAAAAAAATATATATTAATAAAAATGCTATAAAACTACCCCCTATTTTGTAAACGCTATAACTTTTGCACAAACCAATCAATAATAGCTTGTTGCAATTTTTTTTTTTTTACCAAAAATATGTAGAAAAATACGTATCGGCCTAAACTGAGGAAAACAAACGTTTTTTATACATTTTTGGTGGATATTTATTATAGCAAAAAGTAAAAAATAATGTGTTTTTCTCTTTTTTTGTTTATAGCGCAAAAAAAAAAAAAAAACGCAGGGGCGATCAAATACCACCAAAAGAAAGCTCTATTTGTGGGAAAAAAAGGACCTCAATTTTGTTTGGGATCCACGTCGCACGACCGCACAATTGTCAGTTAAAGCGACGCAGTGCCGAATCGCAAAAAGTGGTCTGGTCTTAAGCCAGCAAAATGGTCCGGTCTGAAAGTGGTTAAGCAATCTTATTTATATCACCATTCGTTTATTCATCAAAATCTTTACATATTAGCGTGCCACTACTTTACATTTATTCCTCATTTGATTTATCATGTTAGGCTCCCATAGACTTCTGCTGCAAACTGAACAGGGGGGTGTTCAGCCCATCTCTAGTGCTGAGTATAGATAAAGGAATTAGGCAAATCAGGTAATTTTTTTTTCTAACCTTTTTCAAGGCTAATTTTGCTCATTTCAAAAAATCTATAACCTGGTCAATTCTGCATGTAAATAAATTGAGCTGCACAGAGAAGAACACTGCATCTATAATATAACACATAACAATTTGTTATCTTCTTACTTAATTCATTTATCTTTTGTTGATACTTGCGGGCTTCTTTCACAACTGCTTCCTTCCTGTATAATTCCCGTTTCTGTGAAAAAAATAATAATTAGTACATATATATATGAAGATGGAGAGGGCGTGGCCAGCGCGCTGTGAGTATGGCCGCTTAACCTTGCAGCTCTGCAATGCGGACACTTGCTGGGGCATTTTCCAGCAGACCTGAGCTTTAAACATCAGTGGTTTTGTGCACGATACCCCTAGTCAACCCAAAGGAGCATGTCCAGGAAGAGCAAAAACCAAGGAAAGCTGGGTCGGATGACCGACTACTTCTCCCCGCCGCTCCGGCACAGCAGCCAAGCTGGCGCCAGCAGCTTCTCAGTAGAGATGGGTGAACAGTTTGAGTCGAGCATAAGTTTGGCCCGAATTTTGCGGGTAGCTCGACGGCACATTTCACAGTGCATTTTAGGGCCCTAATTGGATGAAGCCTTGCACCTGACTGCTGGTCAGGTGGAAGGCTTTGCCTATTAGCACGGTCAGAGCCCTGTTTGGACAAAGTGATGATTACTTTCTTCAATCATAGCTTAGTACTCCTAGTCCCACCCCCACACTATAAAAAGGTAACTCCCCATTGCCAGCTCTTGTAGTGCGTTGTAGTAGAGCAGGGATACTCAAACTACGGCCCTCCAGCTGTTGCGGAACTACACATCCCATGAGGCATTGTAAAACTAACATTCACAGACATGACTAGGCATGATGGGAATTGTAGTTCCTGAACAACTGGAGGGCCGTAGTTTGAAGACCCCTGTAGTAGAGATAGATAGAGCAGGGCTCGTTTTGCTACTAGCAGTTAGTGTATTCACTTATTGTGACTCATGAGTGGTAGAGTGTTAGTTTAGTGTGTTACTATAGTGCAGTGCTTAACACTGCATTAAATTACATAATATTTAGTGGTTTATACAGTGCTGTATACCCCTTTTTTTGGTTGCTGCATGCTTTTTTTTTTTTTTTTTTGTCTTTTTGTGTCTTTTTTGTTCTCTGCCTGCCCCCCCCCCCCCCCTTTTTTTTAAACTGTCAGCCTCAGATTTTCTGGCTGCAATGTGATTTTTACCCTTTATTTATTTATTTATAGTTTTTTACATTTCTGTCAGCATCAGTCCTCAATTTAACTACTTTGCACCCGCGCTATAGCCAAAAGACAGCTACAGCGTGGACGCCAACTGCCGGGAGGACGTCCCTGGATGTCCTCCTGTTAACTCCCACGTCCAATCACAGATCGTGCTAAATGGCCAATCACAGCGGCCATTTAGCACTCAATCTTTGTGTCCAATGAGAGATGATCTCAAATGTAAACATATGAGATCATCTCTCATTGCCGGCTCTCCATGCTCACACAGAGACCGTGTGTGAGGAGGGAGAGCGAAATGTGCTTCAGATTATGATTGTGAGTGTAACAAAAAAAAAAAAACACATATACAGTGCCCACAGTACCTATCAGTGCCATCTGCCATCAGTGCCACCTGTGCCACCTGTCAGTGCCATCTGCCATC
Organism: Lithobates sylvaticus; assembly: GCA_028564925.1. NCBI lineage: Eukaryota > Metazoa > Chordata > Amphibia > Anura > Ranidae > Lithobates > Lithobates sylvaticus. The sequence goes on from CM053031.1 coordinate 309,907,055, forward strand.
AGTGCCACCTGTCAGTGCAACCTTGTCAGTACCATCTGCCATCAGTGCCACCTGTCAGTGCAACCTTGTCAGTACCCTCTGTCATCAGTGCCACCTGTCATCTGTTCTCAGTGTCACCAGTGCCATGTATCAGTGTCATCTATCATCAGTGCCACGTGTAATTCAGTGCCATCTTTAATCAGTGTCACTTGTCATCAGTGCCTTCTGTCATCACCAACAATGGCTAGAAGATTATTTTCAGCTGAGGAGGCGTACAATATTCTTGCAGCTGACGAGAGCAACGGGGAGCTCTCTGATTCGGATTCCTCCTCATATTCAGATTCTGAGTCTGACGTTGACTGAGCCTGTCCTAAGCAGTGGTACAATGACAGCCTCAGAGGAGGAGGATGCCTGCCAGATGAAGGCGTACTGGTGAGCAGGCAGTGCCATCCCCCAGCACTGCAGTACCTAGGCAAGAAAGACTACGTACCAGTGGTGTGTCACCTCAGTCCCAAAGGGTTAGGTCCCATGCCAGCCTTCCCTATTCCCTTCGGAAACCCCTTGTGGCTTCCTCCTAATTCAGGAGAAGCTAACGTTCCCCCTTTCACTGGCCAGCCAGGAGTCCAGGTGGACACAGAAAATGTTTCCCCGATTGATTTTTTCAATTAAATTTTTACTGAGGACATGCTTGAATCGATTGTGGCCCAGTGCAACCTATATGCACAACAATTTATAGCAAGTAACCCACTGTACTCTTATGCCCGTTCCTATGAGTGGAGAGCCCTAACAGTGGAGGAGTTTAAAAAAATTTTGGGCCTCACATTCTGTATGAGACTAAAAACAAAAAAAATGAATTACGTGCATATTGGTCATCCCGCCCCATCTAACACATGCCCATCTTTTCCTCAATAATGCCCAGGACCAGATATCTCATGATTCTGAGGTTCCTACACTATAAACGACAATACCCAGTGCCCCCCCCCCCCCCCCCCCCCCCCCCCCCCCCCCCCCCCCCCCCCCCCCCCGAAATAACCCAAATTTATTATTTTTCTGAAATCTTCCCCCAGTTGTTTACCCCAGATCAGCACATATGTGTGGATGAGTCCCTTATCAAGTTGTCTGGCAGGCTGGGCTTGAAACAATTTATTCCCACCAAAAGGGCCCGCTATGGGGTGAAGATGTATAAATTGTGCGACCGAGCTACAGGGTATATATATTCCTTTATGGTATACGAAGGGAAGGACTCCCAGCTACATCCCCCTAATTTCCCAGAATATATCGGATCGAGTGGGAAAGTCATTTGGGAATTCATAAACCCACTCCTGGAGAAAGGCTACCATCTGTATGTGGACAATTTGTATACAAGTTTGCCCCTGATCCACAACCTTCACAGGAAGAACACTCCAGCATACGGCACCGTAAGGCTGAACCAGAAGGGCTTTCCTCAAAGCCTCGTCAACAAAAAGTTAAGAAGAGGGGAGGCAGAGAGTTTGCGGAATGAGGAAATTCTGGCTGTGAAGTGAAGCGACAGAAGGTATGTGTACATGCTTTCTTCGATCCATAACAATACATTCGTTGAGATCACCAGGAGGAATGGCCCAATCCAAAAGCCAACATGCATCTACAAATACAATATGTTCATAGGGGGTGTCGACTTCAACGACCAGATGCTCGAACCCTACCTTTCCACAAGACGAACATACCAGTGGTATAAAAAAGTTTCAATTTGTTTAATTTGGCCATATACAACAGCTATGTAATTTATCGCAAATCCACTTAAAGACCCGAACCCTTCCTTGGCTACCAGGAGGAAATCACCACCGCCCTTATATACCCAAATGGCCCACCAGAAAACATTCGATCCGATGTGATTAGCAGACTCTCTGAACGCCACTTTCCCTATAAAAACCCTCCCAGACCAACAGGTCAAAAATGTCAGAAAAAATACTGGGTGTGCTCCAAACAAGGAGTCGGAAGAGACACCACTTTTTATTGTCCCCAATGTCCTTCCCAACCAGGGCTCGGCATAGGTGACTGTTTCCGCCATTACCATACTTCACTAAATTATTAGTGAAGTATGGTAAACATAACCCTCACTTCCTGCCATTTACCTTCACACCTCTTATGCCTCTGCTTGTGATTTGACCACACTTCTGCCTACCGATTCTGTACATACCTCTGCCTGATCTGGAACTGACCCTGGACTGTTTGACCATGCCTCTTGCCTGCCTCTTGGACTGATCTTGTACCCTGCCAGTGGACTAGTGGGATTTATAACACAGGGGTCTCGCATATGTAAGGGGCTCCAGAATTTTTTTTTCTGGATGAAGAAAACTATTTCATTTGTTTTCTCATTCCTAGTTTAGGGTCTGGAGACTCGGAGGCTTCAAAGAGATTTGGTTAGGATAAGCCTCTCCCCTTGTCCCCATTCTGTCCTGAACGAGGCCCTACTTATGCCTGCTGCCTGTAGGACCTATGCCATCATGCCTCTGCCTGTCGCATGAACTGACCACACCACATGGACCTGCCTACTATCAGGACCAATATTTTGGCACTGCTAACAATCTCTGGCTGAACTGACTCTGGACTGTATATGGACAGTATACCTGCCTGCACTGACTATGTAAAATTTGCCTTGAAAATTGTGCTCGCTTTTGCTGACCAAGTCCCTGCCTGCTGCCTGGACCAGTGCTATCCTCCTGGACAACTGCGCTACTAAACTCACAGGTAATCTTTTGTTTACTCTTTGCTCAGCAGAATGTATTTTGGGGGGTCATTTTTGCTATGTACATGCTATGTGTTGGAAATATCCTATAAATGGACAACTTTGCGTAAAAAAAAAAATGCGTTTTCAATTTTTTTTCTTTTTCTTTTTTCCCTTTTTTCAAAAACTTCTGGAAAAAATGAACCGTTCAAAGGACTCATTATGCCTCAGATTATACGTTGGGGTGTTAGCTTTCCAAAATGGGGTCACTTTGTGGGTGTTTCCATTGTCCTGGTGCTCCAGGGCCTTCAAAAGTGTAATAGGTGGTTGAGAAATGTGATGTGTAATTTATGCTCCTAGAACACCTGATGGTGCTATTTCAATATTGGGCCTTTGTATGTGGCCAGGCTGTGTAAAAGTCCCACACATGTGGTATCGCCATACTCAGGAGGAGTAGCAGAATGTATCTTGGGGTGTCATTTGTGGTATACATATGCTATTTGAGAGAAATAAGCTATTACAATGACAATTTTGTGAAAAAAAAAGAAAATCTTTATTTTGCAAAGAATTGTGAGAAAAAATGACAACATCAAAAACCTCACCATGCATCTAAATACCTTGGAATGTCTACTTTCAAAAAAACGGAAAATTGTATACTCACCTTTCCGTAATTTTCCTTTCCTGACGCATCTTCATGGCAGCACACACTGGGTTGTGGCTCTGCCTCCACAACCTGACAGGATTGGTTAGCTATAAATTTGAAGGGGAGACCCCCCGCTGCATTCTCTGTATATATTATCACAAAAAACAGGGTGGGCAACTGTGTGCTGCCATGAAGATGCGTCAGGAAAGGAAAATTACGGAAAGGTGAGTATACAATTTTCCGTTTTCCTGACGCCTTCATGGCAGCACACACTGGGAAATAACTCGCCAGTCGGGTGGGTGCAAGTAAAATAATATTTATTCCTTATAGTGCGGAAGAATTGGCCCTAACAACGGATCTACCGAAGTCGGCCATAGCTAAGTGCGCAGAATCCACTCTATAGTGGGAAATGAAGGTGTGTCTGGAGGACCACGTTGCTGCCCTGCAAATCGTCTCTGGTGAGACTCTGCAATATGCTGCCCAGGAGGTAGCCACTGCCCTGGTGGAATGAGCCCTGATGTTCTCGGGGGTTGCCAGATGTTGAATGGAGTAGGCCGTCTTAATGGATTTCACTAACCATGCAGCAATAGTACGTGAGGTAGCCGCTTGCCCTCGCCTGTTTCCATGTGGAATGACCATGAGGGAATCTGTCTTCCTAAAGGAAGTTGTGGCTGTCAGGTAGCTGATGATGGTTGTTCTAACATCCAGTGGATGAGGTTTGCCTTGATCGTCATTGAAGGATGGAAGGACGATGTCCTGGTTATAATGGAAGGAAGTTGCTACCTTGGGTATGAAGCGGTCTGAGGGCCTTAGGACCACTTTATCGGGAAAGAGTACCAAGTAGGGTTCTGATGACATAAGTGCTTGGATCTCAGACACTCTCCTTGCCGACGTTATCGCGATGAGGAAGGATAGTTTCAGGGTTAGATTCCATAGTGAGATAGACTCTGGAGGAGTAAAAGGAGGATTGGAGAAGGCGTTGAGGACCACCGAGAGATCCCATGATGGAAAGGCTGGTTTCTTGGGAGGCTTGATTTTAAGACAGGCTCTTAGGAACTGTGTTACAAGAGGGTGAAATGCCCATCTGGTGTCTGTTTTGGCAGACAGAGCAGATACCTGTACTTTCAGGGTATTTGTGCCTAGGCCTTTATCAAGTCCTGATTGGAGAAATTCTAAAATCTGAGGGGGCTCTGGAGAGACTGGGTTCCATGGGTGGATTAGACAGTCCACCCCTTCGGCTGATGGAAATGAAGCTCTCGACAGGAACCTCCGACACTTGGTATTCGCGGGTGTGGCTGCTAAGTCGACCTCTGGCGTTCCCCAAGCTTTTGTAAGAAGGGAGAAGGCCTGGGGACTCAAGGACCACTCGTTGTTCGATAGGGTCTCTCTGCTCAGATAGTCGGCTAACATATTCTGTGCTGCCGGGACATATACTGCCCTCAAGTCTGCTAGATGTATCTGTGCCCATTCCAGGATAGGACGGACTTCCTCCATCAGTGTGACACTCCTGGTACCTCCCTGTTTCTGAACATAGGATACTGCCACTTTGTTGTCCATCCGGATAAGTACATTCTTCCCTCTCAGGATTGGAATAAATGCCATGAGAGCTTGAAATGCTGCCCTGAGCTCTAGTATATTTGATACTACCCCCTGAGTCTGGAAGTGCCACTGACCCTGAGCTGCTTGATCCTGAAAGTGGGCTCCCCATCCGGTCTGGCAGGCATCTGAAGTGACTACTTCGGGGTCTGGGGGAATTATTGGCCTGTATCTTCTGAGGTTGCTTGGTCGTGTCCACCACCATACTGACTGTTTCACTGACCTGGAGATGGTAATGGTCTGACGCATTGATACTCCATCCCACTGCTTTAGAAAGGAGTTCTGCAGGACCCTCATGTGCCATTGTGACCATTGTACCATGGGTATGGTTGCAGACATGGACCCCAGGACACTCAAACAGGCTCTGGCTGGTAGATGTCTTGCTGCCAATAATCTCTGCATTTTATGTATTAGGGGTTGAACTTTCTCCTGGGGAAGTTGCACCCTGTTCGATTTGGTGTTCAGATCTGCACCCAGAAAGACCATATTCTGGGTGGGGTGCAGACTGCTTTTTCTACAGTTGATCAGCCACCCAAAGTTTTGGAGAGTTGTCAGTAGAATCTCTCGATGATGGATCAGCGTCTCCCGACTTCCTGCTAGAAGTAAAATATCGTCTAGATAATGGTGGATTCGTAGACCTTTCTTCCTGAGGAATGCAACCAGAGGCAACAGGACCTTGGTGAATGTCCTGGGGGCTGAAGAGATGCCGAATGGGAGACACCGAAACTGGAAGTGACACTGGTTGATGGAGAATCTGAGAAATTTTTGAAAGGCGGGGTGAATTGACACGTGAAGATAAGCGTCCGACAAATCTATGGATAGCATCCAATCGTCCAGATTTATTGCCAGGAGTATGGATTGAAGACTTTCCATTTTGAAAGCCTCTATTTTGATACATTTGTTGAGTCTTTTCAAATCCAACACAGGTCGCAAGTCTCCTGTCTTCTTCCTTACTAGAAACAGGGGGGAGTAGAATCCTCTCCCTTTTTGATCTGAAGGAACCTCCAGGATTGCTCCCTTTTGTTTCAATTCTGTTATGTATTTTATTAATAGTCTTCTTCTGGTTAGTGAGTATGGCAGTCTGGTTGGCTGGAAGTGATTGCTTGGGACTCTGTCCACAAACTTCCATTTGTGTCCAAATTTGATTGTGGATAGTACCCATAGATCTTCTATATGGATTGACCAAATTTGAAAGAAGTTCTTGAGCCTGGCGCCCACCTGCCCCCCTGCTGCCGGGTGGGCGGGCAAATTTTCAAAAGGACTTCTGCTGATCCCCTGCCAGGGTAGTCTTGGACTTCTGCATTCTCAGGAAGGATGGTCTTGCATTTTTCCAGTCCCTCCTAAATTCCCTACCAGGACGGTAGGATTTAGCTTCCCGGTATTTATCAGGGAGGTTGCGTCTATAGGACGGCCCTTTCTGGACCTTGGGTCTTCTGTCAGAGGGAATCAGTCCTGATTTTCCTCCCGTTACCTTGGAAATGGCGGAGTCTAATTTAGCCCCAAAAAGGTTTGAGCCATCATATGGTATTCTGCACCAATTTGTTTTGGATGCGGTGTCAGCCATCCATGGTTTAAGCCATAATGCCCTCCTAGCTGTGACTGAGGCTAGCATTGTTCTGGCTGAGGATCTTATGATGTCAACAGAGGCCTCTGCTACGAAATCGCCGGCTAACTTAATCTCCTGAAGGGAGGAAGTTATCTTCTCTAATTCAATGCCGTCTTGAAGGTCTTTTTCTATCCTGGCTGCCCACCCTGAGATGGCTTTTGCAACTGCTGCCGTGGCAATTGCTGGCCTGCAGGCGCCTCCGGCCGTGGAATATGCTTTTTTCAGTTCTAGGTCCATCTTCCGGTCGAGAACGTCCCGGAAGGAGACTGCGTCTTCAATTGGCAGGGTGACATGCCTGGCTAGGCGCATTAAGGAGGAATCGACGATGGGGGCATTTATCAGAGGTTTGACTTTTTCCTCTTTTAAAGGGTACATTTTGGCCAGTCTGTTGGTAAGGCTGGACCGCTTATCCAATCGCTCCCATTTGTCTTTGATTAGATCCTCAAGTTCTCCTATAAATGGGAAAGCTTCAGGATCCCTCTTTAAATTTGGGAAGTATTTCCGAACTTTCTGCGGTTCCGGCATGTCTTCCTCCCAGCCGATTGCTTCCTTAACAGATTTTGCAAACGGCTCAACCAGGGAAAAATCGAACCCAGCGGCCATTTCCTGATCCTCATTATCGGAGGAGGATTCTGAGTCTTGAGTGCGATGGAGGTCTGCCGATGATGTACTGGGTGCCGACCTATCTATTATTGGTGCAGTTGACTCCAGTATGGTTTCCCGTACAGATTCTCTTATGAGGTCTGTAGCCATCCTTGCATCAGATTCCTTCTCTTTTGTAGCTTCATTGAAGCATGAGCGGCATGCAAGTTTGTCTGGCATAGCTGGTGCGCCACATACCCAGCAAGCGTTGGCTGCAGGTCGGGTATGGCGGCTCTGGTGGCGCGGTGAAGGAGACCGCCTGCGGTATGACCGACTATGGCGGGAGTCTCTGTGGCGGGAGTGGCTGCGACGGGAGTGGCTGTGTCTCCGGTGGCGAGAGGGCGACCTTGAGCGGCTTCTGCGGGACCTCCTGCTTGACGCCTGACTGGATCTTCTCCCATGCCTGGAGCTTGCGGCTCTTGACCTGATAGGGCTGCCAGAAAAATGCAGCAATTAGTGGCCTGGCACTCTTTTTTTCTCCGCTTTCTTCAATACTTACCTATGACGGTATGGCCTCTTACCTAGTTTGCTGATGGTGGTCTGCGCAGGCAGTGGACTCCATGAAAAAAAGGCAGCATGCGGAATAAAAAAGGAAAATAGGACAGGTGTTCCCTATATATATATATATATATATATATATATATATATATATATATATATATATATAAATATTTTTAGTTTATTTGTATATTTTTTATTTTATTTTTATTTATTTTTTGAAGGTTTTTAAAAAAATTTTTTTTTTTTTAAATAAATAAATGATATTATATATATATATATATATATATATATATATATATATATATATATATATATATATATATATATATATATATATATATATATATTTATTATTTATTTATTTATTTATTTTATTTTATTTATTTTTTTTGGAACTTCTCATGAAAAAAAGGAAGCTGGGGAAGTAGCAGGGCTTACCTTAGCAGGTCTGGATTAACTTTGCTGTGCAGGGATGGTTTGCAGTCTCTTCTGTGCAGCATTAGCATATGAATGAGCAAACACTGTTTATTTAAAACTGTTAAAACTGGCGCCATTACGGCGCCCGAATGACGCTCCCGCGCATGCGCACAAGCCTCCCGAGCGTCTCTGCGCCATTTTGAGAAAGGGCGCAGGGATAGTCTTGCCACTATATGGCTCTGCACGTGCGCAGAGCGGGGCCGGGATAAGCGGCGGCCATGACAGCTGGAGCGGAGGACAGCAAGGACCAGCAGAACAGCTGGAACAAAATCTAAACAAATATTTAAAAGTGACTATTCTAAATAAGAAAATAGAAAAGGGAGATGATAGAGGAGTCCACTGCCAAATATAAAGCTTCTTTAAAGCTTACTGTGCCAGCATCCAGATGCCCCCTGAGACCACCAGATCGGGGGTTCCCTCCATAGAAGCTCCTTTAGAGACTGTACAGGAGGGACTTCCAAACAGGAGAGGCTTGAACCTGCTGGGGCGAGTGCGGTAAGAGGCTTTTTCATCTGTAATAGGAGAAAACTGTTCATCCAACCTGTCAGGTGAGGATAAAAAGAGAATGCAGCGGGGGGTCTCCCCTTCAAATTTATAGCTAACCAATCCTGTCAGATTGTGGAGGCAGAGCCACAACCCAGTGTGTGCTGCCATGAAGGCGTCAGGAAAGTGGTCATTTGGGGGTTATTTGTACTTTCCTGGCTTGTTTGGGTCACACGAAATTGAGATAGGCCACCAATACTTCAGGTGTGATCAATTTTTAATGATTTGCACCATAGATTGTAGACTCTCTAACTTTCACACAGACCAAATAATATCCACTAATTTGGGTTATTTTTACTAAATATATGTAGCAATATAAAAATTGTGGCCAAAATTTATGAAAAAAAAATAATAATTTGCAACATTTTATCACATAAACTAAAAAAAATGCTTTTTAAAAAAAATAAATAAATCCGTCTTTTTTTATTTATAGCGCAAAAAATAAAAAACCCAGGAGGTGATAAAATACCACCAAAAGAAAGCTCTATTTGTATGAAAAAAAGGACAAAAAAATCATTTGGGTACAGTGTTACATAACTGAGTAATTGTCATTCAAAGTGTGACAGTGCTGAAAGCTGAAAATTGGTCTGGGCAGGGCAGGAGGGGGGTTTAAGTGCCCAGTAGGCAAGTGGTTAAAGTGCACCAAATAGAACTTTCTATTGAATAAAGTGCATCCAATAACACATTTCCCAGTATCTATACAATTTTGGTAATAAGCCCCCATCATGTCTGGGAAGCAAACAAGGAAAGGCAAATGCTCCAATGCCACTATGAGGGGGTCAGCAACATATGTGTCCAGGCAAAGGTGGACGTAGTCATCCTTCTCATCCTCTGTCACCCAAGGAGAGACTAGTGCGCAGTCCACAGCAACTGCCAGAGAGGCAAAACCTGCCTCCTTGTCCACAGCTATTCATGCCATAGTACAATGAAAAGGGGATTGTAAGGAAATTGCACTACTCCAAATGCCAAAACACTGTTAGATGGTCTGCCCTCTAACCAAACACATTTAGCAAAAAATAGAAGAAGAGATGCACTTGGGAAGGAACCCAAGAGGAGTGCATCCAAGTGGTTAATTAGGCAGACACGGCTTTTATAGGTAGTATAGCAAAAATTGTATTTTATTGAAAAATAGGTATGTTCAATAAAAAGGGATCAATGCCCTTGTAAGAAACAGTGTATAGACTGTACACCCTTCACCAAAATTGAAAACAAGTCACAACAAACAGATCCGGATCATGTGGGAGCTGATAGGGTATAGGTGTAAATATACTTAAGCCAAAATAGGCTTTGAGTGTCTAACAATATGACATATACAATGCATAAATGCCTATATCGCCTATGTGCCCTGTATTACACACAAAACCTCAGTGCACTGTAGCATATGCTGGAGTAAAGAATCAAGAATGTGGAATATATCCACTATTGACCTCAATGAGGTACAATCCTAACAGGCAGATGGGGAAGGTGATGGGTGGCAGTAGTAGCCAGCGATCATCATTAGGGATGAGCCAAACACCCCCAGGTTCGGTTCGCACCAGAACCTGCGAACAGACCGAAAATTTGCGCAAACCCCGTTAAAGTCTATGGGACTCAAACGTTCGAAATCAAAAGTGCTAATTTTACAGGCTAATATGCAAGATATTGTCCTAAAAAGGGTTTGGGGACCCGGGTCCTGCCCCAGGGGACATGTTTTTTTCGGGAGCAGTGATTTTAATGATGCTTAAAGTGAAAATATTCCTTTAAATATCGTGCCTGGGGGGTGTCTATAGTATGCCTGTGAAGTGGCGCATGTTTCCCGTGTTTAGAAAAGTCCCTGCATAAAATTAAATTTCTAACGTAAAAAAATCATTTAAAACTGCTTGCGGTTTTAATGTAATGTCTGGTCCCGGCAATATGGATGAACATCAGTGAGAAAAAATTTTTGGGGGTCGCAAGCAAACGGAAAAATTCAGAAATAAAAACATCAATTGCAGCTACTGTACCATCAAATGCCGCCACTGTGCCCATCAAATGCCGCCACTGTGCCCATCAAATGCCGCCACTGTGCCCATCAAATGCCGCCACTGTGCCCATCAAATGCTGCCACTGTGCCCATCAAATGCCACCACTGTGCCCATAAAATGCTGCCGGTGTGCCAAATGCTGCCACTGTGAATCCCTGCCGCCCGCTCGCACACCACCACACATATGCATGCACACCCCCACACACACATGCATGCACACCCCCCCCCCACACACACACATGCATGCACACCCACACACACCCACACATGCACACCCCCCCCCACACACACACACACGCATGCACACACATATAAACACACATACAGTAGATAGTCTTATAAAAAAAAACGGCAGACATTTACCTTGGCTCTTCCTGCCTGGTACTGCACTGTAGGTGGGGATAAAGAGCACACACTGCTTTCACAAGATTAATGTGAGGAGCTCCCTGCACAGTGCTGATTATAGTTCGGAATCGGCTGACGATCGGGGAGATCCTCTCAGCCTCCCATCCTATTGAAGAGTACAGGGGGCCCTCAAGGGCCCCCTGCAGCAAGGGTTCCTGATCTCGGCGACCCCTATAATTCTGCCACTGCCCACAGGGCCAGGAGGATAGAAAACGTCAAAGGGTTAGTGATGAGAGAGACAGACACAGAACCTCACCTAAACCCCATGGCTGACTCCACACAGAGCTCCCTTAAAAAAGCCACACACAATGTACAAGGCCTAAATTCCCCCATCACAAGAAGAAAAATCTGATTACTACAAATCCATTAAACTCAATATGCTTCTGATCCAAGAAACCCACTTCCCTAGGCGGTAAAGTCCAAAGTTCATCCACTTACAATACCCCCGCTTCCATCTTGCTAATGCTGAAAATAAAACCAGAGGGGTTGCAATATTCTTCTCCAAATCCTGTGACTTTGAATACCTGTCAGACTTTAAGGACCCGGAGGGCAGGTTTCTCAAGGGCATGATAGAGGGACACCTGTACTCCCTGGTCTCATATTACTCCCCAAATAAAGGGCAAGAACAGTTTTTCCACCTTATCTTAGATACCCTAACTCCCCATTGGAAGGCATATGTGGGGGGGGGGACTTCAATGTGGCTTTCGACCAGGGGTTAGACAAATCTAACCCCCGCTCGGCCCAACTTACCAGACCCACTAGGATAAGCCTTAGGATCAGAGAGGTTTAACAGATGTCTGGCAAGAATTGAATCCTTCAAAAGGAGACTTCACCCACTACTCCCATCCGCATAACACCTATGCCAGGATTGATCATATTTTGATCCCATCAAATATGCTTCCAGCTGTTCTCAAGTACCAAATCAGAGACACGGGCCTATCTGACCACTCCTCGGTGATCATGTCTACACTGGCGACTTAACGAGTCCATCCTCTCCAACCCAATCAAAAAAATAGAAATATTAATAAGGCACTTCAAGAATACTTCACACTCAATAATGTGGAGGGCCTGTGGGCAGCCCACAAGGCCTTTATCAGAGGTAAGATTATACAGATTGCTACACAAACCAAAAAAAAAAAAAAAACAGAGCGGATATCGAGCATCTGGAAAAGACATATAGGGCCAGGAAGGCACAGCACAAAAATAACCCTTCCCCAGCCCAAGAAGACAAACTAAGACTGGAACTAAATCTTGCCCTCACAACAAAAGCGGAGAGATCTATCCACTGGAGTTGCAATACATTTTACACCCAGAAAGAAAAGATTGGCCCGATGTTGGCAGCCAAACTGTCCCCTAGAACACGGATTTCTTCCTTTGCCAAGATACGAGTTGCGGGCCAGGAACCCACAGCTAACCCAGCCAAGATCCTGGAGGTGTTCCATAAATTTTATTCTGACCTATATAGCACCCCTCCACAGCCACTCGATAACCTAGTTCCTAGATGGTCTGACTATTCCATCCCTAGAAACCAAACACAGAGACATCCTTGAGGCACCTTTTATGGAGGAGTGATCAAGGGCCTACAAACGGGCTCTGCCCTGGACCTGATGGCCTGTTGACCCCCTATTATAAAGCCTTTTCAGACATCCTGGTCTCACACATGACGATATTTTTTAATTCCAAAACACGGGGCAACCCCTTAAGCACACAGCTTAACACCGCATACATTACGGTCATACCAAAATCAGACAAAAACCCAGAAGACGTTGGTAACTACCACCCCATATCCCTAATCAACAACGATCTTAAAATATTAACTAAAATTCGAGCGGATCGCCTCTCCTCATTTATAAGTAGATATATTGACAAGGATCAGGTGGGGTTCATACCTGGCAGACAAGGCCCAGATCAAGTGAGAAGGGCAGTGGACATTGTCTCTATACTGTAATCTAATTGGGAAGGGGGTCCCAAACAACAAGGTTTTCTCCTCGCACTTGATCTGCAGAAGGCCTTCGACTCCGTATCTTGGTCATATCTTCTCCCTGCTGGAGAGATGCCACAATTTATGGGGGTGATACAAGCCCTTTACTCCCATCCCAAGGCCCAAATCACCCTATATCTCCACAGGAAAAATGGAGGGATGGGCGTGCCGCATCTGTACAAATACTACTTGGTCGCTAGACTGGCCCAATTTTCTACAGTTGAGAACCAGACTGGGTTTATATAGAAAGGCAGGCTACCCTCCAATTCACCCTAGACTACCTACTCTGGTGCCCACAAAAACAGAGACCGCCCATTATGTCACCCTCCCTCTCTCATTCTTACGCCCTCTGGTATAGCATCCGTAATCTTCCAGCCCTGGTATCCAAGGGGCAACCTCTAGCCCACATAAACCACAATCCAAACTTCTCTCCTAGAATGAATATTAGAGCCTTCAAATGGTGGCTAGACAAAGGACTGTACCGCATAGGACACTACTTCGCAGCAAGGGGCCCACTCACCCTGGGTCACTGTGTGAACAACCTAGACCTTACAGATTTCTAAAAATTCAGATTCAGTCAGATCTCACACTTTATACGCAAAATCTGGATGAAAAAACTTCTCCCCCCCAAATTTACGGACTATGAGCTCTGGTGTGAGCAGGCCATGGGGCAAAGGGGAGGCATCTCAGTCATCTACTCGTCACTCACACGACCGACAGAAAAATCTTCATATATGACATTTTGGGAGGCCGACCTTCAACACGAATGGGACCTGGAGGGCTGGCAGGCGGCCTACTCTAAAGCATTCCGGGGTATTCTGAACAAATCGCTGATGGAAGCAAATTTATTAGTACTAATGAGGTGGTACATGACTCCCACCAGGCTTGCAGCCATATACCCATCAACAGATCCCAGTTGCTTCAGGGGCTGCCAACTCCTGGGCTTGATGGTGCACGTCTGGTGGGAATGTCTCAGAATCAGGCCAGTCTGGAAGAGAATATTTAACCTCATTTACAAGGTCACTAAGTGCTCGATCCCCAGGTCTGCACCTGTAGCCCTCCTTAAGGCCCATATCCCACACATTTCCAAACCCAATCAAAAGTTGATTCACTTCATGCTACTGGGGGCAAAACTCACCATCGCTAGAGCATGGAAACAGCCAAAGATACCCTTTGTAGCTATACAGCGCAAGATCTCATGGATATTGGGCCAGGAAAAATTAGCTAGTATCCTATCAGACACGACATACAACTTTGAAACAATGTGGGAACTTTGGGCAGCTTATAGTGGAATTCCCCTCATTGCTGGGGTTCACCCGGATCTCCCTCAAACCTCCAGCTAAAGAAAGGCATGTGCTCCTTACCCTTTCGCTCTGCTCATTCCCCCTCCCTCACCTCTTATTCCCCCTCTATTTCTTTCATCTTTTATAGTCCGGTTCGATTTAAGGGTTCCTTCACATTCTGGTTGTTATAGAGCCAAATGGGCAACACAGAGGGCCTGGTTGCGCAGGTGACACTGCACCTGTGTCAAGAAGGTGCCTTCTTAGGCTTAACCTACCTCCTGGCTAGACCAACTTAGGGCGAGGGGCAGTGGAAGGGGGGGCCTGAACGGGGCACAGGATGATCCCGTTAGGGGTGCTTGGGACAGGTTTACCCCCCTTACCCACTGGTTCCCTTAGCCAACATCCCTACCACCATATTGCCTACTAGCCAGGGGTGAAGTCTGCACATTCCTCGACTCAACTTACTGTATGGCTATGTTACACTTCCTGATTCCTTGTTTTATTCAAACCTGTTTATGATATTGTGTTTCTGGCCTTATGTCGGGCCAACTTATTGTTATGCCTAACTTTTGATTTGCTTTGAAAATAAAAAACATATTGAAAGTAAATTAGAAAAAAAAATCCACTTGTTGCAGGCTCTGAACTGCGCAAGTGAGTCTTAGAGCCAGCGAAATAGTGAACTGCTGTGGTTGGCCTCAGATCTGGCAGTGGGGAGTGTGAATAAAAGCCATGCTTGATGTGTGCCATATCACCGCACAGGCATGCACCCAGACCTGCCCTACTGCCTGATCCGAGGCCGGGTTCAGCAGTTCACCATTCAGCTGCCTCCGAATGGCAACAATTGGATTTTTCATGGGCATAGGATTGTTAGATCGACTTCTGTTTAGCGGCAGTAGGCGCAAACGAAACATACACTATACATACACAGACACACACACACACACACACACACACACACACACACACACACACACACACTATACATATATACACATAGACACCAGTGGCTGCTGGTGCTCCAAATTTTTGGGGGGGCTCAAACAAACTGAAAAAAAAACATCAATTGCAGCCACTGTACCCATTAAACGCAGCTACTGTGCCCATCAAACGCAGCTACCGTGCCCATCAATTGCTGCCACTGTGCCCATCAAGCGCAGCCACTGTGCCCATCAAGCGCAGCCACTGTACCCATCAATTGCTGCCAGTGTGCCCATAAATTGCTGCCAGTGTGCCCATCAAATGCTGCCAGTGTGCCCATCAAATGCTGCCAGTGTGCCCATCAAATGCTGCCAGTGTGCCCATCAATTGCCACTACTGTGCCCATCAATTGCCACTACTGTGCCCCATCAAATGCTGTCAGTGTGCCCATCAATTGCCGCTACTGTGCCCCATCAAATGCTGCCAGTGTGCCCATCAATTGCTGCTACTGTGCCCCATCAAATGCTGCCAGTGTGGCCATCAATTGCGGCTACTGTGTCCCATCAAATGCTGCCAGTGTGCCCATAAATTGCCACTACTGTGCCCCATCAAATGCTGCCAGTGTGCCCATCAATTGCCGCAACTGGGCCCCATAAAATGCTACCAGTGTGCATCGCCCAGCACTTACCTGTCTCTCAGCGGGTCAGCAGCGCTGTCCTGCACGCTCCTCGATGTCTTCTTCCATCCTCTCTATCAGGTGACGCTTCAGCCAATCAGGTGAAAGGTAATAGACCCAAGCACCTGATTTGCTGAGAGGCAGTTCAGTGTTAGCAAAGTGAATTCCTTAGCTTTGCTAACAGCGTGCACAGAGAACGCCCAGCATGGCACCAGCTGTTCACCTTTTTGGGTGCCTATTAGAGCCTACGGCTCTAATCAGGTGCGTCCCATAAACACCCTTGCCACTGTAATTCAGGCGCCTGGTGCACGAAAAGGGTCCGGGCACCTGAATAGGGGGTGTCAGCAGTGACCATAGATAGATGTCGGGGCTGGCTTAGCCCTTCCTTCTCTGGGCTGGCTGCTCAGCTGTCTGCTAATTGCCAGCAGTCATCTCTCTCCACAGTTACCCAGCTGTTCCTGATCCTGCTTGTCTGATCTGCTACTTAAAGCTGTCCAGCTCACCTCATCTCACCTCTCTATTTTTATTAATAAACAAGTGTGATTTAATTGTACTTCTGTCTCGGTCTGATTCATGGTTTCTGATACTAGGCGAAGGCCATGAATTTAGAAGATACAGTCAATCAACTTGTTGGTAATATTTTTTCCAGACTGGATGAGCAAGATCACCGCATGAATCAGTTTGCTATAGCATTACAAAACGCTCCTGAGTCACACGGCTCACCTGGAATCCCCCACTGTGGCTGCTCTGGTACGCAGGCCATCGCAGGCCGTCCCTGCTGCTGTGCCAGTCTCTGTGCAGGCACCCACCTTGAGTATTACCTCTATAAGAGGTATGTCTTGTTCTGCTCCGCTTCCCCAGCGATTTGGGGGCGATCCAGTTCAATGCAGAGGGTTTCTCAACCAAGTTGAGATATACTTTGAGATGCTGCCCCAGGCGTTTCCCACAGACAGAAGCAAAGTAGGTTTTGTGATAGTTTTGCTGTCAGAGAGCCTTGGCCTGGGCAAACCCTCTATGGGAGATGCAAAAACCTGTTGTCTTGAGTTACCCTGAGTTTGTGGCCTCCTTTAAAAGGGTATTTGACGTTCTTGCACGCTCCGCTTCTGCTGCCAAATGCCTCATGTCCATCAGAGTACGAGAACTGTTGCCGACTACGCCATTGAATTCCGTACTCTGGCAGCAGAGGTTGCTTGGAACAATGAGGCCCTCGTGGCTGCTTTTTCTCATGGTCTCTCGGATTCCATCAAGGAGACAGCAGCCCGAGATATACCCACTGAGCTGGAGAAGTTGATCTCGTTTGCCATCCTCATTGACTCCAAACTCAGAGAAAGACTTTCTTTTAAGGAGCGCTTGCGGAAGCCTCCTGTACGTTTGCCTCCGAGGTTTGCAGTCCCCACCCGTGCCTCCCTTACCTCCCATGCCTCCTGGTACCGAGTTGGTCAGTGAAGATGAACCCCTGCACTTGGGGTTCACGTGTCTCTCTGCGGATGAGAGAGCCTTTAGGAGGAGGGAGAGATTGTGCCTTTATTCTGGCCAAGCAGGTCACTTTTTGAAGTCTTGTCCTACCCATCCAGGGAATGCCCAAACCTTAAGGTCCTGTCATGGACAGACCTTAGGTGGCGTGGTTTCGTCCCCAGTTATTCAGAAGGATAAGCCTCTGATTTTGGTCACCCTTTTTTGGGCTGAGTCGTCCATCGAGATACAGGCTCTAATCGACTCTGGGGCTGCAGGCCTGTTCATTGATGTTGCATTTGTTTCGCAGCACTCGATTATGCTGCAGCTGCGTGACACTCCACTTGCCATTGAGGCTCTTGACGGGAGACCTTTACAGCCTGCCCATGTGACTCATGAGATGGTTCCATTGTCCATGGCCGTAGGGGCTCTTCACCATGAGATAATCCAATTCCAAGTCATTTCCTCACCCAGATTCCCGCTGGTTATCCTTGGTTACAGAGGCACAACCCCTCTTTTGATTGGCTCCGTGCTGAGGTTCTCTCCTGGTCGCCACAATGCAGTGAGACATGCTTCCTGAAGGTATCCAAGGTCCTGTGCACCTCTTCACTCTCCTCCCTGCTGGAGTAGTACCATGATTTTAGCGATGTCTTTGACAAAGGTCAAGCCGGTAGCTTGCCTCCACGCCGGACTTATGATTGCGCAATTGACCTCCAACCTGGTGCCATACCTCCTCGTGGCTGGGTTTACCCTTTGTCGGTCTTGGAGGATAAGGCCATGGAGGAGTATGTTGCTGACGCACTCTCGAGGTTTCATCTGCAAATCCTCGTCTCCGGCTGGTGCTGGTTTCTTCTTTGTGAAGAAGAAGAGCGGTGAACTGAGACCTTGTAAAGATTATAGGGGTCTCAATTTTGTCACGATTAATAATGCCTACCCGATTCCATTGATTACAGAGTTATTTGACCGCCACAAGGGAGCAACGGTTTTCACGAAGCTTGACTTGAGAGGGGCATACAATCTCGTGCACATTAAGGAGGGCGACAAGTGGAAAACTGCGTTTAATACCAGAACAGGCCATTATGAGTACCTGGTAATGCCTTATGGCCTTTGTAGCGCCTCTGCAGTTTTCCAGGAATTTATTAACCATGTCCTCCGAGATTTGTTGCAGGTATGTGTGGTGCTTTATCTCAATGATATCCTCATATTTTCCAAGTCCCTGGAGAGCCACCACACAGATGTCTGTCATGTGCTTCAGAAACGAAGAGAGAACAATCTCTATTGTAAACTGGAGAAGTGTGAGTTCCATCGTGAACAGGTTACATACCTGGGCTATGTGATTTCCACTGCTGTTTTTTCGATGGACCCAGAGAAAATTTTCGGCAGTCCTACAGAGGCCTCGACCCATGAGTTTATGTCCTTTGCAGCGTTTTCTGGGCTTTGCCAACTACTATCGGAAATTTTTTCATAACTTTTCGTCTCTGGTCAAGAGTCAGGGCTGGTGCAAGGATTTTTGACACCCTAGGCGAAACCTAATTTTGCTGCCCCCCTGGTTCCACCCCTGACTCCACCCCTTTTTCCCTGCCCATGTATGCTCCACCTTTTTAATGAAACGCCCATCAAATTCAGCCTCACCAGCGCCCATCAATGGAGCCTCACTAGCGCCCATCAATGCAGCCTACCAGCGCCCATCAATGCAGCCTACCAGTGCCCATCAATGCAGCCTACCAGTGCCCATCAATGCAGCCTACCAGTACCCATCATTGCAGCCTACCAGTGCCCAGCAATGCAGCCTACCAGCGCCCAGCAATGCAGCCTACCAGCGCCCAGCAATGCAGCCTACCAGTGCCCATCAATGTAGCCTACCAGTGCCCATCAATGCAGCCTACCAGTGCCCATCAATGCAGCTTTACCAGCGGCCATCAAATGCAGCTTTACCAGCGGCCATCAAATGCAGCTTTACCAGTGGCCATCAAATGCAGTCTCACCAGCAGCCATCAAATAATATTTGCTTGCTTCCATTCATTCGGGAGTCGGGACACAGACACAATTCTCTGCCACCCCTGCGCCTCTGACACTATGTGCGAATGGAGCCGCGGCTGCCTGCTGAGACTTAGTTGCTTGCTGCAGAGAGAAGAGAGTGGCTGGTTTGCCTAGTGGTAGCACCGGCCCTGCACAGAGTTGGTCTCCGGAGTCCATTAAGGACTTTGAGACTCAAGTTGATGCTTCTGAGACTGGAGTTGGCGCCCTCCTGTCTCAACGTCCTAACTCTGAGAGCGCTATGCATCCGTGTGGCTACTTTTCCAAGAAATTGTCACCTGAGTGCAATTATCAGATTGGTGACAGAGAGCTGTTGGCGATCATTTTAACCCTGAAAGAATGGAGACATCTCCTTGAAGGTACCACTGTGCCGGTTCTTATTCTTACTGACCATAAGAATCTTACATTATTGTCTGAGGCTAAGCGCCTCTCTCCCAGAAGGGCGCAATGGGCTCTTTTCTTCTCAAGTTTTAATTACATTGTCTCATTCTTTCCCGGTACTCAAAATGTAAGGGCTGATGCCTTGTCACGACAATTTTCCTCCACTTCCAAGTCTGAGTCAGTTCCGGTTCCTGTGATTCCTTCTGATTGTATTCTGGCTACGGTTCGCACCAGTCTTACTTCTCCTTTGGGTGACAAAATTCTTGCTGCTCAGGTCCATGCTCCTCCTGAGAAACCTTGCGACTCCCAGAGAGTCTCCATACTGCCGTGCTCCAGACTTACCATTCTCCCAAGGCAGCTGGCCATCCTGGCAAGAATCAACTCATTTGGGCCATTTCCCAACAATTCTGGTGGCCTATGCTGATGTTACTGCCTTCGTAGCTGCCTGTTCCTTGTGTGCTCAGATAAAGACTCCACGACACCTTCCAGTGGGTCTCCTACAACCCATACCCAATGGAGAGAGGCCCTGGACCCACCTGTCAATGGATTTCATTGTGGAGTTGCCCAACTCCCAAGGCAACACTGTTATCCTTATGGTGGTTGACCGGTTCTCAAAGATGTGTAATTGTATTCCACTTAAGAAGTTGCCTACCTCTAAGGAGCTGGCTTCCATTTTTGGTTGGGATATCTTTCGCTCTCATGGGCTACCCAAGGTTATTGTCTTGGACAGGGGCAGTCAGTTTGTCTCCCGGTTCTGGCGAGCCTTTTGTGCACAGTTGGGAATCCAGCTTGCTTTCTCTCCTGCGTATCACCCGAAGTCTAATGGGGCCGCAGAGCGAGCCAATCAGTTCTTGGAGCAATTCCTATGCTGCTATATTTCTGACCACCATAACAACTGATCAGACCTATTACCATGGGCAGAGTTTGCTCACAACAGTGCCTTGAATTCTGCTTCCCGATTGTCTCGATTTATGGTGAATTATGGTTTCCACCCTTCCATGTTGCCTGACTCGTTTGTTCCGCAGAGTATTCCTGCATTAGAGGAGCATCTCCGTGGTCTTCGTTCCACTTGGATACAAGTCCAGGAGGCTCTGCGTCATGCTAATGATAGGTACAGACTCCATGCTGACCGCAGACGCCTGCCTGCGCCTTCCTACCAGGTTGGGGACAGGGTCTGGCTGTCATCTCGCAACCTCCGGCTTCGTGTTCCCTCACTAAAGTTTGCACCTCGGTTAATTGGGCCTTTCTGTATCCTTCGCAGGATTAACCCAGTGGCTTACGCGTTGGACCTTCCTCCTAGTATGCGCATCTCAAATGTGTTTCAGGTCTCCTTATTGAAACCTTTGGTCTGCAACTGATTTACCACCTGGGTGCCACGTCCTCACCCAATCATGAGGAGTATGAGGTACAATCCACTGTTGACTCCCGTAGGTTCCGTGGGCGCATACAGTACCTGGTGAATTGGAAGGGGTACGGTCCAGAGGAACGCTCCTGGGTTTCATCCTCAGACGTACATGCTCCTGTTCTCCTCCACGAGTTCCATAGACATTTTCCCCTCAAGCCCGGTGGCCCTCTGAGGGAGAGGGGTCATTGAGGAGGGGTTACTGTCAGGGCTGGCTTCTCTGGGCTGGCTGCTCAGCTGTCGGCTAATTGCCAGCTCTCATCTCTCTCCACAGTTACCCATCTGTCCCTGATCCTGCCTACTTAAAGCTGTCCAGCTCACTTCATCTCTGCCTTCGCCTTGGTCACATCACAAGAAACCATCTCCTGCGGTTCTGTTTAAAGACTGGCTTGCTGACATCCCTTCTGGCTCCTTATCCTGCTTGCTGTGCTCCACTTGGATCCCTGACTTCTGGCCTGGCTGATTACCCGATCTGGTTATAGAACTCTGGACTGGCTGACTACTCGATCCGGTTACTGGACTCTGGCCATGCTTTGACTACGTTTACTCTATTTACCTTTTTATTTTTATTAGTAAACAAGTGTATTTAATTGTACTTCTGTCTCGGTCTGGTTCATGGTTTCTGACAATAGATTCATGCAATGCATGAATCTATCTATGGTGATAGAGAGGTGCCAGGAGAGAGGGGGCAGTGCTCATGCACCCCTTATGGACGCACTGCCACTGATAGACACACAGTATACATAAACACATAGACATAGACACACAGTATACATATATACACATAGACACACAGTATACATATATAAACATAGACACAGTATACATATATACACACAGACACACACACACACCATACATATATACATACACACACACACCAGCACTTTTCATCCAAAAATCAGCCTAAAAGAAACACCCTGCTGCCCCATCTCCTGGCATGCTGGGACTTGTAGTGTCCCAGCAGCTCACAGACACTTTAGGTGGTAATGCAGGAGAGGAGGGGGCTGTGTCTATGTATTGGTGGGCAGGTAATGAGTAGGCAGGGTAGCAGAGATTGGGGGAGAAGTTCAGAACATCCTTCCTCCAGAAGCATGGCACTTCTCACACAGAAAATCGATCTAACGGCTTCAGAGTAGGGAGGAGCCCTGCTAGAGGAAAAACACATCCTCCCCCTCCCTCCTGCTCACCAGGGTAAGACACTGACAAAATTACAATCAGTTCAGCTCAGCAAGCTTACCTTCCAGCAGGTTGCAGCCCTTCCCACACTGCCGCGGTGAGGAAGGGGGCATGTTCACTGTGTTCCCATTGGCTGAGGAGGCATTACAGAGGCAGGGCAGCTATAGCCTCATTTTTTTTTACAGCAAAATTATGTCGGCAAGGGACATTTCAGGGACAGATGTAAAAAAAAAACACAGATTTTTACATACTGTCCCTGCTTTTAGTGAGGCTGGCCACTCTGATGGGGCCCCCTAGTGGCATGGGGACTGAGTGCCCGAATGGTCAGTCCGCCCCTGGCCCTAACTCTACAAAGTCACTATCAACATTAAGGTGATCTCTCTTAATGCACATGGACTTAACAGCCCATTTAAAAAAGGAAGATCTTTTTTCTTTTTTTTTCAAATATACATTTTATTAATCTCCAAACATGGGGCGTGAACACTGTGGTACAAACATAGGTGCAAGTATTATCATGCTCATATCAAATATATCAGAGAAAATGCATACACTGCAGAGTACAGTTTAACAGTTAGTGGTGAGCGTCTGAGTTAGTGTAGTCTCACAACTAGGCACCTTTATGTCATAGAGAAAATAAAAACCGTTAATTTGAAGAATAACATTTTGGGGTATACCCTCCCAACTTTTCACCTTTTGCTGAGTGGGTGGGGGACGGTGGTCAACCTGGAGAGTATGGTTGGGAGTACAAGGAGGGGAGGGAGAGGCAGGTAGGAAAGGTGGGAGGAGGGGAGAGAGGGGAGAGTCATAGAAAGTGTAGAAGGACTGAGAAGCAGAGAAAGAGTAAGAAAGAAGAAAGAAACAAAAGAAACGAAACAGAGACACGGCGGTAGCAAGTGACCACTAAGTTATCTGAAAAAGAAGGGGGGTGGGCCCCGCTATGGCCCCAGTAGGCGCTGTCCCTCAGCTGAGTAAATGAAGACATTCCAGATATCCCAAGTCTTCTTGTGGGCCTCCTGTTTGTGTTGTGCAGTTAGGATCAAGTCCTCCATTTTCTTAACCTCTTCCACCTTCCGCAGCCAATGCGCTGCAGTCGGGGGGATTGTTGCTTCCATCGCAAGGGGATACATGCTTTTGCTGCATTAAGTAAGTGCCTCAGTAATGACTTTTTGTAGGTATTAGTGGGGATTTTGGAATGGTGTAGGAGGAAGAATGCCGTGTCGTCAGGGATGACATATTCCATAATTTTTTGGGAAATACGACGGACCTCTCCCCAGAACTCTTTCAATCTAGGGCAGGACCAGAAGATGTGAAGTAGCGTTCCCTCCCCCTTCGCACAGCGCCAGCACTGATTTGAGGTCGAGGGAAAGCACCTCTGTAGTCTGAAGGGTGTTAGATACCACCGTGTAAGTAATTGAAATTTGTTTCCTGCGCCTTTGTGCAGCGGGAGGACTTGAGAGTGAATGAAATGATACGTTGTGTCTGCTTTGTTGTAAACTTACATTTCAGGTCCCTTTCCCATTTGGCGAGGCATGGCAAGTGTGGCTGTTCCTTTGGTGTATTGAGCATAGAATATGTTTGAGATAAAATGTGGGTCAAGGGTCCCGTGCCAGAACACAGGTCTTCGAACGTCGTTTGCGCACTTTTATCTCCCGGCCCACTTCCCACAGCTCCGCTGTGTGAAACCTTTTTAGCACATCTTCAGCCAATCACACTGTTGCAATTTGCAATCTCAGCCACAAGCAGATAAAGTGTGGCAAAAACGCCAGCCATTTGGGTACCACATTCTTGACAAGGAATTTCACCTCCCACCACTCAGACCATTGGCAAGAGCACCTGAAAGCCGCACACAAGGGATACAATCCTCCGCACTCCTTACCTCTCATGTCTAACCACGCTATAGCTCAAGACCTCTCAGCAGTCTCCACTAACAGGGATGATGGTATAGCAAAGGGTGTCACAGGTCCTTGCAACACTTCTGCCAGCAGAACACCACCAGCTGTAAAGTATAGCAGGCACATTTCTTTGCCCCAGCTGCTGCAGCACAACAAAAAATACACTCCCTGACACCCATATGCCCATAGTTTATATTCCAGCTTTACAACTCCCGCCTTTCCATCTAATGAATTCTGCCCCCTTCCATGAATTTGCAGAATGTGCTGTACCACAATAGCAGGTTCCCAGTCGCCATTTCTTTGCATGCAAGGCCATTCCAGCTCTGTACCATCACACGGAAGGCAATGTTTTGGCATTATTGGGCAAGGCAGTCAGCCACAAGGTCCACCTTATTTCTGACACAGGGTCTATCAAGCATGGTTAGGGATGATATATTTTGTTCACAGCAATCTGGGGTAACTGCTTGCAACTAGGAAAGATGCAGGACAGGGCTCATTGCTGGTCCTTGTTTTGCCACCATGTCTCCATACAACTGGTTGTAATGATGTGAGATCTGTCAGCTCCTCCCCCTCCTCCTTCATGCCCTCCTCTGCTGGATTGTCCTATGAACCACCAGTACCCCCTAAGCATTTAAGGGGCCATTTAAAGAGTCAGGTTAGGAGATGTCATTGCAGTGATCCAGCTGGTTTGTCAAGGGGACAAGAGTCACACTGGTGCAGAGATTCCTTAAGCTTTGCAGGGGCAGGCCCAGAGGTGGTTTGTGCCACGGAAACTTGAGCCAGGAATAGTTCTGGGAGATAATGGCACTATCTTTCTGTCTGCCCTTCGACAGGGAACAATGACACATGTGCAATGCCTGGCACATGTCCTCAATTTGGTGGTGCAGCATTTCTTAAACAGGTACCCAGGTTTGCAAGATCTTCTAAAGCAGGGCAGAAGAGTATGTAGCCATTTCAGGTGGTCAAAGGCAACCGATGCCTGATTTGTGACATGCACACCAGGTGAAACTCAACTTTGGCAATGCTGCAGCAGCTGCACATGCAGCAGAGGGCCATCAACAAGTACCTGTGTGAGTGTGTCACAAGGACAGGCTCAGGGCACCTTGGCTTTTTTCCCCACACCAATGCCTGCTGATCGAGGATGCATGCAATGTACTGTCACCATTTGAGGAGGTGACAAGGATGGTAAACCGTGACATGCATGTATCAGTGACACAATCCCTCTTGTTTTCCTGCTGGAGCATACTCTGCATGGCATTATGGACAGGGCACTTGAGGCAGAGCAGGAGAGAGAGGAGGACTGCTTTTCCTTTTAAGGCCCGCTTTATGCAGACACAATTCTTGTGATGCCACAGAAAGCACAAGAGGAGAGGGAGGAGGAGAAGGATTCTGGCAGTTTTTGGAGACATTGGAGCAGAAGAAGACATACATCCAACCTTAAGATATGGTTTTCAGTCCCCAGAAACCTTGGGAATAGTATGTGGCATGGAGGAGGCAGTTCCAGATACTGTAATCCTCAGTGATTCCAAGGACGCTTCTCATGCCTCCGCAAACTTGCAATGCATGGGCTACCTTATTCTTCAAAGCCTGCGAAAGGACCCAAAAATGTGTGGCATCAAGGATAAGGATCATTATTGGTTGACAACCCTCCTTGACCACCGTTACAAGGGGAAAGTCTCAGAACTCATCCCGTCCTCACAGAGGTAGTAGAGGATGAAATATCTTGAAGACACCTTAAAGAGAAGTTTATGTAATGCCTTTCCAGCCTCTGGTAGGTTACAGTCTCATGGAAAAGCTACTTTTGAGGCTTTGGTTAGTTTAAGGAATAGCAGTGGAGAAGTGGGTCCCCTCAGTGATGCATTTCAAAAAAATTTAGTCCTTGGCACCCTGGGCTGTAAGCTTCTGCATCAAATGGTGGAAGATTATCTAGGGGCGAAAACAGACATGGAGAGCTTTCCAGTAGATGGTCTACTGGGTATCTGGTTTTCTGAGAAAAGACCATTGGCCAGAACTTGCCCAGAATGCAGTTAAACTGCTGGGCTACCCTGCATCCCACGTGCTTTTCAAAAAGGCATTTAGTTCTGCCAGAGGTTTTGTGACAGATAAATAAGCACATCTGTCCACAAACGTCGTTGACCGCCTGGCATTTGTAAAAATGGATCAGCCCTGAATTAGCAGCAGCTATCAAGTCCCTGATGCCGATGTGCTGATTAAGTGTTATTGGGATCTCAAATTTCTACAAGACTGTCTAGGCTGCCTAGCTTTGTGGGTGTTAATTTTAACTTGAAGTAATTTTTTGGTATAAGTTTCATGGGCATGGCTCACCTGTTTGACAGGTGCATCAATTTTTTTTTATTTTTTTTTTAAAACAAGGCCAATTCTTGCTTTCATCAAGACTACCTCTAGAAGGTTACGGGGTGAAGGTACCAATAACACCCAAAGACCAATTTATCCGCAACTGTTTGACAGGGGCATCAAATTATAATTTTTTTACAGAAAGGCCAATTCTTGCTTTCATCAAGACTACCTCTACAAGTTTACAGGATGAAGGCACCAACAACACCCAAAGACCAATTAGAATTTACCTGTTTGACATGGGCGTTACATTTCAACTTTTTACAGCAAGGCCAATTCTTGCTTTCACCAAGAGTACCTCTAGCAGGTTACAGGGTGAAGGTACCAACAACACCCAAAGACCATTTTTTTACGCAACTGTGTGACAGGGGCATTATATTTCAATTTTTTTACAGCAAGGCCAATTCTTCATGCTTTTATCAAGACTACCTTTAGAAGGTTATGGGGTGAAGGCACCAACACCACCCCAAGACCACCAAGTACACCTGAAGACGAATTTTTTCCACAACTGTGAGACAGGGCATCAACATTATTTTTTTACAGCATAGCCAATTCTTGCTTTCATGAAGACTACCTCTAGAAATGTATAGGGTTAAGGGTAAAGAGTACCTCTAGAAGGTTGCAGAGTGAAAGCACCAACACCCAAAAACTAATTTTTCTGCAACTGTGTGACAGGGGCATCCAATTACATTTTTTTATAGCAAGGCCAATTCTTACTTTTATCAAGATTACCTCTAGAATGCAATAAGGGGAAAGGCACCAACACCCAAAGACCAATTGTTCCACAACTGTGTGACAGGGCGGTCTGCTGGGGAAAATTGTATGAAGATGTTTTAGATGTATTTTTGTCATAAGAGTCCCCCAGTTTTCGTTCTGTCACAGCCTGCTCTAAAGAGCTGACTGGGGCAGACTCACGCCGGTTGAGACCTGTTAAGTAATGGATAACTTCCTGGGATTGGAAAGAGATGTTTGCAGAGTGGGAATGTGTCAGCCGGTGAAGGGGCCCCTGTGCATTGCACAGACGTTCGTCCGGGGGGCATATGTTTGCTCTGCAGGGGTCTGTTGTGTGCAGATGTGCGCTCATTGTCTCTGCTGTGTCTGATCAGCACATGCTGGGATTGGCAGCATACATCTGCAGATAACAATTCCATCCACAAGGAAGGTAGCATAATCCAGGTACACATTGTTCTTTTCAAGCGATGTGTACTAAGGATTACTATCAACAGAATTGTCAGTTGTGCATGCCAGTTTGCTAAGCCTAGTTGAAAGTATACAGGTCTGTGATTGGTTCTTTTGAAGGACAACAAATGTCTTTATTGGCTGTCTGTGAAGACGCCACCACCTTCTCCATTGTATTGTTTCAAATCCTTATATGGTCAGTCAATTTCCTGTGAGGTCACAATCCTTTGTAATTCCTTTTGTAATTCTGTGAATAAAAGAAGGAAGCTGGCTCATTTTAGAGGGCCGATGCTGAGATGATGACGTGAGACTTGTGGTAATGTCTGTTTATGGGGATCCAGGGAGACATACGATCGGCGGGCGCATTATATCATAAGATTAAAAGGTGCTTATTAGCGCAAGAGTGTGGTGAAATATCCACGACAGTTAAGATGGCGGGCCAGGTATTTACCGGGCAAACATAGCTTTCCCTCTTCACAGGCAGAGAAAAGGGGAGAACAGAGCCCAGTCCAGGACATGTTTGTTGTCCTGAGACAAAAGGGGTACGTTTTCTCTGCCTGATGCGTTGGGGAAACTCAGCTTTGCGAAAAGAACACATTTTTTGAATTTTGGTATAATGCTGGAATTTTGATCGTATGTCTGTGTGTGTGTATATATGAATGTGTGTGTGTGAGATTTGGATTTGCCGCCCGAGTGTATGTGTAATCAGCGTACAATGTTGTTAGTGTCCGAGCAGACTGTGTAACTATATGTTGTAGATATTTGTGATGTATATGGGAAATGGATGAACTGTGATTTTTACCTTTAAGACCAAGACACAAGTCCCCATAAGTGTAAAAATATTTTTAAATTGTTTGGTTTTAAGTTGAAAAACCTGTTTCTATGTATTGTTGGGACACAATATACACAATTACACCCTGTGGGGGGTCTCAGGCTTCTAGCTAAGAACATGGGGGGAGTTCTGTTGACTTCCTAACTCTCAGAGCCAAATATTGTGTTTGGGACAAGAGTGTATGGTTATTTCATGTTTTATGTAACTTTGGCATTTTTGGATATATTACATGGTTACATGGTTGCATGGGTGGTGGGGTTGAGTGGAGACACCAGTCCATCCAGTTTGACCTGAGTGAGTGTGTGTGTGTCTGCAGTTTGTCCCTGTGCATTGTGTCTCATTAAGATGCTTTTATGTGTTTAAGGTCCTATATAGCACCATTGGTTTGCACAGGGCCCTGCACATGCATCACATGCTCACATTGGTCCCTGCCCTCAGGGAGCCCGCAGTCCTGGGTCCCCGGCTTGCATTCATATACTAGGCCCAATTTATGACAGAGGCCTGTTGCCCTATCAGCATGTCTTGGAGTGTGGAAGGAAACCGAAGTGCCCGGAGGAGACCCACACAGGCACAGGGAGAGCATGCAGAGACCAGGCAGGTAGTGTTGTGGTTGAGATTCAAACCAGCAGCTTTTTTTGCTGCCGGACGGAAGTGCTAACCACTACACCACTGTGCCACCCAATATTGTTTAGTTTAATATGCCTATATTTTAGTATATACCCTAATTGACATAGCCTAAAGTGTTTGTCTAGGGATAAGTGTTAATATTGGTGTCTCAATTGTATGGTCAGTTTTTGTAGGGAGAAATCCTGGTTTTTTGTTGGTTTTCATTTGTTCATGTCTGTATTTCATCCACCATTTTGCCGTTGACCGATTTTCAATTACTGCAACTGCCTTTTTGTTTCTGCTAATTTTAGCCCCGAGCAAAATCTTGTACTGAATTCCATTTCCAGTAGAATCATTTAGGTCTTTATTCCAGTTGTTTTAGAAAAGTTTATGTTTCTTGTTTGGGTGGAATTGCTATTTTGGTTTATAGAGGCGCAGTTTAAGGCACCGCTTCCTTTTAAGTGAATTCAATCTTTTCAGTTTTTATACTCTTAAAACGGTGTGTATTGTTTTTGATTGTTTGTGGCCTGCAGTGGAAGGGAAAGGCTTTGATTGACCTTTTTCAGCCGTCTTTTTGCAGGAGTTTCAGTTTTGGCTTTTGTTGCACTGTTGTGTGGTATTCTGGTTTTAAAACTTGTGGTTCGACTTCCCAGGGGATATGTGAGTCATGGGAGATTGCAATATGGGGGTTTATTCCACCCACTTCTGGAAAAAAAGTTTTTTTATTTGCTGATGTTAGCCATAGATTTTTCTAATGTCTTGATAGACAAAATATGAAGCTATTCAAGGCTTTCCCTCCCCTCCCTCTTCCTGTTCAGGTGTGCAACAGGAAGTTGATGGGAGGGGCCTGGGATCTTTTGACTAAGGACAACATAATTTAGATTTTTAATTAAATTAAGTTTATATTGTAATACAATTTTAGGGAGGCATTCAAGTTATTGTAATATCGAGGTACAGAGAGAAGCCATAATATTTGTTTTGAATAGTGGAGGATTTCATGGTGTTTTGTAGTTTGTCTGACAACACATTTATGGGGCTGCTGATAACCGGTAGTAGAGCATGTAAATGTGAGGATTAGTACGCTAGCACACCGGGAGGCCGTGTATAATAATCGGAGAACGCCGGGTGGCAGTACTGTAAAAATTAGTCACTAGGCAGTACTGATCCGAAAATTAGTGCAAGTGTGCCCTGGACACAGGAACACTTCATAAGCAATTTGAATCGTCATGGGTAATGTTGTCCATCCATGCGTTGGAGATAAAAAAATGAGGCTCCGGGGCGTGGCCTGCAGCGGAACCGAATGGAAGCCTGATTCCTGAGCTCCAGCTTCCTCGCTCAACAAACGGCACACAGCGGCTAAAAAGACCCCGTTTTCGGTCCCTACACCTGGCGTTCCGGTCGTGGCTCACCACCGGAACATGATGGGCAAGATAAAAGGCTTTTCTAAGCCCCAACGGATGACGGACTTCTTCTCACAACCGCATCATGGAGGTAGGCAAAATGGCGCCGGCCCGCCGCCCACACTACCTAATGCAGGGAAACCTAAACATCACTCTGTCACCTCATCCCCAGCAAATAATGCTTCCTATAGCGGCCAACCCCCCCCCCCCCCCCATCACCCTCCCCATCAGGGAGCCCAGCAAAAGCCAAAATAAAGCTGGATGGCAATGGATGCAGCCTAGCACTGAGCCCAGTGATAGACTCAGAGGATGACACAAGAGAGCTCCATGACTCCATTACTAATTACCCCACCACTAATCAGCCTGTACTGGACACTGTACTTAAAGATATGTTGGTTTCTCTGAGGAGCACACTTCAGGCTGACATGATGAGCTGTATGCATAGATTCAGTGGAGAATTGAATGCAGTAGAGTCCAGAGTTGAGCATATAGAAGACAAGATGGGGGAGTTTGCTTCCACCATAAATGACTTGGTGGACGCGCATGAAGAGAAGGATGAGGAATCAGCCAGGGTGAGGAACAAGCTGGCAGACATTGAGGACAGATCCAGGAGGAACAACCTCAAGATTAGGGGGATCCCCGAATCAGTTCAGCCACAAGACCTACGCTCATATGCGACTGATCTTTTTACATCTCTCCTGCCTGATCTTTCCATCATGGAAATCACCATTGACAGGATACACCGCCTGCCCAAGCCCACGCACCTACCAGAAAAAATCCCCAGAGATGTGATTTTCCGTATGCATTTCTACCATGCAAAAGAGCAGCTCATGCAGCAAATGAGAAAACAGGAGCTCATCCCACCCCAATATCAGCACCTACAGTTCTATGCTGATCTCTCTCAGCACACATTACAAAAAAGAAGGAACCTAAATACTATAACGAAGGTTCTGAGGAACCACAGCATTTCCTACCGGTGGGGTTACCCCACCAAAATCACGATCACTAAACAGGATCAAAACATATGTTGTGGATTCCCTGGAAAAAGGCATGTCCCTACTGAAAGAATGGAAAATTCTTCCAGACACTAGCGATGACAACACAGGATCCAACAACCGACGCTCAACCAGCCCAGACTGGCAGAAAGCAACACAAAAGAACGCCAGATCACACATGTGAAAAATAATATTACGAGGTCTTTAATTATCCTCAGCGGGGAGCTGGAACACCCGCTAGGCCTGTACTTTTCACCCCAGAATTCTGAGCAGCAGATGCTGCACACGGGTACTAGCCACCCTAATCCTATGGTTTGTTATACCAAGTTAAAATGGTATTGTACAAGTTTTTTCTCTGACTTTTGGCTTTCTTTTCTTTTTCTACTTTTATTTTTGTTCTCGGAGCCTCAAGCTTGCTGTCTACGTCCGGAATACGGTGCATCATCAAGCTCTCATCCTCACGACACTCTACAAGAGGGGACGCTCAACCGATACACCTTACCCAGCGGTAACAGTGAGTACGCATTCCATGCATTAATCACACCACTACCTTTGATCTCCATAAGAAGTGTCACAAATAAAAACATCACCACTTTTACCTTTTTCCATGGCGATACACTTTTTGTCAATTAACACTAAAGGGCTTAACCACCCCGTTAAAAGAAAATCGCTATGGAAAAAAATCACTTACAAATGGGTCTGACATCCTATGCGCCCAAGAAACCCACTTCTGCCAAACAGCAGCACCAGTATGTAAACACACAAATTTTCCTCACATCTTTGTTGCCAATGCAAGCTCAAAAACAAGAGGTGTCATGACAGCGATTAAAGACACAGTAGCATTTACCCTACACTTGGAAATTGCTGACCCTCAGGGACGCTATTTAATTCTAATCTGCGACATCAATCAAGTCACTTATACCATCGTGAATATATATGCACCCAACAAACACCAGATCCGCTTCCTACACAAGCTTTTGAAAAAAATAAATGCACACAAAAAGGGATCGCTAGTGATATGCGGGGACTTCAATATAGCACCTGACCCATCCATTGACACCACATCTAAAGCAACTCGACTATCTACCCCCCTCTGCAACACCCTGCACCACGAAGATCTTTTTGATGTATGGAGATGCTTGCATACAGGAGAAAGAGACTTTACATTTTTTTCCATCCCTCACCATACATATATGAGGATTGACTTATTTCGGGTTGACCAAACACTATCCAAATCTGTATCATCCTCCATCAATACGATAACGTGGTCAGACCACGCTTCGATCACCCTCTCCTTGAAGGACACATCTGTTGTTCAATCAATCCCTCTTTGGAGAGTCAACACATACCTCATGCAGCAACCTGAAAACAGGAAAATCATTGAAGAACAATTGGAGGAATTTTTCTCAATTAACAGTCCCTCAGTGCATAACCGATTCACGCTCTGGAATGCTCACAAAGCATTTATTAGAGGAATTTTTATTAAAATTGGGGCAAGGGCGAGGAGGCAGCAACAGAAAAAACTACGCGAAATCACAAACGAAATATCTGACCTAGAATCCAAAAACAAACAAACGACATCCCCAACATTGACCTCCAAACTACATAGACTACGACATGAACTTAGACTCCTCCTACTAGACTCATTTGAAAAACAGACTAAGAGACTCAAAATGACGTATTACGCACAGGGAAATAGGGCTGGGAAATTATTAGCACACCAACTTAAAGGACATAGGAGCAAGACGAAAATCCCCTATTTACTACACCCCACAAGTAAAGCTAAAATGCAACACCCCCAGGAAATTGCAAACGCCTTCAGCGATTACTACAGCGCCCTCTATAACCTGAAAGATGACGCCGACACTACTCAGCCCTCCCCCACACTAATAAATGACTTCCTTCAACAAGTGTCCCTACCTACACTCTCCCAAAAACACATTGACAGCCTCAGTGCACCCTTTACAGATGACGAGATACTCAAGACAATTAACTCCTTACCCAACTCTAAATCCCCCGGACCGGACGGTTTCTCAGGAGAATACTATCAAACATTTAATCTAACACTGCTGCCCCATCTGACTGAAGTATTTAACGCAGCCGCAGCCTCCTCTTCCTTCCCACCAGAAATGCTAAATGCAATTATAGTGACGTTGCCGAAGCCAGGAAAGAGTCCAGATACCCCAGCCAACTTCCGACCCATATCATTGTTAAATACAGACTTAAAACTATACGCCAAAACATTAGCAAATCGCCTAATTGACATCCTTCCCTATTTAATCCACCCAGATCAAGCAGGTTTTACAAAGGGGCGCCAAACTTCTGATGCTACAAGGAGATTAACAAATATTATACACCTTGCCAGTACCAGTCGGGGGCCTTCTCTGCTCCTAGCTTTGGATGCGGAGAAGGCCTTCGACAGGGTCCATTGGGGATATCTGAGCTCAGTACTAGGCAAATTTGGATTCTCCGGAAAAATTCTACAGGCCATAATGCCATTATACTCAAAACCCTCGGCTAGGGTCTACACCTCCGGAGTACTTTCCAGCCCCTTCAATATCACTAATGGAACCCGTCAAGGGTGCCCTCTGTCCCCTCTAATTTTTAATCTAATATTAGAACCTTTGGCAGTCTATATTAGATCCCACCCTAACATACAAGGCTTCCAAACCCACAACTCTGAACATGTGATTAGTCTATTCGCTGATGACATTATATTAATGCTTACAAATCCAGCGAACTCCCTGGCTTCGGTACACGACACCCTGTTAATGTTTAATAAATTGTCTTACTACAAAGTGAATGCGGGGAAATCCTATATACTAGGAATGGGAGTGGACGATATACTGAAAAATTATCTCAGCTCACGGTTTCCATACAAGTGGAGTGACGATGGCATAAAGTACTTAGGTATTACATTGACAGCTTCGACAAAAAATCTGTACTCAAGCAATTACATCTCTTTCTTATCTTCTCTACCCGCAAGACTCCAGGAACTAAACAAAGTAGAACTGCTCTGGTCAGGCCGACTGGCAGCAGTTAAAATGATGATACTTCCTCAACTGATCTATCTTTTTAGATCACTCCCCATTCCAGTCCCCAAGAATTATTTTACCAAAGTCCAATCCATACTGAACAACTTCTTGTGGAAAGAAAAAAAGCCAGGTGGGCCTTTAAAAACTCAATAGCCACTAGGTTGGCGGGAGGGGTAGGCAACATCCAAATCAGAGACTACTATGTTGCTTCTATATTAGCACAATTGAGAACCAGGTTCCCCGGGTCACCCACAACTAGATGGCATGAACTGGAAGAAAGTCAGATCCCCAGCCACAATCTATACAACTACCTATTAGCCAGCACCTCCAACCCCACTCGAAATGCGCTCTTAGCACCTTCCATAGAAGCTTCCCTACAGGCCTGGAAAATACTAGTAAATCAAACGGCTACATCACCATCTTCCCCATTTGCCGTTCCCAATTACTTGTCTATATGAATTCATTCCTAACTTACGATTATCACACTGGATAGCAAACGGTATCAAAACCCTGGACGACATAATGATAGGACCAGCAATTAAAACATTTCGAGCATTACAAATTGAATACGGCTTGGAGGAATCTGATCGTTACAGGTACCTCCAAATCGCACATCTTCTTCACTCTAATCCTCCCCAGCCCATTCAGCTCCCCTGGAAGATAATCTTATACCTCACTAAACCCTCCACTAACGTAAAAGGCATCGCCCTGTTTTACAACTCCCTAAATGACAAAACAACATTCGTTAAGAATTCAAATATTGAAGCCTGGGAAAGAGATCTGGGGAAAAACTTTTCCTCAGACCAATGGAGTATAGCACTCCGGACAACTTACACCAAGTGCATAAGCTTGTGGGAACGAACACAAAAAATCACACTGAGATGGTACCTTACCCCACATAGGATCTCCAAGTTTGACCCTAACACTTCCCCGCTGTGTTGGAGGGGATGCAATAACTCAGGCACCTTATTCCATATACTCTGGGAATGCCCGAAGCTACGTACACTTTGGGAACAAATATTTTGCTTAATATCACAAATTACCAATACGCTCATACCTGCCACACCAGAATTAGCCATCCTATCGCTGGGCATAGAATTAGTCCCTAGAGATACTAGGATGATTATCTCCCATATCCTGCTGAGCACTAGACTAGTTATAACAAGACACTGGAAGGACCACACAACCCCTCCATTGAGAGAAATCCTAATGACAACTGATACACATGCCCCATACGAAACTATGTTCGCCTCAACCCAGAGTAAACTACTCACTGCACGAGACACGTGGAACCGTGGGCTGACTGGTACACCACAACCAAACTACTTGATTAATACTGATATTGAAAAGAAGTATGTATAGCAGGCATGAACAACTCCAATACTATTTATTATTTATTATTTATCTTTTTCTTTCTTTCTTCTCTTATTCCTTTGCTTTTTTTGTTAATCTCTACTACTTAGCTACTTCTCCTAGCGTTTTACTTAAAAATGCTAGAGTTGAAACAAAGTCTACACCGCCCAAAGCGGTCATACTCAAACACAATTGGTGAGTACTATCTGAATAGCAACGTAGGGGGTCCTTTTTACTTTCTAACAGGGGCGGGGCCCTCCCCCAGGGCACAGCTAGATCCCGAGAGGGGTGCCAGGGGGGAGACTATCCGCTCCTAGCAACGTTCCCACCAACTAAAAGGGACCTCCACGTGAAAAACTATATACGTGAAAAATCATATGCGTGAAGGATTGTAAGCGTGAAATGCAGAATAACACAGCAAGGATCGCTGATATATGTTAATTGTACGCCTCACTATAATATTGTGTTTTAATATCTTGGACACAAGCACTGTCTATTTGTATTACTTATTTTTCATGTTACTTTGTTAAAAAAATAATAAATTATTGAAACAAAAAAATGAGGCTCCACACCAGTAGGGATGAGCCGAACACCCCCGGGTTCGGTTTGCACCAGAACCCGCGAACTGACCTAAAGTTCGTTCGAACATTAGAACCCTATTAATTACAATGGATGCGAACGTTCGAAATCAAAAGTGCTAATTTTAAAGGCTAATATGCATGTTATTGTCATAAAAAGTGTTTGGGGACCTGGGTCCTGCCCCAGGGGACATGTATCGATGCAATTTTTTTTTTTTTTTTAAACGGACGTTTTTTCAGGAGCAGTGAATTTAATAATGCTTAAAGTGAAACAATAAAAGTGTAATATTCCTTTAAATTTCGTACCTGGGGGGTGTCTATAGTATGCCTGTGAAGGGGCGCATGTTTCCTGTGCTTAGAACTGTCCCTGCACAAAGTGTCATTTTTGCAGGAAAAAAAGCTATTTAAAATTACTCGCGGCTAATGAATTGACGGCTCCCGTAATACAGAGAACAGTCATTCATTGAAAGTCATTGATAAAAAAAAAGTAATTGATTAAAAAAAAATATAAAAAAAAAAAGCGTGGGGGTCCCCCCAAATTCAATTACCAGGCCCTTTAGGTCTGCTATGGATATTAAGGGGAACCTTGGCCAAAAAAAAAAAAAAAAAATGGCGTGGGGTCCCCCTCAAAATCCATACCAGACCCTTATCCGAGCACGCAACCTGGCAGGCCGCAGGAAAAGAGGGGGGGCGAGAGCCTCCCTCCTGAACCGTACCAGGCCACATGCCCTTAACATTGGGAGGGTGCTTTGGGCTCCCCCCAAAGCACCTTGTCCCCATGTTGATGAGGACAAGGGCCTCGTCCCCACAACCCTGGCCATTGGTTGTGGGGGTCTGCGGGCGGGGGGCTTATCAGAATCTGTAAGTCCCCTTTAACAAGGGGACCCCCAGATCCTACCCCCCCTGTGTGAAATGGTAAGGGGGTACAAAAGCACCCCTACCATTTCACCAAAAAAGTGACAAAAATTGTAAAAATGACAGGAGACGGTCTTTGACAATTCCTTTATTAAAATCTTCTTTCTTCTGGTCTTCCTTCTTCCTTTCTTCATCCTTCGGTTTCTTCATCTTCTCCTTCCGGCATCTTCTTCCATCTTCTTCTTCCTCCGATCAGCTTCTTCTTGCTATGGTCTTCTCGTCCAGCATCTTCTTCCATGGCGTCGGTGTCTCTTCTGGGCCGCTCCGCGCAATGAGAGACTCCCACTGTGTGAGTCACCTGGTGACCCCGCCCCCCTCTAACGTCATGGGGAAAGCCATAGGGAATTCCCTGTGCGTCAGATTCCATATTTTACCAATAAAGGCTTTTGAATTTTTCTTGGAGTGCGGCCGTTCAGAGTCCTTAATTTGCATCTTCATCAGCTTGTGCCGTGCCTGCACCTGGGTTCTCTAACCATAGGAACAGCTGTGGGATTGAGTTTGGGTGGATCATCCTGGAGCGGTGGATCTCTCCATACTACAAAATACATGAGACAGAAAAAGCCTCTACCAAACTGGGTCCGCGATTCATTGATTTTTACAGAATAAATGCTCGAGTCGGGCCAGCCTCCCATCGGTTAAAATTGCCCTCCATTCTCCGGATACATCCCTTGTTCTATATTACTCTCCTCAAGAAAGAATTTTCAATCGTTACTCCAGAATTCAACAGCTACCTCCTCCTGTTCTTGTTGATGCACCACATGAGTTTGAAGTCTAAGATTCTGGATTCTAGAAGGCAGGGTCGTGGCCTACAGTATCTGGTTCATTGGAAAGGATATCCCACCACAGACTATTCCTGGGTTCCAGCCAAAGATTTGCAAGCCCCTGCTCTTTCTAGAGACTTATATGCCTCTTTTCCTGCTAAGCCCCGCTAAGCCCCTGGAGGAGTCCAATGAAGAGGGGGCCCTGTCATGTACCTGGGTGTCATTAAATCGGGAGGCTCCTGGTTCCACAGCTGCAGCCTTACCTGTTGTGCCACCGGGAGCTCTGGAGTTGTCACAATGTTCTCCCAGCTTGATGCATTGCCTTGGACTCACTAGCCCCACCTGCTGCCAGCTGCAGACAATGTATAATTAAGTCTATAAATTGCAGCACTTCCTGTTACTCAGTACCCGTTTGTGTGGACTAGCTCCCTGGGTGTATTTAAAGCTCTGTGATTCTGATTACTGTGTATGGAATTCTGCCTGAATTCTTGACCACTCTCTAGTCTGCTGATTTTGTACTTCACCGCAAGCTCGTATATGACCTCTGCCTGCCTGACCACTCTCTGGATTTCGATTGTGTACCACTTTGCATAATCTATTGCCGACCTGACCTGCCCAACTATGTTTTCGGCTGAATCCTCAGCACACAAGCTCCACTTTGGACACTACCTACCACAGGTATCCTACAGCCACATCAGTGCTC
Organism: Lithobates sylvaticus; assembly: GCA_028564925.1. NCBI lineage: Eukaryota > Metazoa > Chordata > Amphibia > Anura > Ranidae > Lithobates > Lithobates sylvaticus. The sequence continues at coordinate 309,946,066 of CM053031.1, forward strand.
ATGCGTACCACATCAGTACTCTTCCATGCCACATCTGTACTCATCTATGCCACAACCATGCCACGTCAGTGCTCCACCGTGCCACAACAGTGCTCATCCATGCCACTAAAGTGCCCATCAGTGCTATTACAGTGCCTCACAAAAGTGTAATAGTTAGTCAAATTAGATTTGACATTTATGTCCCTAGAAGACCTGATGGTGCTCCCTGCATGTTGGGCCTCTGTATGTGGCCAGGCTGTGTAAAAGCCTCACACATGCAGCATCACTATACTCAGGATGAATAGCAGAATATATTTTGGGGTGTAATTTTTGCAATTTACATGCTATGTGTTAGAAATATCTAATAAATTGACAACTTTGTGTAAAAAAAAAGTGTATTTTTATTTTCTTTCCACATTTTCCAAAAACTTGTGGAAAAAGAATGACATATTCAAAAGACTCATAGTGCCTCATAGAATATACGTTGGGGTGTTTGCTTTCCAAAATGGGGTCTTTTTTTGGGTGTTTCCATTGTCCTGGTGCTTCAAGTGTGAGAGGTAGTCAAGAAATTATATTTGTAATTTATGCTCCTAGAACACCTAACGGTGCCCCCTGCATGTTGGGCCACTGTATGTGGCCAGGCTGTGCAAAAGTCTCACACATGGTGGTATTGCCATACTCAGAGGGAGTATCAGAATGCATTTTGGGGTGTAGTTGCAAGTATACATATGCTGGGTTTGAAAAATAACTTGTTATTGTGACAATTTTGTGGGGGAAACAAAATCTTAATTTTGCAAAGAATTTTCGGAAAAAAAATACAAATTCAAAAAACTCACTATGTCTCCTACTAAAAACCTGGGAATGTCTACTTTCCAAAAAGGGGTAATTTTGGGAGTATTTGTATGTTCCTGGCATTTCAGGGCCTCAAGAGATGAGAGTGATCAATTTTCAGTGATTTGCACCATAGCTTGTAGACTCTATAACTTTCACAAAGACCAAATAATATACAAAATTATAAAACTTTTGTTTGGGTACAGTGTTGCATGACTGAGTAATTGGCATTTAAAGTGCGAGTGCACTGAAAGCTGAACATTGGTCTGGGCAGGAAGGGTGTACGTATTTATCGGCCTATAACACGCACTTTTCCCCCTTAAAATAAGGGGAAAATCATGGGTGCGTGTTATACGGCAATCCCCTGCCGTTGAGAGCCTGTGGACGGCTTTCAGCCGCCTTCGGCCCTTCTCGGCGGCTTTCGCCCGCCTTCGGCCATTCTCGGCAGCTTTCAGCCGCCTTCGGCGTTTTTTGGCAGCTTTTGGTCGTTCGACGGCTTTGGCCGCCTTCGGCCACTCTCGGCCATGCTCAAAAGCCGCCGAGAGTGGGCGAAAGCTGCCAAGAACGTCCGAGAGCGGTCGAAAGCCGTTGAGAGCTACCGAGCGCCGCCGAGATACACAGGACATCCGTATCTCGGCTGTGCCATTTTTAAAAGGCAAAGCTGCAAATGAAACTGACAAGGCTGCAAATGATAGACAAGGCTTCAAATGACACTGACAAGGGTGCAACGATGGACAAGGCTTCATGACAAAGCTGCATATGACACTGACAAAGCTGCATTTGACACTGACAAAGCTGCATATGACACTGACAAGGGTGCAATGATGGACAAGGCTGCAAATGGACACTGATAAGGCTGCATTGATGGCCATTTAAATGTAAGTTTTTTTTCCTTAAAATTCCCTTCTAAACTCGGTGCGTGTTATACGCCAGTGCGTGTTATACGCCAATAAATATGGTAAGTGCCCTGTATTGAAGTGGTTAAAATCTAAGTCTAGCTGAAACTTTTTATTTTTTTTTATTCTTTATTTTCAGTTTTCAAACAAGTGCAGGTCATGGATATTAAGCATACAGCAATTTTACGGACACAGGGCATTGATGCTAACAAAAATAGCTGTATAACAACCTGAGATAACATGTTTCACGAAGACACGTTATGTCTGTATTCTACCAAAGAAAGAAAAAATAATGTCAGAGGGAACATTCTGTGAAGAATGAAAACATCACCAACATTCAAGGGTAGGGAAGTAGGCCTGCCGTCCTGGAAGATTTCCCAGAAAACCCGTTACCGGTAAGTGTAACTGGTAATTTTCTCCAGTCATCTTCCAGGACGGCACACCTGAGAGGATGAGCAAGTAGTTCAGGCCTACCTTCGGGTGGGACCACCGCCTGTAGGACCTTCCTGCCAAACGCCAAGTCCTGAGGGGACAACAGCTCCACTCTGTAGTGCCTCAGAAACGTCTTATGGCTCGTCCATGTTGCTGCCTTGCAGATTTGATCAATCGAACCACCTGCCCTCTCTGCCCAGGAGGTCGCCAGAGATCTAGTTGAGTGCGCCTTAAGGTGGACTGGTACCGGCTTACCCGAAAGCCTATAAGCTATCGCTATGGTCTGTTTGATCCACCTGGCTATTGTTGGTTTGGAGGCATGCAAACCCTTTCTTTGGCCAGAAAAGGTGATCAGCAGATGGTTTGATTTTCTAAATTCTCTCACCCTTTCTAGATAGACTAGGAGACAGCGCCTAACGTCTAAGAGGTGGAATCTTTCTTCCTTCTCATTTTTAGGACTCTGGCAGGAGGATGGAAGGATAATCTCCTGTGACCTGTGAAACACAGAAGTCACTTTTGGTAAATATAGAGGATCCTGTCTGAAGATTACCCTATCCTCCAGGATTAGCAAAAACGGCTCTTTAATCGTCAGAGCTTGTAGGTCGCCAATCCTTCTAGCTGTGGTAATGGCCAGAAGGAAGGCCATCTTAAATGAAAGAAATTTAAAGGAAACTTGAGCCACCGGCTCAAAAGGCCCTTTCATTAGGGCATCCAATACCAGGGATAAATCCCACGGTGGGAACCTGTTTGTCCTTCCCGGGGCTAACCTCTCCCTGGCCAACAAAAACCTTTTTACAAGGGGGTCTCGAGACAGACTACTGTCAAAAAATACAGACAGGGCCGCTACCTGAACCCTAAGGGTGCTAACTGCTAACCCCTGGTGCACCCCATCTGGCAGGAAATCTAAAACGGTTGGAATCGTTTGGAGGGCTCCCTCCTTTGACTGAAGCCAACGGGAGAAGACCTTCCAGACTTTAGCATAGATCTGTCTGGTGACCTTCTTTCTACTGAGCAAGAGTGTATCAATCACCATCTCCAAGCATCCCCAATCCCTGAGGATTTCCCTCTCAAAAGCCAGGCCGTCAGAGAGAGAAACCCTGCGTCGGGATGAACAACTGGGCCCTGGCAAAAAAGATCTCGCTGAACTGGAAGACGCAGCGGAGGAACAACCAGCCATTCCCGTATGGTGGGGAACCAAGCCCTCTTAGGCCACCAAGGTGCAATCAGAATGAGGTCTCCTATTGATTGCGATAGCTTCTGCAACACCCGGAGTATGAGCATTAGGGGAGGGAATGCGTTCGCCAGAGTGAAATCCCAGTTCTGAGCGAAGGCGTCCACCCCCAAGGATCCCTGTTCCCTGGTGAGGGAGAAGAACCTTGGAACCTTTGTGTTTTTCTGGCAGGCAAACAAATTGATGTCTGGCTTGCCGAAATGACGGCTTACCAAAGAGAAAACTTCCCTGTTCAGTTCCCACTCTCCCTGAAGAATAGGCCGCCTGCTGAGAAAATCTGCCTGAAGGTTGAGTGATCCTTTTATGTGGACCGCTGAAAGCGAGAGAATATTCTCCTCTGCTTCCCCTAGGATTTCTTGAGTTAGTCGCCTTTCTGACTGCCAGGAGTTCCTTGAAGTTGGAGGAAGCACTGCTCTGGCTGCGGTTCCACATCTCCTGGGTGTATTGGTCTCCCAAGTGAGCACCCCAACCCCAGGCACTTGCGTCGTAGTTATGACTACCAGATCTAATTGTGACAAAGTTCGACCCCCGATAGATTGTTCGGGTTGAGCCACCAGTGTAGGGTGTGTACTACCCCCTTTCCAAGCCCCACCCTTTTCTCCAAGGCTTCTCTTCTGCCACCCCAAGAGGAGGGAAGTAAAGCCTGGAGTTCCTGGGAATGGAGCTGGGCCCAAGGAATGGCCGGGATACAGGAAGTCATGAGCCCCAGAACTCTCATGATGTTTCTTAGCGAGGCCTCTCCAGACTCGAGGAGAGCCACCACTGCTCCTTGAACCTTCAAAATCTTTTCTGGAGGAAGAAATATTCTTTGAGCCACCGAGTCCAGCTGGTACCCTAAGTATACCTTGGACTGTGATGGGTCCAGGGAGGACTTCTCCCGGCTCACCATCCAACCCAAGGAGTCCAGGGTGGACAACACTCTGTCCCTGTCTACCAGAAGCTGTTCTCGGCTCTGGCTGTAGATCAGCATATCGTCTAAGTAAGGTATTAGTGCTATCCCCTGGAGGTGTAGGAAAGATACCACTTTGGCGAGGACCTTGGTGAAGATCATCAGACTGGCCGCAAGGCCGAAGGGGAGGGCCCTGAACTGCCAATGCTCTACCCCCGTTCTGTGATCACTGCAAAACGCAGGTACTTCTGGTGTTCCGGGGCAATGGGTACATGCAAGTACGTGTCTTTCAGATCTAGCGTGATCATAAAGACCCTTTTCTGGAGATGTTTTCTTACCGAATAAATACTCTCCATCCTGAACTTTTTGTATAGCAAGTACCGGTTTAACTTCCTCAAATTTATGATTAACTGAAACTTGCCCGATGGCTTTGGGACCACGAAAATGTGGGAATAAAACCCGAGCGCCCACTGACTCACTGGAACCGGAATTATTACTTCCTGCTCTGCGAGTTCTCGAATACTTCCCAAAAGGCCCCTCCCTCTGAGTGTGTCTTTGGGAAGACAGGTAACAAGAATATTTTGAGGGGGGTTCACCTGAAATTCCAACCTGTATCCTTCTCTTACGAGATTCAGGATATAAGGACTGTGTGATTTTCTCCCATTGAGGGAGGAACCACAAGAGCCTTGCGCCAACCTTTATGTTGGAGTCATTTGGTTTCTTTGTTGGAAGGTCCAGGGCCGGAAAAAAAGATCACGCTTTTTTCCTTGCCCTTGCCGAGTCCCCACTTCTTTCTCTGGTCACTTTTACTCTTAGACTGACCTTTTGCCGAGGGACCTCAAAAAAATGTCTTCCCTCTCTCTCTCTTTGGCTTTGTAGGGAATTTCTTACCTTTCTCCGTGGATCGGGAAAGCACTTGCTCAAGTCCCGAACCAAACAGCAGAGAGCCCTTGAAGGGAATACCACACAATTGGGATTTAGAGGTAAAATCCCCATCCCATGTTTTAACCTATAGGGCCCTCCTAGTGGAGTTCAGTAGTGCCGATGACTTAGCAGTTGTTCTCACTGTCTCCACCGCTGCGTCTGCCAAATAGGCTACCGCTCTCCCAACTTCCTCCAAGGAGTCAACCACCTCCTTGGACTCTTTTTTATGTGAGACGTGGTCCATCAACCTATTAAGCCAAGCGGCTGCGTTTCTGGCATTTCCAATGCGGGGCCCATAGCTACAGCATTGGCCTTCCAGGCTCTAACAACTAACAAGGTCTCAGATTTTTTATCTATCTGATCATGAATGTTGCCTGAGTCCTCAAAGAACAGGTCCGACCTCTTGGACACCTGCGCTAAGGATGCATCCAACCTTAAAGAATTTCTCTTCCTCCTCCTCCTTAAAAGAGCATCTACGCTTCCAGGTCTTCAGTTTTAGAAGCTTGCGCTCAGGCTCTTTCCATTCCTTAAGAATTATGTCTTTAAGGGACTGATGTATCGGGAAGGATCTAGCTTGCAGCTTACCCAAGCCCCTATACACCCTATCTTGAGCAGACACCTGGGCAGAGGGCATCTGAATATCCTCTGATGCATAAATAGCTTTAAGAAGACCCTCCATGTCTTCAGCTGAGAAGAGGTGTCCCCCAGGCCTAGCCTCCATCTGGCTGTCTTGATCAGAGTCTTCCTCCTCCTCTCGGGAACTCATCTCTGAAGCCTGACCCTCTTCCTCGTCTGAATGGTAGGGGGTAGGTTCTTGGGACCCTCCTGTATAACTGGTGGACATGTCGCCCTGCGAGGGGGGACTGTCCCTTCCTGACGGGGTCTCAACCTGACGTTTTTCAGACGTTGTCCTAAAGGACTGAAGGGTTGCTAGCATGTCTGACTGCAGTGCCCAGCATTCCTTCACAACCTGTGCTGTCTCCTTGCCTGCCAGTTTAAAGATGCATTTGTCACAAAAAGGCTTGCTGTGGTTTTGCAAAAGTTTATCGTTACAATACCCACAGCGCCTAGACTTGGAAGTAGCTTTGGGTTTAGACTACTGGTCGACCCCTGGGCAGGGCATTCAGGACCTATAAATGACAATACAAAAAGCCATTAAGCTACCCAGTGTCTCTTGGGGAAGAGGGAAATAGGGCCACCCCCACTCCCTTCCCCCCCTGCAGCAGGCTCACTCACCCCCTGTGGCAACCTCAGCAGCTGCTTGTTCAGGTCCATCCTCCTTCTCCATACTCTTCCATCTGCCCAGCAGTACTGGAGTACTTCTTGGAGCAGTTGTGAATCTCTGTCTCCCCCCCTGCTTTATCACTGCTTCGCTCTGCCGTTATTCTCTGCCGGTATTTCGCTCTGCCAGTATTCCGCTCTGCCTTGTCCGCTTTACAACGGTGTCCGTCTAGCTTACCCTGACTGCAAACACCACCTGTGCTGCCGCCGCTCGGCGTCATTTTGGTGAAGCTCAATTTACCGGAAATTAGCTCACGAAGGCGCAAGGTGACTTCCGGACATACGCAGTAGCGGTCGCGAAAGCCGCTCCTGCGCGGTGGCCATCGACGAGTCCCAGCTCCCCTTCTGGGAGCATAGCCAGCCAGAGCGTCCTCCCAGAACCTGGGAAATACCAGTGTGGTCCCTCACGACCATCCACCACCGTCAGGTAGGAGGGCAATCAGGCTCTACCTGTCCCCCTCCACAGTAATTCAAGGGTTTCCTGTAACTTAGCCCCTGGTGCCTGGATAACCCATTCTCAGTACAGAAATCACTTTCTGGAAAGCAAGCCCCCTGGAAGGGCAATGCCCACCAAGACCCCTGGAGTCACCACTGGCTGCTCTGGGTCTCTCTCCCAGAGGGGTGACCAAGGTCCCCGACCTTTAGTCCTTAATAAAAAACAAAAAACTGTTTTGCTGCATCTGTGGGAAACACAATCGATAACTGAGGGTCGGAGGGAGGGGCAGGGACTTTTAAAACGTGTTTGGGGACCTGAACAGCTGATGTTATGATAAGGCAGAGAGTAAACATTGCAGTCAAGGACAGATCCCACAATCAAACAGCTGATAGACTTTGGCAATTATCTGTTGTGGAAATTCCTATAAATGTATGTTGTCAGATGTCCCCCAGTGTCGGTTTTGCTGTAATGCGCTCATGTGAGTGTATTCGGACATACAGACATTGGCAGAAGACCATTGGCCGCGAAAACCTTCCTGTGGACATTGCAGATCTGTTTGCTCTTTAGGGATGTTCGTTTATGCCTCACCAAGAGACTGGCCACTTCTTGGCGACTGCATTAATGACTCTGAGCAAACATGTCTGTGTACATGGGAACTATAGCATAACTATATGAAAATTACGGCCCACTGAGCCATGGTTTTGTATGGTTTGCGTCATTGAAAGCAGTTAGACGGCTTGGATGCGGTTTTGTGCAGAGCCAGCTTTCTAGTGTAACCTTTGTCTCACAGAAAGCATGTCTCTGCACCTGATCGTTTGCACACATCACTGTTTAGTCTATTTGAATGTGTACATGTGTGTGATTGGGTCTTTTGAAGGAATACAAATGTCTGATTGGCTGTCTGTGAAGACACCACCTTTCTCTGTATTGTAACATCCTGTATTGTTAATTCATTTATTCTGTGTCATGTCCTTATATGGTCATTCACATCCTGTGTTGCTCCTGGGAGGTCACAAGCTTTGTAGGAGGGGTTTATCTGTTGGGGGAAAACCCTCCAGGGTGTGGCTTCCAGTTGATATGTAAATAAAAGGCCATGTTGGCTAGTGTGGGCCAAGGATGCTGACCGATTTAAGAACTGAGGAATGATGGTGATGTCTTTTACTGGGGAACCAGAGGGGGCTGCTGAAGAGCAGCCAGGCCAGGCTGGCATGAGGATGTAGGAATGCTGATGAATGCTTGAATGAAGGGGGTTGGGAGGTAATGGAAGACATACGATCTAAAGGCAAGTCATTATATCATTAAGATGGAAAATAGGTGCTTATATGAGCACAGTAGATGTGGCTGTGTGCTCTGCATACAGCCAAAAATTCTACGACACTGTGTTCTGGGATATGCCTCCCCACTAGAGTTGAGCGGACACCTATATGTTCGGGTTCGATGGGTTCGGCCGAACTTCGCAAAAAAGTTTAAGTTCGGGACCGAACTTGACCCCGAATCCGAACCCCAGTGAAGTCAATGGGAACCGGACTTTTGAGGACTAAAATGGCTCTAAAAAAGTAATGGAAAGGGCTAGAGGGCTGCAAGTGGCAGCAAAATGTTGTTAAGAGCATGGCAAGTGCTCTACAAACAAATGTGGATAGGGAAATAACTTAACCACTTCAATACTGGGCACTTAAACACCTTCCTGCCCAGACCAATTTTCAGCTTTCAGTGTTGTCGCACTTTGAATGACAATTGCACGGTCATACTACACTGTACCCAAACTAAATTTTTATAATTTTTTCCCACAAATAGAGCTTTCTTTTGGTGGTATTTGATCACCTCTGGGATTTTTATTTCCTGCTAAACAAATAAAAAAAGACCATTTTTTTTTTTTTTTTAATATGTTTTTTTTTATGGCTTCATATGACGTGAGGTCAGGATTTTGAAATCACTTTGCCGCCGTCATTCTGCTATATGGTGGGCGGCAAGTGGTTAAAATAACATAAAATACATAAAAAAAAAAATATGCTGCTTCTCAGAAGAAGAGGTACAGGAAGTCATTAAGAACCTCAGAAACTCAACGGCACAATGCCACACATATGGTGGGAATGCCCCAGAATAGGCCCTTTCTGGAAAAAAATATTAAATTTAATGGATAAGCTAGTGGGGAAATAAAATACTTTGAAATTAAAAAAATAAATAAATAATAATCTTGATCTAGGAGGACGAGGTCCATATGGAGTAGGAGGTTGAGGTGGCGGTGTAGGTGGAAGCGGCGGTGGAGGAGGACGAGGTAGCCAACACTGTTTTTTGTTTTTAATTTAATTTTCTCTTATATTCACCGACCGACACAGCTCCTCTCTGTAACAAATGGGTTGTTAGCCTTATCACTAGGAGAATACTAGGCATAGTTGCAATAGAACACTCAGAACTCTTAGTTCCACCTAGGGGGCAGTCCCTTGGGTAACAACCCTTTTATTTTGCCTAGTGAAGGAGAAGGACCTAGGAATCCTGCGGGCCCATCGGTCCGTGATTTTTTATGCAGAAGCTTGGCTTTTTGCGCAAGATGAATGATCCTGTGATCTACTATCAACAGCCGGCTGGGTGACAGGCTGGATACCCTTATCCTTGTAGTCTCCCCAGTCTGGCCATCGAGCGTGTGCAGGTCGCAGCTACGGCTCGGCAGGCCACGACGAAACCTCAGCTCCAGAGGTGGTCGTGAGCTTTTATGCTCTGGGGCATACATATGACCGGGCTACTGATGTCTGCATCACAGTATGCCAGGCCAGCAGCTACACTGTACTGATCAGTGAGTAGTTCTGCAATGGAATGTCTCCCAGCTCTTCAGGACTGGTAAGTACAGCTCTCCCTGCCTCTGTGGGGCTGAGCATCTGGGCATTCCCTGGGAGGTAGATTCGGGGGTCCCTCTCCTCCCTCTCTTCTCTCCCTGGTCCCTATTTCCCCCTCCCTGCTGCATGTGGCTGCTGAGCGGTGTATGTCTGCATATACAGGGATCTCTGTGGGCTCTCACCTGAGATGCTGGCTGGCCGGGGGTGTCCTGGGTCCTGTGTGTTATGCTCCCGGAAGGTGCCTGTGAGGATCTGCTGTGGTCTGGTGCGGCGCTGTGTCTCTATCATCTTTTCTTTCTGTACCTCATGGAGCTGCTGGCGGCCTATTTAGGTGTGGGCGAGGGCAGCATGCCTTCCTGGGCTTCAGCGGCAATTTTCCAAGTGATCTCCTATTCAGGACACTGGCGGCCATTTTCTGGAAGCCTGAACACGTTCTCAGTGTTCTCTAGCAGCAGCATGACTCATGTGCTCTCACAGCCATTTTCCCTGTGTTTCCTGTCTGTGTACTGGATGCTGGGCGACCATTTTATTGAAGCCTGAGCATACTTCTAGAACTTTTTAGCGCTCATTCTGGCGGCTGCCACCGACACAGCTTTTGTTTCCTCTGCACTTGGGAGCACTCAGGGAATACAGGCACTAATTGTGGACAGCGCAGAACTCCTCAGGGTGGTGAGTCCGGCGGGAAAGAGCCCCTCAGTCAGCGGCAGCAAGGAGGGTGGGACTGTCACTGCCCTAAGTCCCCTTCTGGTGGCAGACAGGATAAGGTCAGCATGGCTTCAGAAACTGGTGTTTCTTCCCCCGAAATCCAGGCAATTGCAACCGGGTCACCTGCGGACTGCACAGTGCCCATGGACACCCCGACGGCGGTCCTCAATATGCTCGTTGCCAAGAAGGAGGCGGTGCATGAGAAGAAAGGTGCACTAAAGAGGCCCCTGCCCCCCGGTCCTCTGGGGAGAGAGCTGATGCAGACTCTGGTCCTGCTGAGGCTGGTGACCCCTGCTCTGTCTTGTCAGATGACGCTGACCAGGACCGTTCGGACAGTGAGGATGATCCCCCGTCCGTGTCCGTGCGCGACAAAGCGCTTGTGGGAACACAGCTGTGCGTGATACCCTGAAGATTCAGGAGCCAGCAGATTCCTCTGATGATGTACCAGTCCCTTTTGGGTCCCGCAAGCCAGCACATTTACCTAAGGTGTTCCCGTATCTGACAAGTTCATTTACAGGGAATGGGGTCACCCGCAACGGACCTTTCAGTCCCCAAATACATGACGGTGCATTACCCTTTTGAGGAGAGCCTTCTCAAAAAATGGTTGGCTCCTCCGGTCGTGGACCCCCCAGTATCCAGGTTAAGTAACCACGATCACGGTTGAGGGGACTCCTGCATTCAAGCATCCCATGGACAAGAAGGCCGAGGTAGTGGCTCACTCCTTGTTTACGGTGGTGGGGTCAGCCGTGCGACCAGTACTGACATCCGCACTTGTGTCGCAGACACTGACTGAGTGGGCAAAACTTTTGCAACATGAATTAGGAGAGCAACAGGCTTCTCCTGTCTGCATGGAACTAGCAGACCAACTAGTGCAAGGCCTTAAGTACATCTGTGACGCGGCCCCTCGATACTCTCCCTCTGTTATCCAGGGCTTCAGTGTCAGCTGTGGTGCTGAGGCGCCTAATTTGGCTAAAATGCTGGTCTGCTGACCAGGCATCCAAAAAAGCCCGGACAGATCTTCCCTTCCTTGGCGACCGGCTCTTTGGAGCCTCATTAGATGACATTGTTAAAAATGCCACTGATGGTAAGAGTACACTACTCCCACAGACCAGGAAGGCTAAGGAGCCACGCCATAGGCAAGGGCCCTCATTTTTCGCTCACAAACGGCTTTTTCGTCCGCCCGGAGCTTCGACAAAACGTCCCTGCCCGACAAGACGTCCACGGGCGATCAAATAGTGTGCAAATCAACCTTATTCTAATAAGATCTTGAATACAATTAAATAGTGTGGTCAATTGCCAATTCCGTGATGAATAAATAAATAAATTCCGTGCTCATGTGAACAATTACCAAAATGCAGGTAATAAAATACTGCGCCTCTGTGCTGCTCAGAAATGTAGCTGCTCAGAGTGCAAAAAACTGGATGAAATCAATCCAAAGACTGGATAAATTAATAAAAATTATATAAAATAGATATGGTGCTCCAAAAGTGTTCCAAACCAAAATAAGTGCTTAATATAAATATGTGACCAATAGGTATTGATGCAGATCCTAATCCGATGCTAATCCTGCCCCATACACTAACCAATCGACAATTGGTAGGTTAGTAATCCAATAACGATATTAATAGGCGGCTGGTAACTAATGCATAAATCCACTAGCAAATCGGCACATCAACCTTAGATAAAGCTTATATATGTTGAGATACAGACAAATACGAGATAAGTAGGAAAAATATATATATGGATATAACTTCCCTTATCACTTTGCTGATTTCTTGATTTAAATCTTCAGATGTTCTTATTAATGTCTTGCTCCGGTTTTATATGAAAAGAAAGAAATGACACAAAAAAAAAACATTGTGCAGCATTTCTACTAGTAAATGAATGCCTAAATATTCTGTACACTCACATATACCCGGTGGGTTTAGGCGCAGATATTTTCGCAAAAGGTCAGGCTAATTATCAGGGCTATCAGCCCTTCTCCTCCTCGCTGTGCTCGTGTCTCAACACGGCGTCACTCAGGCTCCTCCAGACGCGTTGCGTCACAGGTCACGTGACTTTCGGATTAGGATCTGCATCAATACCTATTGGTCACATATTTATATTAAGCACTTATTTTGGTTTGGAACACTTTTGGAGCACCATATCTATTTATATAATTTTTATTCATTTATCCAGTCTTTGGATTGATTAAGTTCATCCAGTTTTTTGCACTCTGAGCAGCTGCATTTCTGAGCAGCACAGAGGCGCAGTATTTTATTACCTGCATTTTGGTAATTGTTCACATGAGCACGGAATTGATTTATTTATTTATCACGGAATTGGCAATTGACCACACTATTTATTTAATTTTATTCAAGATCTTATTAGAATAAGGTTGATTTGCGCACTATTTATACTCGCATTGTATACTTTTTTTCACATGATTTTAAGTGTAGGTTACACTTTTAATGGTGCAGCACATCATTTATTTATCTTATCTATTTAATACTGAGGTTTTATAATTTTTATATTTTTATGTATCAGCGCTTTAGTATTTATTATACACGGACGATCAAAAACGTCCCTGGAACCGCAAGCCTAACAAGCCTGCGAATAAAAGTGCTACCGCATGAAGGTTTGCCCCCACCCATGTCTCGGGCGGGGGGTCGCCTTCGGGAGTTGCAGCCCCAATGGGTCTGCGATCTGATTTCCACAGGCTACAAGATAGAGTTTCTCTTTTGGTCACCAAACAGTTTCTTCCCCTCCAGCATGCCCGTATCCCCGGCTTGCCGGGAGGCCCTCTTGGGGGCGGTAAGGGATTTGCTGAAACGCAGGGTGATTGTACCGGTTCCGGAATCAGAACGCTTCCAGGGATTCTACTCAAATCTGTTTGTGGTTCTTAGACCTAAAAGCCCTCAATCACTTTGTAAAAGTGCAGAGGTTTAGAATGGAATCGGTTCGCTCAGTAGTCGCTGCACTCCATCAAGGGGACTCCCTGGCGTCCTTAGACATCCAGGATGCGTACCTGCACATACCCATATGCCTTCGGCATCAACAGTTTCTGAGGTTTACAGTCGGAGAAGCCCACTACCAGTTTGTGGCTCGTCCTTTTGGTCTGGCTTCAGCCCCCCGTGTCTTTATCAAGGTATTGGCTCCAGTTTTGGCGTTGCTACGGCAACGTGGGATCGCAATCGTGGGATACCTAGACAATTTCCTGAGGGCATCTTCCGCCTCAGAATTAGAGGAGGATGTGGCGATCACCATGCAGAACCTGCAAGAATTTGGGTGGCTGTTGAACCTAAGGAAGTCGGTGATTGTGCCGACCCAGCGTCTGGAGTACCTAGGCTTGCGGCTGGACTCCAGGGAAGCAAGAGTGTTTCTCCCTTCATACAAATTGCAGACTCTCAGATCCGTGGTAAAACAGCTGATGAACCGCAAGTGGTCGTCGCTCCGCTTTTGCATGCGAGTACTGGGACTCATGGTAGCCTCCTTCGAGGCAGTACCTTATGCCCAGTTCCACACCAGAGTCCTGCTGAAGGAGATTTTGACAAAATGGGACAAATCTCAGTTGTCCCTGGATCGACAGAGGTGAGCCAGTCAGTCAGAGACTCACTGATCTGGTGGTTGAGGTCCCCGGTGATTCAGTCTGGGAAATCGGCTTCTCCACATGGTCGATGAGACTGCAAGGGCATCCGAACAGGATCCAGTCAGACAACACCACGGCGGTGGGATACGTCAATCACCAAGGGGGAACAAGAAGCTCAGCCGCTGCAGGGGAGGTCGCTCACATACTTCGGTGGGCAGATCGATACATACCGGCCCTGTTGGCCATTTACATCCCGGGAGTGGAGAACTGGCAGGCGGACTATTTGAGTCGACAGATGCTGGACCTAGGGGAATGGGCATTGCATCCGGAGACATTCAGGTTACTGTGCCTGAGGTGGGGCACACCAGACATGGATCTGCTGGCCTCCCGTATCAATCGGAAGATTCGTGTCCAAGACAGAAGATCCGTGGGCCGACAGGTCAGACGCGCTGGTGGCTCCGTGGGGTCAGTACCAACTGATCTGCGCCTTTCCTCCACTGAAACTGTTACCACGTCTGCTTCGCAGAGTGGAAGCTGAGGGGATCCCAGTGATGCTGGATTCCCCAGATTGGCCGCAGCATCCCTGGTATGCAGACCTGGTGCCTCAAGGTCCGATTCTCCATCCTGCTTTACCATTGCTGGCTTTAACGGCATGGCTATTGAAAGCCAGGTGTTGAGAAACCGGGGTCTTTCGGACTCGGTGATCCCAACTATGTTGAGAGCACGGAAATCTTCTTCTCGGAAAATATACCATCGTACCTGGAAGGCCTACATCTCCATGTGTGAGGAGAAAGGATGGCATCCGCGCTCCTTTTCCATATCCAGGATCCTGCTGTTTCTTCAGCAAGGAGTAGACCAGAAATTGGCATTAAGCACCATTAAAGGGCAAATTTCAGCCTTAGCTGACTTTTTTCAGCGACCCTCTGGCATATCACTCCTTAGTGTGTACCTTCGTTCAGGGGGTTCGACATGTAGTCCCTCCCTCCGGGAGATTCCCCTGTTGACTCTTTCCCAGAAAGTGGTCTTCCTAGTGGCCATCACATCGGCCAGGAGGGTTTTGGAAACTGGCGGCCTTGTCTTGCAAGTCGCCCTATCTGATTATCCACAAGAATAAGGTGGTGTTGCGTCCGCAACCGTCTTTTCTACCGAAAGTGTTCTCGGTTTTTCATATCAATGAGGACATTGTATCGCCAACTCTGTGTCCTAACTCGAAGCACCCTAAGGAGGTGGCCCTTCGTGCTCTGGATGTGCTTCGGGCTCTTGAGGTGTATTTGTCTGCCACGCATCCCTTTTGGAAGTCCGACTCACTGTTTGTTTTGGTGGCTGGTCCAAAGAAAGGCATGACGGTCTCATCGGCCATCATTTCCAGGTGGATCAGACAGATTGTAGTACAAGCCTACGCCTTGAAGGGGTAGGTGTCCCCCTTTCCGGTCACGGCCCACTCCACAAGGGCAATCAGAACGTCTTGGGCTTTCCGACACCAAGCCTCTGCCGCTCAGGTGTGTAAAGTGGCGACCTGGTCGTCTGTCCACACGTTTACCAAGTTCTACAAGGTAGACGCCGGTGCATCGGCTGATGCCTGTTTTGGCCGCAAAGTTTTGCAGGTTGCCGTGTAGTTGCAATTGAATATGCAATATATATTTTCTGTTTTTTTGTTTAGATAAAAACACAGTACTGTTATGTTAATGCACTGTTGCATTACTTCCGCAGTTTGATGCGGTTTTGGGTGATCACTCCTGTTGAGGATACCCTGATTTTTGTGGTGGTTTTTCCACGCACTGTTGTTTTTTGTGGGTAAAGTTTCACTAGTTCCCACTTGCCATGGTGGATGAAGTTTTTATGCTGTTTTTCCCACCCCTCGTTTGGCACTGCTTGGGGACATCCCATTTGTTACAGAGAGGAGCTGTGTCGGTCGGTGAATATAAGAGAAAATAGGATTTTTTGTACTCACTGTAAAATCCTTTTCTCTGTAATTCACCGACTGACACAGCACCCACCCCTCCTTTTATCTTTACGTTATACTGCTTGTTGACGAACTGAGGTCTGTCTGCAGACGGGAGGGTTGTTACCCAAGGGACCGCCCCCTGGGCGGAACTAAGAGTTCTGAGTGTTGTATTACAACTATGCTTAGTATTCTCCTAGTGATAAGGCTAACAACCCATGTGTTACAGAGAGGAGCTGTGTCGGTCGGTGAATTACAGAGAAAAGGATTTTACGGTGAGTACAAAAAATCCTATTTTTTAAAAATTAGGGTACACCCCAAAAGAGTGAGAAAGATCAAAAATACAACAATGGATGGGTAAGGTCAGTGATGTGTCGAATTCTGTCCCCCATCGGATAGTGTCCTCCCTGTACTGCGTTTGCGCAGTATGTACGACAAGGGGATTCCGAAAATCTCCGAAGGCGTACGGCGCCTGCGCGGTGAGTCCAGGTTCAAGCCACACCATCCAAGGTTCAAGCCAAGCCAAGCGAGGCTGTGCCCGAAGTGTGGCGAGCCAAGCGAGCCCGTGAGGGGCCTTGTTACAATGTGCTACCATAAGTCCACTTGGATGGTGGGGCTTGAACCTGCACTCACTGCCCAGGCGACGTTCATCTTTGGAGATTTTGTGAATCTCCTTGTCCTCCGTACTGCACAAGTGCTGTGCCTGTGCAGTAAGTGGCCGGACAGTTTTTGTCAGAACACCGGTATACATGTCTATTCTACACAAGGTATGGACAAGTCCTGTGGGATCCATGCCTGGTTCATTTTAATGAACGTGAGCTTGTCCACATTGGCTCTGGACAGGCGGCTGCGCTTGTCTGTGATAACGCCCCCTGCCGTGCTAAATACACATTCAGATAATACACTGGCTGCAGGGCAGGCCAGCACCTCCAAGGCGTAAAGGGCAAGCTCAGGCCATGTGCCCAATTTGGAGACCCAGAAGTTGAAGGGGGCAGACCCGTCATTCAGTACGTGTAGGTGTGTGCACACATACTGCTCCACCATGTTGGTGAAATTCTGCCTCCTGCTAAGACGTTCCATCTCAGCTGGTGGTGCTGGTTGTTGTGGCGTGCTGACAAAGCTTTTCCACATTTCGGCCATGCTAACCCTGCCTTCTGAGGTGCTGGCGGTGCCCCGGCTGCGTTGGCGACCTCTTCCTCCTCCTCTGCCTTCGCCTTGTGCTTCCACCGTACCCCCGCTGTCAGGTGGGAATGCCACCAGCAGCGCATCTACCAGCGTGCGCTTGTACTCGCGCATCCTACGATCACGCTCCAGTGAGGGAATTAAGAACGGTACGTTGTCCTTGTAATGGGGATCCAGCAGGGTGGCCACCCAGTAATCAGCACCAGTTAGAATGTGGGCAACTCGGCGGTCGTTGCGGAGACACTGCAGTATGTAATCGCTCATGTGTGCCAGGCTGCCCAGAGGCAACGAAAAGCTGTCCTCTGTGGGAGGTGTATCGTCTGTGTCCTCTGTATCCCCCCAGCCATGCACCAGTGAGGCCATGAGGTGGTCTGGGTGCCACCCTGCTGTGAACATGGTTCCTCCTCCTCCATCTCCTCCTCATCCTCCACCTAGTCATCCTCCAGAACTGTGCCCTTGCTGCCGGACAATTGTGTACCTGGTGTTTGTTGGTGCAGGAACCCACCCTCGTAGCCACTTGTAAATGACTGCCCTGAAAGCCTTGGAAATGATCCCTCTTCCTCCTCCTCCTTCTGTGCCACATGGGGTGTGGGGTTTTTCCCCCAAACAGGAAAGTTTTAAAACTGCCTGCTGTCGTTTAGCCCTGGCTGTGCTGAAGTTGGTGGTAAAGGTGTTATGCTGACCGGATGAGGAGGCGGTAGAGGATGAGGAAGCAGAGTAGGAGTAGTTAGCAACAGGAGGCAAACTGAAGCGCCCTGCAATCCTCGGTGGTGGAAAGACATGCGTCAAACTGCTATCCGCCTCAGGCCCAGCCGCCACTGCATTTACCCAGTTTGCTGTTAGGGAGATATAACGTCCCTGACCGTGCTTACTGGTCCAGGCATCCGTAGTTAGGTGGACCTTGCCACAGATGGCGTTGCGCAGTGCACACCTGATTTTGTCCCCCACTTGGTTGTGCAGGGAAGGGATGGCTCGCCTGGAAAAGTAGTGGCAGCTGGGCATGACGTACTGTGGGACAGCCAATGCCATCAGGCTTTTAAAACTCTGCGTCTCCACCAGACTGAATGACAGCATTTCAAAGGCGAGGAATTTTGAAATGCTGGCATTCAGGGCCAGGGATCGTGGGTGGGTAGGGGGGGGAACTTCCTCTTCCGCTCCAGTGTTTGGGAGATAGAGAGCTGAATGCTTCCATGGGACATTGTGGAGATGGTTGGTGACCCAGGTGGTAGTGTTGCTGGCAGATCCTCCGTTTACGGGTTGGCAGGTGCCACTGTCACAACAGAGGTGGATGAAGAGGCCGAGACTGCAGCAGAAGAGGAAGCAGGAGCCAGAGACCTTTCTTGGTTTTTGAGGTGTCTACTCCACTGCAGCTCGTGCTTTGCACTTAGATTCCTGGTCATGCAGGTTGTGCTCAGGTTGAGAACGTTTATGCCTCGCTTCAAGCTCTGATTGCACAGCGTGCAAACCACTCGTGTCTTGTCATCAGCACATTGTCTGAAGAACTGCCATGCTAGGGAACTCCTTGGACCTGGCTTTGGTGTGCTCGGTCCCTTGCTGCGTTGGGCAGTAGCAGACGTACTATCTAGGGGACAGACTAGGGGTGCTTTTGCAACTTGCTACCTCTTCTGCTGTGCTGGTGGCTCTGTGCGACCACCGCCTCTTCCTCCGAACTACACTGGTCACCTGCATGACGTTGATTCCATGTGGGGTCGAGGACCTCATCGTCCTCCACATCATCTTCCACCCAGTCTTCACCCCTGCCCTCCTTGTTGGTCTGCACAACTGCCAAAGCAGCAGTAGTTGGCACCTGTGTTTCGTCGTCATCCGAGACGTGCTGCGATGGTCCTCCCATGTACTCATCTTAAAACATAAGTGGTTGGGCATCGATGCACTCAATCTCTTCCACTTCTAGGGCAGGGCTAGGTGGATGGCCGTGGGAAACCCTGCTAACAGAGTCATCAAAAAGCAGAAGAGACTGCTGCATGATTTGGGGCTCAGACTGCTTGGCTGATTTGCAAGGGGGTGAGGTGAAAGACTGATGGACATCGGCTGCAGGTGCCAACTCTGATCTTTCATCAGGAGACTGGGTGGGAGACAATGTGAAGGAACCGGAGGCACTGTCAGCAACCCAATCTACTATCGCCTGTACTTGTCCTGGCCTCAACATTCGTACAGCCCCATTAGGCCCGACCAAATACTGCTGCAGGCTCTGTCGCCTACTCGCACCTGAGGAAGGTGTTTCACTTGTGCGTGTAGCTGGCACAGATCAATCACGTCCTCTCCCTGCAACAGGGGTTCCACCAGCAGTACCACGCCCGGGGGCCACGTCCCTTCTTTGACGTTCTCCTCATATTTTTGAAATTTAGGATCTTGCCCTAAATGGGTGTTTTTAGAATAGCAAAATAGAGCAACAGCATGTGTCAGGAATATCCTGCCAGTAACAATCACCCTGTGCTTCCGCTGATCGCTCGCCCGCGCTTGTGTGCGCCTATTGGCGTCAGACAGGCTATTTAGTTCTAACAGCCACACTGGGATCTTGGTGCCTGATCTACAGCGTGAGTGTTCTGATCCTAAAAACCTGTTTCCTGTGATTACCTTACCCGGCTTGTCTCCGACCATCCCCGTTATCTGCCTGCACCTGACTTTGGCCTGTCTGACTACCCTTTTGCCTGATCCTTTGGTATCTCTGCTGTCTGCTCGATTACCGACCCGGCTTGTCTGACTTCCCTGCTCTGGTATCCTTTTTCCTGGTTCCTGACCCCTGTCTGCGGTCCAGTTCCAGTCTGAGGTCCTGCTCTGGTGTCCTGGTTCCTGATCCATCTGCTATCCAGTTCCGGTCTGAGGTCCTGCTCTGGTGTCCTGGTGCCTGGTTCCTGCTGCCAATCTGCTATCCAGTTCCAGTCTGCTGTTAATCCTGACAGGCGCTCGTGCCACTCCTGTCTCTTGTGCTTCCTGTATACCCTACCAGGGCCCTCGAGTCGGAGCCGCAAGAGAGGTCACTCCCTGCAGGTCGGGCTTGCCCACTAGGTACGTGACAGTATCAGGCAGCCATGACCGACCCTGCGCAGGGAGCCTCTCCCATGGAGGAACTTTGCATGCATCTGGCAGGCCTTACCCAGGCTGTCAAGAGTCTCCAGGAAGGATATACCTGTCTGGAAGAACGAGTCCAATCACTGTCTCCACCCGCTACTGCCCAGGGACCTTCTCTTCCAGCTACCTCTGCCTCCAGTCCTACTTCTCCCCACTCCTGAAAAGTTTTCTGGGGAACGAAGAAAATTCAGGGCATTCCGGAACTCATGTGAACTGTACTTTGCTCTGCAACTTCGTACCTTTTCGCTTGAGGCCACCAAAGTGGGCTTTGTGGTGTCTTTACTCTAGAGTGACCCCCAAACCTGGGCTCATCGCTTGCTGGAGAAGAAAGCAGAGGTGTTAACCAACCTGACTACCTTTTTTGACACGATGGCCCAGCTTTACGAGGACCCACAGCTCTCCGCTACTGCCAAAGCCCCCTTACATACCCTCCAACAAGGGCGTAGGGCAGTAGAGGACTATGTTGCCAAATTCCGCTGTTGGAGTGCAGATATGGACTGGAACGATGCTGCCCTTTGTTACCAGTTCTGTATGGGGCTCTCTGACCCCCTGAAAGATGAACTGGCTCGAGGAGGAATTTCGCAAACCTTGGATGCTCTGATCAACCTGGCTATTCAAATAGATCGGCGACTCAGGGAGCGAAGAGCTGAAAGGGGCATTGGGGCCACTCGCCCCACCTGGATGCTGCCCAGAGTTCCTAACTACACTCACCCGGCTCCTACTCCTAGCCCAGCTCCTGCACCAGACACCCCTGAACCCATGCAGCTAGGAGTCCTTCACCCCCTCTCTCACGATGGAGGAACGCCAACGTCGTCGGGTCAACAACTTATGCCTCTACTGCAGAGAACCTAGGCACTATGTCAGGAACTGCCATACCAAGCTCCGTAAGTTCATGACTGTCTCTTCAGGTGCTACAACTGCTTGGGTTAAGACTTTCTCTCACCTAACCCTTTCTATTTCCTTGCAGCTCCCAGGAAAGACTTTACAGGTTCCCGCTATCATTGATTCCGGGGCCTGTAGTTGCTTTATGGACTCCACTTTTGCCATTGGACATCAAATCCCATTGTTGTACAGGACCCAAGGACTTTCCATCCACCTGGTCGATGGATCTGCAATAAAATCTGGACCAGTTATACAAGAGACTGCCTCTCTTTCAGTTACTATCCACAACCTGCACCAAGAACTACTCCGTCTGGACATTATCTCATTCCCATTGTTCCCTATCATTCTTGGCATGCTATGGCTGCAGGCCCACAACCCTGCTATAAATTGGGTCACTGGGGAAATCACGTTCCTCTCTTCATATTGCCAGCAGTTTTGTGTTCTGAAGAGTTCCTGTGAATCTCCTGCCTTGTTGTGCTTGGACTCTAATTCCGAACTTCGCCTGTCGGTCCCCGAAGTCTATGACGAATACTTAGATGTATTTAGTAAGAAGGGGGCAGAAACCCTTCCACCCCATCGGGCATATGACTGCCCCATTGAGCTCCTTCCCAGAGTGGAAGTCCCCTTTGGCAGGATTTTCCCTTTGACCGAGTTGGAACAAGATACCTTGAAAACTTATGTTGATGAAGACCTGAAGAAGGGTTTTATTTGACCTTCTACCTCCCCGGCAGGTGCGGGCATCTTTTTCGTGGAAAAAAAAGACCACTCCCTTCGACCCTGCATAGACTATTGGGAACTGAAAAAAATTACGATTAAAAATCGGTACCCGCTTCCATTAGTACCTGAGCTATTTCAGAGACTGGGGTCTGCCACTATCTTCACTAAGCTAGACCTCCGTGAGGCTTACAATCTGGCCATATCAGAAGTGGGGATGAGTGGAAGACAGCATTCCGCACCCGCTTCGGGCACTTTGAATACTTGGTGATGCACTTCGGGTTGTGCAATGCCCCCACTACTTTCCAGTATTTTATAAATGATGTCTTGCGGGACTACTTGAACTTGTTCGTCATAGTCTACTTAGATGACGTCCTCATTTTTTCTTGTTCTCTGGACTCCCACCGTAAACATGTTAAACGTGTCCTGGCTCAGCTCCGACAACATGGCCTGTATGCCAAGGCTGAAAAATGTGCATTTGAGCAAGAAAGCATGCCCTTTTTGGGACTAATCATTTCCGTAGAGGGAATTAAGATGGATCCTCAGAAGATCTCAGTGATTGACTGGCCAGCCCCCACGGACAAGAAAGGGGTCCAGCGTTTCGTTGGCTTTGCCATCTTTTTTTTTTAAATTTAAGGGATTCTCAGCCATCATCTGCCCGATCACGCAATTAATTAAACAAGGGGTCTGTTTTCATTGGTCCCCGGAAGCTCAAGCTGCCTTTGAGACCCTTAAGGGACTGTTTACTTTTGCTGCTGTCTTGAAACACACTGACTCCTCCCTACCATTCGTCCTGGAAGTGGACGCCTCAGAAATTGCCGTTGGAGCGGTCCTCTCCCAGCGACAAGGGACCAAAGCCCTGCTATTTCCGGTTGCCTTCTTCACTCGTAAACGGTCTCCCGCAGAGAGGAATTATGATGTAGGTGATCGGGAACTACTGGCCATAGAATCCGCTTTAGAAGAATGGCGATACCTTTTGGAGGGAGCTGCCCACCCTATCCTGATATACACGGATCACAAGAACCTGGAATACCTGAAGTCTGCCAGGAGACTGAGACCGCGGCAAGCCAGGTGGACCTTGTTCTTTTCTAGGTTCTCTTTCCATGAAACCTGACGCCCTTTCCAGTAGACATGTGCAATTCGTTTAGTTCCTAATCCGTTTAACAAATTTTGACAAATTTGTTAATTCCGAATTTCCGAATTTTTCAATTTCCGAAAATTTCCGAATTTCAAAATTTCAAAATTTGCGAAATGACGAATTTCCGAATTCCGAATTTGCAAATTTCCAAATTTCCAAATTTCCGAAATTACGAATTTCCGAAATTACGAATTTCCGAAATTACGAATCTCCGAAATTACGAATCTCCGAAATTACGAATTTACGAATTTCAAATTTTCGGATTTCCGAATTTCCGAATTACTGAATTTTCGGATTTCCGAATTTACGAATTTACGAATTTACGAATTACCGAATTCCGGTTAAAAGGAAAGTTAACAAGGTGGCTTACGAGCTGGAACTCCCGGATTCTCTCAAGATCCACCCTGTTTTTCACGTTTCCTTGTTGAAACCCGTGGGCCCTAACCCTTTTCCTGATCGGAACTCGAATCCCCCGGATCCTGTCTTAGTGGATGGTGAAGAAGAATTAGAAATTTAAGCTATTTTGGATTGTAGGAAGAGGAATAATCGTGCCCAATTCTTGATCAAGTGGAAGGGGTATGGCCCGGAAGAGAACTCCTGGTAGCCTGAAGAAAAAGCTTAAGCAAAAAGCTTAATCCAAACCTTCAAAAGATCCAACCCCAAGAAATGGGCCCGGTTGGGCATCCGGAGGCTGCCCCTTGGGGGGGCAATGTCAGTAAGATCCTGCCAGTAAAAATCGCCCTTTGCCTTCCGCTGCTCGCTCGCCTGCGCTTGTGCACGTGCGTGTGCGCGCGCCTATTGGCGCCAGACGGGATATTTAGTTCTAACGGCCACACTGGGATCTTGCTGCCTGATCTACAGCGTGTGAGTGTTCTGATCCTGAAAACCTGTTTCCTGTGATTGCCTTACCCGGCTTGTCTCCGACCATCCCAGTTATCTGCCTGCACCTGACTTTGGCCTGTCTGACTACACTTCTGCCTGATCCTTTGGTACCTCTGCCGTCTGCTCGATTACCGACCCGGCTTGTCTGACTTCCCTGCTCTGGTATCCTGGTTCCTGGTTCCTGACCCCTGTCTGCGGTCCAGTTCCAGTCTGAGGTCCTGCTCTGGTGTCCTGGCTCCTGATCTGTCTGCGGTCCAGTTCCAGTCTGAGGCCCTGCTCTGGTGTCCTGGTGCCTGGTTCCTGCTGCCAATCTGCTTTCCAGTTCCAGTCTGCTGTTGATCCTGCCAGGCGCTCGTGCCACTCCTGACTCTTGTGCTTCCTGTATACCCTACCAGGGCCCTCGAGTCAGAGCTGCAAGAGAGGTCACTCCCTGCAGGTTGGGCTTGCCCACTAGGTATGTGACAGTATGTAAAGGGTGTATCTCAGACCTACAGATATGCAGAAAACGCTATTCAAAAAAAAATTTTTTGCCCCAACATTTTTTTTTTTTTGAATAGCACAATAGAAGAACACTATACAAATTGTGTATCTCACACCTACAGATATGCAGAAAACACTGCAAAATATTTTTTTATTGTCCTAAATGGGTGTTTTAGGAATAGCAGAATACACCGACAGTATCTAAAAGGTGCATCTCACATAACATATGCAGTGCTGGTGCACTGAACTTGCAGATAAAAGTTATATTTTCTCTGGCACTGGGCTCATGGCAGTGTAAAAAGACTGTGCACTGCAACCCAACCAGGTAAATCAATGTAGATCGCTGAGTAATTAGAATAGATTTCTGAATCAGGACTCCTATCTAATTCTCCCCCCCCCCAAAGCAGCAGCCAGGAACCTTTCCCTACACTGTCTATAGCAGAGTGACGTGCTGTGATGTGTGCCTCTAGCTTATATAGAGGCTGGGTCACATGCTGCACTGGCCAATCACAGCCATGCCATTAGTAGGCATGGCTGTGATGGCTTCTAAGGGCACACCAGTTAAACGAATGTTGATTGGCTGCCCTGCAGCTTTTTAAAATGCGCCATTACATTGCCGAACACCGGACCCGAACATACAGTCAATTGTTCGGGTCCGGGACCCAAAAACCCAAAAGTCCGGTACGATCCGAACTTTATAGTTCGGGTTCGCTCAACCCTACTCCCCACTCTTCAGGGAGATTCCCAGCCCCCAATCTGACAGTTTGCAAACACTTGTAGAAAAGATAGTTCATGACAGGGCGAAGATTACTCACTGGTCACCGTGACTAAGGCTGGGATAACACTGGTACAACACGACATTCATACGACTGTGGATGTCAAAAACCTTTGTACTGTTTTTTTGGGTGAATAGGTAGGGGTACAATCTACCCCATACTCATTCATATAAGGTGGGTGTGATCTGTGGGGCCCACTTGTTAAAGGGAGCTTCCAGATTAGAATAAGCCCCCCGCCTGCAGACCCCGCCAACCACCAGGCAGGGTTGTCGGGAAGACCCATCAACATGGAGACAAGGTTTAGCCCCCCCTGCCCCAAAGCACCCACCCCGTCATGTTAAGGGCGCTTGTTCATCCCCACCCAGCCTCAGTCTTGTCAGATGGATCTGCTGGTGCAATCAATCCCCTGCTTCTGTGTAATTACCACTGTGCTGGCAGCTTGTATGGTAGGTGTATCTAGCTGATAAAGCTGTGATGCATTCAACCTCATCACATGCATGTGCAGTCAGTGAACAGTCATTGCTTCATCAAAGTTGGCCATGCTCCTAATATAAGTGTGGCCCCTATTGTTTTTTTTTTTTTTTTTTTGGTTAATGGGCAGGGGTATCATGTACCTAGGCTTGCCCCCTCATCCCTTTAAACCCGAACACATATATTAATTACACAGGTTCTGAGGCTAATTTAATGCAGATAAGGCACAGAGTTTAATTACCACCTTAATCAGCCACAGAATCTGTGTAATTAATATTCAGTTTAAAAGGGATAAGGTGGCAACCCTGTACCCCATACTCATTCACATAGGGGGGTGGCTGGGATCTGGTCTGCCCCCAGACCCCCCACAACCACAGCCCAGGGTTATGGGGAAGAGAACCTTGTCCCCATCAACATAGGGACAAGGTGCTGTGCCCCCACCCCCCCCCCCCATGTTGAGGGCATGTGGCCTGGTATGGTTCAAGAGGGGGGGCATTCACTTGCTTGTCCCCTTTCCTGACCTTCCAGGCTGCGTGCTCGGATAAGGATCTGGTACGGACTGGGGGGGAACCCCATACCATTTTTTTTTCTTTATTTCTTTTTAAGTAGCCGGGTGTCGGCAGTTGCAACCGCAAGTCAATTTAAATGTGATGACTCATTTTTTTTCCTTTAGAAATGTAATTTTTGCTGCATGCTCTATAAAAATGCTAAAGATGTGCCCCTTTACAGGCAGACTAAGGGGACCCCCACCCCTCTACCCCCCGGCACTATATTTAACCACTTGCTTACTGGGCACTTAAACACCCTTCCTGCCCAGACCAATTTTCAGCTTTCGGTGCTCTCACACTTTGAATGACAATTACTCAGTCATGCAACACTGAACCCAAATTAATTTTTTTGTCCTTTTTTTCCCACAAATAGAGCTTTCTTTTGGTGGTATTTGATCACCTCTGGGTTTTTAATTTTTTGCGCTATAAATGAAAAAAAAACGCATTTTTCTTTGTTTCTGTGATAAAATTTAGCAAATTATTAATTTCTCTTCATAAATTTTGGCCACAATTTATACTGCTACATATCTTTGGTAAAAATAACCCAAATTAGTGGATACTATTTGGTCTTTGTGAAAGTTACAGACTCTACAAACTGTGGTGCGAATCATACAAAATTGATCACACCTGATGCACTGGTGACCTATCATTCCTTATGACCCTAACATGCCACGAAAGTACAAATACCCCCCAAATGACCCCTTTTTTGAAAGTAGACATTCCAAGGTATTTAGTAAGAGGCATGGTGAGCTTTTTGATGTTGTCATTTTTTTCCCACAATTCTTTGCAAAATGAATTATTTTTTTATTTTTTTCCACAAAATTGTCATTGTAATAGGTTATTTCTCTCACATGGCATGTGTATACCACAAATGACACTCCAAAATAAATTCTGCTACTCCTCCTGAGTATTACGATACTACATGTGTGGGACTTTTTCACAGCCTGGCCACTTAGAGATGCCCAAAATGCAGGGAGCGCCATCACGTGTTCTAGGAGCATAAATTACACATCTAAATTGTTGACTACCTATTACACTTTTGAAGGCCCTGGAGCACCAGGACAATGACACGTGACACTGACGTGGCACTGATGACAGGTGGCACTGACGACACGTGACACTGATGACAGATGGCACTAATATGGGGCACTGATGACACGTGACACTGACAGATGGCACTATTATGTGGCACTGGTGACAGATGGCACTTATATCATGTGGCACTAATACGTGGCACTGATGAGAGATGGCACTAATACGTGGCACTGATGACAGATGGCACCGATACGTGGCACTGATGACACGTGACACTGATACGTGGCATTGATGACACGTGCCACTGATAACAGATGGCACGTGACACTGACAGGTGGCACTGACACGTGGCACTGATGACAGATGGCACTGACGTGGCACTTATGACACGTGGCACTGACGTGGCACTGATGACAGGTGGCACTGGGAACAAATGGCACTGGGGACAGGTGGTACTGGTGACAGGTGGCAGCGGGGACAGATGGCAGTGGGGACAGATGGCAGCATGGCAGCGGGGACAGATCACTTTATTTATTTTTATTTTTTTACTTACGGCGCAGGTGCGCCGTTCATCTCTCCCTCCTCACACGCTGTCTGTGTGAGGGGGCAGAGCGGCGCTGACAGATGATCTCATATGTTTGCATATGAGATCATCTCTCATTGGACACGCCGATCTCGCTGTAAACGGCCGCTGTGATTGGCCGTTTACAGCGATCTGTGACTGGCTGTGTCCGACGGACACGGCCAGCACAGAACTTCCCCGATGCGTGCTCTCAGGAGCACACATTAGGGAAGTAAACAGGAGGACGTCCAGGGACGTCCTCCCGGCAGGGAGCGTCTGCGCTGCAGCCGTCTTTCGGCTATAACGCGGGCGCCTTGTGGTTAAAGGAATTTTTCAATGTTATCGTTTCACTTTAAACATCATTAAAATAACTGCCCCTTTAATAACATTAGTTTAAAAAAAAAAGCATTGATACATGTCCCCCAGGGCAGTACCCAGACCTCCATACCCCTTGTATAGCCAATTACTTGCATATGTGCCTTCAAGATGGCCACTTGATTTTTCCTGTTCAGCTCCCTTAGACTTTAATGGGGTTCGCTGTTCGGGTCAGAACTTTTCCCTTGTGCGGAAGTTCTGCTGTGAACCGAACAGAGGGATAGAGATGGGATCAAAAAAAACATCCTGAACCTCTTCCCTTAAATATTACTATCAATACCAAGATAGAAGGGCGGGCACCTGGTGGCATTGGCACTCAAGCTAAGGATGCCCAGGGACAGCAGAACCAGATATAAGGCAGAAAAAAACCTTTGGAACCCTTTCAACACTGAAATTCAGATTTGAATTGAGATATCCAAATTCATGACATTTTTGCCGACTCTAAAGCCTCTTACACATGATCGGATTTTCGGCAGGGAATTGTACGATGACAGACAGTTTGCCTAAAATTCGACCATTAGTACGCACCTTCAGACAATTTTTTCCAACTTTCGGCCAACAAATGTTGGATGGCAGGCTAGTAAATTTTTGGCGGACGACATTAGCAGAAGGTGCCCAAAGGGTGGTGCTCGAGAGCTGAAATTTCACATAGTATGGCACTACGTTCCTGTTTGTTGGCCAACAATGTGTGCCATTTGTATAAAAGACAAGTTCCTGGCACACACCCTTTGGACAAAAGTCTGGCGCTCTGTTGGCCAGCAATCCGATTGTGTGTACGAGGCTTAACACCACCAAAATGTTTGGATTAACTTGAATCTAAATGACAAGTCCAGTACATGCTTTAAGTGTAAGATGTTTATTTACAGATTTGTGGACCTTTTTTTTTTTTGCACTATTTCACAAAAATAAACAGTGGAAATGTTTTGCTTGCATTAAGCCTGCAACGTAATGGAAATGTGAATGGAAAAAATAGGATTTTTAAAACAGCTTACCTGTAAAATCCTTTTCTTTGATGTACATCAGGGCACACAGAGTCATAGTAATTACTATGTGGGTTATATCGGACCGACAGGTACTGGACACTGGCACGCCCCTAAGGCGTGTACTCCCCTATATAACCCCTCCTATTACTGGGAGTCCTCAGTTTTGTAGCCAAGCAATACAAGTGTATAATAAGAAGGGAGGGACCTCTGTGTCCCCTGATGTACATCAAAGAAAAGGATTTTACAGGTAAGCTGTTTTTAAAAATCTTATTTTTTTTTCTTACATCAGGGGACACAGAGCCATAGTAGTTACAATGTGGGATGTCCCATAGCAATGGCAACTGAAGGGAGGGGGGACACAACACAAAAAAAGGAGGCCAGAGGACTCATACTGCAGCCTGCAGTACACTGAGCCTGAAGGCAATATCCTCATGACCTTTAACATCGATTTGATAAAATCTGGTAAATGTATGAACTGAAGACCAAGTTGCGGCCTTAGAGATCTGAGCCATAGAGGCCTGATGATGCACCACCCAAGAGGCACTAATCGCCCTGGTTGAGTGTGCTTTAACATGAAAAGGAGGAATTTTCTTCTTTAAACCATAAGCCTGAATAATGACTTGAAGAATCCACTTGGAAATAGTGGATTTTGACGCTGCCTGTCCTCTCTTTGGACCATCTGGCAGTACGAATAAAACATCTGTTTTACGAACCTGAGCGGTGGCCTTTGAATACACTCTGACCGCTCTCACTACATCAAGAGAATGTTGTGCCTTTTCTTCCCTAGATCGAGGTTCTGGGAAGAAAGAAGGGAGAACAATAACTTGGTTTAAGTGAAAACCCGTCACCAGCTTTAGTAGGAATTCAGGGTGGGGACCTAACACCACCTTATGCATGATCAGATATGGCTCTTTACACGACAGAGCCGCTAGTTCCGATACTCTTCTAGCAGAAGAAATGGCAACCAGAAAGACTATCTTTCTAGTCAAAAGAACCAAGGGAATTTCCCGTAAAGGTTCAAAAGGCTGTTTCTGCAAAGCCAATAAGACCAAGTTTAACTCCCAAGGATTTAAAGGTGTCTTGATAGGGGGATTGATCCGGGTTACCCCCTGAAAAAAGCTACGCACTAAAGAGTTAGAAGCCAAAGGCCATTGAAAAAATATTGACAGGGCCGAGATCTGGCCCTTGATAGTATTCAAGGCCAGCTTTATTTCTAATCCCATTTGCAGGAAATCAAGGATCCTACCTATGACATATTTCATGGGGTGCCAACCCCTGGATTCACACCAGGAAACATATGCCTTCCAGACTCTATAGTAAATGACCCTGGAAGCCGGCTTCCTGGCATTAATCAAGGTAGACACTACCGAAGGAGACAACCCACGATCCTTTAGAATGTCAAAGGCAAAGGACTCCTACTGCCATCTTTATGATCTCGGCAAACCAAGATCTTCTGGGCCACGCTGGGACCACTAGAATCACCTCCTTTTGTTCCTGCTTGATCCTGCGAAGAAGACGCGGAAGTAGCAGAACTGGAGGAAATGCATAGATCAGAGAAAACTGATCCCAAGGGAAGACTAATGTGTCTGTTCCGCAAGCTAGCGGATCATTTGTTCTCGACACAAAGTTGTCGGCCTTGTTGTTGAATCTGGACACGAACAGGTCCACATCCGGAGTACCCCATCTCTGATATATCTCTAGGAAGATGTCGGGGTGAAGAGACGATTCTCCCGGAAATAATTGTTGGTGACTCAAGTAGTCCACCTGCCAATTCTCTATTCCTGGAATGAAAGTTGCTGATAGGCTAGGGACGTTGTGTTCTGCCCAAGACAGAACATGATTCACCTCTTTTTGGGCTGCACGACTCCTTGTGCCCCCCTGGTGATTGATGTAAGCCACAGCCGTGGCATTGTCGGACTGAATCCTGACAGGACAGTCCCTCAGTCTGACCGTCCAGGACTTTAGAGCCAGGCGAACTGCCCGAATCTCCAAAATGTTTATAGGCAAGGTCCTTTTCAACTTGGACCACCTCCCCTGGACAGAATCCTCTTCCAGGACTGCTACCCAGCCTAGAAGACTGGCATCCATTGTCACAACTTTCCAGGAGACTGGTAGAAACGATTTTCCCTTTTGGAGGTTGCTGGATATCAACCACCAATTTAGGCTCTGACGCACGTCCGGAGCCAGGCAAATTGGAAAATCTAAGGCCTGAACCTTCTTGTTCCAGGCCGACAGGATTATGTTTTGTAGCAATCTTGAATGAAAAACTGCACGTAAGGGACGGCCTCAAAGGAGGCCACCATTTTTCCCAATAATCTCATGCACAACCAAATGGAAGGCTTTTTCTTTGCTTTGAGGAGTTAAATTATATCTACAATGGAACTGATTCTTTTCTGGGGTAGAAATACCTTTTTCTGTATGGTATCTATAACCAGACCCAGGTACTGCAATTTCCTTGATGGTTTTAAGGAGGATTTTTCTAGGTTGAGAATCCAGCCTAGAGACTCCAGGTAGTTTACAGTTGAGAGCAGACTGTGGTTTAGCCCTGAAACTGAAAATGATGATTTTCGATTTTGAATCGCAGAAATTTCTGGTGATCGGGAAATATTGGCATGTGGAGATATGCATCTTTGATATCGATAGAAGCCAAAAACTCCCCACCTTGGAGGATGGCAACAACCGACCGGATTGACTCCATACGAAAGGATCGGATGTTCAAGTGCCAATTCAGATCTTTGAGATCTAGAATAGGTCTTAGTTCTTAAAGGGGTTCTGCACACAATTATTTATTTTTTTCTTCTCCTGTTAAAATACTTTTTAAGTCAAAAGTTAAACTCACTTTTTCTGTGTCTGCCTTGTATCCATGTCCGTTTTGTCCCGAATTCTGCACTTTTAAAATAAAAACAACACTATTTCCATTTTGCTTGTGGGCATTTGGAGCCCACAAGCAATCACTTGCGTGTTCCCATTCCAGGCCTCGCTGGTTCCTGCACATGCGCACTGACAACAGCGCCGAGCGGCGTAAAAAACACTATGTTGCCATAACAATGGGTGGTGCCCGTGAAATCACGCGAGATTTCGCGTCGGCTGTCCGCACTGACTCTTGGGAGGAATGACACCAGATCCCAGGAGACAGTGCAGCACTCAAAGGAAGTGATGCGGACCCCCGCACAAACACCGCCCACACCCGCAGAGACAGAGGAAAGGGTGCTAGACCGGGTCAGCAATTACAAGGGAAAAAAAACGGCCATTTAGCACTCTTTGCCAGATTTGGAAGGCAATGAGATCTAGGCAAAAAAGTGTGTGCAGAACCGCTTTAAAGAGGTTTGAATAAAAACCTGTGCCCTGTTCCTCTAATGGAACTTCTGATAACTCCGACTTGGATAATAGATGATCCAGCACTAGAAGGAGAGCCTTCTTCTTCTCTGGGTCCTTGGGAACATTTGACCTTAGAAACCGAAAATCTCGAAACTCTAGTTTGTAACCTAGAGAAACGGCAGAAGCCACCCAACTGTCTCGACATTGTTCCTGCCAGATCCTTGAGAATTGCAGGAGCCTTCCCCCCACCCGAGCCTCCATAAGGAGGCTTTAGCATTCTGTTTTGTGGGCTTTCTGCCCCAAGATCTCTTCTGACCTTGGTGCTGCCCTTGGGGTTTTCCCCTTGAACCTGATGGTGGAAGCCGTCGAGACTGCCTAGAGGCTGATGCCCCTGGCACAGGAGAAGGAGAAATGTCTGAATTTCTTCTTTACTGGTAAAAGAGAGCTTTTGCTATTAGAGATCTTTTGTAGGTATTTATCCAAATCATCTCCAAATAGCTGTTAACCATGAAAAGGGAAACTGGCTAAGAGCTTTTTACACGGTACTTCGGCTGACCAACTTTTCAGCCAAAGAATTCTGCGAGAATGCACTAGTCCAAGCATAAGCCGTGAGATCTGAATGACAGCATCTCTCATAGCGTCTACTGTGAAACACAGTGCATCTGATAAATCAGCACAATTTTGGACCTGTTCATCAGATAGTACTTTAAGCATCTCCTCAAACTGTTCCTTAATGGACTGGGATACGCCAATTGCGTCAAGAACCGGCTGCGCTACTAAACTTGCTAAAGCCATATGGCTTTTACAAAGAAGCTCCAACTTTTTATCTGTTGGATCCTTTAACATGAGCGCATTATCAAGCGGACATGTGATAAAGGTTTCATAGGATATTCCATAGGATAAAGTGTGGAGAAACTCTAAAGCCCCATACACACGGTCGGACTTTTTCATGGATTCTGTCCGATCGGACAATGTTGTTGAAAAATCAGACCGTGTGTATGCACCATCGGACAGTGTTCGTCGGTTTGTCCGACGGACAAAGTCTTATCTCCTGCTGGAAAGATTTGCCGTCAACCCGGTCCGATCACACCAAACCCGATCGTGTGTACGGTTGTCCGACCGGACAAAGTGCTACGCATGCTCAGATCACATTACAAGACCAAAGCTATTGGCTACTAGCCTCTACGTTGTCCCGTCGTAGGCAACAAACGTCACCACGTTCAGAATGATCGGATTTTCCGACAACTTTGTCCGACCGTGTGTACGCAAAACCAACATCGGACAAAGTACGACGGACATGATCCGACGGACCTGGTCTGCGGATTGTCCGACCGTGTGTATGGGGCTTTAGGCGGATAATATTGTTTATCCGGATGTTCCAATTCAGCATACATAAGCTTCCTTAGACATGCATGACTAGGAAAGGCATCCCCAGATGGAGGAGGTTTTAATGGGATCATCAAGAGCCTGCGCTGCAGGCAGCAAAAAAGTTGAACGAACCAACTTAGAAAGAGAGTGCACAAGCAACCTGTCTTGTGATGTTACTCCTTCTATATTAGGAACCTCAGAAGAGAATAAACCAGTATCTTCCAAATCTTTGGGAAGATCTACCTGATCCCCAGCCTCCTGAACCTCCAAAGGAGGGTCTTGAGCACTAGATGGGTATCTGCTATGTTTGACTCCACTATGGAGGGATAAAATAACATTAATCTTTTTTTCCAAGCCAGCAATGGTAGAAGACAAAACCTCTCGTGTGATATATTCCGGGGCTGAAGCGTGTTGTGCGACTGCAAGCACAGTTTCCCCTGACGGCTCAATCTGACTGTCCGCATCACTCTTTCCATTCTTTTGGAAATGGTTTTAGTTTGTTGTGTAACCATTGACCCCTTAGAACCCTTAGAGGAGTTCCTGGTCCCTTTTCCACTCATAGCTTATATAGCGGTCACACTTTAACAAGTGTGCACTATAAGTGGAAATTTTGTTTTTTCCTCAGAACCCTAACAGGGTTCTGAGTGTTAATTGTACAGGTTTACTTTGGCATCAGTCTAGCTGGGCTGTACTAGGGTTCTGCCTGGTCATAGGTGCAGTGAGGTACCTATGACAGGCTGAGAACCAGGCCTGGTTGGACGTTTTGCGTACCAATCTTTCCCGGAGCCAATCAGTGGGCGAGTCTGGCCCTGCTGCGTAGTCTGAGAAGGGGTACTTAAGGTGCTGAAGTCACGTGGTTCGGGGTTCGGCCGCAGTTCTTGGTTCCTGGATCTGGACCGGGGTAGCCCCGCGAGGGGTCCCGGGCCTAGGAGCGTTTGCCGTCCTGCAAGCATGGTTAATCCAACCAGCCTCACAGGCCCTCATGGTTTGGGGTGGAAATCCGTCTGTTCCCGAGTCTCGGAGTCGGATAGCCCAAGGCACAGTAACTGAAGGAGGATTCAAAGGCGTCCCGGTGTGCTCTCAGTATTGGAGGGACACGGCAACTCATACAAGTGACCAGGGAAGGACTCTTCGGAGGAGGGCCAACAAGCTGGCTGCTCAGTAATAGCCTGGGAGCTGAGTTGTATAGACACTAAAGAATCCACACTTCAACAGTACTGCCAAGGAGACAGAGAAAGTTCCAGGTACTGTAAGAAAGGTTCTTATTCATCTTCAGTTACAATTTAGTCTGTGGCAGAGACTTTTGCAAGTTTCCGGATCACATTGTTGGTTGCTAAACCTCTGGCTAGAGGTTTGTCCGGCATTGAAGTACCCAGCTGCGAGTGGCTACTCTCTGGGTTGATCAGAGACATTCTGTGGATGTCAGCAGTTCAAGGTGCCTGAGTTTCTTCACCCGTGCCCTCTATTCCTATCTGAGACTGTGTTATGTTGGATGTTACCACTGCAGAATAAAAAACCTTTAAAAAGGACTTTTATGTGTCAGCATCTGAAGTTGTTGGGTACTAACCCTGGGAACCCCTAGACAGTCACCGACAAGCCAAGAGGAGGTAACTGGTAAGCCCAAAAGTCAAGGCCGCCCCTCAAGGGGTTATGGCCGCTACACTTAAAAGCACAAAGCCGAGGCACTACCAGCAAAAGATTGTATACTGCTAGGCTATAGTACAGCACAATAGCTGCTATTAATCCTAGCCTATTTACAGTACAATAAGTCAAAGGGAAATGCCTGTGTCACTAAACCTGATCCAGCCAACCTCTTTGCTCTGTCCCTCCACAGCCAGGCTGCAGCTTCACACACAGTGCTTAAATCACTTCTTGCATGTGTGGCCGGCGTCTGACGCTGAGCGGCCGCGGTCTGTCCCTTTTTTTTTTTAAGGCAACTGTTTTGGCATCCTGTACCCCGAAAGGGGAAAAAAACAATCTGGGGGCACAGGAGGAGACCAGACCCCCCCCCCCCCCCTTCTTACCAGAGGATCTGCTTGTGGCTGGAGGAGAGGAGAAATGAAGGCTTCTGTGCTGTTTCCAGCATCAGGTCGGTGAGTGGTCAATACAGCCCCCAGTGGTGACACATAGGCATGACAGCATTATACATAGGAGAAGTTCCTGAGAAAATTTCCCTTACCTTCTCCTCGCAGCAGGGTTTATCAGAGATAAAAACCCAATCTTCACCCTTCACGGTGGGCTCCGAGACCTTATAGGAAACCTTCAGGAACTGAGGAACCTCAGGTTACCCACAATCCTGGACCTGCGACAGCACCCTGCCAGTAAAAACTTTATGGCCTTACTACCAAAAAGTACTGGATCCCAGGGTCCAGCTCTCTAAAGTGAAGCATTCACAAGCAAAACCTTGTTTCTTCAGACACGAGGCCCGGGTACCATCCATTTAGCCCATGAAAAGTCATCAGAACGGATCCGGTCAGCATGGCTAGCCCTAGCAAGGATTACTACCCGTGGAGAACAGCACATCTTTACTTGTGACCAACACTTAGACACTGGCGAAAAAACTGAGGACTCCCAGTAATGGGAGGGGTTATATAGGGGAGTACACGCCTTAGGGGCGTGCCAGTGTCCAGCACCTGTCAGTCCCATATAACCCACATAGTGATTACTATGGCTCTGTGTCCCCTGATGTAAGAAAAGAAAAAAATGCTTCAGTTTTCTTACTGTAGACAAATCACCCAAATACATTTGTATTACCTTCTCCTTCAAGTCTTATGGCAGTTTCCTATCCATATTTTGTTCTTCACTCACCTGCTTCGTCAGCTCATTAATGGTCTGCTGAACACTGGCCTGGTTTTCCTTACACTTTTGATCGTTGTTTCCTTCTCCTGTTCTATTTTTCTTTTCCATCTCCTCGATTTTTTTCCTATTCAATTCCTCTGATAAGTGTATGAACAATAAAAAAAAATAAAAATGTTTTACTACAGGTCAGTGCATTTTAACCCCTTCATTATGAAGGGTAAAACAAATTTTAACACCTAATACAGTTTTGCAACTTTGACACTTGTTAGCAAAAAACGTACATATCGCAATTACCTAGTGTATCCAGATGAATTATATGTTATTTTTTATTATTTAGGACAAGTTGGGCTTTCATTTGGTGGTACATGGTAATGATAGCTGTTGATTTTTTATTATCAAAGCAAAACTGGCACAAAAAATAGTAAATATAAATAAAAATAAATACAGTAATGTACACACGGTGGGAATTCTCGTCGGAAAAAGCTCTGATGATTTTCCCCTGGCGGAATTCCGACGGAATTTCACTCAAACTGTCTTGCCTACACACGGTCACACCAAATTCCGATGGTCAATAACACCGCGGCATAAAACACGTTTTAAGGCACTATAAAAGGGAAAATTTAATGCTTCCGAGCATGCGCCAAATTGTTTCCGAGCATGCGTCGGAATTTTGCGTGTCGGAATTGCATACACACAATCGGAAAATCCAATAGAAAGGTTTTCCGTCGGAAAAATTAAGAACAGGTTCTCAATCCAAAGTCCGTCGGAAATTCCGACAGAAAAAGGCCGATGGGCATACACACGGTCGGAAAATCAGATGAAAAGCTCCCATCGGACTGTTTCCATCGGAAATTCTGACTGTGTGTATTAGTTGTTACTTTCTTGGTATTACCATAACCTACCACCAAAAACAACCCCAAATAACTACACCTGACAACTGCAGTGATACCACATATGTGTTATCTGTTTGCACCCATAGTAGGGACCAGAAAGAATAAAGGAAAATTTATTATCAATACTTACCGTAATTTTCCTTTCCTGATGGACTCCATGGCAGCCTACGTGTGGGTTAACCCCGCCTCCTCTCCAATGCTATAGGACCCCATTCCCATAAATGAACACTCACCACTCCATACTGTGTTCCGTAACTAGCCTACTCTTATGACTCATGGGTGGGAACTCCGTCTGCCATGGAGTCCATCAGGAAAGGAAAATTACGGTAAGTATTGATAATAAATTTTCCTTTTTCCTGACAGACTCCATGGCAGCCTACGTGTGGGAAATAACTAGCCGGCCACACGGGTGGGTATGCTTTAAACAGAAAATATTTTAATTCAATCTATCAGCCGATAGAATTTTCAAACCAAAGTTTACAGAGGATAAAGAAGCAGGTTCAATGCAATAATGCGACATGAAGGTATTAATAGAGGCCCAAGAAGCTGCCTTGCAAATGGTATCAGGAGCCACGTGCCGGGCTGCTGCCCATGAAGTAGCCATTCCTCTAGTCGAATGTGCCGTCACCGCCTCAGGAGGAGCCAAGCCCTTAGCCCTATAAGCCTGTTGAATGGTTCTTACGATCCAAGATGCCAGAGTCCTGGTTGAAGCTTTGTTCCCCTTGTTGCTGCCTGAGTGCAGTACAAAGAGATGATCTGAACGCCTAAAAGCGGAAGTAATGCGAAGGTATTCTCTCAGAGCTTCCCCAACGTCCAAAGGATGAATATCATCGGATTCTGGTGATCTGAAGGTAGGTAGAACGATCTCTTGGTTCTGATGGAACACCGAAGTTACCTTAGGATTGGATCCCAACATAGGAATAAGGACCACTCGGTCCGGAAAGAAAGTCAAGAAGGGTTCTTCGAAGCCCAGAGACCCAATTTCCGACACCCTCTTGGCCGAAGTGACTGCCACCAGAAAAGCAACTTTTTCGGAAAAGTCCTTAATGGAAAGCGGGGATGGCCCCGTTGTACTCAGGCCAGAAATGGAGTCAAGGACAAGGGGAAGATCCCATTTGGGGAATCTGGACTTCCTCTGAGGCTTGAGTCTTGAGGCCCCTCGAAAGAATTGCCGAACCAATGGATGGACTGCCCAGGAGGTACCAGAGAAGGCTGATAAGGCTGACACTTGCACCCTGAGCGAGCCTATGGACAAGGGAAGATCAAGGCCAGTTTGTAAGAACCCGAGGATGTCCTGGACTCTTGGATGTTCAAAAGACCTATCTGTAGACGAGCAAAAGTTCACGAATTTGGACCAAATTCTACCATAAACCTTGTTTGTACTTGGTCTCCTGGAGCTTAATAAGGTAGAGATTACGCCAGAGGCACATCCGATGGACTCTAGCCTCTTCCTCTCAAGAACCAGACCATCAGTTTCAGTACTGCCGGACATGGGTGTAGTACCGCCCCTTGAGAAAGAAGGTCCGGCCTGAGAGGGAGAGATATCGGCTTCCGTACACTTAGCTGGACTAGTAGAGGGAACCAAGGCCTGTTGGGCCAGTACGGAGCTATCATCACTACCTCCACTGCTTCTGACTGGAGCCTTTGAAGGAACCTGAGAATTAGAGGAAGAGGAGGGAAGGCATAGGCCCTCTCGAATCTCCATTGGTCTGTCAATGCATCCGTCCCCAAAGCCTGGCTGCAGCGATTCCGTGTGTAAAACTTCCCTATTTTGAAGTTGCAGGGGGAGGCAAAAAGGTCTACTTCGGGATTGACCCCCAGCGATCTGATCCACTCGAAGGACTGACTGTGAAGGGACCACTCGTTGTTGTCCAACTGGGTGCGTGATAAGAAGTCCGCTTGCGTATTCTGAACCCCCGGGAGAAAAACTGCAGAAATATTCTCCAGGTTCCTCTGTGCCCATGATAGAATGGGTTCCACTTCCTGGAGAAGAGTAGAACTCCTGGTGCCCCCTTGTCTCTTCACGTAGGAGACAGCTGTGGTGTTGTCCATTCGCAACAACACCGACTTCCCCTTCAATACCTGGGAGAAATGCTGGAGAGCGCACCAAGCTGCTCGGAGCTCCAGAATATTTGATCCTGGAACAGGAAGACTTGTGTCCCACTTGCCTTGTGCAAGGTCCGACCCACAAAGGGCCCCCCAGCCGGTCCCGCTGGCATCGGTCGTGACCGTTACCCAAGAGATGGGAGCTATCGAGTGACACTTCAGGAGATTCCTGTGTTGGAGCCACCAGAAGAGGCTGTTCCTCATCGTTGATGTTATCCGTATTTCTTGTCTTTTGCTTCCCGACTTCCATTGTCTCAGGAACCCTGACTGGAACGGGCGTAGTCTCCACAAGGCCCACTTGACCATAGGCGTCGTAGAGACCATTGTCCCTACGATCTTGAGACACTGTGAGGCCTTCAGGTACCGCGTATGAAGGGCTTGAGAGACCCTTTCCCGTATGATCGGGATCTTTTCCACTGGTAGCGAGATTGTACTTTGCAAAGTGTCGAATTGAGCACCCAAGTAAATTAGCCGCTGTGTTGGCACTAGCTGGCTTTTTTCCATGTTTAGAAGCCACCCGAAGCTGGTCAATGTGGACATTACCTGCTCGCGATGAGCCAACAGCTGCTCTTTGTCTTGTGACAGGACCAGAAGGTCGTCCAGATAATGGTATAGCCTTATTCCTTTCAGCCTGATCAGGGCCACCACTGCCAGGAGCACTTTTGAAAAGACCCGAGGGGAGGTCGTCAACCCGAAGGGGAGGCAGATAAACTGTAGATGGTCTTGATCGACATGGAATCTTAGGAACCTTTGGCAGCCTTCCTCTATCGGGACGTGAAAGTAAGCGTCCTTTAAGTCGATCGAGACCATCCAATCCCCTGGTTGGATGGCTCGTTGTATCGTTAGTAGGGTTTCCATTTTGAATTTTCCGTATTCTATAAACTGATTTAAGTATGTTAAATCTATCACCGGGCGCCACGATCCGCTTTTCTTCTGTACCAAGAAGAGGGGGGAGTACACTCCTTGAAACCGTTCTTCTTCTGGCACTCGTACCACTGCGCCCTGAGCTTTTAACAGCTCTACGTATGACAGTAGGACCTGTCTCTGTTCTTCCGAACGAGGAAGCAGGGTGGACATGAACCTGGGAGGAGGAACTTTGGAGAAGGTCCATTTGTGACCCGACGAGATCGTCTTGATGACCCAGTAATCCGAGATCGAGGCCACCCAGACGTGCCGGAAAAGGGATAGACGGGCCCCCACCCGACCCGCCTGGGCGGGCGCAATCTCAGAAAGACTTGGGTGGCTCGCGTCCACCAGACGACTGGCTCTTGACGGGCTTCCGAAAGGAACTCTGTCCTCTACTCCAATTCCTCCTGAAGTCCCTTCCAGGCTTGTAGGAGCGTGCATCCCTCGAGCGTTCCGGACTGCGCCTTTTAAACTGAGTCTTCTTCCGCCCGAGCAGTCTTCTGTCCTGGGGAAGGAAGCCCGACTTACCGCCTGTCGCACGCGTTATGGCATCATCCAGCTTGTTACCGAATAAAGTGGATCCCTCAAAAGGGATTTTACACCATGCTTGCTTAGACACGGGATCGGCGAGCCAGGGCCGTAGCCACAAAGCGCGCTTAGCCGTGACCGAGGACAGCATAATGCGTGCTAGCAGACGAATCAGGTCAATGGACGCCTCCCCCAGGAACACCGCTGCAAGCTTTAGTTCCGCTGCCGCTGAACTCCTGGCCAACTCGACTGACACGCCATTCAGGAAGGAGTCCACATTTTCAGTCCAAGCCTCCATGGCCTTGGACATAGCTGCTAAGGCTAAGGCTGGTTTACAGGCCATCCCAGCAAGACCATAGATCCTTTTGAGGTCCTGATCGATCTTTCTTTCTAGGCCATCTTTAAAGGACACTGAGTCCTCCATCGGAAGAGTGACGTGCTTGGCCAAACGCATCAAGGCTGCGTCCACGAGCGGTGCGTTCTCCAGGTGCTTCACCTCTTCTACCTTAAAAGGATATAGCCGGGAAGTTTTGTTGGTCATGGAGGACTTCCTATCCACCTTGCTCCACTCTTCCTCTATAATGTCTTTCAATTCAGTGAGCAAGGGGAAGTTTGGCCGTTCCTTACCCAGCTGCTTGAAGAACTTCTTCTGCTTAGCTGGGGGGGTGGATGCTTCTTCCCACTTGAGGGCCTCCTTAATTGCTCTAATTAGTGGTGAGACCATGGCGAAGTCAAAGCCCCCGATCTCCTCATCGCCTGGGAATTCCTCTCCAGAGGACTCACCAGAGGCCTCGTAGGGCTGAGATGTGCCCGGATCCTCCCGGGGTTCGTCGGACTGGGGACCAGTCGCAGCCGTAGATTGACTCAATGTGCGAGGGACCACCATGTCCTTGAGCGACTGCTGCACAACACGTTTTACCAGGGACTCCATGCGCTGGTTTTCTGTGTCTTTTTCCCCAACCGCCTTAGAAAAGCATCTGTCACACAGTGATTTGCCTTCCGGGACTCTAGTCTTGCATCCCCAGCATGCTCTGCGATCAGAGCGATCATCATGGCGGTGGGAGCGGTGTCTGGAGGAGGAATGTGAGCTTCTCCTTTGATGGTGAGACCCATGCGGAGAGTCCCGCCTGGATCTAGATGACTGTTTTTGTTGTGGCCTGGCAAGGTCCCGATCCTGCGAATCCGACCTGGAAGGGCTAAGCAGAAACAACACACAAGGGGAGGGAAACATAGGCATCAGAATGCGCATAAGAATGCAAATGTAATTCCACCCCTCCCTTACCAGCACATACCTAGTGCGTAAGGGCTGGCCACTTAAAGGCGGTGATTTGTCCATAATTCCTGGACGAAGCGTCAAAAAGGAAACACAGCAGTCTGCAAGACAGGATTGTGACCTAAGCATAATACCGGCAGTTTTTTTAGACAGAAAAAATGCATGCCCTCAAAAAAAAATCTCATGCCTTTTCTATTTCTCTTTCTTTTTTTTTTTTTTTTTTTTAACCGAAAATAAAAATTTTTTTTTTTTTTTTTTTTTAAATTATATACACCCATATATACACCAATATATAAATATTCTCCCCTTTTTTTTTTTTTTTTTTTTTTTAAAAACATCTTCAGCAAAAAAAACAACAGACGGGCATACACCTTTAAAGTATAAAAACACAGCACTGACCTGTCAATCCTCTAAGGTTGAGAGCTGGGGAATAGGCTTGCTGCTTCCTCTGCACTGGAAAACCCCCAGTGATACAGCAGCAGTAGCCTGGGTTTTAAATTCCCCGCCTCGTGACGTCACCGCCCCCTCCACCTCGCACCTGCGCCGTGGATGCTGGTCGTACTGCGCAAGCGCGGCCGCCAGACCGCGCATGCGCGAACCAAGCCTCGATTCCACCAGAGGCTGGCGCGCATGCGCAAACCAACACAACGGCCAAACCAGGAACAGCACGGCGGGCTGGAACGCAGAAGCGCTCCAGCCGCCATACAGGGGGGATACACTAGACGCCAGGGAAGATATATATATAACACAGAAAAACACATATAGCTGCCATGGAGATAAATAAAGGGACCTTGCCAGCCGATGATGAACCGATCACGTCCGCCATCCGTCTGATACATGCGATGGGCATACAGAGGCAGTCCACCTGTCCTGGGGAAACTTCCAGCCTCAAAAGCTACTCGCCCGCCCATGGCTGAGCACAGAGCTTGCACCGCGTTGGTATGCCAGAAGAAATCCGAGATCCGACCGGACGCGAACCAAACGTGAAGGTCCATAGGAGGAGGACAAAAAAGGAACACAGTATGGAGTGGTGAGTGTTCATTTATGGGAATGGGGTCCTATAGCATTGGAGAGGAGGCGGGGTTAACCCACACGTAGGCTGCCATGGAGTCTGTCAGGAAAGTGTGCATTTCACTTTTTTATAGACCTAAAACACACACTGATATTGATATTAATTTAAAAAAAAAAATTTTAATCCTACCTAAAATACGCTGACCCTGACTTTTGTTTCTGAGTATGATCTGTGATCCTAACCCTAACCCTGAAACTGACCTAAATCAAATCCTGATCTAGCAACTTTTTCTTTCTTTTTTTTCTTTTCTTTTTTTTTTTTTAAACACACTTCATGGTTTACATTTTTCTCCCCTAGAAAGGAGAAAGAGATACAAATTATCTCTTTCTCCATGCAAGAGGAGACAAACACAGGGGTGGGCTATACAGTGACTGGTCACTGTTACAGCCAATCAGAGGCTATCAAGGATATTGGGAGTTATCAGGAACCAGACCTTCTAGTTCCCAATTGTTATAATGGGACCTGGATCTCTTGGTGAGGGACCCAGAGCCCACTCTCTGTAATGGAAGAATGCTGTGCAGCACAAAGAAAAGTACACATATATGTGGTCCCACGGATAAAAACCCACTTCCATGAGGCCGCATATCAACATGCAAGCAACAGGAAGGGGTTCAATTTGAAAAAAATAATCTTTATCAGCTTGTAATTTTAAAACATATGTTCGTATATATTGTAGTCTGATTCTATAATCTCCATAATGCAAGGCCTGCTAAAACAGCCAATGTATTCCTTCAGCCACTACATAGTTATTGGTAACTTTAAAGCGGTTGTATACCCATTTAAAAAAAAAAAAAATTTGTTAACTACCTGCAAGACAAAGTCATAATAAGCTAGTATGACTAGCATACGAGCTCATTATGCATCACTTACCTTAGATCGGGGCCCCCGGCGCTGTGTTCTTATCCCCCTCCGGCCGCATCCATCTCTAAACAGATACCCTTCCGGGTATCACCGCTCCGGCCAATCACAGCGCCGCTGCGGCGCTGAGATTGGCCAGAGCGGCAAGGACGTCGCTCCGCGCATGCACGCGGGACACTTCAACTGTGGTGAGCCGCAGTTGAAGATGGGGATTAACCCTGTAAATGCACCGTTGTCTACGGTGCAGGTTTAGGAGATATTTCTTGTACCTACAGGTAAGCCTTAATCTAGGCTTACCTGTAGGTGCAAGTTGAATTTTAGGGTATACAACCCCTTTAACCACCTCAGTACAGGGCATTTCCACCCCCTTCCTGACCAAGCCATTTTTCAGCTTTCAGCGCTGTCACATTTTGAATGACAATTGCGCGGTCATACAACACTGTACCCAGATGAAATTGTTATCATTTTGTTCCCACAAATAGAGCTTTCTTTTGGTGGTATTTGATCACCGCTGCGGT
This sequence comes from Lithobates sylvaticus, assembly GCA_028564925.1. NCBI lineage: Eukaryota > Metazoa > Chordata > Amphibia > Anura > Ranidae > Lithobates > Lithobates sylvaticus. The sequence goes on from CM053031.1 coordinate 309,990,768, forward strand.
TTTTATTTTTTTGCGCTATAAACAAAAGAAAAGCGACAATTTTGAAAATAAAACAATACATTTTTTACTTTTTGCTATAATAAATATACAATTTTTTTTTTTTTTTTAAACAACATTTTTTCCTCAGTTTAGGCTGATACATATTGTACATATTCTTGGTAAAAAAAAGTGTTTATTGATTGGTTTGCGCAAAAGTTATAGCGTCTACAAAATAGGGGATAGATTTATAGCATTTTTATTATTATTATTTTTTTACTAGTATTGGCAGTGATCTGCGATTTTTATCGTGACTGACATTGCGGCGGACATATCGGACACTTTTGACACATTTTTGGGACCAGTCACATTTATACAGCAATCAGTGCTATAAAAATGCACTGATTACTGTATAAATGTGACTGGCAGGGAAGGGGTTAACACTAGGGGGCGATCAACGGGGTTAATATGTTCCCTGGGAGTGAGTCTAACTGTGGGGGGAGGGGACTCACAAGGGGAGGAGACCGATAGGTGTTCCTCTGTACTGAGAACACACCATCGGTCTCCTCTCCTCCGACAGGACCATGGATCTGTGTGTTTGCATACACAGATCCACAGTCCTGCTGTGTTACCGGGCAATCGCGGGTGCCTGGTGGACATCGCGGCCCCGCCGGGCATGTGCATCAAGTCCCCAGTGACACGGCGGGCGTGTGCCCCCAGGTGGGCCGGGAAGGCATGGGGTCTCATATGACGCCCCCCACCCAGAACGAGAGCTGCGCCACCTGGCCGTCAATTGACAGCCGGCGGTCGGCATGCAGTTAACCACTTGACCACTGGGCACTTAAACACCCTTAATAACCAGACCAATTTTCAGCTTTTGGTGCTCTCACATTTTGAATGACAATTACTCCTTCATACAACACTGTACCCATATGAAATTTTTGTCCTTTTTTTCACACAACTAGAGCTTTCTTTTGGTGGTATTTAATCACTGTTGGGTTTTTTATTTTTTTGCGCTATAAAAGAAAAAAAGACAGAGAATTTGGTAAAAAAATGAATTGTTCTTCGATTCTGTTATAAAATTTAGCAAATTTGTAATTTTTCTTGATAAATTTTGGCCAAAATTTATACTGCTACATATCTTTGATAAAAATAAGTACAAATTGGGGTATATTATTTGGTCTTTGTGAAAGTTATAGAGTCCACAAGCTATGGTGCCAATATCTGAAAATTGATCACACCTGAAGTACTGACGGCCTATCTCATTTCTTGAGTCCCTAACATGCCAGAAAAGTACAAATACCCCCCAAATGACCCCTTTTTGGAAAGAAGACATTCCAAGGTATTTGGAAAGAGGCATGGTGAGTTTTTTGAAGTTGTAATTTTTTTCCCACAATTCTTTGCAAAATCAAGATTTATTTTTCTTTTTTTTTTTTTTTTCACAAAATTGTCATATTAGCAGGTTATTTCTCACACACAGCATATGCATACCACAAATTACACCCCAAAACACATTGTGCTATTACTCCTGAGTACGACGATACCACATGCGTGAGACTTTTACATAGCGTGGCCACATACAGAGGCCCAACATGCAAGGAGCACCTGCGGGTGTTCTGGAGCACCCAGGACAATTCTGACATTTCTCTCCTACATCTAAAAATCATCATTTATTTGCTAGAAAATTACATAGAACCCCAAAACATTATATATGTTTTTTTAGCAAAGACCCTAGAGAATACAATGGCGGTCGTTGCAACTTTTTATCTAGCACGGTACTTGCGCAGCAATTTTTCGAACGCGTTTTTTTGGGGAAAAAAAGTTTTGTGCTTTACAAAAGACAAAACTGTAAATTTAGCCCAATTTTTTTGAAAAATGTGAAAGATGAAGTTACACCGAGTAAATAGATACCTAACATGTCACCCTTCAAAATTGCACACGCTCGTGGAATGGCGCCAAACTTCGCTACTTAAAAATCTGCATAGGCGGCGCTTTAAAATTTTTTACTGGTTACATGTTTTGAGTTACAGAGGAGGTCTAGGGCCAAAATTATTGTTCTCGCTCCAACGTTCTCAGCGATACCTCACATGTGTGGTTTGAACACCGTTTTCATATGTGGGCGGGACTTACGTATGCGTTCGCTTCTGCATGCGAGCACACGGGGACAGGGGCGCTTAAAATTTTTTTTTTTTTTATTGTTCATTTTACTTTATTTATTTTAGTTTGACACTTTTTTCCCCCAACAATTTTTTTTGATCACTTTTATTCCTATTACAAGGAATGTAAACATCCCTTGTAATAGGAATATGGCATGACAGGTCCTCTTTACAGTGAGATATGGGGTCAATAAGACCCCACATCTCACCTCTAGGCTGGAAAGCCTGAAATAAAATAAAAAAACGATCCTGGCTTCGATCGTAGCGAGTATCGCATGGTATCGCAGAATATCGCAGGGTATTGCAGGGTATTGCAGGGTATAGCATGGTATCGCAGAGTATCGCAGAGTATCGCAGAGTATGGAAAGGTATGGCAGGGTATGGCAGAGTATGGCAGGGTATTGCAGAGTATCGTTGGGTATTGCTGGGTATTGCAGAGTATCGCAGGGTATGGCAGAGTATGGCAGGGTATGGCAGGGTATGGCAGGGTATGGCAGGGTATGGCAGGGTATGGCAGGGTATCGCTTGGTATGGCAGAGTATCGCAGGGTATGGCAGAGCATCGCAGGGTATGGCAGAGCATCGCAGGGTATGGCAGAGTATCGCAGGGTATGGCAGAGTATCGCTGGGTATGGCAGGGTATCGCTGGGTATGGCAGAGTATCGCAGGGTATGGCAGGGTATGGCAGAGTATCGCAGGGTATGGCAGAGTATCGCAGGGTATGGCAGAGTATCGCAGGGTATGGCAGAGTATCTCAGGGTATGGCAGAGTATCGCTGGGTATGGCAGAGTATCGCTGGGCATGGCAGAGTATCGATGGGCATGGCAGAGTATTGATGGGCATGGCAGAGTATCGATGGGCATGGCAGAGTATCGCAGGGCATGGCAGAGTATCGCAGAGTACTGCTGGGTATCCATCCATCCATGCTCAGCCATCCATCCATACCATGCAATACCCAGCAATACACTGCAGGCTATTGCTGTGTATTGCAGGGTATGGAGGGATGGCTGAGCATGGATGGATGGATCGGTGGTGGCAGAGCAGGCTGTGGGCACTACAGATCCCGCCCACAGCACTGCTGCCACTGATCCCTCCCCCTCTCCTCTCACACTGTACCGATCTGTACAGAGAGAGGAGGGGAGAGGAACCGGCATCATCAAATGACGCCGGTTTGCTTACATGTGATCCTTCCGTCATTTGACGGAGCGATGATGTGGTAAACGGCCGCGATGAGCACGGATGTTCTCGAGTGCGCGCCCCAGGGGGCGCGCAAGAGAGCAATTCTGGGAGGACGTCCATGTACGCCCTCCCAGAGTTAAGCAACCGCCCTGTAGCCGTTTTTCGGCTATGGGCCGGTTGCCAAGTGGTTAAAGTGGTTGTAAACCCATTACAACCACTTTAACCTATGGGTAAGCCTAGATTAAGGCTTACCTGTAGGTGCAAGAAATATCTCCTAAACCTAAAGAAGAAATAGCAGCACTGAATACATGGAGTAGACATCGGGCGCAGGCGCACTGAGCATGCTGTTTCTAACGGCGATCATGATTTTTAAGAGAAGTCTTGCATTAAACCTCAAGTAATATGAACAAAAAATCCAGAAAAGCATTTGATTGCCCAAAGAGCTGGCAATAAGAATTTAGGTACAGTTTCCTAACTGAAAAAACACAAATGTGTTGCGCTGCCACTGTAAACAATAACATCCAAAGAGCCAAGTGCGCAAAGCAAAATATCTAAAACAACCCCTCCCCAAAAAAATACAGTCCACTGTGAGGCATTTCATTTTTATCTTTACACAAATATAGTGCTTCAGACACTATGAGAGACACACCGTTATTCATATCTGTATATTTTTTGTGTTCAAATATTGGCGAGTGCTGCAACCATAGTTATATTCTTATTTTTTTTTTCAAAATAAAATAACTAAAGTTTATAGAGAGCACTTTTAGTGCAGGATTCCATACACATATCTAGTTTCTTAACTGACCCTAATGTTTTGTTATGCAGTTTGGCAATTTCCCTATCTTTTACCTGCAACAGCCACCAATTTACCAGCACTATGGCTACTCTTTTTTCACCCCCACCTTTTAACAGTGAGGGAGGCCAAAGATCCTTCTAAAGCCCCATACACACGGTCGGATTTTCGCATGGATTCTGTCCGATCGGACAATGTTGTCGAAAAATCCGACCGTGTGTATGCACCATCGGACAGTGTACGTCGGATTGTCCGACGGACAAAGTCCTATCTCCTGCTGGATAGATTTTTTGACAACACGGTCCGATCACACCAAATCCGATAGTGTGTATGGTAGTCCGACGGACAAAAAGTGCTACGCATGCTCAGATCACATTACAAGACCAAAGCTATTGGCTACTAGCCTCTACGTAGTCCCGTCGTAGGCAACAAACGTCACCACGTTCAGAATGATCGGATTTTCCGACAACTTTGTCCGACCGTGTGTACGCAAAACCAACATCGGACAAAGTATGACAGACATGATCCGACGGACCTGGTTCTCGGATAATCCGCGCGTGTGTATGGGGCTTAAGTCTGCTAGCCATAGTTCAAAGTCCATACAGTGTATTATGGTTTAAACAAATTCTCACAAGCAAATTGACAAAACATTCTCTGGGATCTTGAATCTCAAACCCACAGAAATCATTCTGTTTGGGAAGAGCCAATAATCATATGTGAAAAGTGATATTTCTAAAGCTGTCACTGGTTCCCAAAGAAGTTCCTAGGATCCACTGATGTTACCGGTAATAATTTGCCATGTAAGCAAAGGGCAGGGGACAGTAGTGGCATCGCTGTCCAAATGCGGCCTCTAGCCATATATAGGCAATGGTGTCCACACTCTTCCCACCCCTTACCTCATATAGCTGATAACAGATTGAGGCACTGTCATTCAGCTAGTGGTACTGCTGGAATCGGTCATGTGTCCGGGTCAGTCAGATTTTTCATTTTGGCAAGTTGGCATGTGACAGATATCATGAATGACAATGGATTTACGATAAGAAAAAATATTTTGATTGTTATATATTGTCTTTCTTAGCGCTAGGAACCATTGTATTTTAATTTCACTGTTTGTAATACAGTATGAGTGTTGACTGTTCTGTTGTAATTCTGTTTAGAAATTCTGTTTGGGGGCGCATGCGCGCGAGCGACGGAGATGGCCGCTTGATTCCTCCGCTCCGCGCCATCGGAACAACGCGCCGGTCTAATCCGACATAGGATCATCGGGGACGCTGCACACAGAGCTCCAGAGGCTCCGGAACACTTCAGGCTGCCGGAGGTGATGTACAGATCCGCGAAGAAGCACCCTAAGAGCCGGCAACACAGCAAACCCTCCCCAGCTTCAGGCAAGGGCAGACCCAAGATGGCGCCTGAACCTCCGGAGCCTGACGATGAGTCTCAGCTCTCTGCCGCATGCCCAGGATCTCCTGCTGACAGCCTCCACCTGTTTCCCACTGATCGGATGAGTCCCCTCCCTGCTGAATCGGATGACATGCTGGCCAAATTCCGTAGCATAGTAAGGGATGAGATAACAGCAGCATCCCGCAAGCTCTCTTCAGACTTGGTGCGGGGCCTTAAAGAGTTAGGCCACCACACTAATCAGCTAGAGCACCGCATGGACTTGGCTACCACTGTGCTAGAGGGCCATGAAGAAGAAGTGGATAAAATGTCCGGAGAGCTGGACGCTCTGAGGGACAAACTAGAAGAGGCAGAAAATAGGGCCAGGAGGGATAACCTCCGCATACGCGGTATCCCTGAGGTGATTACTGACCTACAGGGAACAGCTACCGCCTTTTTCCAAGAGCTAGCCCCCGAGCTCCCGGTGGACAGACTGGAGTTTGATCGCATCCACAGATCCCTGGCTCCCAAACCCTCAGAGGGCCCCCCGAGGGATGTCATCATCAAGTTTCACTACTACCGGACTAAGGAGAGGCTCCTACAGGCAGCAAGAGAGCAGCAGAACCTCTCCTTCCAGGGTAACTCCCTCCAGCTATTTGCAGACCGGTCACTATCGCCAGGCGTCGAGGCCTCAAACCCTATCTATAAATTCTTCAATCCCACGAGATTAAGTACAGATGGGGTTCCCATTTAAGCTCTCTTTCTCCCACCTTGGCCGTCAATTCCACGCCACCTCTCCTTCGGACCTGAAACGCCACCTCCTGGATCTACAGCTGGGCCTTCCCCCATCTCAGCCTGATGTGCCATCCTCGTCCTCCAGGCCTGGACCCTCCAGACACGGACCCTCCAGGCCTCCCCGCCAGTCCTCTCAAGCATCCCAAAAGTCTCAATCTGGATCCCAAGCGCTGCGTTTTCAACAATCCAACAATGGGTGAAGAAGCCAATTCCAACCTTTTGTTAACCTCAGTTTTTCTTGGCCACCTGATCCCGTGTTATACTAGTCTATCTTGACCTATTGGCTGACCTTACACTGGAATCAGAGTGATGTGTTTTGGAAGATGTTCCCCTACCATATTTTACTTAACCTGGTCGGGGGGGTCGCCCCACGATAGGCTGCCCCACTTGTGAGATGGCAGTCTGGGGCGAAACTTACCCCCCATAGGTTATCAGGCATAACTTCGACATCAACCTGTCTTCTCCACCCTGCCGAATCCACGACTGCCCAAGCAGGTTGGGCTGCTACTTGTTGTTCTTTCTTCAGTGGATCCTGGGACTGCTGTGGGGTGGGGGGATTTAGGTCACTTTAAGTAGGGGTGCACTTTTATCATTAGACTTGTTGGTTGTACTGTTTATCACTGCACCATGTTTCTGCAATCCTGCGTTGTGGATTGGTGGATCTGCAGCAGCATCTAGTACAAATGGATCCGCTAGACTTCCTGGAGACAATGGCCTTGCGGTTGTTCTCTCTGGGAACTCGGAGGACCTTTCATCTACACCCCAATACGTTGAATATGCACTATGGTTGCCTTATTGTTACTGTTTGCAGCTCCCTCTTTTTGGCCGTATTTCTAGATATTATCACCTAGATTCTATGTTAAAACTGTTTAAGATGTTTGCACTGTTTTCACTAGAGACCGGTGGTTCCGACGGACCACTGCTGCCCCCATGTGTTGGCACCTGGCTAGGACGTTTTACTTAGCCATGATCCCAACCCGAAGTGGGCCTTACAACCCACGCTGCGCTACATTTATGTACACAGCATTTGCTCCATTCCGAGCTCTCCTTGGTATTCTTATGCTCTTCATCTCTCTCCTTTCCTTCCTTTTCTCTTCTCTCCTTCCGGCCTCTCCCTTCCCCCCCCCTCCTTCCCTCCTCCTAGATCCCTGGGGTGTGGGAACAGAGTATCTTACAGCTACATACATTTGACCCAATGACCCTCCGTTGGCTATCCCTGAATGTTCAGGGCGTAAATTCTCCTCAAAAACGGGTCAAGGCTTTTAAATACCTCAAACAACACAATATAGACATAGCATGCCTACAAGAAACCCATTTCTCCTCCTCTTCTTGTCCCAAATACTTCGCTGCAAATTACCCCCAAGTCTATTTAGCAAACGGTCCTACTAAGCAGAAAGGGGTTCTCATTGCTATACGAAAATCAGTCCCGTTTATTTGCGGTAAACAAATTGCTGACCCTAACGGTAGATACCTTCTTCTGCAGGGTTCCGTTCAAGACAATGAGGTTACTATTATGACCTACCACGCCCCAAATGTTAACCTGGACCCCTTTTTGACTCATGTGTGCTTCCTGTTAAGGGACCACCAGAAGGGCACCCTCCTGTTGGCGGGTGACTCTAAATCCCTCTCTAGATAACTACCCATCGGACCATAAACTCCCCTCCCCAGCCGCAAAAATCTTTTCACGTGCCCTACAAAACCATGACCTAGTTGACATTTGGCAGGAGCTCCATCCCTTTGGTAGGGATTACACCCACTATTCCCACCCTCATCACTCACACTCCAGGATCGATCACATGTTTGTACTATGGAAGCATCTCCCCTTAATTGATTCGGTCTCTATCCTAGCAACCCCCTGGTCAGACCATGACCCAATTCTAACTATTTGCCATTCCCTCCTCAGCAAACCACAGCACGCTCCTTGGGTGATGAATGACTCTCTTGTCATTTGAGCCGATCCTCACAAGGCTTCGGTGGATTATTTTAAACTCAATACAGGGACGGTCTCCTCGCGGGTGACTCTTTGGGAAGCTTATAAAGCGGTCCTTCGGGGCCACGTTATCCGCATAGCGTCAAAGCGCAAAAAAGAGCGAACCCAAACCCGGGGCAAACTAGAGCAAACTCTGGAGGCCCTTTCTACGGCCTTCAAACAAGCTCCCACCCCGACCAATCGCAGGCTCTTAGACAAAGCCCGATTGGACCTGGATTTATGCGTAACAGACGATGCAGAACGCACCCTGCGTTGGGCTAGTCAGTAATGGTACGCTAAGGCAAATAAGCCCACTGCGATGCTGGCCAACAGACTGCGCACTTTCACTCCGAAATTTGCCTCCATAGCCTTACGCACCCGCCACAATATCCTGACGGGTAACCCTCGTCGGGTCTTAGACAAATTCCACCATCGTCTTACCAAGCTTTATTCCGCCCCTACCCATGCCTCTACCCAGGGCCTGACTAATTTTTTGAAGGATCTGCCCTTGCCTTCCCTATCCGACACTCATGTGTCTCTTATGGACAGAGATATACAGATATCAGAAGTTCTTCACTGTATCAAAGAATTAAAGATGGGCAAGAGACCGGGCCCCGACGGCTTCACAGCCTTGTACTATCGGAAATTTGCAGAGGTTCTTGCCCCACATTTGGCGGCTATGTATAACTCGGTAAAGAAAGGTCACTCATTCACATCAGACTTGCTGACCCGCCAAAATTGTAATGATTCCTAAGCCAGACAGGAACCACTCTTCTTGGGCCAATTTTTAGCCAATTTCCTTAATAAATATTGACATGAAAATTCTGACAAAGATTCTGGCCAACCGCTTGAATTCCTTTCTCCTGCGTTTGATAAAAAAGGACCAGGTGGGATTTGTCCCTCGTAGACAGGCAGGGGATGCGATTAGACGGCTTCTTCAAATCCAACATATAGTGCATGATAGATCTTTGGAAACAATGTTTCTGTCTTTAGATGTCAATAAAGCCTTTGACACTTTGTCTTGGCCCTATCTGACCCAGGTACTCAGTCACTTTGGTTTTGGCACTTCCTTTATGAGCTGGGTCTCAGCTATTTATGATTCCCCCAAGCCAAAGTACGATACTATGGATATGAAATCGCCCACCTTCCCCATTAGGAGGGGAACCCACCAAGGGTGCCCGCTTTCCCCTCTTCTATTCATCCTGGCATTGGAACCCTTGGCAGAGGCCATTCGATCTCATGTTGACATATCAGGGGTGGAAGTGGCGGGTACCTCGCACAAATTGTCACTATTTGCGGATGACATTTTGCTGACTGTCACTAAACCTAGAATCTACCTCCCCAATCTGATTTCCCTTCTAAATTCCTTTGCCACGCTATCGGGACTATCAGTCAACCCGGCTAAATCCAAAGCCATGTCCATTAACCTTCGGCCCTCGGATTTGGATTCATTACAGTCTGCATTCTCCTTCCAATGGACAACCTCGTTACCCTACCTGGGGATCAAACTTACTCCAAGATACGCAGGTCTATACCAAGCCAACTATCCCTCACTTTTCCGGAAATTGACAAGCATGCTTGACTCTTGGTCCACTCTTCCATTATTCTGGTTCGGCAGAATAGCGACAGTACGCATAACTTATCTCCCAAAACTGCTTTATTATTTTCGAGTTTTACCAGTCCAGGTACCCTCCCACATCCTCCGAATTCACCAAAGTAGGATCATGCAGTTTGGGGAAAAACGAAACCCAGGATCAAACGGCAGGTTCTTTATGCCTGCAAAATCAATGGAGGCCTTTCGGTCCCTAATCTACAAGCCTACCACACAGCTGCGGGTATCACCCCACTCGCTCACCTCCACGAGAAGCAACAAATGCCATTGATCTGGTGGATTCCCACCCGGTGCCCCTAGCTTCCCTTCCTTGGCTTCCCAGGGCTCACCGCCCACCTACCATAGGTCCATGTTTGGCCCATTCCCTTAGGTTGTGGGATGCAGTCAAATACTGAGCAGGTCTAATTTCTCCCCACCTCCCGCTACTCCGTCTCCTTCACTGTCCGTTATTCCTGCCAGGATGCGATAACCCATCACAGTTAGCATGGTGGACCGATCACGATTTTGTGGACGTTCACTCTATGCTCACTCCGACCAAAATTGTCCCATTCACAGCCCTACGCTCTTCTCACGACATCCCCCTTAGGGAACATTACAGGTATATACAACTCCGACACTTTCTCCAACAACTAAGATCTCAAACTATTCCTTATGCCATGACTCCTTTTGAAAGTCTATGTAGATCACGCCCTCAATCTTCGGGAATGATATCCCTCATATATACAGCTATAATAAACTCCAGGAAACCACCACTGAGACCTTATCACCTCCAATGGGAGGCCGAACTTGGGAAACAATTAGATCCGGAGGACTGGCAGATCATGACCATGGCACTATCCAAATGTTCCAAGAATGTCCTCTTCTTGGAAAATGCCTACAAGGTGTTCTATAGGTGGTACTACACCCCGGCCAGATTAGCGAGCTTTATCCCATCTTATTCCCCCTTATGCTTCCGTGGGTGCTCTCAAGAGGGTACAATGGTGCACATCTGGTGGACCTGCCCCAGGGTACGCAGACTGTGGATAAGAATATATGCGTTACTTCGCAACCTTTTCAACACCACTATAAAGAGGGACCCTTTTGAGGCCCTATTGTGGAAACCGATCACAGAACTTCTTTGTCCTGAACGCCAACTGGCTGCACATATTTTTACTGCAGCTAAACTGACCATAGCACGGGCCTGGAAAACCCCGGCCCTCAGCTTTGAAGCAGTTATAAACTGCGTAAATGACATGGTAAATGAGAAACTTACTGCCGTGCTATCTGACACTCATGCTAAGTTCCTCTGGGTATGGCAACCCTGGGTGGCCCATATTCGCCCCTCACGATTTTATCCAACGCTCCTCTCCCTTTAATAAGCCTCTGTTCCCCCCCGCCCTGGGGGACCCCCCCCCCCTTTCCCTCTTAATTTCTCTTCTTTGTCTTTGCTTTCCTATTTATTTTAATCTCCTTTATTTCTGCATTAAAGGCTCACATTACTCCTTTTTTCAAAATTCTTCTTTCTCTTCACTGATCTTCTACTCCCTCACTTTTCCTTCTTTTGGTCACCCCAGCCCACGGGCCTGATCCTGTTGGGACTGGATACTTGTTAGGACACAGTTTATTTTTCATATTGGGGAACAATACCCTTCCCCATGTTAGTTGTTCAGTTTACTGCTCTTTCATAATATTGTTTGTTATAATGTTATCTTGCCACATGTTCTGTACCTGACCTAGAGCGACAACAAGTATATAAATCTGCTTCAATGCAACACCACTTTATCAAGACTCACGAAACGTAAATATATTTTAGATGATCTACTCACACTCTTGGTCTTATAAGGTTTGGCTCATAATTTTTTGAACTCCAGAGTAACCCTCGTGTAACCTACAGTTGTAAACATGTAAGCTCACAATGTGCCCATCATTGTTTTTGTATTGTTTTATTGATGTGAATCGTCAATAAAAAACCTTTGTACAAGAAAAATGTTTTTTATCCTGTAAAACTCCTGAAAAAGCATGTTTTTTTTGCAAAACATGTCAAGTAGGATTTTAAATTCGGGGGGGAGAGACTTCACGCCTCTGGGACTTTTGAAACGGTATCAAATTTTTGGAAACAGGCTCCAAGTGAACAAAAATAGTGATGTTTTGGTAAAATACAATATTTTTATTTCCACAGAATCGGGACACAAAAAGAAAAGGACAATAGTAATATATCCATGAATACAGACATATGAGTTATTCAGACACAATTATTTGTAGAGCGCTACCATACTCGACATGTTTCACTCGTTAGAGTTTCCTCAGGAGATTCAGAGGTATAGCTCTTTGGTATGCTGAAATAACAAAATAGCATGAAAAACATCCTTAACAACATACAGATTAATGTACATAGTTTACAATGTATTGAAAAGAGTTCAGCTTAGTGGGCTACTTTAAAAAAACTAAGCAAAAAAGATTCTATATAAATCAAAAGAGATCGCAAGACAAAAGGGCATAGAAAACAAATGATCGAATGATAAGCAGAAAGGAATCTCACCAACATATGCTTGCTTTTCAAGGATAGATGCTGACATGAACATGTCAGGATAAAAACAAAATTCAGTGTTGAAGCGTATACACCCGAGAGGCATTTACTCAACAGGTAACTAATGAAATTTGCAAAACCAAATGGCAAAAACCATTTAGATCCATTCTCACTATGGTACAAAAGGAGGCTTTGCGCTCCCTACAACAGGAGACACGCATAACAATCAAGCCCTCTGACAAAGGTGGGAACCTGGTCATTATGGATAACTGTCAGTATGAGTCAATGGTCGCAAAAATTCTACAAAACCGAGAATGGTACAGAAAAATAACTGAGAGCCATGTTGGCTACACTATAAACAAATACCGATTATTGCTTAGTACTGCCTTTTATCAAGATCTCATAACCAAAAAGACCTATGATTTCCTCAATATTCCATCTCCCAAAACTCCTACCCTATATGCCCTACCGAAAATTCACAAGAATGCTACAAATCCCCCAGAACGCCCTATAGTGTCTGGCAATGGATGCTTAACCGAAAATGCAAGTGCCTTGGTGGACGACTTTCTTCGTCCACATGTTGAGGGACTTGTCTCTTACCTGCAAGATACCCGCGACCTCCTAAGAGTGTTGGATGGAATTTCCATGCCCCCTGATTCCTGGCTCGTTGCTCTCGAGGTTGAAGCCCTCTACAACTCCACCCACCATGAGTTGGGGGTCCGAGTTGTGGAGGGCTTCATTTCCGAGAGCAGTGAGTCCCCAAAGAAATACAATGAATTTATTTCTAGATTGCTTCAATTCATTTTAAACAATAACATTTTTCTCTTTGGACGCTCCCACTACCTCCAGATACAGGGTGTGGCTATGGGGACCAAATATGCCCCCTTATATGCCAACCTGTATCTGGGGGGGTGGGAGCGACATTTATTCCATAGAGATGACATGCAAACATTTTTGGATCACATTCCCATTTGGAGAAGATACATCGACGATGTATTCTTCATATGGACTGGCACCAAGACGGACCTTTTGGTCTTTTTTGAAAGACTTAAGATCAACACTTTCAATCTTAAATTTACATTAGAAAAGAGTCAATCACATTTGACTTTTTTGGACATACAAATTTTTGTTGATCAGAATGGTACAATAGGATCCACCCTTTACCGCAAATCGTCAGCAGCAAATACTTTGCTGCATGCGACAAGTTCCCACCCAGGCCCATTGATATCTAGAGTACCATATGGGCAATACCTTCAAATCAAACGAAATTGTAGTCAAGACTCCCATTTCGAAATGGAAGCCAAAAAACTACAGTCACGTCTGCGACATCGCGGATATAGCAACAAATGTTTAAAAAGGTCCTATCTTAAAGCTAAGAGACAAAGTAGATCTACCCTCATTCATGGTAAGACAAAAATCCCCACAACAGACCCGGGAATTAGGATAATTACCCGCTTCTCAGGTCAACATGCTCAAGTTCGCAATATTTTCAAAAAATATTGGTACCTCCTGAAAGCGGATCCCATGGTGTCTAAACACCTAGGAGATCATCCCGAGATCACTTTCAGAAGATCCCAATCCCTCAGAGATAGTCTGGTATGAAGCCATTATGCCCCGGTCACCCCCAACCAATTAGGAAAAATTTCAGGCTCCAAACCCTGCCACAAATGCATTTTTTGTCGCAATATTTACGCATCCAAACAAATTGTACTACCTCATGGACGCATTTATTTCTGTCACCTGCCAATCAATTGGTGTGGTATACATTATGCTCTGTGAGTGTAAAGCCTTTTATATAGGCAAAACATACCTTTTTTCCATCGCATCAGGGACCATGTTACCCTGGTGCGGGGGAAAAAAATGGAAACACCCATCAGTCGCCATATGGGACTTTTTCACAATTTTGATGACCAAAAAATGAGTTTTTTCGCATTGGAACATGTACCCCCCTGGTAAAAGGGGTGGCAATTATGACCGTACCTTATTACAACGAGAGGCACGTTGGATTTTTGACCTCAAGGCAACCTCTTTTCCTGGGTTGAATGATGCCCTCAGTTTTAAATCGTTTCTCTAAACAAGCATGGCTGGGGTTTTCTGGCCACCCTTTTCTATTTTTCTTTTCTTTTCTTTCAGGTTACTAAATGTTGTTAAGGAACAGATTTTTTATCTCAAATACTGTTTAATCTTTACAATATGATATTATTGTTAAAAGCAATTGATCTAAATGGGGCAGACAGGCTCACCACCACTGCTTTGAATGCTTTAAATGTTACTTATTATCTACATTAGATGAATTTATACATACTCAGTAAGTGTTTTTTATTCAGTTAACATCACTATACTGTTCCCATAATGGCCTGCTTTAATTGTCTGTATTACTTGTACGGGCGCCCGGGGGTATACCTGGGATCCGGGGTGTCCAATCAATCACCCTGTCTCAATATTACCCCCCCCCAACTAGGACCGTCACGGCATCTATCTTAGCCGTTACAGGAACTTCTTTGGCGTGTTTTAGGTAGCGGAACATGTTTCCGCCCATCACACCCCACTACTGGACTATCCATCCCCTCTGTGTATTATATCTACAGAGAGGGCAATGGATTTTCTAAAATGGCCGCCGCGACACGCCATTCAATCAGGCGCGCTCATGATGCGGTGCGTCGTCCGCGCATGCGCACGATTACCATCATGGCTGTTTACCTTCCTTACGGTGCTTTCAATTGCGCCCGCGACTCGGCGGTGATGTCAGATGCCGCTGAGTCAGAGACCAGACTATTTAAGGCGGCTGCCCACCGCCTTCAATCCCTGTCAGGAGCCCACACGAGGAGGAACGTTGGTTTATGCACTCCTACTCTCGCGGAGTCCTTACACATTTTGACACTATATTTGTGTAAGCATTTCTTGGATCTCTTGAATCCTAGATTCTTCAATCCATTTATTACGTTACTTTATTTCCCCACTCATACTAGGACTTTTTCACTTTATTTTTAGATATTCCCACTCTGGTCAGCAAATATGCAGTCATACTTGCAATTATTTTTGCTGTATACCCAATAAGTGAATGACTTTCAATACCAAGTGCATTGCAAATTCGATTGATTCTATTTTCAATCAAGTAACCAGTAACAGGTATTTTACTGCACTATTATCTCTCAGTAACTATTTTTACTCAGTGAGATTATCACTGAGTTTTAAATAAATTAAGATATATTTTGAATCATTATTCATTACTATGCATTCTACAGTGTCCTCTTCTCTGCAAGTAACCAGACAATATGGCCTCTGGGGTGTATACGCTTCAACACTGAATTTTGTTTTTATCCTGACATGTTCATGTCAGCATCTATCCTTGAAAAGCATGCATATGAAGCCTGAATTCATAACATATTCCCAATTTAAGTTGTTAGTGCAACTCTTCACAGCAGCTAAACAAACTTTAGCAAAAGCTTGGAAAACTCCAACATTAGTTCTAAATGAAACAAAAGCCAAAATGAATTATTATATGACCCATGCCAAGATGATAGCTATCGAAATGGACATGATCACCAGTTTTGAAAAGATTTGGCAACCTTGGATTACATATACCACGCCAACCCTTGACAAAAATGTGCTGCTGCCATGGTAACTCAAAGGAATAACTAATCATTAACCTGGATTAATTCTGATTGTAGTGGTGACTAGACATGTGCACACTGAAATATTTCGTTTCGGAATTTCGTTTTCGTCCGAAAAATAAATTTATTTAGTTACTCCCGAAATTCGTTTTTATTTATTTTGTTTTTCGTTAAAAATTGCATTCCTCCGAAAATTCTAATGAATTAAGGTCGAATCTGTCATTGAAGGCTTATGGTGTCTGTCGAATGTTCAAAGAAGATTCGACGGAGCAGCTAAACTGTATGACTCTGTATAGTTTAGCTGCAATTCCACCCAATTCCAGCAGCAATCTTTTCTCTCTACGTCAAATTTTTCCTTTCTACGTCGAATCTTTTCTCTCTATGTAGAATAATCTTGGACTAATAGAGTTAAGTTTAGGCACATTCGACCACATGTTCAATGGACACAGATTGTTATTGTCATCGTCGAATCTCCTATCTATATCGAACTGTTGTTACAACAAAAATAAAGCATTTGTTTATGTCGGATCTTTTGTTTTTTCGGATTCTGCACTTTCGTTATCGTTTGTTAAAATGATAACGAAAATGCATTCGGACGAAAACGAATGCACATGTCTAGTGGTGACTCTCGACCTAACCTCGCGGACTCCCCTCTTCTTCTCTTCTAGCTTCTATACTCTCTTCTTCCCCCCTTTTCCCACTCACCTTCTTTCTCACTCTTTATAACTATTTCTTTGTACTACCCTCCCTTATGATTTTGAAGCTCTATTTTTTATCTAAATGACAATCTCTTTGCTTGTCTAAGAAACGAAATGAGACAACAGTCTATATAAATACATAATAATTTTTTTATTTTTGAACAAATATACTATTATATTCTTCCCTTTTTTTCTCTCAACGTTTCACATGCTTTATTGCTTATAGTTATTTAAATTGTCCCATTTTACTGTATATGATTGTATATCTGAACACTAGCAAACGAGCTTTCCTATGCTGAATGTGTTGTAATCTTTCTATGTTACTTGTATACATTCCTTGTACTTAAATAAAATACTTTTGACAAGAAAAGCAAGCATATGTTGGTGAGATTCCTTTCTGCTTATCATTCGATCATTTGTTTTCTATGCCCTTTTGTCTTGCGATCTCTTGATTTATATAGAATCTTTTTTGCTTAGTTTTTTTATGTAGCCCACTAAGCTGAACTCTTTTCAATACATTGTAAACTATGTACATTAATCTGTATGTTGTTAAGGATGTTTTTAATGCTATTTTGTTATTTCAGCATACCAAAGAGCTATACCTCTGAATCTCCTGAGGAAACTCTAACGAGTGAAACATGTCGAGTATGGTAGCGCTCTACAAATAATTGTGTCTGAAAAAACTCATATGTCTGTATTCATGGATATATTACTATTGTCCTTTTCTTTTTGTGTCCCGATTCTGTGGAAATAAAAATATTGTATTTTACCAAAACATCACTATTTTTGTTCACTTGGAGCCTGTTTCCAAAAATTTGATACCGTTTCAAAAGTCCCAGAGGCGTGAAGTCTCCCCCCCCCCCCCCCGAATTTAATATTTTTCATTGGGCTGTTGGTATCACTAGTTTGACTACTTCATCTTATATTAATTTTGTATGTCAAATAGGACTTTAACATGGACCTGATCATCCCTTAAGTGGTTACCCCCATGTTTTAGATGGATGGGTGTTCTTCTTCCCGCATAGAACAATAAATTTACTGTAATTCCCCTGGGGGGGGGGGTCCCCTCCTTTATTAGGGCTGATGGAGGTTACCAGCAATTGTTTGTATGAACAATTAAACATTTAAATTTTAACAGTATTTGAGTTTGTTGTGCCATTAACCACTTGCCGCCTGCCATATAGCAATATGACGTTGGCAAAGTGGTTGCGATATCCTGACCGGACATCAAATGACGTCGCCAGGATATCAAGCTGATGCGCCCCCCCCGTTGTTGTGGTGTGTCAGTCTGACACGCCGCAACACCGATCTAGGTAAAGAGTCTCTGACAGAGACTCTTTACCATGTGATCAGCCATGTCCAATCACGGCTGATCACAATGTAAACATGAAGGGCTGTTGATCGTTATTTCCTCACTTGCGTCTGTCAGACATGGAGCCATGGCCCAGCCCTGCAGGAGCCAATGGCACCACTACTGTGTCTCAGCCAATCAGGAGGGAGAGTCGTGGACAGCCGAGACACTCATGGACATCGCTGGATAGAAATGGGGTATAGTATGCATACTTGCATAGTATACGTACATAGTTGCCAACAGTCACGATTTTCCCGGGACAATCCCGATTTTGGGACCCTCGTCCCGATCAGAGGCCGTCCCGATTCGGGATTTTGCCTTTTTGTCCATGGAAAAACTGGAATGTTTGGCTCTGGCTCCAGCAGTTCCGGCTCCTGGCTCCAACAAAATGGCCGCCGGCGCGAGAGCTCTTTCCCCTTGTATTCAGCTACATCTCCTCTTGTTCCTTGTGTTCAGTGTAGAGGGGAGGGGCCGGTCCGTGCAGCCAATAAATTGGCTTCTCTCTTCACAAATCTCCAGCCAGGGTTAGCTGCACGGATCGGCCCCTCCCCTCTTCACTGAACATGAGGAACGAGAGGAGATGTAGTCTGCATATCAGTCTGCGACCCATGAAATACACCAGAAGTTCAATGGAAAGACAAGGCATTGTCATCACTCTACTAGAAACTGATGGAGGAGGCTGAGCGAGACGCCACTTAGAGTACCTGCTATCCAAGATCAGTACTGCTTACCTTTTATAAAGTACATATGCAGCCCCCATAGCCCCTCTTACTGACCATTGCCTGCTGAATGACAAGGGAGCATGTTATGGAAGGCAAGGCATGATCAAAGACACCTAGACCATACATCCAAATTCAGGAGGATGCAGCAATGGAAAAGGTTAGGAGAAAGATTAAGGACACCTGATAGGAACACAACAGGGTGGCACAGTGGTGTAGTGGGTCTCACAGTGGTGTAGTGGGTAGCACTCTCGCCTAGTAGTAAAAAGGGTCGCTGGTTTGAATCCCAACCATGACACTACCTGCCTGGAGTTTGCATGTTCTCCCTGTACCTGCGCGGGTTTCCTCTGGGTACACCGGTTTCCTCCCACACTCCAAAGACATGCTGGTAGGTTAATTGGCTTCGGTCCAAAATTGGCCCTAGTATATGAATGTGAGTATGGGACCTTGGATTGTGGGCTCCTTGAGGGTAGAGACCAATGTGATTGTGCGATGTATGTGTGGAGCCCTGCATAAAATTAACGGTGCTAGAGTGTGCATGCGCAAGGGATCCAAGATGGCGGCTGGTGTCTGATCCTCCGCACCCCGCCAGACCAACAGAGCTCCTAGCGCGGCTCTGCATACCCCAAGAGGGTGGACAAAGAGGGCACCAGCTGCCCAAAGCTCCGGTGACCCCCCCGCGGATGATAAATACGACCGCAAGCCGCGACCTGGGCCCACAATTTGAGGCGTCCTCCCACGCCGGGTGAACCAAGATGGCCGCCGCAGCTGAGGCAAACAAGCAGCCTCATGCTCCCAGCATGGACGGAGCCCCGGAACACAGGGAAGTCCTCACTCCAGCTACTCTGACATACACCCCTCTCATGCCTGGGAACTTTCAACAAGTTAATACCCCCTCACCTGCCTCCACGGAATCACTCATAGGCCATACCATGGCAGAACAGGCCTTCTCCCCCACAGGGCCTAACAGGCTATTATACACTGGCTTCCCCACATCAGGCCTGCAACCACAAGATCATGGCTTTTCCACAGCAGATCTAGATGACAAGCTTTCTATACTCCTGGAAAGAGGATTAGCCACAATGGCAGCTAAAATAGCAGGGGATACAGATATTGGTATTATGTAAATGGTGACTAGGTGAGAGGTAGGGGAAGGTATGCGGCAACACCAAAGGGTCAAACAGTACCCGAAAAGTAAATGGGAAAAAATCAATGTGTGGTGTTGCGCTCCCAGAGGGGTGTATTGTAAAATTAAGCTAAAAATAGCAATGGTAAACAGTATAAAATGGTGACAATTCTACCCAGATAAATAAATACACATCTAAAATTATATAAAATAAATAGACAGTGAAAACAAATGTGACTGATGTGCATAAAATTGCTAAAATCAGGTAAAATTAGTTAAAATACTGTGGAATGTGATAAAACGTGCAAAAATGTGCTAAAAAAATCGCAATGGATGATGCACGGTTGCTAAGGAATCGCATACCCACTGAGAAGTGTTTAAGTGAAAAGACAAGATAAAAAGTATCTATATTCATTCAAAGTGCAGAGATAAATTATTTAAAACAGATGAATGTATACAAAATCGCATAAAGGTTCTAAAGTCGCATAAATTTCAAAATCGCAGAAATTCCATAGTTGATTAAGAGTTCAAAATCGCATTCTAGTTCATAAAACACATAAGTGTGCAGTGACTAAAAAGAAAGCGAATGGATGGAATAGTGATGCTGCGGTAACATGCAGTGATGCTGCTATGCAGTAATTCTGCGACTCTTGGGGTGACAGATGCAGCATGAAGAGATTATGATAACGCTGTAACTGTAAAAGTGACTGCTTGGTGCTCTGTGCTGAGGTTCTTCGGTGTATGAAAGACACCTGTGGGTGCCCTAAATGGTTACCTTACTGCTGCAAGGTAAGCAGCATTGAACAGAAACCGGGAAGGTATGTGGCCACTCCAGGGGGGGGGGGGGAGATGAAGGTCTGGTCAGTAACTCTTCCTTCTCTGTCAGGTGGGGACTGGATACCGCTTCAAATGGCAGGGAACACTCAGCAATCGTCACTCATATTAATAGAGGAGAGAATGGAGGTCCATATAGTGTAGTAATTTCTCAAAAGCGTTTATTTTGTAGTTGCATAAAACATAACAAACTCACATTTAAAATCAGCTGGAGAACAGGGAGCGGTATGCTCGCGTCTGAACGTCACTTCCGGTGTCCGTTTGTCCTACGCGTGTCGTCACCGTCACGTGACTTCATCGGGGATACAGTATGGGCATCGGAAGTGTCTTTTATAATGCTAACAATGGGCGGCCATTGACTTGAGGCCAGTCTGTATGATGTTAATGCGGCGGCCATTTTTCGTGGGATCGGGCTACAGTCGCGGCCATCTTTGATTGGTTTATGGAGACATGTATCTATGTTTATACAATATATCATAGATGTGTATGAACGTTTCTAAAATACATCTAGCATGTAGTAGACTATACAGGAAAGAATGGGGGATTAATGTACGGGAAGCAAGCTCTCATAGGCGTAAGGGGGTATATATATATATATATATATATATATATGTCTTAAAAGGGAATAAATATACATTTATTTGTGACGATATATGGAATCACGGGCTACAATAGCGGCCATGTTTGTTTGGTGTGATGTGGGAGACGTTTCTTGAGATAGCGTGATACACGGGGAATAGGCTGCAATCGCAGCCATGTTTAGTGTAATGTTAGAGACATGTCAGTATAGTTCACCATACAAGGGTAGCTATAACAGATTGCGATGTGGACGGGGACGTCAATATGCGCAAAAAATAGTGATTTGTGGATAGTAACCTCCTATTTCCTAGGCAAGGGTATAAATCAATTATACTTGGGTGATAAATTAAAACAATTTAGGCTACAAGTGGCAGCCATATTTGGTGTGATATTGAAGGCACGTACATAAGGGATAATGCTTGAATGTGGTTGTGTTAGTTAGGCTTATTATAGGAGCAATATTATATATTGGGAATAAAAAATATAGAGTTAATTAGCAGTGAGGGAAAAGTGATGGAAAATAGATAGGGGTGGGAGTGATGGATATGGGCACCATGTGAATTAATTTGGACTCCGGAAATAATTTCAGGCGAGGAGAAGGCATATATAAAAATTGAGTATCAACATATTAAAATATACATAAATATGTACCACATATATAAGATATAAGTGTAATAAAGTACCAAATATGTAAAACAAGTAATCACCTTGGTAAATATTATATAAAGAGCATGTGCATGACCATACTAATAGGATGCATAAAAAATATTAAAATGTCTAAAATAGTCCATGTGTGTGTGGGGGGGCTAAAATCTTTTAAAAATCGCTGATAAAACAGTTCAAATCGAATTCAATGTTGAGGCCATGGGGTGTGAAAGTGTTCAAAATAAATATCCACTTAGATTCTAGCTGACTTAAGCCCCATACACACGCTCGGATTATCCGAGGACCAGGTCCGTCGGATCATGTCCGTCATACTTTGTCCGATGTTGGTTTTGCGTACACACGGTCGGACAAAGTTGTTGGAAAATCCGATCATTCTGAACGTGGTGACGTTTGTTGCCTACGACGGGACTACGTAGAGGCTAGTAGCCAATAGCTTTGGTCTTGTAATGTGATCTGAGCATGCGTAGCACTTTGTCCGTCGGACAACGGTACACACGATCGGATTTGGTGTGATCGGACCGTGTTGACGGCAAATCTTTCCAGCAGGAGATAAGACTTTGTCCGTCGGACAAACCGACGAACACTGTCCGATGGTGCATACACACGGTCTGATTTTTCAACAACCTTGTCCGATCGGACAGAATCCATGAAAAAGTCCGACCGTGTGTATGGGGCTTAAGTGTTCTAACTTTGTGGCCTCCTCTCCAATGTTTTTTGTATGGTTCGATACCCCAAAATTTTAGATGTGTGGGGTCTTGGTTGTGGTGTGTTGCAAAATGTTTGGAGACGCTGTGTTTATCGTATCCCTTTTTTATATTTTGTATATGCTCTTTGATCCGAGTTCTTAGAAGTCTTTTTGTGCGTCCGATATATTGCAGACCACAGCTACATTGTAGGGCGTAAACAGCTCCCTCAGTGTTGCAACAGATGAAATCGCGTATCTCGTGAGTGTTGCCAGTGCTTGTAGAATTAAACTTTGGAGGCTGGTTTTTGAGAGTTTTTACAGGCATAACATTTTTTGCAGGGGTAAAATCCTTTTCCTGAAAAGAAGGTGTAGCCTATTTTCGGAGGGTCTGGTATGTTTTTAACCAGTTTATCTCTGAGAGTAGGTGCTCTTTTATATACAAAACGGGGTATCTCTGGAAGGAGTGATTCAAGGTGTGCATCTCGTTGTAAGATATGCCAGTGGGATTTAATTATTTTTTCAACTGCTTTATGTTGAATATTATAATCAAGAATAATGGGGATTCCGGTGAGGTTTGAGTCCTTTTTCTCTTTGTCTTTTATGAGTTCCTTTCTGTCCATTTTTTCTACCTCATGTATCTTTGATTGAATAAATTGTTTGTTGTACCCTCTATGTCCAATTTTCTGTGCCTGGGTGTTGAAATCGATGTCATTCGTACAATTCCTACGTATCCTCATTAGCTGTCCTTTAGGGATATTGCATAACCAGCTATGGTGATGGCAGCTCTCTATTGGCAGATAGCTGTTTTTGTCCACATTTTTGAAGTGAGTTCTGGTCCAAAGTTTATCATCTTGCATTATTTCTAGGTCTAGAAAGGTTACTTTGTTTTTGCTGATATCCCAAGTGAGGTTGATGTTTTTGTCATTCATGTTTAGTTTTTCTTTAAACTAAACATTAAATTAAAAGGGCCTTGAACTACTCAGATTCTTATTACAACATAAACAGAGAAAGTAAAAAAAAATAGAACAAACAATTGGAGAGATAAAAGAGGAATTAGAAATGCATAAAGAATCTGCTGAATTTGCTACACTCACTGCACAACTCAATAAAGATTTATTAAAGAAAGACAAAGAGGTCCAAAATAGAAAATAAAAGTAAAAAGTACTCAAGAGACATGAATGATTTTAAAAACGATCAGGTTTTCAAATGGCAAAGCCATATAGGCCACCTGGATCCCATCTCAACCTACTCCACACCAGAGAAAACCAACACGGCACATACACCACATGCCAATGGTCCAAATGATCGGAATGTATCATATAGACCACCACAACAAAACAAACCACCCAACAGGAATAGAGTGGACTCCCCAAGACAAACGCGCCCTAAGACTGGGCCAAACAACCCTAAACCTCAAACCCCATCAAGGAGACCACCCCAACACAATCAAACACCACACAATGGAGGGAAAAAAACGTACTGGAAAAACAATAGGAAACCCCAGTATAGTAATAATTGGTATAAACCACTATACGAACAAAGAGCCCCTCATTATAATACGTATGGACCACCAGCAAGACCACCCGCACCTTATTATGACAATACACATAGAGAAAGAGACAACTGGGGTCCCCCACCCCAGGGATACAATCATCCATACGAACAATACCATGTACCCACATATAATCACTATGCACCTTTAAGAGACTATCAAGAGGAAGACGACAGACACCAACAAAACTATTACCATAATCCCCAACAGAACAAGCCTTTTTTAGGGAGAGGAGCAGACAACTACCCACCGAGATTAATGGACGAAGCACAGTGGAGAAAAAGCCCTGTAAGAAAAGAGGACGACGAGCAGGCAAGAGAACACAAAAGAAAAAGAGAATAAAAGGAGAAGGCATTTTTAATCTCAGCAGCATCCCCCTCACACAAGAAGAAATAGGAGTTTTAGATAGAGGTCTCAAATTTGCGCCAACAAAAAATCTAGATAAATTACAGACGTACATTGGAATACAAAAATACGTGAGAAGTATTAACATTAAAAAATACATCGCCAGTAATCCGTTCAAAACTCGACAAACCACCACCACGAATGAAGCTATACACAGCACACTCAGAAACAAATCAGTTTTTAACCCCCAAATAAGTAATAACAAATTTATAGATGTTTTTAAAAAAGTTGTCCTTGAGGACCTAAAACTTTTAAAAGTGAAAAAACATATAGAACCCGAAACATATACAAAGTGGTATCAGGAAATTGACCGAAAGGAAAGATATAGTGATCCGGCCCGCCGACAAGGGTGGAGGCATTGTGATCCTAACCAAAAAACAGTACAATGACTGTATGGTCAACCTCCTTAAAGATGAAAACACATATACCCGACTCCCTAGCAACCCTATATTTAAATGCAGGAAGGAGTTAGAATTAGTTGTGCACCTAGGAATGAAAAATAATATTTTAAATAAGAAAGAGGCAAAATACCTGATCCCAGAGGCATGCCGTACCCCCGTCATATATTCCCTACCCAAATTACATAAAGATAACACAAATCCCCCTCCAAGGCCTATAGTCAATGGCATAGATTCCCTCACCTCAAGAATGGGCCAATATATTGATAACTTTCTACAACCAGCCGTAAAAAATACAACAGCCTACCTCAGAGATACCAAGCAGATCCTCCAGATACTGGAAGACCTCCCAAGCAACGAAGGACCATGGATCCTGGCAACAGCAGATGTCTCCTCGCTCTACACAATAATTTTCCATCATCAAGCCTGTGAAGCCACCAAATGGGGACTAAGGAATTTTACCACACTACCCTGCTTCCAAAGGAAATGCCTAATAAAATGCCTAGATTTCAGCCTAAAAAATAGTTATTTCTGGTACGACCGTAATTTCTATCACCAAAAAACTGGCGTCGCTATGGGTGCGAAATTCGCACCGAGCGTAGCCAGTCTCTTTATGGCTAAATGGGAAGACGAAATGGTCTTCGCAGAAGCACCCACGGAACTCACCATTTACAAAAGATACATTGATGACATCATCATACTATGGAAGGGGGAAGAAGCAAGCTTAATAAAATTCCTAGAAAAACTAAACATGAATGACAAAAACATCAACCTCACTTGGGATATCAGCAAAAACAAAGTAACCTTTCTAGACCTAGAAATAATGCAAGATGATAAACTTTGGACCAGAACTCACTTCAAAAATGTGGACAAAAACAGCTATCTGCCAATAGAGAGCTGCCATCACCATAGCTGGTTATGCAATATCCCTAAAGGACAGCTAATGAGGATACGTAGGAATTGTACGAATGACATCGATTTCAACACCCAGGCACAGAAAATTGGACATAGAGGGTACAACAAACAATTTATTCAATCAAAGATACACGAGGTAGAAAAAATGGACAGAAAGGAACTCATAAAAGACAAAGAGAAAAAGGACTCAAACCTCACCGGAATCCCCATTATTCTTGATTATAATATTCAACATAAAGCAGTTGAAAAAATAATTAAATCCCACTGGCATATCTTACAACGAGATGCACACCTTGAATCACTCCTTCCAGAGATACCCCGTTTTGTATATAAAAGAGCACCTACTCTCAGAGATAAACTGGTTAAAAACATACCAGACCCTCCGAAAATAGGCTACACCTTCTTTTCAGGAAAAGGATTTTACCCCTGCAAAAAATGTTATGCCTGTAAAAACTCTCAAAAACCAGCCTCCAAAGTGTTCGAGTTTAATTCTACAAGCACTGGCAACACTCACGAGATACGCGATTTCATCTGTTGCAACACTGAGGGAGCTGTTTACGCCCTACAATGTAGCTGTGGTCTGCAATATATCGGACGCACAAAAAGACTTCTAAGAACTCGGATCAAAGAGCATATACAAAATATAAAAAAGGGATACGATAAACACAGCGTCTCCAAACATTTTGCAACACACCACAACCAAGACCCCACACATCTAAAATTTTGGGGTATCGAACCATACAAAAAACATTGGAGAGGAGGCCACAAAGTTAGAACACTTAGTCAGCTAGAATCTAAGTGGATATTTATTTTGAACACTTTCACACCCCATGGCCTCAACATCGAATTCGATTTTAGCCCCCCCACACACACATGGACTATTTTAGACATTTTAATATTTTTTATGCATCCTATTAGTATGGTCATGCACATGCTCTTTATATAATATTTACCAAGGTGATTACTTGTTTTACATATTTGGTACTTTATTACACTTATATCTTATATATGTGGTACATATTTATGTATATTTTAATATGTTGATACTCAATTTTTATATATGCCTTCTCCTCGCCTGAAATTATTTCCTGAGTCCAAATTAATTCACATGGTGCCCATATCCATCACTCCCACCCCTATCTATTTTCCATCACTTTTCCCTCACTGCTAATTAACTCTATATTTTTTATTCCCAATATATAATATTGCTCCTATAATAAGCCTAACTAACACAACCACATTCAAGCATTATCCCTTATGTACGTGCCTTCAATATCACACCAAATATGGCTGCCACTTGTAGCCTAAATTGTTTTAATTCATCACCCAAGTATAATTGATTTATACCCTTGCCTAACAAATAGGAGGTTACTATCCACAAATCACTATTTTTTGCGCATATTGACGTCCCCCGTCCACATCGCAATCTGTTATAGCTACCCTTTTATGGTGAACTATACTGACATGTCTCTAACATTACACTAAACAGGGCTGCGATTGCAGCCTATTCCCCGTGTATCACGCTATCTCAATAAACGTCTCCCACATCACACCAAACATGGCCGCTATTGTAGCCCTTGATTCCATATATCGTCACTGTATCCCCGATGAAGTCACGTGACGGTGACGACACGCGTAGGACAAACGGACACCGGAAGTGACGTTCAGACGCGAGCATACCGATCGTTTCCTACCCTGATCTCCAGCCGATTTTAAATGTGAGTTTGTTATGTTTTATGCAACTACAAACTAAACGCTTTTGAGAAATTACTACACTATATGGTCCTCCATTCTCTCCTCTATTAATATGAGTGACGATTGCTGAGTGTTCCCTGCCATTTGAAGCGGTATCCAGTCCCCACCTGACAGAGAAGGAAGAGTTACTGACCAGACCTACATCTTCCCCCCCCCCCCCCCCCGGAGTGGCCACATACCTTCCTGGTTTCTGTTCAATGCTGCTTACCTTGCAGCAGTAAGGTAACCATTTAGGGCACCCACAGGTGTCTTTCATACACCGAAGAACCTCAGCACAGAGCACCAAGCAGTCACTTTTACAGTTACAGCGTTATCATAATCTCTTCACGCTGCATCTGTCACCCCAAGAGTCGCAGAATTACTGCATAGCAGCATCACTGCATGTTACCGCAGCATCACTATTCTATCCATTCGCTTTCTTTTTAGTCACTGCACACTTATGTGTTTTATGAACTAGAATGCGATTTTGAACTCTTAATCAACTATGGAATTTCTGCGATTTTGAAATTTATGCGACTTTAGAACCTTTATGCGATTTTGTATACATTCATCTGTTTTAAATAATTTATCTCTGCACTTTGAATGAATATAGATACTTTTTATCTTGTCTTTTCACTTAAACACTTCTCAGTGGGTATGAGATTCCTTAGCAACCGTGCATCATCCATTGCGATTTTATAGCACATTTTTGCACGTTTTATCACATTCCACAGTATTTTAACTCATTTTACCCGATTTTAGCAATTTTATGCACATCAGTCACATTTGTTTTCACTGTCTATTTATTTTATATAATTTTAGATGTGTATTTATTTATCTGGGTAGAATTGTCACCATTTTATACTGTTTACCATTGCTATTTTTAGCTTAATTTTACAATACACCCCTCTGGGAGCGCAACACCACACATAGATTTTTTCCCATAAAATAGCAGGGGACATTAAATCTGATCTGCAAAACATAGGCTCCAGACTGGAAGCGATAGAGAACAAACACGAACTTACTACCGCAGTATCTAACCAAAATATTGACATGATTCAAACTCTACAGGATCAACTACAAACCCCCTTATCACACATTGATGACCTCGAGAACAGGTCCAGGCGATACAATTTCAGGATCAAGGGACTACCAGAGACAGTGACGGATGTAGCTGCAGCGACCCAAGACCTGATTAAAAATCTACTGCCCAACATCAACCCACAGTGTCTGGAATTAGACACGGCTCACAGAGCCCTGGGCCCCCCCAGGAAAGACGGCCTACCTAGAGACATAATCGTCAAACCACATCACTATGCCGTAAAAGAAGATGTCATGAAACAGGCACGCTCTTCAGCCCAGGTGACATGTCAAGGCCATGCGATACAGATTTTTGCAAATCTTGCACCCTCAACAAT
Source organism: Lithobates sylvaticus (assembly GCA_028564925.1). Lineage (NCBI taxonomy): Eukaryota > Metazoa > Chordata > Amphibia > Anura > Ranidae > Lithobates > Lithobates sylvaticus. The sequence goes on from CM053031.1 coordinate 310,019,824, forward strand.
CCAACGAAGACGCACCCTGAAGCCCATGCTGACCGCTTTGGCCCAGAAAGACATAAAATATAAGTGGGCATTCCCGTTTGTGGTAAAATTTACATACAAAAGCCAAAATCACGCTTTTTCCAACTTTGCAGCAGGAGAAAAGCTTCTACTACGCCTGAAGATCATCTCACAAGATGCCAAAATGGACACGTCCTGTGCTTCCACAAGTTCAACTAAAAGACCTCCACCCGTCAGCCCTTCGATCCCCCTATGGTCAAAGCCAAAGTCGAGAAGATCAGGGGACAACGGCCCTACATGAAGGTCATCAAAACTGATCCTGGTCTCATCCACTTGCCTTAATGTTTGTCAGTTTTCCTGACTCCCTACTTAAGGCTCCCTGGAACAACAAAACTTCTAGCCTATTCCCACACTACAGTTGTCTGCACATAAGTGCATCGTGGGGTTCTGGACTATCCCCTCTATTTCTTTTTTTCCTTTTTTTTTCTCCCCCCCCCTCCCTGGTTTTGACCCCCTCATCAGTTCTCAATTTTTTCTCCAGGGTTAAGATCCAACGCTTAGTCACACAGACACTGTGCAATCTGATTTTCTCTAATATACTGTAATTTGAACCGTAGTATATACAGCTCCCCATCCCCTACTTCCCCTACCCATCCTCCTCCCCACTCCCTCCCCCCACCCCCATTTAACCCTTTTGGTTCAAGGGACCTGTTTTTCCTCAAATGTCATGAGGGCTCTCCTACTTGAATGTTATGGACACACGAAATGACAAGAAATCCCCATTGTGGGACAAATGTTGGGTCTAATTGTTGTATTAAGTTCTGTTTGGGTAATTTTACCCCCCCCAATGTGTTCAGGTTCTCAGTTTGAAATGTTTTACCTTAGTATTCCTTCCTGGTGTTTACACGCGAATACATGCAACATAGCCGACTAATGTTTTCACTTCCTATACATTAAGCCCCTTGGTCTGGGGCGGTACACGTGTGCCTCCACTTATCCCCTGAAATCCTCTCGACTTCCAGGGGCCAGGACATCAGCGATGATAAGCTTGGATATTTTCCAGTACTTTTTCGACTTATAAGGCCCCGGGGTTTCTTTCTCCCCCCTGGGATCTACTACTTTCTCAGGGAGAAGACCTTTTTCTCTTTCTTCTTTCTCTCCCCAGGTACACCCCCCCTTGTTGTCTTTCATGACATCACTAACTTTCATGTCTTTAGCAGATGCCTCTATTCTCTGGAGTCTGAACAAACAATACTCGACAAGGCCCAAGGAGGTTCCCATAAGTACACCCGAATATAGAAGAAGACTCCCCACAGTAAGTGATGGTGAATGTGTCCACAGTCCTCCCCTCTGCTCCCATGGCTAGCTCCACACCAAACATTTTGAGTTTCGCCTCTCACAACGTGCAAGGCCTGAACTCCCCCCTGAAAAGCAAGAAAATCCCTCAAACTAGATATTATTATGCTGCAGGAGACACACTTCTCGGTTCGGTACAGTCCTAAATTTATCCACGGGCAGTACCCTAATTTCTATCTCGCAAATGCAGAAAATAAAACAAAAGGAGTGGCAATTCTCTTCTAAAAATCTTGCAAATTTACCTGGGCCTCAGACTATAGAGACACGGAAGGTAGGTTAATACTAGTCAAAGGCACGATAGAGGGACAGATGTACTCTCTAGTCTCTTATTATGCTCCAAACAAAGGACAAGCAAGGTTTTTTTGCCCGCCTTTTTCACATCCTCAACCCCATGTTAGAGGGAACAGTCATCTTCATAGGCGATTCGAACATCGCTTTTGATCAAGGTCTAGACAGATCAAAGCCCCATGTCAACAATTAACACGTCCTCTCAAGGCCAGCCACAAAATAGCCAAACTAAAAGAGACTACACACACTATTCGGCCCCTCACAACACATTTGCCAGGATAGACCACATTCTACTATACACACACATTCGATACCTGCAGTCACCCAATCCCGAATCAGAGACATGATCCTCTCAGACCACATGTTAGTAAGCACTTACAACCCCAAAATCAGGACTAAAACCCTGGAGACTGAATGAATCCCTTCTAAACGGATCCAATCAGAGTCACCATGCTGGAAAAGTCACAGTTATGCCCCGTACACACAGTCGGAAATTCTGACCACAAAAGCCGTCAGATTTTTTCCGACGCTGGTGTTGCATGCACACAGTCGGACAAAGTTGTCAGAAAATCCAATCATTCTGAACGTGGTGACGTTCGTTGCGTACGACGGAACTACGTAGAGGCTATTAGCCAATAGGTTTGGTCTCCTAATTTGATCTGAGCATGCGTGGCACTTTGTCCGTCGGAATTCTCTACACACGATCAGAAAAAATCCAATCGGATTTTGTTGTCGGAAAATTTGAGAGCAGGATCTCAATTTTTTTCCAACGGAAAAAGTCAGATGGAGCCCACACACGGTCGGATTTTCCGACAACATGGTCCGATCGGACATTTTCCCGTTGGAATTTCCGACCGTGTGTACGGGGCATTAGAATACTTCAAATTAAACACAACAAGAGACACCTCAATGGAAACAGTATGGGTGGCCCATAAAGCTTTTATTAGGGGGGAAATCATTCAAATGTCCACCCAAATAAAAAAGGGAAAAAAACGCCAACATTGAAAGACTGGAAAGGGAATACGCAGCATTAAGATTTCAACACAAAAAAAAAAAAACCCTTGCAGGGTAACATCTCACAAATAGATCAAATCAAACTGGAACTTAATTTAGCCCTTACAGCACAAGCTGAAAAAAGCATAAGATGGAGTAAAAATAAATACTATACACAAAAGGACAGAATTGGCTCCATGTTGGCAGCCAAACTATCTCCCAGAATACAACTACACACAATGCCCCAAATCAGAATCCCCGGCCTAACATCCAATCCGGAGAAAATTTTACATGCCTTCCAAACCTTCTACACAAAACTGTACACAGCCTCCCGCCCAAAAACCACTGAGTCCATCAAAACTTTCCTAGATAAATTACCCATCCCACTCATATCCCAGGATCATAAGGAATCATTAGAAGCTCCCTTCACGGAAGAAAAGGTCCTTGACACTATCAAGGGACTAAAAAGTGTCTCTGCCCCGGGTCCGGACAGATTGTCCAATCCTTACTATAAATCTTTTGCTAAAATCTTAGCTCCGCAGTTAGCCAAATTTTTCAATGTTAAGACCCGAGGAGAACCACTAGACTTGCAACTCAACTCCGGTTGCGGTGATCCCCAAACCGGATAAAAACCCGGAAGAAGTGGGCAACTATCGCCCGATCTCCCTTATTAACTGTGATCTTAAATTATTAACCAAAATTTTAGCCAACAGATTTGCTTCCTTCATAACTAAATATATAAACAAAGACCAAGTAGGATTCATCCCAGGCCGACAAGGCCCAGACCAAATTAGGAAGGTGATAGACAATTTCTTTTCTCCAATCCAACTGGGAAGGGGGACCCAAACAAGAAGGTATGTTACTTTCTTTAGACTTAAAAAAAGCCTTTGATTCTGTATCCTGGCCATACATCTTCACTCTGCTGGAAAGATGGGGGTTTAGAGATAGATTTATGAGGCTAATTTAAATCTCTCCATTTTAAACCCCAAGCAAGAATACGTCTCCAGGGTCACTACTACCCCATTCATATTTCAAAAGGCACCAGGCAAGGCTGCCCGCTATGCCCACTAATTTTCTCCCTTGCAATTGAAACCCTCGCCATCTCGATTAGGGAAAACCCAAACATAAAAGGAGCAACATGTGGCACGCAAACGTACAAATGTGGACTCTACGCAGATGACATTCTCCTTTTCCTCACCTAACCTCACCCATCACGTCACTGCCAAATTTACGCCAGAATTTTCAAGTATATCAGGGCTCCAAGTGAACTACTCCAAGTCTGCAGCCATGAATATTTCACTTCACTCGCAAACTGTATCCCTACTCCAAAAATCCTTCCCCTTCAAATGGAATGACAAATCTATGAAATATCTTGGAATTAATTTAACACCCAAGATAGAATCTCTCTACAATAACAATTATCCCCCTATGTTCCGGAAACTGGAAACAGAACTCAAAATATGGGATAGCCATAACCTCTCCTGGATAGGAAAGACAAATTCTATAAAGATGACTCTCCTCCCCAAACTTCTATACTTGTTTCGCTCCCTCCCCATCCCAATCAACAGGAGCCACATCAAATCCTTTCAAAGTAAGATCCTACAATTTACTTGGGGCAAGGCAGGCTATAGGATATCACAAGGCTCCATGTATAGTCATAGAAAAAAAGGGGGCTTAGGACTCCCCAATTTACTACAATATTACCTGGCAGCCAGACTAGCTCAAATATCAATCATATACTCGAGATTAGGGCTGAAACAACTAATCGATTAATTGACAACTAATCGATTATGAAATTAATCAATTACTATTTTCATAATCGATTAATCGGCTAGTAACATAATGGGGTTAAAAGAAAAAACTAAAATGAGCCCTTTATAGTACAAAAAGAGCAAACAATTGCTACTGTAAATATTACTTTCACAGTTCTACAGTAAAAAAAAAAAAAAAAAAAAATGAACCCCTACAGTAGTGATTATCTGCTTTTTTTGTACTATAAAGGGCTCATTTTAGTTTTTTTTTAACCCCCATTATGTTACTAAACGTCTCAGGCCTGGTTCACACCTATGTGTTTTTTGGTGCTTTTTGCAGAAACGCACTACAGTTCATTTACATGGTTTCCTATGAGACACGTTCACATCTATGCTTTTTTTATCTGCTGTTTGGAAAGGGTCAAGGACTTTTTTTTTTTAAAGGTAAAACAGTGCTTTTTTGGTTTAATATACTTCAATGGAGAAGCTGCAGAAAAGCATGTAATGCGTTTTTGCAGCAATTTGTGTTTTTTAATCTGCACAACAACTAATTGGCCAAAAAAAGCATATCTCTTCTGTCTGTTATTCTCAGAGTGGATTAAATATTTTGCTCCCTAACCATATAGTGGGTTATTTATATTTACCACTGCATAGAGATATTTAAGAATAAATTGGATTTTTTTAAACTTTACATATTAACTAAATTATACACCACACTTTTTTTTTTAAGGTTATTAACCGATTATTCGAAACAATAATCGGCCAACTAATCGATTATAAAATAATCGTTAGTTGCAGCCCTGCTCGAGATATGAAAAAACAGATTGGGTCCGGATTGAAAGACAAGCAATACCCCACCACAATATAGACTTTTTAATGTGGTCCTGCCCAAAATCCCGTCCACCGATAATGGCACCGACCCTCTCCCACTCTCTAGCGCTCTGGGACAAGGTACGCAAATCTAAAGCCCTAACCTCAGCCAGAAAACCTCTATCCCATTTATTCAACAACCCTGACTTCCCTCCAGGCCAAAATATTGTGGCATTTAAATGGTGGCTGGACAAGGGACTGTACCGGATCGGCACTTCTCTCCTGCAGACCCTTTTTCCCTCAAGTATTACATTAAAAATACATGAAAAATCTTTAACATTATAGACAAATTTGCCGGTTGCCGGGTTCCCAGATCTCCAACAATAGCTCTTCTTAATGAACAGATTCCAAAATCCCCTGCACATACCAGGAAACTGGTCCACTTTATACTAGTAGGAGCTAAACTTACAATAGCAAAAGCGTGGAAACAACCTAACATCTCCATTAAAGCCGCTCAGAGGAAGATTTCATGGATAATGTACCAAGATAAATTATCCAGTATACTATCATATACCCTCACCAAATTTGAAAGCATATGGGAACCTTGGGCTCAGTATATGGGCATCTCCATCCTTCCTGTTAGTAGGCCAGACTGAGACATTACGATCTCAGTCTAAAAATTCTTAATGATAGACAACACCAAGCAGCATCTCTTCCTCCTCCTCCCTTTCCTCTACTTTTCTAACTCTATCCTACTCTTCCTCTTCTTTTATCCCAGTTTAAAACGGGTTGACAGTGGAACTTAATTAAACCCCAACCCGGAATCTCAGATACTTGTAAGAACTCTAGGACCGATTTATGACAAACATAGGGCACATGGTGGGGGGAAGGGGTTCCAAGGTCGAGACCCCCACCCAGCGCAGTCTGATCCCCTTGGGGGTGCTGGATGTATAAAAGGGACTCCCCTGGCCCCTCCTACCTCCACCATCGGATTGCCATAAGAGCATTTATTTTGGTTGCACATCCCTTCCTTCAGTTTTCAAGTTGCAACATCCTTCAAGCCCTAGACTAGGATGGGATATTACCATAATCGAACCAGTCTCACTCCGGTGGTATTTCAGTTCTGTTTAGCTATTTCTTGAAGACTAACAATCCATGTTGATTCTTGATTCTCTTACACTGTCAACCAATTGCTACACATGTTTATATGTTTAATTAAAAAATAAAAACTTTTTGAAATATAAAATTAATGGTGCTATATGGGTACCTTAAATAAATAGGGATAATTGTGGACACTCAATCAGGTTGAACTAGATGGACTGGTGTCTTTATTCAACCTTACTAACTATGTAACTATGTAATGGCTCATCTTCCTTCAGGATCAGATGGTAGAGACAGGGATGCAGGCAATGTAAATAGACAGGCTGCTTGCTGGTGATCAGAGCTGTGTCTGTGGCTATCCTTTGAAGTGCTGGGTGCTGCAGCAGCACTCCGCTGCCTGGGGACACCTGATGTAAGGAGGGGCTCCGCTGCCTGGGGACACCAGATGTAAGGAGGGGCTCCGCTGCCTGGGGACACCAGATGTAAGGAGGGGCTCCGCTGCCTTGGGACACTAGATGTAAGGAGGGGCTCCGCTGCCTGGGGACACCAGATGTAAGGAGGGGCTCCGCTGCCTGGGGACACCAGATGTAAGGAGGGACTCCGCTGCCTGGGGACACCAGATGTAAGGAGGGACTCCGCTGCCTGGGACACCAGATGTAAGGAGGGGCTCCGCTGCCTGGGGACACCAGATGTAAGGAGGGACTCCGCTGCCTGGGGACACCAGATGTAAGGAGGGACTCCGCTGCCTGGGGACACCAGATGTAAGGAGGGGCTCTGCTGCCTAGGGACACCAGATGTAAGGAGGGACTCCGCTGCCTGGGGACACCAGATGTAAGGAGGGGCTCCGCTGCCTAGGGACACCAGATGTAAGGAGGGGCTCTGCTGCCTGGGGACACCAGATGTAAGGAAAGGGGTTCCGCTGGCGGCACCTGATGGCAGGCGACGTGGCATGTGACACGCTCAGGGCTAACACTGATTCGGCATTATGGTGAGTTGAACTATTTCATTTTATATTTCAATGAAATAATAGAAATAATGCACTTCAATCATCCTGACACCACAACAATCATGGTGTCCAGATGATTGAAGTGCTAACACCAGGTGTTTGGAGTATCTTTATCTGCTGATTGTTAAACTCTGGAATACACATCTCTATTGTGGTGTAGGATCTGGGGCTGTTGTCCCTCCATCCCTCTCCCCCCTTTCGCCGTTTCCCTCTCCATCCCTCATTCATCTCACACTATAACCACACCCCTTTGAGACACGCCCCCATTTAAGCCACACCCGCCATTTAATGCAAACCACGCCCATTTTTCGGCATTGCGCGCTGTGCACGCCACATGTTTTTATGCCACGCCCATGAATGCATGCTCCACCCCCTAATTATAATGCAACTCCACCTAAAGCCAAAAAAGTGTTCCTAAAATGTTTTTTTACAATGTTGCCAACTATGTACATAGTATGCATTAAGCTAAAAAACACAACTGCCTTTACAATCCCTTGAAGTGGTAGCTGACCCCAGTGCATGCTGGGATCAGCTGTCTCTAGGCTAACTGCCTATTACCTGGATGCCCCTGCCATAGATCAGATAGCAAAAGTGATTAAATGTCATAATGGCTATCAAATATGAATGGCAAGCCAATTTTAAACTTTGGCTTGCCATGTCCACTTCTGACAAAGAAGTTTAAGACCCCTTTCACACTGATAGCGTTCTACGTTAGTGATAAAGCGCTGCTAGTTTTAGCAACGCTTTACCGTTGTTTTAACTGCGCTATTCGGCTGATAGTAGGGCACTTTTAACCCCCACTAGCGGCCGAAGAAGGGGTTTAATGTGCCTGAAAAAGTGCCGCTGCCCATTGATTTCAATGGGCAAGGCGGTTAAAGAGCGGTGTATACACTGTTCTTTCACCGCTCCAAAGAGGCTGCTTGCAGGACTTTTTCTAATGTTTGCAAGTGCACCGCTCCAGTGTGAAAGCACTCAGGCTCTCACACTGGGGCTGCAGGGGAAGCATTTTACAGGCGCTATTTTTAGCCCTTTAGCACCTGAAAAATGCCCCAGTGTGTAAGGGGTCTTGATGAAAAAATCAAGTAAAAATACATAAATATATATTTTTGCTGTTACCGCTGTAAAAAGGAATAACTTATGGTTATTGTGAAAAAATATAAAAATGAACCAAAGCGCCAAAGGATGAAAAGTGAAGTGAAAAAAACCTCATGTATGTGTTAATATGGATAAGGAGAATGAATTGCTTTACCACATAATTAAAGCAGCTGCAGTGTGAAATTGGTGTGAACAATTAATAAATGATAAAAAGTATACCGCGCTGAATGCTAAAAAAAATGACATACAGGTAATAAATGATACACTGGTAAAAAATAAAATTAATCAAACAGTCCCCAGTGAAAAGAAGGTGCTTGTGCTAGTGAAACAATATCCAATGCTGTGACTTGAATAATAGATAGATGATTCCGTGCTTCTTAAGTGCTTTAAATAGGGTGCCCCCTAATAGATGTGCACTCACCCCTGGGAGTGGACTAACTATCGCTAGTTAGGTCAAATGCGCGTGTGGGGCGACCCCTATGGATATCCTCTGGACCGATGATTGGCAGCGGTGAATGTTCCTCATATAAATAGATATAATAGAAAAAGCCTCATTGCGTAGTACCGTTGATAAAGAGCTTTTTATTCCAAAAAATATAAAGGTATTCAACTCACATGTATGAGTGCCTAATGTCCTGGCACCCAGAGTGAACAGCAGGTATAAGTAAATCTGTGAAATCCACATGGTTGGTTCATGCAGCTGCTGGCTCAGAAAAGGCTTGATTTCCAGATTTAATGTGTGGGCGGAAGTGTGTCACGATAAAGTGACTTAACCTCTATGTATTTCGGCCTATCAGATTAGCCATCCTCAGGAAGTTACCTTACCTTATGGTCATTATCTGCAGCTGAGCTGCAGCTAAATTCAACTAAAAAACAATCATGAATGAATAATATCTATCTATCAGATAGAAAAATAATATATATGTAGCGCCGGCTCCCGAAGAGCACGCGCTATGTGTTTTGTCATTTAACTTTTTGACCTCAGTACCAGTCTGACTGGATTGCATGGTGTTCTGCCTGACCATAGGTGGTGCTTTCACCTTTGGCAGGGTTTACTACGCAGTCTAGTTAGGTGCATTAAGTGTTTATTCTCTCTCGGAACCAGCCCAGTGGGAGTGTTCTCTTGCTGTGAATTCTGGGAGAGGTTACTTAAGGTGCTGACGTCACCTGTTTCGGGGGTTCTGGTCCAGAAGAGTTTTCTGTCTGTTTGGTCCTGGTCCTCCTTACCAGCCCCCAGAGCTCTTATGGCCTGGGGTGCGGATCCACCCGGCTTTGAGCCTCGGGGCTGGCTAACCCGAGGCAAAGTAACTGAAGGAAGGATTCGAAGGTGGTCTGGTGCTGTCTCTGTTAGTGGAGAGGCCCAGCAACTATAGAAGCATCCGGGGGGGGGGGGACTCTTTGGGGGAAGGCCACGAAAAGGTTGGCTTCTCAGAAAGAGCCTGGAGGATAAGTTGAAATACCCAAGCGAATGTGATCTCGTATGGTATTGCCGGACCGGCTGCAAGATACTGGTGCTGTACAGGGTTTTTTTTTTTTAAGCTGCTTTCAGTTGTTCAAGTGTTCTACAACAAATCTGTGGCAGAGACTTTATTCAAGTGTCCTACAACAAGTCTGTGGCAGAGACTTTATTCAAGTGTCCTACAACAAGTCTGTGGCAGAGACTTAGTTTGATTTAAACACCCTGTTGGCTGCTAGGCCTGGTGAGAGAAGGACTATCCGATAAGGGGGAGGATCCAGCTGTGAATGGCTATTCTCTGGATTTTCTAATGTGAGAGACTTTCCTATTTGACTTGACACTAAGAGTACCTGGACTTTCCTACTTAAACTCTCTAACCCTACGTTGAGAGACTGTGTTCGTTAACCCCTTTTGCAAATAAAAATTCCTTAAGCGGATCTGGTGTCAGTCTCTACAGTTTTTGGGCCATCTACCTTGGGAAACCCCTAGACACACACACGGTCAAGAAGGTAACGGTAAGCCCAATTAAATCAGCCGCTCCTTCGGGGTCAGTGCTACATGTGGGGGCTCGAGTCTGGGATTTGCCGTTACCCCTCGCAAGGAAAGAACTGTACACGTGGCTACTAAGGGTTAACTATTTGGACTGCGCCATTTTGTGAACAAAGATGATTGACATGCACTGTTGGCGCGCAAACTCTGGGCGGAGTTGGAAAAAGTCTGCGAATTGCGTGACTGGAGGAGCCAGTGGGAGGAGTCTTGCCTTTCTCTTTGCCCTGCACGAGGCACCGCGTGAGAGTGTCGCGGGAGAGAGAGGAGGAAGCTTGTGCGTTATGCTGAAAGCAAAGCTGAAGAAAATGTTTGGAGTTCCAGGAGCATCACCTGCCATGAGACCCAGAATGCCAGCCGTGGGTATCTCTGCTAATGTGAGACTTCCAGGGACTGTGATAACTGACACGGGGGATTCACCTGGCACCTCAAGGGCGTTTCCTTTTGTACACCTCAGGAGACATTGAGGCCCTCGGGATGCTGTGCAGAAAATGTGCACGACTAGCCACAAGCCCCCGGCCATTTGCCCATTGTACGGGATTTGGAGAGTATTTTTTCTGAGTGGAGCAGCCTGTTGTGCCGCCAAGGGCGTACCGTGTGGACTGGGCCATGGGCGTGGTCACTGAGGAGTCTGCTGCTTATACTCCCTTAGTGAGGCCTACCACAGCTGGGATGCCTGTCGCTGTCAGTACTCTGGACGGAGATGTGACCACCACTACTCTGACTATTACTACTGCTGCCATTGTCGGAGAAACAACTCCGGAAGTTATGGATACAGCATCATCTACCGTGACTGCCACAGCCATGCCTGCCTTGGAGAAGGTGGGGCGATCCAAGTCCTCCTGTGGCCGCAGTCGAGGACACTTCAGGAGTTCATATCAACCTGACGGGAGAAAGGAAGTCACATCGGGGAGATCTGCCAACACTGATGGTGAGAGATCTGGGGCCATTGTGTTGGGTGGGACTGTGAGGAATTATCTCCCAGCGGAGGAGCTGAGAGATTCGGAGTTGGACTCTCTCTCTGACACTGGAGATGATGACCTCTTCGAGACTATGTCGCAGGAAATGCTTTGGGCTAATTCGGACGATGTTGCCGCAACTTGCAGCGTCTCCGGATGGCTGGCCCTGAATTCGGGCAGTGTGACGCCACGTGCGGAAACCCCGACCACAATAGACTTAACTTTTCCCAAACCCCTAACCTTGCCTATGCCTAAAACAAATTCTGATGCCCGGGTGCGCAAGGCCCCTAACTCCTGTGTACCTCCCGGGGATAAGAATGCCAGAGACTTTGCCGAAACTTGCAAGATCTCAGAGACTACTTAATAAGCGGGTAGCATTGGAATATGGGATTGAATTCCCCTATGTGCCCAGGGAAATAATGGATGTTATTGAACAGCACCGTGAGGAATGGTATGCGTGGGATGTCTGGAACTACCTGAACGTACCAAAGCCGTTTACGAAGAAGATATTTTCTTTGGACATGTACAAACGGTTTACCGGGTGCCTCCAGCACTGGAGTTACGGAAGGCACGTATATGAAGACAAGGTGGTAATCTGTAGACCGGGGAGGGACAATGTTGTTTTACTTTGTCACAACGATAGATGCCCAAGGGAAGTCCGTGACCCTACCAGATCCCAGGTTCTACTGGTGAGAACAATTACCAGAACAGTTTTTTCAAAAAAAAAAAAAAAAAACTTTGCTCCCCCTACTTTTTTTGCTTGAAATCAAGGACTGTGGGTAGACAGTTAGATGGTAGGCTTTGAAGAGACTACGTATCAAGCTCTACACAGCACAGCGTTTGTTTGAAAAAAAAAAATGGACTAGCACTTATGACTCTTGCCACTAGGTGGTGCGAGTTTGCAAGAGAACGCTCTGAATCTTCTGATCTTTAGAAACCGTTAAAGTTGGAAGAGAGGGACTCATCATTCTATGATGGGGACTTGCCTTCTTAATATAATGGTGTTTTTGCTGTTTTATATGCGTTTTCTTTGCAGGAGAACCTCTATCAAGCTGCCGGAGAGTGGGTGGTGTAGGTAGACAGGTTTTGGGCTGCATTGTGTGTGAACTGATCCTGTGTTGCTGATCAATGTGTTTTTATAAATGTTCAAAGTTTTATTGTTTCCTTCCCTTTTTCCCTATTCCAACCCTGAAGTTCAGGTACTCAATTTTGATGGGACTAGATTTTTGTTCTCTGGGTTTTTCCTTTCTTTCCCAGACGAGGAGGACATCGTCTAAATTGGAAGGGGAAGTATGTAGCGCCAGCTCCTGAAGAGCTTGCACTATGTGTTTTGTCATTTAACTTTTCCTGGAACCGCAGTTTGGTTTTGGGTTCAATTATTCAAAATTTTGACCTCAGTGTACCAGTCTGGCTGGATTGCATGCTGTTCTGCCTGACCATAGGTGGCGCTGTCACCTCTGGCAGGGTTTAGAACGCAGTCTAGTTAGGTGCATTAAGTGTTTATTCTCTCTCGGAACCAGCCCAGTGGGAGTGTTCTCTTGCTGTGAATGCTGGGAGAGGGTACTTAAGGTGCTGACGTCACGTGTTTCGGGGTTTCCGGTCCAGAAGAGTTTTCTGTCTGTTTGGTCCTGGTCCTCCTGACCAGCCCCCAGGGCTCTTATGGCCTGGGGTGTGGATCCACCCAACTTCGAGCCTCGGGGCTGGCTAGCCCGAGGCAAAGTAACTGAAGGAAGGATTTGAGCAAAGTAACTGAAGGAAGGATTTGAAGGTGGTCTGGTGCGGTCTCGGTTAGTGGAGAGGCCCAGCAACTATAGAAGCATCCAGGGGAGGACTCTTTGGGGGAAGGCCACGAAAAAGTTGGCTTCTCAGAAACAGCCTGGAGGTTAAGTTGAAAGACCCAATGGAATCAGATCTCGTATGGTATTGCCGGACCGGCTGCAAGATACTGGTGATGTACGAGGGTTTTTTTAAGCTGCTATATCCTTTCAGTTATTCAAGTGTTCTACAACAAGTCTGTGGCAGAGATTTAGTCTGATTTAAACCCCCTTTTGGCTGCTAGGCCTGGTGAGAGAAGGACTATCTGATAAGGGTGAGGATTCAGCTGTGAATGGCTATTCTCTGGACTTCCTAATGTGAGAGACTCTCTTTTTCTATTTGACTTAGTTAAATACCTGGACTTTCCTACCTAAACCCTCTAACCCTACGTTGAGAGACTGTGTTCGTTAACCCTTTTTGCAAATAAAAATTCCTTAAGCGGATCTGGTGTCAGTCTCTACAGTTTTTGGGCCATCTACCTTGGGAAACCCCTAGACACACACACGGTCAAGAAGGTAACGGTAAGCCCAATTAAATCAGCTGCTCCTTCGGGGCTCAGTGCCACACACACACACAATATATATATATATATATATATATATATATATATATATATATATATATATATATATATATATATATATATTATATATATATACACACACACACACACACACACACACACACACACACACACACACACACACACACACACACACACACAAAAATTATGCATATTAAACATTTAATGATTTAATAACTACAAGAATTAACAATGAGAAATTCAGATTTGAGTTCTCACATTATAATATGCATTGCGCATTGTACAGTATGTTGTAGAGAAGAAATATACTACTGATCTTAGCTAATACATAAGATATTATGTGGGAATTTGTGTTAGTTAACCGCTTGCCAAAATATACTGTACATAAATGGCGGCAAGGCAGAATCCCGTACCTATACTTGATTCTGCACTTCCGGGTCTGGGGCGCAGACACGCGCGCCCCTGGCAACCCACTACCACTGTGATTGAACACAGTGGGAGCCAATTAGCGGGTCTGGCAAACTCAATGTCCACCGGGCCCACCGATCGCTCAGGAGAGAAGCAGAACGACGGTCTGTATTCAAGGCAGTAGGGTAGGCATACCTCCCAACTTTTTACGATAGGAATGGGGGATACCTATAAGAACTGGGAAACACATTCTGAATGATAAAAAGTGCATTTTATATACAATTATATAGATCAGACCAAAATGAGGGGCAAATGAGGGGGACAGAGGGACATTGCTCCAAATCAGGGACAGTTGGGAGCTATAGGAATGCAGGAACACAAGCACATCCCACACAGTGAGCAAGCACATTTTAGGCACACATTTAACCCTTTTATCACCACTGATGTTAACCTCTTCCCTACACAGTGGTGTAGTGACTGGTTAGCACTTTCCCCTAGCAGCAAAAGGGTCACTGGTTAGAATCCCAACAATGACATTATGATTTGCATGCCTGGAGATTGTATGTTCTCCCTGTGCCTGCATGGGTTTCCTCCCACACTCCAAAGACATGCTGGTAGGTAAATTGACTCCTGTCTAAATTGCCCCTAGTATGTATATGTATGAATGTGAGTTAGGGACCTTAGATTGTAAGCTCCCTGAGGGCAGGGACTGATGTGACTCTACAATGCAGGACTCAAAATTTCAAGTCCTGAGCCACTACCCAGACCCCAAGAGTTACTCGCCACCACTTGGCCCACCCAACCCCTACCCTGCCCAGCTAAACACGCCCTTGTAAATTATCTCATGATATTACACTGCTAAATGTTTTACACAGAATTAAGTTCCAAAAATAAATATTAACAACAACTTTAACAATATCAACATAAAGCATATCAGTAGCCATCAGTGTAGCCTATCAGTGTGGCCTCATCAGGGGTCACCTGTGCAGCCTATCAGTGCAGCTTAAGAGTGCTTCCATATCAGAGGCAAGCAGTGCAGCCTCATCAGTTTCATATTATCACAGCTTATTAGTGTATATGAATTATGTATAGATTATAGCATGGAGCATTTTGCAGTACATGAACTGCCTCCGCCGAGCGGACGCGCGTTTTGTCCCTTTTTTTTTCCTTTTAAAGGAAACTGCTTTTATATCAAGGATCAAAAGGAAAAGGATCAATATTGGGGGCGCAGGAGGAGACCCAAACCCCCCTTTCTTACCGGAGGATCTTTTGTGGCTGGAGGAGGGGAGACATGAAGGCTTCAGTACTGTTTCCAGCATGACAGCATTATACATAGAAGGAGAAATTCCTGAGAAAATCTCCCTTACCTTTTCCTCGCAGCAGGGTTTTATCCGAGTAGGGTGCTCACGTGTCCCTGATTGCCCGGGACCAGTGGCGGAACTACCGCAATAGTGACACACGCGGTCGCTATGGGGCCTGCAGCCCATCTAGGGCCCGGTGAGCGGCGTTGCTAGGCAGGTGCGGGCCGCGCCGGGTGACATCCGCTAGGGACCGCCTCCACTCCTCTCTGTTTACATCCAGAGGAGGAGCCTGCTCTCGAGCCTCGAGGGACACACGCCACTGTGTGTATGTGAGGACTGACAGCCGCTGTTTTGAGGTATGTAAAGGGGGGGGCGTCTTTTCTTCTGGGGGGTCTGCACTACTCAGGGGGGCGGTCTGCACTACTCAGGGGGGGGCGGTCTGCACAACTCGGGGGGGGGGGGTTTGCACTACCGGGGGGGTCTGTAATGGGTGGGTGTGTCTGTACTAAGGGGGTGTCTGCATTGCTGGAGGGTGTCTACTGATGGGGGTCTGCACTGAGGTGGGGGGTGTCTGTACTAAGGGGGTCTGCACTTGGGTGGGGGGTCTGTACTAAGTGGGTGTCTGCATTGCTGGGGGGTGTCTACTGATGGGGGTCTGCACTGAGGTGGGGGGGTCTGTAATGGGAGGGGGTATGCACTGAGGGGGGGATTGTCTGTACTGATGGGGGGTCTGTAATGGGGGGTCTGCACTGAGGTGGGGGGCGTCTGTACTAAGGGGGTCTGCACTGAGGTGGGGGGCATCTGTACTGATGGGGGGTCTGCACTTGGATGTGGGGTCTGTAATGGGGTGTGTCTGTACTGATGGGGGTCTGCACTGAGGTCGGGGGTGTCTGTACTGATGGGGGTCTGCACTGAGGTGGGGGTGTCTGTACTGATGGGGGGGTCTGCACTTGGGTGGGGGGTCTGTACTGATGGGTTCTGCACTTGGGTTGGGGGTCTGTACTGAGGGGGGTCTGCACTGAGGGGGGTGTCTGTACTGCTGGGGGGGGTCTGCACTGAGGGGGGTGTCTGTACTGCTGGGGGGGTCTGTAATACTGGGGGGTGTCTGTACTAAGGTGGTGTCTGTACTACTGGGGGGGGGGTTATGTACTACTGAGGGGGGTCTGCACTGGGAGGGTGGCCTGCACTGAGGTGGGGGTGTCTGTACTGATGGGGGGTCTGTAATGGGGGGTGTCGGTACTAAGGGGGTCTGCACTGAGGTGGGGGGGTCTGTAATGGGAGGGGGGTGTCTGTACTGAGGGGGGTCTGCACTGATGGGGGGTCTGTAATGGGGGTCTGCACTGAGGTGGGGGGGTCTGTAATGGGAGGGGGGTGTCTGTACTGAGGGGGGTCTGCACTGATGGGGGGTCTGTAATGGGGGTCTGCACTGAGGTGGGGGGTGTCTGTACTAAGGGGGTGTCTGCATTGCTGGGGGGTGTCTACTGATGGGGGTCTGCACTGAGGTGGGGGTGTCTGTACTGATGGGGGGTCTGTAATGGGGGTGTCTGTACTAAGGGGGTCTGCAATGGGAGGGGGTGTCTGCACTGAGGTGGGGGGTGTCTGTACAAAGGGGGTCTGCACTCAGGTGGGGGGCGTCTGTACTGATGGGGGTCTGTAATGGGGTGTGTCTGTACTGATGGGGTCTGCACTGAGGTCAGGGGTGTCTGTACTGATGGGGGTCTGCACTGAGGTTGGGGGTGTCTGTACTGATGGGGGTCTGCACTGAGGTTGGGGGGTGTCTGTACTGATGGGGGGTCTGTAATGGGGGGGTTAGTACTAAGGGGGTCTGCACTGAGGTCTGCACTGAGGTCTGTAATGGGGGAGGGTGTATGTACTGAGGGGGGTCTGCACTGAGGTGGGGGGGTGTCTGTACTGATGGGGGGTCTGTAATGAGGGTGTCTGTACTAAGGGGGTCTGCAATGGGAGGGGGTGTCTGCACTGAGGTGGGGGGCGTCTGTACTGATGGGGGGTCTGCACTGAGGTGGGGGGGGGGGCTGTAATGGGAGGGGGTGTATGTACTGAGGGGGGTCTGCACTGAGGTGGGGGGGGTGTCTGTACTGATGGGGGGTCTGCACTGAGGTGGGGGGGTCTAATGGGAGGGGGTGTATGTACTGAGGGGGGTCTGCACTGAGGTGGGGGGGTGTCTGTACTGATGGGGGGTCTGTACTGATGGGGGTCTGCACTTGGATGGGGGGTCTGTAATGGGGGGTGTCTGTACTAAGGGGGTCTCTGTACTGATAGGGGTCTGCACTGAGGTGGGGGGTGTCTGCACTGAGGTGGGGGGGTGTCTGTACTGATGGGGGGTCTGCACTGAGGTGGGGGGGTCTAATGGGAGGGGGTGTATGTACTGAGGGGGGTCTGCACAGAGGTGGGGGGGTGTCTGTACTGATGGGGGGTCTGTAATGGGGGGTCTGCACTGAGGTGGGGGCGTCTGTACTGATGGGGGTCTGCACTTGGATGGGGGGTGTCTGTACTAAGGGGGTCTGCACTGAGGTGGGGGGGCCTGCACTGAGGTGGGGGGTGTCTGTACTGATGGGGAGGTCTGCACTTGGGTGGGGGGTCTGTACTGAGGGGGGTCTGCACTGAGGGGGGGTGTCTGTACTGCTGGGGGGTCTGCACTGAGGGGGGGTCTGTAATACTGGGGGGGTGTCTGCACTAGGGGGGGTGTCTGTACTACTGGGGGGGGGTTCTGTACTACTGGGGGGGGGTCTGCACTAAGGGGGGTGGGTCTGCACTGCATGGGGGTTCTGCACTGAGGGGACCATGAACCAGTGCTCGGGAGGGAGAGGGGAATGTACAGCTGTCAGGGTGTTTGTACATGTCTACTGCCTGTTTGTGTGCTACAATGAGACATGAGACAAAACTGGCAGAGAGACTGCTCACCCACTCACAGCATGTCACTGTACACAGCGAGGCAGTCCCTGACCTGGAGACCAGTCCCTCTCCTTCACCCACTACTGTGTATGGCCTTATCCCTGATTAATAGGGACAGTCCCTGTTTTATAAACCAGCCCCTCTGTCCTTTTATTGTCTTCTGTCCCTCTTCCAAGTGTAACTGTCATAGTTCTAATCCCTGTTTGGTAAGCAGCCCCTGATGTACAGAGAAGGTCCATGTTATAGAAAGTCCATTAAAGAAATGCTCCTTATTATCCACTTGCTCTCCGAAAGATTTACCCCTCCTTAATGACCAGGCCATTTTTTGCAAAAACTCAGAGATGTCCCTTTTGTTCTCACAAATAGAGCTTTCTTTTGGTTGTATTTGATCACCTCTGCAATTTTTATTTTTTTTACTTTCTGCTATAAAACATCCAATAAAAAAATTGAAATATAATTTCTTCATCAATTTAGGCCAATCTGTATTCTGCTACATATTTTTGGTAAAAAAATTCCCAATAAGCACATATTGATTGGTTTGTGCCTATATGTTTATAGCATCTACATGGAACATTTATGGAATTTTTATTTATTTTTCTTCTACTCGTAATGGTGGCAAACAGCAACTTATAGCAGGACCGCGATGTTGCAGTGAACAAATTGGACATGCTGCATCTGGTGACAAGTTTAGGTTTCCACTGATTCTGCATTATGGTGAGTGGAACTATTTCATTATATATTACAATGTAGTAATAGAAATAATGTGATTTGATCATCCTGACACCATATCAAGCATGGTGTCAGGATATAAGTGCCAACACCAGCCATTCGCCCGACAAACCACCGGCTGACAAATTTCCTGTCAACTCCCGAGACTACATACCACCTCGCACACCACCACCCATCCGCCAGTTGCCTCCACCCCCCGGTGGGTCCGAGACCCTTAGGAAACCTTCAGGAACAGGGGAACCTCAGGTTACCCACAATCCTGGACCTGCGACAGCACCCTGCCAGTAAAAACTTTATGGCCTCACTACCAAAAAGTACTGGATCCCAGGGTCCAGCTCTCTAAAGAGAAGCGTTCACAAGCAAAACCTTGTTTCTTCGGACACGAGGCCCGGGTACCATCCATTTAGCCCATGAAAGGACATCAGAACGGATCCGGTCAGCATGGCTAGCCCCAGCAAGGAAGCTTCCAGTGGAGCTCAGCACAGCACATTAGACCCTGAGGAAGAAACTGAGGACTCCCAGTAGTGGGAGGGGTTATATAGGGAGTGCACTTCTTGCCTTAGGGCGTGCCAGTGTCCATCACCTATCAGTGGCGCTATAACCCACATAGTAAGTACTATGGCTCTGTGTCCCCTGATGTAAGAAAATAAACTACTCTTTGAAATTGGTGCAGCAATTTGGACGGTGCAAGTGCTGCCAATTTTACATTGATTTGACATGGCAAATCACACCAGTGTGAACCAGGGCTCAAGCTGCTCCTCCTCACAGGCTGTGTGGCTGTTCCCCTCACCAATGTCATCAATTACAAAGCAGGACCAACAGTCCTGAGCTGTACTTGAGGAAGCTCAAAACCCACCCACATTCTAGAACTGGATTGGAGGAGAGCATGAGCTGTAAGTCAGTATTCCTCTCTGCTAACCCCCCTAAAAGGCCATTAGAGATTTACTATGTGCCAACTGCAGTTCCTTCTTGCTTGTTAAGAAAATGTAAAAAACAGAAATGTGCTGCTTAGTCCCTAGGGTAATCACTGGGCATCAGTGGAAGTGCGTCCATAAGGGCGCAAGAGCGCCGCCCCCTCTAGCACCAATAGATAGATTCATGCATTGCATGAATCTATGACCACCGCTGACATCTACAATTGCCCGTTTAGGCTCTGAAGAAAGGGGTTCTCCCCCGAAACGTGTCAGCCATTTTGGGGTATCGTTTGATCCACTCGACATCAGGTCCTGGCTTGTCGATGTTCGGAATAGTGGATTCTGCTTTATTGATTATGCCTTCTATCAATACTCGTTTGTGAGTATTTATTTTGCTGTGTTTTATTAAATAAAGCTCTATTAGTGGTAATGCACTAGGTTGGTGCTCCCTCCTTTTCTTTTTTGTTTCTTTTAGTATCTGAATACCCATTATTCTGAGGAGGGCTGCAAGACGATAGACATTACTATGTGAAGCTTGTTACACATACTGAGGACCTAGACACCAGAGAAATTATTTTTTATGGCCAGTGACACTGACAGACAATCATGGTCTGTTTTATGGGGGTGGCAGTCGTTCCCCCCCACCCCCGGCCAAGTGCGCACCCATACTGACAGTGCTGAGTGCAGTGCACATGATATATATCGGGAGGCCGAATCTGCAGGATGTGGGGAGGACTGGTCGGGGGGAGCAAAAAAAATGCAGCCCCCCACAAAGTGCCGCCCTAGGCCAAGACAGCTCTGGGTTTGCTCCAAGGTTTCCCCCTCTGTCATTTTGCTTAATGCAGGTGCACTCTCCTGGGCTGCTGCTACTGCTGGAGCTGGACCCTGGCTCTTTCTCCCCACGGAGGGGCCTGCCTGGCCTTCGTGGGTGTCTGGCCCAGTATGTGAGCAAATTGCTCCAACTTCGCAGCGGCCTGGTTTCCTTTCTCCTTTGCTGTGTGATGTGCTTGTGCGCCAGCGCTGTCATGTGTGGCCGCCTCCTCTGTCTCCCTTCCCCCTGGTCATAGCGAGGGATGCCCCAATGTTCTCCGACCTTTCGCGGCTCTATCCCGGGCATGCGCTGTCTTCTCCTCTCACTGAGGACACGTGCCGCTGGAGTCACCATAGGAGAGCATGCCGCTGGTGCCCGTCGCAGAGATAGGGCGCCCTCCACCACCTGTCCAACACACCAGCCAGCCATTCCACCGCTCAGAGTATCCTCGGCTCCCCCACGTGCTGCATCACCAAGTATCGAGCACAGAGCGGGTACGAGGTACCTGCTGCAACCTCTCACCTCAACATCCGGTCACGCCCCCCAGATAATCCCGGCATGATTTACATTTAATAAATATTTATGGACCACAAACTAGGGTGGATAGGAAATGCCTCTTTACAAGGATTAAGCCTTTTCTTTTTACATCTCGGCAAGTTGTCTTTGGAGGTTATTTTACCACCGTCACTAGGCCCAAAGACAGGAAAGGCTCCACTGACAGCCTGCGACATCATAGCGTCTTTCTTGATGATAGCCAGGGAAGCAGGTCTGGAAGAAGTGAATATTAAGCGTTGCCCAGACAGTACGGGTTACACATTTAAAGTGGTTGTATACCCATTTGAAAAAAAAATTT
Organism: Lithobates sylvaticus; assembly: GCA_028564925.1. NCBI lineage: Eukaryota > Metazoa > Chordata > Amphibia > Anura > Ranidae > Lithobates > Lithobates sylvaticus. Next base: position 310,041,470 of record CM053031.1, read on the forward strand.
GGGGTTATCTACCTGCAAGACAAAGTCATAATGAGCTAGTATGACTAGCATACTAGCTCATTATGCATCACTTACCTTAGATCGGGGCCCTCGACGCCGTGTTCTTCTCCCCCTCCGGCCGCATCCATAGCTACACAGATACCCTTCCGGGTATCGCCGCTCCGGCCAATCACAGCGCCGCTGCGGCGCTGTGATTGGCCAGAGCGGCGAGGACGTCGCTCCGCGCATGCGCGCGGGACACTTCAACTGCGGCTCACCGCAGTTGAAGATGGGGATTAACCCTGTAAATGCACCGTTGTCTATGGCGCGCATGCGCCGTAGACAACGTTGTAAAACGTTCTTTTAAAATATCTCCTAAACCGTGCAGGTTTAGGAGATATTTCTTGTACCTACAGGTAAGCCTTAATCTAGGCTTACCTGTAGGTGCAAGTTAATTTTTAGGGTATACAACCACTTTAAGCACGGCAGTTGTGAGAGCAGGAGAGTTAGGCCCCATTCACATGGGACGGATCCGTGATGATCCGCCCCGTGAACATCCGCTTGCTCAGCGGGGATCGCTCCATTGAACCCCGCTGAGCCAGCGGATGACAGGGCAGTCCCTGCACACTGTGCAGGGACTGCCCTGTCAGATCTCCGCTCTCCTCTATGGGGGATCGGATGAACACGGACCGTCTGTCCGTGTTCATCCGATCCGCTCTGCAGACGGATATAAAAATAGGATTTTCCTCCGTCTGCAGAATTGGACCATAGCGCAGACGGATGATATCGGGTGTCAGCGGATGTTCATCCACTGACACCCGCTATCCCATAGGCAGGGCCGGACTGAGAATAAAATCCAGCCCTGGAAAAAATTTCATACCAGCCCCACAGCATTATTATACCAGCACAACGGCATAACGTCATCATTTTCTTGTTCATGAAAGGGAAAACCATACATTTTAAAGCACATTTGAAGAGTGTATTATATATAAATAAGACAGATATTAAATCACATAGGGCTTATATATATATAAGCAAATTACAGTTAAAAGTGGTCAATCATCAAGGGGGACCCCAGGAACTCAGATCGTGGGGGACCACCTTCCGCAGAAAGAATACACTAAGGTAAGGGGGGGTTACTGATATAAGGGGGAAACCCTTTATATCAGTGCCCCCTTACATTATTGGACTCACTCCCCCCTTACATCAGTGACCCCCCCTTCAGACTGGCCTGGCAGTGCTGTCACTGACCTCTCAGGTGCACCAAGCAGGGCTCAGTCAGTCGGCTCCAGCTTGGTGGCTCTGGTTTTATCCTATAGTCTCCTCTCCACAGTCCACACATGTCTGACTTCTCTTATGACCCCCATCCTGGCGGCGCTCCCACTCTTGACTCCTCTGTGTGATAGGTGAATTCTATCTACTATCACACAAGCCGGTCTAGGGGGGTAGGACCGTGTTACAGCGCGGCGGCTGAACACAGACCCAGCCAGCTCCGTGATCACAGGAGCATGAGAGAGGAGCAATGCAGCCGCAAAGGGGCCCCAGGGCAGGCAGCCTACCGGGAAATCCCCGGTATCCCGGTAGGCCAGTCCGGCCCTGCCCATAGGGATGCATGTATGTCCGTATTTCATCCGAAAACGGATGGATGAAATATGGACATACTGTCCGCACGTGTGAAAGGAGCCTAAGGTGTTTTTTTTTTTTTTTTTTTTTTAAGGGGGACTCTTTTCAGTTCCTGAGTATTATACGATAGAGTTCTCTGATCATATTATGCTGTCTGTTATTCTCAATGTTTCAGATACGCCACCTAAAAGAAGGGGTATTTGGAGAATGTATTCAGCTCTGTTGGATGACGATGAGGAGGTAAGACAATCTTTTGAGTATTTTTTTTCAGGCTCAGGTAACCATCCTGGATTTCTGCAGCAGTAAGTCAGAGTGGTGGGAGCTTACCAAAAGCTAGATCAGTGGGTTTTTCAAGGAAATAAGAAAAAGTAAACAGCCTGGTAAGTACATTGCCTACCAGCAGCTGCAGAGAAAACTTGATCGTCCTTGTCTCGAGTGGTGAAGATTCAGGGGCGATCTCTGAGGTATGACCAGCACGCTTCTTTGGTTCTGGAAAGGGACTATGGGAAATATCACTCAAGGTCTTGAGGTCTTTATGTGGATCTTCTAGGGGAGAAGTACCGTGAACCGGCAAAGATGTAGAGTTTTCTGAAATCTACACCAGATCTGGGAAATAACATTCCGCTGGCAAGTTTGAATAGGGAAATCACGGCAGAAGAGGTAGTCAAAAGTATAGATGGTCTGGCTATTAAGAAAATGCCTGGGCCAGATGGATTGATGGCTGAATTTTATAAGACTTTCAAATCCAGCTTGGTACCTTATTTTGTGGAGGTGTGGTGTCAGTGGACGGAGTCAGTGTCAGTGGTTGGTGTCAGTGGTCGGTGTCAGTGGGGCAGTGGACGATGTCAGTGGGGCAGTGGACGGTGTCAGTGGGGCAGTGGACGGTGTCAGTGGGGCAGTGGACGGTGTCAGTGGGGCAGTGGACGGTGTCAGTGGGGCAGTGGACGGTGTCAGTGGGGCAGTGGACGTGTCAGTGTCAGTGGTCCTGGGGCTCTGGACCGTGTCGGTATGGGGGGCGGTTGTGGTGTCAGTTGTTTTTTATTTTTCAATTTAATTTTTTTCTCTTTTTTTAAGCTGGCCCCTGGAGGGCATCCTGCCTCGTTGGAGATGTGCCTCCTCCTCTCAGGCACCCATGTGGAGTCAGTGACCTCACCATCCCCTCCCTCCCTCCCTCATCACTGGAGCAAACCTGGCAGTATGCTGCAGCTGGATGCCAGATTGATGTCCTTCTTGGGCATCCCCTCTCTCTGGGCTCACGTTACTGCCTTCCTCTAGCTGGGTATCATCATCAGAGCCTTCAAAACGCTGGGCATCCTCATGGAGCATGTACCCAACACTGTGCTCAAACAGTTCGGGGGACTCCTCAGGAGGACATGGTGTGGCTAGGGAAGCAGAGACTGATGCCTTTGAGACGAGGGAAGAGGCTGTGCTGGCAGCTGCTTTGCCAGTACCCTGAGCCTGGGTGAGAGAGGATGAGGAGGATGAGAACGGCTTGGTCATCCACTCTACCAAGTCTTCGTCATGTTGGCCTGCAGGGAGATGTAGCTGCACAAAGCTGGGATGCTATATACTGCAGCTAGCAGAATCAACTGCCTGCCTGTAGAATTATTACTATGAGAACAACAGCAATTGTCTTCAGGTAGCTTTATGTGCACACTGTGCAGAGGACACAGTACACCAACTGTAAATACTGCAGCTGCCTGCGGTATAGGATCAGCAGAACACCAGCAATAGGGGTAGCTTTAAGTGCACACTGTGCAGATGACAGTACACCGACTGTAATTACTGCAGCTGCCTGCGGTATAGGATCAGCAGAACACCAGCAATTGGGGTAGCTTTAGGTGTACACTGTCAAGATGACACAATACACCAACTGTAATTGCTGCCTGTGGTATAGGATCATAAGAACACCAGCAATTGGGGTAGCTTTAGGTGTACACTGTGCAGGTGGCACAATACACTGACTGTAATTGCAACAGCTTCAAAGGAAATTCGAAGACACTGTCTCTCCGTCTATCTTTTTCTCCGCCGACGCAACACACTACACAAGGCCGCTGCGCAGGCAGACTTATATAGTGTGGGGCGTGTACTAAACCCCTAGAGCCATAATTGGCCAAAGCCACCCTGGCTTTGGCCAATTACAGCTCGCTGAACAGACGGCGCTGTGATTGACCAAGCATGCGGGTCATAGTGCATGCTTGTACAATCATCAGCCAGCAATGCACTGCGATGCGCAGTGAATTATGGGCCGTGACACTCACTCGAATTTGGCGCAAATGATTAATAATGTTCGGAATTCGCCGAACAGACGATGTTAGAGTCAAACATGGGTTTGACTCGAACGCGAAGCTCATCCCTACCCAGGAGCAGGGAGGGCAGGTGCAGGGTGTGGATCAGCTGCTGAACTACTTCCTGTGTCTTAACAGTTATCCAAACCTGAAGGACAGGTAGAAGGACGTAAATATTATAAAAAAGTTACTGCACTAAGTGAAAATAATAATATGCTATATAAATTCAGTGGCTTAAAGTAAGGTACACACCAAAACAATAGAAAAAAGAAAATGAAGCTGCGCGAATAAGTGACATAATATAAAGTAATTGACACAAAGTAAATGAACCACAAAGTCAGTATCTCCAATTAAAGGTTAAACATAATAAAGTCCATCAACCGCAGGTGAATTTGTATATCCAGAGAAGCCTGTAATGAGAATGCACCACAGGGGAATGGTAATGCAGGGCTGGACATGACTGTGTGTATAGTTTACTATATGCAGGGTTAAATGGGGGTTGTGGTTTGCTAGGGGAGGGCTGAGCAAGCACAGGGGAGTGGCTGTATAAAGGTGGGGGCGGAGCAAAGGAAGATCAGTTTGCAGGAAGGAGAACACGAGGAGGCAGGTTTTTCCACTGCTCCTCACAACACACAGCACTGAAGAAATCCAAGATGGCCGACGGGATGGACCTCGTGGCAATGCTGAGGACGGCAGCAGCAGAACACGGCATCGAGTGGATCCAGGAGCAGCTAGCAACGATGGCTGCAGATGTGGAGGGACGGACTGAAGATCAGGGAGCCCCTGAGGACCGGAATGGCGGAGCGGGAGTCGGACGAGGACCGGATGGACGGAGGGACCATGGCGCCGCGCGGCAGGGTGTCCAAGCCACCTGTAAGGTATTCCCCAGGGGCAGTGGCAGGTCCATCCAGGGTTGCAAGGAGCCCCAGGGGGGAGCGGTCCACCCCCCCAGCGAAGAGAAGTCTGATGGAGTGCGCAGCAGGCCCCAGTCGGCCTACACAGCGCGGTCCTAGCGCGGGGGGCGGAGCCAATGGGACTCAGGACTTAACTTCACCCCCAACTGCAGCAAGATCATCTGTGCAGGCCCCTACAGCCTCGGTCGGGAGGAGGAGGGCTCAGGGTACGCCGGCACCCCCAGCGGCTCTGCACGAGCGGGGGGAGGTCGGTCCAGGGGGCCCGGGGTCACCGCGGATCGTCGTCGGGATGGGAGGATGGCCGGGACAGCAGGCGCCTCTGCAGCGACACCTACCCGCGCGTCTCTGCGCCAGCGTCCAGGTCCCAGAGAGTCTGCGACTGCAGCGCCTTCAGTCGCACTGCACGTGCGGGGAAGGATGGACAGCAGGAGAAGGGGGGCCGCAGCGGGAGTGGGACTTGCATACAGTCCTTCCCAGAGAATTAGGGGTGGGCTGACGCCACCAGGCAGAGCCAGAGAGGAGTCGCAAGGCAGGAGCGGTGCCCTATCCGGCCCGCCTGCACGGAGTCGCATCGCATCCAGGAGCCCCTCTCCGGGGGTGCGTCCGGTTTTGTTCCAACAGGTGGATGTTGGCAGGTCGGAAGGGGAATTATCGGAGGAGGAGGAACCGAGTCGTCCAGTCCTGGCGGTGGAGGTCAGGCCAGCGGCTGTGGGGTCGGCGCCCAGGCAGCCCGGTAAGTCACTTGACAATGCAGTTTTCGTTAATGCTTTATCTAACTTGTTGGGTGATGTGGCTCGCGGGGGGAAGGGGGCTACACCTCCCACGCCGTTGGTGGCGGTGCCTGACCAGCCGCGGGTGGGCAGCGTGCCAGCAGGTTCAGGGGCCGGGAGTCAAATGCACGAGTTGCTGGAAGGATTAAGGGTGCTGGTGGGCCGATTTGGGGGGAGTTCAGGTTTTCAGGGGTAGCGGAAGTTGGGGTCACCTCGGGGGAGGCGGTGGCAACAGTAGCTGGGGTTCCTGCGGAGAAGGCGGTGCCAGTGGACAAGGTGAGTTCGGTGGATGGCGGGGCTGAGGAACAAGTGGTGCGGTCTGATATAGTGAGGATAGCGGATGCGGCGAAGTGCGAGGTATATGTGTGCTTCGAGGGACCACTGGGAGCACATTTAAAGCAGGAGGTAAGGGAAAAAATTTGGAAAGGGGAATACGTGGAGATTTTCTCCTTGTTGCCCCTGGAAAAATTTAATTTAGACAGGGTGAAGCCTGATAGCACAAAGAAGGATGACGAGGAGAAGCGGAGGTACCGCTTGATCCCACGCACTTTTGCAAACTGGTTACAAGCGTTTGCAATTCTAGCTGGGGTGATAGGTGAACGCAACCCTGAGTACTGCTCGGCGTGATTTTGTTACATGGATGCGGTGGGTGAGGCGTACCGGGTTTATGGGGGCACGGCGTGCCTGCGCTATGATGAACAGTTCAGGCAGAGGCGAGCGGTCCGTCCAGAGCTGAGGTGGGACCATAAAGACATCAGTCTCTGGATGAGACTGATGGCGTCGGCCAAGGCTCCTGGGCAGACATTTCACGGGGGGGCCGGAGGTAGCCAGGCATCGGGATCTCTGGCCGGTAAGAAGTGGGGAGTGTGCTGGCAATTTAACGAGGGTGCCTGCAAATTTGGGGGGAATTGTAAGTTTAGGCACGAATGCTCGCGCTGTGTTTCAAAAAGGGAAAGTGTGCTGGGGAGTTTGGGCACAAGAGGGACGACGCCGGTGAGGTGGGAAAGGATGCAACCTTTTCTAAATAGGTATCCGGACAGGGCAGCTGCGAGTTTACTCAGTGCTGGTTTTAGGCATGGTTTTCATATTCCATGTACCCTGACCGTTATACCTCCCTTAGCCAGGAATTTAACGTCTGCTTTTCAGCATCCGGAAGTGGTGTCGGAAAAGTTGGCGAAGGAGGTGGGTTTGGGCAGGATGGCGGGCCCCTTTAGTAGTAAACCGTTGGGGAATCTTGTGGTATCCCCCTTGGGGGTGGTCCCCAAAATGGAGCCGAATAAATTTCGGCTGATTCATCACCTTTCATTTCCAAAAGGGGGTTCGGTGAATGACTTCATCGACCCCGAGGCTTGTACAGTGTCGTACACATCCTTTGATGCCGCGGTTAGATGGGTTAGGCGGTATGGGAAGGGGGCACTGATGGCAAAAATCGGATGTTGAATCGGCGTTTAGGTTATTACCGGTACACCCGGACAGTTTCCATTTGTTAGGTTGTTGGCAAGACGAATTTTATGTTGATAAATGCTTGCCGATGGGGTGTTCGATTTCGTGCGCCATGTTCGAGGCGTTTAGTTCATTTTTAGAATGGGTGGTAAGGGACGTCACAGGTTTAGATTCAGTCATCCATTACTTGGATGATTTTCTCTGCATGGGCCCTCCTTCTTCCAATGTGTGTGCGATCCTGTTGGCCACGTTGCAGCACATTGCGGAGAGATTTCGGGGTGCCATTGGCAGCTGATAAGACGGAGGGTCCACGGACGGAGCTGAGCTTTCTAGATATTATAATCGATTCCATGGCTATGGAGTGCAGGTTGCCAGAAGGGAAGCTCAGAGATTTGCAGGATGAGATACGGATGATCCAGGGGTGTAGGAAGGTGCAGCTGCGCACATTGCAGTCTCTTCTGGGGAAGTTGAACTTTGCGTGCAGGATCATCCCCATGGGTAGGATATTCTGTCGACGGCTGTCGGCTGCAACATCGGGGGTGAAGGCACCCACTCATTTTATCAGGTTACGCATGGAGCACAAGGAGGACTTGCAGGTATGGTATCGGTTCTTGCAGGAGTTCAATGGCAGGTCGGTTTGGATGGAGGGACCGGTGAGTAACTTTGATGTGGAGTTGTTGACGGACGCCGCGGGTCTACGGGCTATGGGGCCTTTTTCCAGGGTCAATGGAGTGCGGAACCGTGGCCCCAATCATGGATTGAGGCAGGTTTCGTAAAAAACTTGGTGCTCCTGGAACGGTTTCCGGTGGTGCTGGCAGTGGAGTTATGGGGCCATTCGTGCAGGAACTTGAAATTGCGGCTTAATTGCGACAACATGGGTGTTGTACAGGTGATCAATATCATGTCGGCCTCTTCGCCTCCTGTCATACGGTTAATGCGACAGTTGGTGTTGCGCTGCATGCAATTGAACATTTTGCTATATGCTGTGCATATTCCGGGGGTAGACAACACTCTGGCTGATGCTTTGTCTTGCTTTCAGTGGGAAGAGTTCAGGGAGCTGGCTCCAGGAGCGAGGAAGGAAGGGGTTCCGTGTCCAGGTTGGATTTGGGAGCTGGCATCAGGACCGCCGGGGGATGGATACGGCAGTCGGTGAGCATGTCTACGTGGTTGGCCTATGAGAAGGTATGGAAGGAGTGGGAGGATCTGGGGTCAGAGATGGAGGTCAAGTGGGAGGAGCCGGAGGTCAGGTTATTGTTATTATATTTCGTGTCCAGGAGTATGGAAGAGGGTAAGTCGGTCTCTGCCATTGAAAAAAAGTTGGCGGGTTTAGCATTTTGGTTTAAGTTGCGCAGAATAGAGGACTTTACCAAGGACTTCTGGGTTAGGCAGGCTATGAAAGGGTACAGGAAAGGGTGTAAGAGCAAGGACACACGGCGGCCGATTACGTTTGGGAATCTAGTGGCATTGATTGCACAGTTGGGGGGGGTTTGTATCTCCTCATTTGAAGTGTTATTGTTTTCGGCAGCATTTTCATTGGCCTTTTTTGGTGCGTTTAGAATCGGGGAACTGGTTAGCCCTTCCAAGAAGGTGGCGGGGGGGTTGATGTGGGAAGATGTGGAACTGCTCAGGGACAGAGTTTCGGTGTGTGTACGGAAGTCAAAAACTGATCAACGAGGCAGAGGAGTGCAGGTAAGTTTATACGCTTTACAGGACTGCAGGGCGTGCCCTGTACGAACAGTGGGAAATTTTGCTGCAGTAAGGCCGGGGGTGGGGGGCCCCCCTTTTAATACATGAGAATGGTGATGCCTTATCAAAGTTTCAATTTGTGACAGTGTTACGGAAATGTCTGGGTCTATTGGGGTTTGATTCACACGCCTATGCGTCACACTCCTTCCGCATTGGGGCGGCCACCGAGGCTGCCAGGCGCGGGCTGGATGATGTGCGTAGGTTGGGTAGATGGGAGTCGAAGCGATTCCGCACTTACATTCGGCCAAGGTTGGTTTGCGAATGAAGGGGATAGAGATATATATATATATATATATATATATATATATATATATATATATATATATATATATATATATATATATAAGGAATATGGGGTGAAGCTTACAGGGTGGTGGTAGGGTTCCCTATTGTATCGGGGATGCAGGTTGGGAGAACATTAATGTTTGCTTGATTTGATTTTGATGTTCTGCTTGTCGTTTCAGAGAGAGGGCTTCCACGCCTCGTCTGGATCCTCGGGCATTCTTATGTTTGTTAGGGTGCAAGGAGAGGGGACGCGAGACCAGGTGGGAGACAGCTGGGCATTCCTAGGAGTGAGGCGGCGATCAGGTGGCTGGGTAGGCCGGGTATGCGTTGGGAGAGGGTGGTTCCTGACGTGGAGAGATTTGTGTGGCTGCATGGACCGCCGCAGGTTCTGGTCATACACGCAGGGGGTAATGACCTAGGGGTTAAGACGGTCAGGGATCTGATCTCAGAGATAAAGAGGGATCTGGTATACCTGAGTGCAAGGTTTCCGGGCACGATATTGGTATGGCCAGACATGGTGGCCAGGACTAGGTGGCGTATGGCACGTTCGGTGTACAGGATTAATAAGGCCAGGATTCGGGTTAATAAGGTGGTGGGAAGGTTTTTGGCCTGGCAAGGTCGTTTGATCATCCGCCATAGGGAATTGGAGACCAATGTGGGTCTTTACCTGCGGCCGGATGGGGTGCATCTGACGGACGTGGGCATTGACCTGTGGTCGTTGGGGCTTCAGGAGGGGATTCAGGCGGCCCTGCGGGTGTGGAGGTGCCATCAAGGGTGAGGTGTTCCCCCTTTCAGGCTGTGGCGTGTTGATTGTTGGTCAGTGGCGGAAGCATGTATACAGGTGGTAAGTGGGTGGGGGGCTCATCAGTAGATGGCCCCTCCTTTGTAGTACATCAAACGGTGTTGATGATTACTCTGGTTGAAGTGGGTGGGGGGCTCATCAATATATGGCCCCTCCTTTGAGTACATCAAACGTTGTTGATGTTTACTCTGGTTGTTGCACTGCGGGTAAGGTAATGGTCTCAGGGCGGTACAGAAATAGACCTACGTGGGTTCGGTAAAATCCCGCAGTGCCCCCTGGTGGTAGTTTTGGATATCTATCCATATCATGGGTGTTTGCTATATGCAAGTAGCTCCGTCACTGACCAACAGGGTGGGTTGAAACATGTTGTTTCAAATTATGTTATTGTGTATTTATATTGGTTAATTTATATTTAAATAAAATTGGAGTTTATTTTGGTTTGGTTAATAAAGTACGGCCTTGCGGCCAGTTAACTCCAAATAAAGTTGTGGTCTCTTATTTTAGGGGCTGGTATGATATAGGGGGATATTTAGCTTATGGTATTATCTAGGCTACACAGGTCATGTATTTTCAGACTGATTGAGAGAGCACCCAAACACTGCTACAGACTTGTGAACCGCCACCACATAAAATTTATGCTTACCAGAGGGCAAGCTAAATTGGGGCTTTATCCAGGGGCTGCAAAATGCTAGCACACAATGGTTCCTTGGTGTGTAGTAGACAGGACACCCACCAATCAGGGCTAGGGTGACTCCGTTATCCAGTTGCCATAGACAAGGCAGTTATCCCAATGAAAGAAAACTCACCATAGTGTAATATGTAAAACACAGGTTTAATTCAGATAAAAATTGCACTTACATCAAAAGCATAAAATCATAGCATCAATTGTAAAAGCTGGCCAGCTAGCAATCACCCGTCCTCTCGGGAACTCAGTGCGATGACATCAGCATGCCACTCCAGCTTTTACAATTGATGCTATGATTTTACGCTGCTGATGTAAGTGCAATTTTTATCTGAATAAAACCTGTGCGTTACATATTACATTATAGTGAGTTTTCTTTCATTGGGCAGGTCTATGGCAACTGGATAACGTCGCCCTAACCTTGATTGGTGGGTGTCCTGTGTACTACACACCAAGGAACCATTGTGTGCTGGCATTTCACATCCCCTGGATAAAGCCCCAATTAAGCTTGCCCTCTGGTAAGCACAAATTTTATGTGGTGGAGGTAGAAGGAAGTAATGGAAGAGTTATTTTATACAACAAACTTGGGCCTTAGGTTATGCCTGTCCTAGGACATATAGACATTTTTCTTTTCTGCAAAAGAGTAACATTAATAGTATAGGTCAGCTAGAATTTAAAAAAAAAAAGAATAATAGATAAAAATTACTCCTAGCAAATGGATTTAAAATAAAATAGTTTGCACTAGTACATGTTCCACAGGTGAGTGACTCTTCCCCCTCCCATGCTATTTATGTGACAAGTATTTGCCTATTTTACAGAAAATGGGCATTTTTGAAATAATAGGTTCAGCTACCATTGATTTCGTGATACATCTGAACTTCTCCGAAGTTCATCCCTAATGCTGTTATGGAAGAAGGGATCAGGCAAAGTTCAATTGGTGGCGGGTTTAATAACCCAGCGGGAAGTGAGGCACGGAATGTATGACTGCAGGGAATGGAATGCAGGGCCGGGCATGACAGTGGTGACTAAGGGCTACAAAGGGTTAACTGGTAACTGAGAAGAGATGAACAGGAAGGGGTTGGCTGTGTGGTCATTTTTGGAAGGAAGGGGAGGTCTGATATAAAGGGGATGGGTGGAGTCATGTGATCACTTTCAGGAGTGTGACCAACAGAGGAGGCAGTTTTTTCTTCAACTGCTCCTCTTCTCCCAGCAGCATGGCAGAGGTGGAAGAAATGTTGGCATCCTTGAGGAGGGCTGCGGCGGTGAAAGGGGCGGCTTGGCTCAGAAGGCAAGTGGGATCTCTGGCAGAGGAGGACGGGGGGGATCGCAGGACGGTGGGAGGCAGCAGCGCGCGCGGAGGCCCAGGCCTCCGGAGCGTTATTTGCCTGGGCCATCTTCTCGGCCACCTCGTGTCACCCGGATCCCGGGGGAGGACAGATCTAACCGCCCAGGGAAGCGCACGCTGCGCGAGGGAGCAGGCCAGGGACAGACGGAGCGAGCGGTACCGATCGCGGGGGGCGGGGCTACCAGCCGGCGCGGCTTCATCACCCGGGACCCATAACACCAGAGGGGGGAGAGCTCCAGTGAGGCCTGGCACAGCGATCGACATCGCGGGGGGCGGGGCCACCGGCCGGATCGGCGTGGTTTCGCCGCCTGGAACCCGCAGCTTCACCAGGGCAGGGGGTCATCGGGGGGGCCCAGCACCGCCATGGACGTCGCGGGGGGCGGAGCCACCGGCCGGAATGGCGCGGCTTCACCGCTTGGAACCCGCAGCAACAGGAGGTCAGGTGCGGGCGCAGGACTGGACGCAGGGGGGGTGGACAACGGCGGAGTGCACGGCCCTAGGTGGCAAGTAGCAGGGGCAGAGGTCCGGTAGGGACTGCGAGGGGGCGGGGCTTGCTAGAAGGATGTTCGGTGGGTGGGGGGGGCAGCCAGCGATCGATAAGTGGAGCGTCTCCCAGGTCCGGTTCGGAATGCCGGTCTGGGGTTGATGGGACAACAGCTGCCAGCCGGGAGTCTTCGCCATCTTTGGACACAGCTGCCGTGGTTCAATCACCTGGGGGGCTGTCGTTATCACCTGACCGTGAGCGGGAAGAACGATCGGAGGGCGAGATATCGGACGAGGAGGAACCACAGGTGCCAGCGAGGGAGAGCAGCTTCTGGTCAGCCGGGTGAGCCTACAAGTTCATTGTCTTTAACTAATGCATTGCAGGGTTTGTTGGGGGTGGTCAGGGCCAACACATTGGAGTCTGGTGCACAGGGTAAAACGGGGGACCGGCCTCTGCCGGGGGTCATCCCCGGCAGGGCTGAGCCCGCGGCTCAAATGTCAGATTTATTGGATGGATTACGGGCACTGGTTGGGAAATTTGGGGACAATCTGGGTCAACATGCACAGGTGGCGCCATGGACAGCGGGGGGGGGTCAGTTCGCCTGAAAAGGGGCCGGTGGTCAACAGGGGGTGGAACCCGCTGCTGTGGAAGAGGTAGGGCAGGTTGTTGCTGAGGTGGGCCCTGACGGAGTGGTGGTGAAGGAGACGGTAGTCCGGGCGGATGTGGTAAGGATGGCGGATGCGGCAAAATGCGAGGTGTATGTGTGTTTTGAGGGTCCGCTGGGAGCACATTTGAAACAGGAAGTCCGAGACAAGATTGTCAAGGGTGAGTATGTTGACATTTTTTTCCCTCCTGCCGCTGGAAAAATTTAACTTGGACAGGGTGAAACCGGATAGCTCCAAGAAGGACGATGAGGAGAAGCGCAGGTATCGGTTGATTCCGCACACTTTCTCAAATTGGCTCCAGGCGTTTGCCATTCTGGCCAGTGTCATTGGGGAAAAGAACCCCAAGCATTACTCGGCGTTGTTTTGCTACATGGACGCTATTGGGGAGGCACACAGGATATATGGGGGGGTGGCCTGGCTGCGGTACGATGAGCAATTTAGGCAGCGCAAGGCGGTCAGGTCTGAATTGAGGTGGGATCACAAGGACATTAGCCTCTGGATGAGGCTCATGTCTTCAGCACGGGCCCCGCCTCAGTTTCTTCAGGGGGGGGGTGCAACGTCCCAAGGACTGCCGGCCGGAAAGAAGTGGGGAGTGTGTTGGCAGTTCAACGAGGGAGCGTGTAAGTATGGAGGTACAGTTCAAGCATGAATGTTCAGGATGTGGCGGAGCCCACATGCTGTCCAGATGCTTTAAGGAGAGGTAAGCGAACTGGCGACGCTAGTCACAAGAGGGAGGACGCCGGTGATGGTGGAAAGGATGCTTCCTTTTCTAAGTAAGTATCCAGACAGGGCGGCAGCTCTGTTGCTGGCGCGGGGGTTTAGGGACGGGTTTCGGATTCCTTGTTTGTTGGCGGTAATACCGCCAGTGGCAAGAAACTTGAAGTCTGCGTTGTTACACCCGGGGGTGGTGGACGAAAAGCTGGGAAAAGAGGTGGCCATGGGGCGGATGGGGGGTCCATTCCCGCACAAACCGTGGCCGGATTTGGTTGTCTCTCCGTTGGGGGTGGTTCCCAAGAAGGAGGCGGGCAAATTTCGCCTGATTCATCACTTGTCTTTTCCCAAAGGGGGGTAGGTCAATGATTTCATTGAACCGGATGCATGCACAGTGTCGTACACGTCCTTTGACGCAGCGGTTCGTTGGGTGAGGAAATATGGGCAAGGGGCACTTATGGCGAAGGCAGACGTGGAATCGGCGTTCAGGTTGCTGCCGGTGCACCCAGACAGCTTTAGGCTGTTGGGGTGTCACTGGCGGGATCAGTTTTACGTAGACATGTGCCTGCCCATGGGTTGCTCTATATCATGTGCATTCTTTGAGACATTTAGTTCCTTTTTGGAATGGGTGGTGAGGGATGTGTCGGGCCTGGAGTCAGTCATCCACTACTTGGACGACTTTCTGTGCGTGGGCCCACCTGCCTCCGCTGTGTGTGCGATTATCTTGTCAACGTTGCAGCACATCGCAGGCAGGTTCGGGGTTCCCCTGGCGGCGGATAAAACAGACGGCCCGACTGAGGAGCTGAGTTTCTTGGGAATCGTCATTGATTCCAAAGCAATGGAATGTCGGTTGCCCAGGGATAAGTTGGACGACTTGCAGAGGGAGATCAGGGAGATACAGGGAAGGCATAAGGTTCAGTTGCGTACGCTGCAATCCTTGTTGGGAAAACGTAACTTTGCCTGTAGAATCATCCCGATGGGGAGGGTGTTTTGCCGAAGGCTGTCGGCAGCTACGGCGGGGGTAAATGTTCCGACCCACTTCATTCGTTTGAATCGGGAACACAGGGAGGATTTGCGGGTATGGCATGATTTTCTATCCAGTTATAACGGACGGGCTATGTGGATGGCGGGCCTGGTGAGCAATTTTGATGTGGACTTGGCCACGGATGCAGCAGGCTCAACGGGCTACGGGCATATTTTAAGGGCAAGTGGAGTGCAGAGCGTTGGCCGCAGGCATGGGAGACAGCGGGGCTGCTGGGGAACTTAGTGCTGCTTGAGCTGTTCCCAGTCGTCGTGGCGCTGGAATTGTGCGGGGAGGAGTTTCGGAACCTGAAATTGCGTATAAACTGTGATAACATAGGGGTGGTGCAGGTGGTCAACAAAATGTCGGCCTCTTCTCCCCCTGTCATCCGCCTGTTGGTTTTTCGGTGCTTACAGTTGAATATCTTTATTTATGCTGTACATATACCTGGGGTGGAGAACTCACTGGCGGATGCCCTATCTCGTTTTCAGTGGGAGAAGTTCAGGGAGTTGGCACCGGGAGCCGTGGAGACAGTGGACCCGCTGCCCGGCATGGATGTGGGAGCTGCCCTTGGAGTCGTCGCAGGCTGGATACGCCGTCAGTGAGCGAGGCCACATGGGGGGCGTACTCCAAGGTTTGGAAGGATTGGTGGGAGCTAATAAGGGTATCCGGGGTAAGTGGCCAGGGCTCTGACACACGCCTGCTGGTTCTGTACTGGGTTTCTTTGGGCATGGAAAAGGGATTATCGGCATCGGCGATTGACAAGAAATAGGCAGGTTTGGCATTTCTTTTCAAATTGCGTGGGGAGAAGGACTGGACAAAAGATTTTTGGGTTAGGCAGGCATTGCGGGGGTATCGCAGGCAACATAAGAGAAGGGACAACAGGCGTCCGGTGACGTTCGCCAATCTTCAGGCGATATGTGCTCAGCTGCGTTCGGTTTGTATCACCGATTACGAGACTTTGCTGTTGAAGGCTGCGTTTTCTTTGGCCTTTTATGGGGCGTTTAGGGTTGGGGAACTGGTCAGCCCCGCCAGGACAGTGGCGGGTGGGTTGTTGCAGCAGGATGTGCAATGGAAGAAGGATCGGGTGAGTATTTTGCTGCGAAGGTCAAAAACGGATCAACAAGGCAGGGGCAAAATGGTGACCTTGTTTGAGTTGCCGGGTTCTAGTGTGTGCCCAGTGGCAGCGGTGGGGCAATTCGGAAAGGTAAGGGGCAGGGAAGAGGGCCCCTTCTTGGTTCATGCAGATGGGTCATACCTTTCTAGGTTCCAATTTGTTGCAGTGTTTAGAAAATGCTTGGAGGCCATTGGCCTGAACAAATGGGAGTTTGCGTCTCATTCCTTCCGCATTGGGGCAGCCACGGAGGCTGCCAGGTGCGGGTTGGACGAGCAGGCAGTACGGAGAATTGGGAGATGGGAGTCGAGGAGGTTTCGTACTTATGTCAGGCCGCAGTTTGCAGCGGTTTAAAAAAAAAAAAAAGGAAAAGGGGCATTTTTATGCTAAGGTTGGAGGTTACCAGGGTTTTCGGGGCGCCGTATTTGTGATGGTTACTGTTGTACGGATGCCAGTTATGTTGTTATTTCTCATTCCAGATGCAGGTTATCCACGCCTTGTCTGGATCTTAGGGCACTCCTATGTGTGTTGGGGGGCCAGGAGAGGAGATGCAAGACCGAACGGCAGACAGCTGGGTATTTCCAGGCGGGAGGCTGATATTAGATGGTTGGGCTTCCCGGGTTTGAAGTGGGAAAGAGTTAAGCGGGAGGTGGAGAGGTTTGCTTTCAGGGATAGGCCCCCGGATGTTTGGGTCATCCATGCGGGGGGGAATGATTTGGGCTTACGCAAGGTCAGGGACATACTTGCAGACATAAAGGAGGACTTTATGCAGCTGCGGGCACGTTTCCCGACCACCATATTGGTTTGGTCCGACATTGTGGCCAGGACAGTGTGGAGATGGTCAGTGGTCAGTATTAATAAAACAAGGATTCGTGTCAATAAGGTGATTGGGAGGTTTGTGGTCAGGAATGGGGGGATTGTTATTAGGCACCGGGAGTTGAAGATCAACATTGGTCTCTATTTGAGGCGTGATGGTGTTCACCTCACTGACGTTGGAATTGATCTGGGGTCCATGAGTCTTCAGGAGGGGATACTAACAGCTCTTAGGGTGGGGTGGCCCTCAAGGTAGAGGTAGTCCCCCTTTCAGGCTGTGGCGGTGTTTTGGTGGTCTTTGACGGTGACGGTGTATCAGAGGTGATCGTAAATGGGTGGGGGGCTCATAGTGTAACTGCCCCTCCTGGGTATTCCTGAACGTTGGAGGGAATACTGGTTTGTTCACTGACGGATGGTTGTCTCTGAGAGTTCTCATTTGGAGGCCTGGTAAAAGGTTAATTTGTACCGCAGTGACCTTGTTGCTTGCAACAAGTTTGTTCACCGTCAGAGATCACCAGACTGGGTTGTACAGTTATATCTTGTGATGTTTATGTTTATGGTTATTTATATTTATATATATATATTATATTTATATATATTTATATTTTGGTTGGAGTGTATTTAATTGGTTAATAAAGGCTGTCGTGGCCATTTTACTCCAAGAGCAAGGTGTGGTCTCATCCTTTTATAAAGGGGGGTTATAAGGTTGGGGTATTTTGGCCATGCTGGTATAGGCATAAAAATGGGGACATTTAGGCTACACTGGTCAAGTCTGCAAACCCCACAAAGCAGGACATTATGTAGCTGGCCAGCTAAAACCTGTCCTAGGTTGCTATTGTGACTTACATGCATATACAGCTAGACCTGCTAATAACCTTAATACAGTTTATATGCTCACATGTGGGAGATAAAAGCAGAGTTATTTACTGTGACTTTATACACGATTGTCATATAACAGTTGTATATTGTGTTCACAGAAGCAAACGAGAAACATATGCCTTTTAAGATTCATTATATGACAGTAAAGGTAAGCTCAACACAGCAGAATTGAAACCAGAACACATAGCGTTAAACCTTTGTGACTCTCAGGAATTTTGACCAATCACAGCCAATCTCACACTGAGCAAGAGTCTTGGCCAATCACAGCCAGCCTTACACCTATTATTTTGTCTAGAAATGACCCAGTACATTGCTAGAACTCATTACATCAGAGAGAGTGGAGCTGAAAAGATTACAGATCCAGCCAGAGTTCAGTTTTATGGAAGCAAGTGGCCAAAATAGTTCCACCAAATCAAACAGCAAACAAACATCACAGCAAACAAGCATTATCCAACAAATGTTCAAACATCACAGTAAATGTTCAAGCAAGCAAAACTATTTCTTAAGCCTCAGACATACCTCTCAGAGAGATCATAAAGTGTCTAAAGTATTTAAAGTGAAAGTACAGATACTGAAGAGAGAAATACATCTACCATTTTATGTAGAATGACAAGATTGACATTTGTTATACTTTATTCAACACATGTTTGTACATGCACTGTTAAGTGGGCTCAATCAAGAGCCCGCTCCATGGGATTGTGGCCGCCACGAATTTCTCAATAAAGATGGCTTATGCTAAAATATAAAAAAAAAAAAAAAAAGTGAAAAGAGCGGGCTTTGCACGTGTTTCCAGGCGGGAAACATGTTTTTGCAGGTGTTGGGGGGCTATATAAGCCCCCTGTGACACAGTCCGATCACAGCTGTCCTGGATCGGCTTGGCTGAGCTTCTGCTATTTTGCACTTGAGCTGTTTTACTAAGCTCGCCAAGCCGTGACAGAACATGAAATCCCTTGTGAGGCAAATATTGGAGAGGGCGGCATCCGAAGGCGGGGACGAATGGCTCCGGCGTTGCTTGTTATTGGCCGAGGAAGAGCCGGCTACAGGAGCAGCGCCCGAAGGTCGGAATACGCCCCCTGAGAGGTCCGGGGCCGAAGAGGGGAACCAACCTGAAGAACCCACCTCACCCCCCCGCAGAACCCAGCGCAGCTTACCGGTGGAGCGTCCGGCGCTCGAAGATGCGGCGCAGCAGTGGGCCGAGTTCCGCCCGCCTCCAATGTCGGAAGACCGTCCCGTCGAGGAGGGAGCAGAGGACGCTGCGGTGAGTCAGCGCTCCAGCCTGCGTGTCAAGAGGCGGAGGCGGGTCTTCTCTCCCTCGCCGGCCCGTACTGATAGGAGGAGACGCACTCGGCCTTCCTCGCCAGTGCCTCACTCGCCCCCCTCCGCAGCTCCTGCATCTCAGCCCATAGCCAGGAAGTCTCCGCCTAGGCCGGCCCCTTCTTCCTCAGCTACGAAGTCAGCGCGCCCAAACCGTTCGCATCTGGTTGCTACAGCAACAGCTTCACAGGCGCCCAGGCCATCTAGGCTGGACGCCAGGGACATGTCACCAAATGTTAATCTTTTTCCTTCAGCATATTCTGCTGCTACGCTTCCTTCCCCTTCATTCCAGATACCTCCCTGTCAGGAGAATGGGCCTATTGGGGCTGGTGAGTTGGATACAGCAGGTTTGTTAAGAAATGTGATTACATCCTTGAATAGGTTTAATGCTGTTTTGTCTTCTCAGCCTGTAGCTGTCTTACCTTCTCCTGCTCATGTGTGGTCTCCTGTTGAATCTCAGGAGATTCCTTTACCTGTCCCTGTTCCTCTTAGTGTTAATGCTTCTGTTCCTGAGGCCTCTTTTAAAGAAGTCTTACCATGTGAATTATCCCCACTGGGTTTCCATTTACCCATGTCGGTTAAAGAAAAAATTTGGAAGGGTGATTTTTTAGATTTATTATCGCTTTTACCTAATGCTAAAGAATTTTTACATAAAAGCGATGCTAAATCTGGGGATAATGCCGACGATTACAGACGTCGCCCAGTTTCTAGATCATTTTTTTAATTGGTTACAAGCTTTTTGTATTTTTTCTTCCGTATTGTGTGAGAAACATCCTCAAAAAGCGTGTGGTTTATTTCAACATTTAGAACACATTTTAGAGGCTTATAAGAGTTTTGGCGGTATGGGTTGGTTTCATTATGATGAATCCTTCCGCCAAAAAATTGCCATCTACCCCACACTCAAATGGGGTAATAAGGATGTTGGCTTGTGGCTCAACCTTATTACTCCTCAGAAAACTTACTTTGCTAAAGCACAATCTCAGGCGATGGCTGCTTCTTCTGCTTCGCCCTCTGTGTACAAAAGAGGTACGTGTTTTGCATATAATGAATCACAGTGTAAATGGTCGGCTTCTTGCCGCTATAGGCATGAATGTTCATTATGTTCAGGGAATCATCCTGTCATGAAATGTTTTAAAAGGACCACCAATCCTCCCCTCAGGGAACAGTCCAAAAGCATGCACACCGGTGAAAGTGGCCGCAATGCTTCCGTGGCTGCGTCGTTACCCAGATCAGGGGAAAGCGCAACTTTTAATTGATGGTTTTTCTTTTGGTTTTAGGTTGCCTGTTTTTCAAGGCCCTGGTTGTAGTTTTGTTAACAATTTAAAATCAGTAGTAATGAATACTGATATTGTGGCAGAGAAATTATTCAAAGAGTTAGCTGCTGGCAGGATTGCTGGTCCTTTCATTTCCCCTCCTTTTCATAATTTTAGGATCTCTCCTTTGGGTTTAGTCCCAAAAAAGGAACCTCGATCATATCGGCTCATTCATCATCTTTCCTTCCCAGAAGGCAGTTCCCTGAATGATGAAATCGATCCGCTGTCCACTTCAGTTACATATGCTACGTTTTGATGATGCTGTTTGCCTTATCAGACGTTTTGGCAAAGGGGCTTTATTAGCCAAAGCGGATATTCAATCAGCTTTTAGGCTTTTACCTATATCACCAGATGCATACAATTCTCTTGGTTTTCAGTTTAATGGGTATTTTTTCTATGACAAATGCTTTCCTATGGGCTGTTCTTTATCCTGCTATTATTTTGAAGTTTTTGCCTCTTTTTTGCAGTGGGTAATGATTCAAGTTTCTGGCCACTCAGGTATATTACATTATTTGGATGATTTTCTTTTTATAGGTCCTCCTAATTCGCGTATTTGTTCAGTGATCTTGCGTTTATTTTTTCTTCTTTCCGAATTTTTCGGCATCCCATTGGCGATTGATAAGACTGCTTTTCCATCGCCAGTAATTGAATTTTTGGGTATTAAAATTGATACGTTATTGCTACAATATGAATTACCTCCTCTTAAGATCTCTAGGTTGGAATCTGTGATTTCTCTGTTTTTGCGGCGTAAGAAGATCTTGCTAAAGGAAATGCAGTCTTTTCTAGGTCTTCTTGCCTTTGCGACCCGAGTGATGCCCATGGGCAGAATTTTTTCTAGACGTTTGTCTTTGGCTACGTCCGGTTTTAAATCTCCTTTTTCGCATATCCGTCTTACCTCTGCCATGAAGGATGATCTACTGGTATGGTCTAATTTTTTGTTGGATTATAATGGGAGATCATTTTTTCAAGACGATTTTGTTTTTGCAGCTGATATTGATCTATTCACGGACGCGGCTGGGTCCTGTGGTTTTGCAGCCATATTTCGCACACATTGGTGTGCGGATAATTGGCCTTCATTTTGGATTTCCAACAATCTCACTAGGAATATAGTTTTATTGGAACTGTTTCCGGTGGTGGTTGCATTGGAAATTTGGGGTGATCTGTTTTCCAATAGTCGCATTATTATCCATACGGATAATAAAGGTGTAATTTTTGCTTTAAATTGTCTTTCTTCAAAATCCAATGCTGTTATAAAATTGCTACGTTATTTAGTACTTTTATGTCTAAAGAAGAATATCTGGCTTAAAGCTAAGTTTGTACCAGGAACTCAGAATGTTATGGCAGATGCCTTATCTCGCTTCCAGATGGCTCGTTTCAGACAGCTCTTACCAGAAGCAGATACGGTTGGATACCCCTGTCCAAATCATCTCTGGAGCCTGGTTTAGCTCCAGTTTTCGCTGCCATACAACATTCAATCGCTCCAAAAACATGGACTGAGTATTCAGTTGCATGGGATAAATGGTTGATTTTCAATACAGAAGAAGGGTTTGTCTGGGTTTGCTCCCACTGAACATTCTATTTTAGCTTTCTTGTGTTCCCTAATGCAATTACAGTTCTCTTTCCACCATATTCATAAGTTATTGGCTGGAGTTTCTTTCTTTCTTTCTTAAGTTATACAACCTGCCAGCATGTAATAGTTTCTTCTCTGTCAAACAGGCTCTCAAAGGTTTGCGTAAGGTTAGTTGTGCTCCAGATGCACGTAGACCTGTTACTTTACATGTCTTATCAAAACTTTGCTTAGTTACTTCAGCTGTGTGTATTTCTGAATATGAAGCGCTGTTATTTCATACCGCTTTTGTGTTAATGTTTTTTGCAGCTCTTCGCATTTGTGAAATGCTACCAAACAATAAATATAGTCCTTCAGGTTTACAGTGGTCTGATGTTTCAGTTCTCCAGGATACAGTTCAGGTTTATATTAGGCGTTCTAAAACAGATCAAGCTGCTAAGGGTCATTGGCTCAATCTATATGCTTGTGGCGACTCTGTTTTTTGCCCGATTTTAGTTTTGAATAAATACCTTTCGGTTCGACCAATTTGTAATGGCCAATTTTTCATTCACCTTGACACGTCTCCTGTAACAAAATTTCAATTTGCTGCAGTTTTTAAGCGCTGCCTGGTTCAGCTCGGTTTATCGCACCTCAAGTTTTCCTCGCATTCTTTTCGTATTGGAGCCGCCACTGAAGCAGCTAGATTGGGTTTGAGTGACACTATCATTAAGCAATTGGGAAGATGGGATTCTCATAGGTTTAATCTGTATGTTCGTCCTAATCTATCTCTTTGATTTTTTAGGTTCCAAGTCTTATATTTGGATAATTGGGCATTCCTACATTTATTGGGCTCACAAACGAGCTTCCTTACGCTGCTATAGTCAGAATCTATCCTTACCTTCTGATCGTTTTCATATCTATTGGAAAGGTTTTCGTGGTCTCATCTGGAATGATCTTTTATCTCATCTATCTCCTTTATTCCATTCTTGGCCTCATCCTTCTATTATAATATTTCATCTAGGTGGTAACGTCATTGGTAAGAGAAAGACTCTGGATTTACTGTTTTCAATTAAGCGAGATTTATGCCTTCTAAAGTTTTATTTTCCAAATGCTTGTATTATTTTTTCCGAAATGGTCTCTCGCTTACATTGGTTGTGCTCAATGGAAGGTAAATCACTTGAAAAAATAAGACGGAGGTTAAATCATTCTATTGAAAAGTTCATGCCATCGATCGGGGGTTTCTCTTTTCGTCATGTTGACTTGGAAGGAGGTTTCCCTGGTCTTTATCGGTCAGATGGGATTCATTTATCTGATATCGGTCTGGACATTTTTAATTTAAACCTTCAGACTATGATTGAACAGGCCGCGGTGCTGGGGTAGCCTCACTTATTTGCAATAAGTTCGGTTTGTGGGGACTAATGGTTGTTTGAAACTTATTAATTTAAAGCTCGAGTTCTATGACTGAGCTAATGTTAGAGTTTGATTTTAAATAAATTATTATTATTCATTGATTATTGATTGTCAATAAAGTTAATTAATTTAATACCAATAAAGGTGCCGCGGCCATTAAAATACCAATTTCAGTGTGGTGTATTATTATTAGTAATTTAAGTGTGCGACCTACAATCCCATGCCTGCTGCTAAATTGTCAGTGTTTATGTGAAGAAAAGCTGAAGTTAATAAAGATGATATCATAGAGGTTTGGTGTGCTCTGTAAACCTACTGCTTCCATAGAACGGTGCTAGAGGAATTATAAAGTAAGAGATAGTCCTGTTTGGATTAAAAGGTCAGAAACTAAAATGCTTCTAATGCCCAGGGCCGTCTTTAATACAGACTGGACCCTGGGCAAACATTTTCTTGGGCCCCCCCCCCCCCCCCCCAGGCTTTCTTTCCTGCAACCCTCCCCGAATCCCACCCAATCACTACGATCCTCGCAGAAGGCTCTGTCTCAGGGATGATCAATACTCCACTGGGAGCCACCTGATCACTTCTGGGGAGGGGGGGGGGGGGTTCTGTCCCTGGCATGTTCTTCAGCGTGCCCCTTACCTGCCATCTGGAGCACCCCACAGTGGTGGAACGCCAGGGCCCAGTCGCAATGTGACCTTTGTGATCCTGGGAGTTCTGCTACTGGTACCACAGCTATAAGGTAGATGGCTAGGTAGTTCCTAATGGCTCATTCTCTAGTGGTGGTAGCAAGTAACCTGCAAAGCCCTCTTACCAGATCCATTGTCACAGCAGCAGTGGTCACTTCAATCAGGATTCTGGGGTTGCCCGTGACGACTACAGTAAGCAGTGCAGCAAGGTTTGTAGCCGGGCAGTGGCTCAGCAACATAGTCCTCTTGCAGTTTCCCCCACATGGTACTTGCTTGCTTGTTTTTCAGCAGATCAGTCTCTCTCTGGGGATCTGTACAAGACGTTCCTCTCACTAACTCCCCAGAACACTGCACTGTCCTGGTGAATTTTTGCCTGGGCAAATCTTGCTCCCTCTTTTAAAAGCAAGGTATAATCAGGCACTACGGACTTCAGTGAATAGTTAATTTATTGGGAACTACATGTCCCATCATGCCCCCCAAGTCTCTTCTGATTGGCTGCTTGTTCTGCTTAGACAGAGGGAGGGGGAAGAACAAGCAGCAATTAGAAAGAGTCGGCTGCTGACAGGAGAAGGTGGGGGTGGCAAACGGATTGTGAGTACACAGAGATCCCTCAACTGCACTTCTCCCCTGTCATAGCACAGCCATTCAGAGACCACAGTGGCCCATGTAGGCGTGGGAGGGGAGATCGCTCAGCTACACTGATAGGACAGGAGGGCCACACAGGCCCTGTAGCTAGGAGCAACCCAGGGAGGGGGAAGAACAAGCAATGATAAGACAGAGCCCGCTACTGACAGAGCCCTGGGTGTGACTGTACACAATACAGGCATATGATGGGTGGTGACAGAAGCAGGCTGGGTGTACACAGGGTGTGATGAGGGTTGGGTGACACTCACCAGCTCCTCCAGGGTGCGTCTCTCTCTCTCTCTCTCTCTCTCCAGCAACAATAGCACACGTCTCAGATGTAGGCCACCATCTTCCCGCACCCCTCAGACAGCCACCTGTAATGCGATTCCAGCAGCCTTCTCCCCGTGAGTCCCGCCCATGTGTACATCTGAGTCCGGCCCACCGCTGGTCACAAGACTGAAGACTGCCATAATGCACGCAGGCTGGGACCGTGGGAGCGAGTCTGGGCTGGTAGTGGTGGTGAGGCAGGTGGGAAGAACACGGCTGGCTCTCTATTGTTCCGCCGGATGGCATGGCAACCCAATAAAGAAACCAAGAGCCCCTTATGGGGCCCCCTGATGGCTGCAAACAGTGTTCAAATGGTGATTCCACCCCTGGAATTGGCTGCTCGTCTACAGCGGGAAAACTATTTGCGTGCTCAGTGAGCAGCTGCTTTGGGCCCCACAATAATGACAGGGCCCAGGGCAGCTGCCCCTTTTGCCCTGCTGTAAAGACGGCCCTGCTAATGCCACAACGCATAAGGCACTTCATAGTGCTGCGCCTGCCACACATTACATCTATAAGGCCCCTTTCACAAGGACGGACTGTCTATCCGTTTTTCTTCCATCCGTCAACGGACGACAATGCATTCCTATGGGCAAACGCATGACCATCCGTAACCATCTGTTAACCTCTGCTTCCGACTTTATCAGTTTTTTTTTTTAACGTACAAGGCTACATCCAGATCCGTGAAAACTGACATTAACTGACAATGTCCATCAACGTCCCATCAGTTAAGATCTGTTTTGAAGAAATACATTTTTTTTTGTTTATCTGTATGGGAGGATCAATGCTTTCTGGTAATTTCATTATAGGCACAGAAACTGCTGTAAACGGATCAAAAAAACAAAAACGGATGTAAACGTGTACATTAATGGATGAAAACGGAGATTAATGGAAAGGAAAATGGATTAAGCAACGGATAAGAACTGATACATTTTTAACGTGGCTAAACTGACGGTGCCCATGCACATGATGATTTGGTATCTTCTTACCTAATTCTTTTATCTTCTGTTGATACTTGCGGGCTTCTTTCTCAGCTGCTTCCTTCATGTATAATTCCCATTCCTGTGAACACAATAAGAATTAGTAATATAGATAGAAAGATAGAATTCTGTATGTTCTACTGCAACACTGAAATCTCTTTAACCACTTGAGATCTGCAAAGTTTTACCTTCTCCATGGCATTTTTTGCTATTCAGCACTGTGCAACTTTAACTGGCAATTGTGCAGTTATGCAACACTGTACCCAAATGAAATTTATATAATGTAATTCACACAAATAGAGCTTTATTTTGGCGGTATTTGATCCCCACTGTTTTTTTATTTTATATGATATAAGCAAAAGAAGTTGAAAAAAATAAATAAAATAATATTTTCTACTTTCTGTTATAAAACATATCCAATAATATATATATATATATATATATATATATATATATATATATATATATATATATATATATATATATATATATATATATAAATATATATATATAAAAAGACTCTTAATAAATGTAGGCCAAAAAAAAAAACCCCACACAATAAGTGTATATTAATTGGTTTGTGCGAAAATAATAGCATCTACAAACTAATTATATATATATATATATATATATATATATATGTCAGGGTCCAAGGGGTTAACAACAAGCAGCTGTGAGACAGTTCAGTCAACTCTAAAAGGCTTTATTCATCAAAAAGCAACAGAAAACAAGCTCTGTCTTTATAGGCAGTTCAAACAACACAAAAATTCTTCCTAGCAGTATAAGACAATCCTTTTAAATAATGCTCAGCATCCCAGCCACAGCATATAACATAGCAAAGTGCCAGTTCAGGCAAGCTCACCCAGAAGGATCAAGTCATAGGCATCATGGGTCCTTCCAGCTTCAAGCTCCTCTCAGCTTTAGGGTTGCCACCTGTCCGGTTTTGACCCGGACAGTACGGGTTTAGGAGGCTGTGCCCGGGTTTCCCTCTGCCTCACACCCGGACACCATTTCCAGCTCACAGGGGGTACCATGGGGCCACCTTTCACAAGCCCTAGCACACAGGGGGTCCCGGACAGCAGGGGGATTGTAGCGGCGGGCAGGGGGAGCAATCAATACATATGGGAGAGAGAGGCGACAGGCAGCTGCTGGTGCAGACGTTTTTAATAAAATAAATGCAAAACAATCCACTCACTCCCCATGTCAGAGCTGTATATGTCAGTCTGAAGTCGGCTGTCCCATTCTCCCCTCCAATCAACGCTGCTGTTATCACTCTGAGGAGGAAGCCAATAACACAGAGCTGCGGGGAGACTGCAGTGAGCTGTCAGCCTGGGATGCTGTGACCAATCAGAGCATTCAGGAGGCTTAACCACACCTCCATCATCAGAGGCTGACAGTTCACATGAGTTTCCCGCGGCTCTCTGTTTCCTCCAGTGATAACAGCAGCGTTGATTGGATGGGAGGATGGGACAGCCGACTTCACAGACTGACATATACAGCTCTGACATGGGGAGTGAGTGGATTGTTTTTAAGCATTTATTTTGTTAAAAACGTCTGCACCAGCAGCTGCCTGTCGCCTCTCTCTCCCTTATGTTTTGACTCCTCTGTGTCCCCCCCCTCTGTGTTTGCCCCCCCCCTCCTCCTGTATTTGCCCCCTCCACTGAATTTGCCACACCCTCCTCTGAATTTGCCACCCCCTCCTCTGAATTTGCCACCCTCTCCTCTGAATTTGCCTCTCCCTCCTCTGTATTTGCCTCTCCCTCCTCTGTATTTGCCTCTCCCTCCTCTGTATTTGCCTCTCCCTCCTCTGTATTTGCCTCTCCCTCCTCTGTATTTGCCTCTCCCTCCTCTGTATTTGCCTCTCCCTCCTCTGTATTTGCCTCCCCATCCTCTGTATTTGCACCCCTCCTCTGTATTTGCCACCCTCCTCTGTATTTGCCTCCCCCTCCTCTGTATTTGCCTCCCCATCCTCTGTATTTGCCTCCCCATCCTCTGTATTTGCACCCCTCCTCTGTATTTGCCACCCTCCTCTGTATTTGCCTCCCCCTCCTCTGAATTTGCACCCCTCCTCTGTATTTGCCTCCCCCTCCTCTGAATTTGCCACCCCCTCCTCTGTATTTGCCACCCCTCCTCTGTATTTGCCACCCCTCCTCTGTATTTGCCACCCCTCCTCTGAATTTGCCACCCCCTCCTCTGAATTTGCCACCCCCTCCTCTGTATTTGTCACCTCCTCCTCTGTATTTGTCACCCCCTCCTCTGTATTTGCATCCTCTTCCTCTGTATTTGTCACCCCCTCCTCTGTATTTGTCACCCCCTCCTCTGTATTTGCCTCCCCCTCCTCTGAATTTGCCACCCCCTCCTCTGTATTTGTCACCCCCTCCTCTGAATTTGCCACCCCCTCCTCTGTATTTGTCACCTCCTCCTCTGTATTTGTCACCCCCACCTCTGTATTTGTCACCCCCTCCTCTGTATTTGCATCCTCTTCCTCTGTATTTGTCACCCCCCTCCTCTGTATTTGCATCCTCTTCCTCTGTATTTGCACTCCTCTTCCTCTGTAATTGTTCCCCTTCTCTGTAATTGTCCCCCCTTCTCTGTATTTGCACCCCCCTCCTCTGTATTTGCCCCCTAGCTCTGTAATTACCCCCTCCTCTGTATTTGCCCCCTCTAATTGCCCCCTATCTCTGTAATTACCCCCTCCTCTGTATTTGCACCTCATCCTCTGTATTTGCACCCCCTCCTTTGTAGTTGTCCCCCACTCCAAACCCTCTGCTGTCTGGACCCCCCTGTGTACTGGGGTCCCGTGATACCCCCTGTCAGCTGCCATGGGGGTATTGGAGGGAGGAGGATTTGTGCTGGTAGGGGAATAAGATTTGAAATAGGAGAGAATGGGGATAATGGCACCCCAATCACAAAGCAAAACTTCTTTTGGGTGACAGGCATCCCACAATTCTGTTAACGTGATTTTCCCGCGATTTGTCTGGTGACAATCGCGGGAAAACTGCACCGCGGTTGGGGTGCCGTGCCCTGCGCCTCTAAAGTGTTCGGGTTTGGCTTGAAGAAAAGGTGGCAACCCTACTCAGCTTTGATAGCTCAACAGCCATCTCTCTCTCCAAACACTTCTCTCTCACTCATTCAACTCTGCTGGCAATAAGCAGGTCTGAAGGAGAAGTACCTGCCCTCTTCAATTAACCTCTTCTTAACCCTGCCCCAGACTGACTCTCCACAATATATACTGTAATTTACGCAGCTATAGATGCTATACTGGTAATGGTGGTGATCAGTGACTTATAGTGGGGCAATGATAGTGTGGCAGAGAATCTGGCGCTAGCTGATGCTGGCTGGCGGAAAGACTAACTGACACTGACATCGATAGTGACACTAATACAGTGATCAGTGGTAATAATATACATTGTCACCATACTAATGGCACTGGCTGGGAAGGGGTTAACATCTAGGGGAAATGAAAAAGGGTTAACTGTTTGCCTAACAATGTGTAATCTGTGCTGCTTTTACTTTCTGATCTGGCTGTTTTTCTCCAGATCGCTGTTCACTGTACACAGAGTTCTATGTTTTTGTAAACTCATTGGCTGAAATCAGCTGCCAAGATCGTGCTGCATCCAATCACAGCATGGGTCAGCAGGGGGAACGCATGCAAACCCAGAAGAAAAGCCATGATGTATCAGTATGTCACCCAACCTGCAGCTGCTGCCCGCTCGCAGTGCAACTACTGTGGCTGGGCGGCAAGCGGTTCAAGATACAAATAATTGTCTAATTTTCGTTACGTACAATTTGAACCCCACCTTGGATTTTTTTTTTTTTTTTTATGAAAGGAGGCTAAAAGGAAGGATAAATGTGTCTCCCAAAATATTACTTAAAAATATGTACAGTAAATAGTGTTGGTGGGTAATGCGGACAGTTTCTGATGGGTTAGGGGCTAATTCTTTTCTCCAGTACCTCATAATCGTAAATGTGGCTGACAGTAGAAGGTTTTCTATGATCTTACGGTAAGGGTGAGGGAAAGTTTCAATACCTAGATTTAATATAGCAAAACCAGGGTCCAGTTCGGTGAGAATACCTGTAATATATGATAGCTTTTTAAATAGTTTACACCTAAAACTGTGTATATTTTTGCATGACCACAATTTATGGAGGAGAAAACCCATAAGGCAGCAGCCCCTCCAACATGAGAGAGAGCAATCAGGATACAACTTAGCTAATTTATATGGTGTGAGATACCATCTTGTAAAGAATTTCAAAACCAATTTCCAGTGGTTCACGCAATGTGTAACATTATACGTGTATTTTATGGCTTGTTGCCATTGCGTGTTGGTGAAGAGCGCATGGAGATGGTCCTCCCACTTTAACATGGTTTTAGTTTAAGAGAATTCGTCCTTATATCGCATTAAGGAATACAAAAGTGAAATGCCTGTTTGGGGTTTCACAGGATGCAACAAGAAATGCCCTAGGGTGGAGGCGTACTTTGGGTATAAGAGAGGACGTTAAAAAGTGTCTAACATGGAGTAATGTAAAGTATGTTGTTGACAGTAGATTAAATCTGTTCAAAAGTACCTTTGGGACACCTGAGATACTATCAAATGCTCTTCCACCCAGTTGACACCATACCATCCCCAGTCGCTGGTGCACAGATTAGGGAGTAAAATCTCCAGTACCTGTATTGGGAAGTGTACCACATTGCTTTGTGAAGAGCAATTAACAGACATGTTTAACTACTTCCCACCCAGCCACTGTATATATACGGCCGGGTGGGAGCCATCTACTTCTGATCGGACATTCCTGAACATCCATCTGAAGTAGCGGAATCGCGCACACGCGTGCCCGCGCAGCGGCGCGATCCCGATGCGCTCGTGTCACCCGGACACGGCGCATCTCGGATCGGCAGGAGGGCTCTGTGATTGGCCCTCCTGATCACATGACGGCCGTGTCCAATCACAGCCGTCATGTGATGTAAGCAAACAGCCGGTTGCTAGGCAATCGGCTCTCCTCTCCTCACATGGAAGTCGTCGGTGAGGAGAGGAGAGCGGATCGCTGCAGCCGGCTGGTGATCAGTGAGTATTAGCAGTTTTTCTTACAGCTTTTTACTCACTGATCACCAGTCTAGTAAAACACACATGTCCCCAAAACATACATGTCCCCAAAAAACACATGTCCCCAAATAATAAAAACATGTCCCCAAATAATAAAAACACATGTCCCTCACATATGTCCCAGTAAAATAACATGTCCCAATGATCATTTGCACACATATGTCCGTGATCATTTGCGTACATATGTCCGTGATCACGCAAACCAATTATTATACTCTTAACAGATTTTTTTTACTAAAAACATGTAGCAGAATACATTTTGGCTTAATTTTATGACAAAATTTGATTTTATTGGATTTCTTTTAAAAAAGAAAGGAGAAATTTTTTTTTTTTCAAAATTTCCGCTATATTTTCGCTTATATCGCAAAAAATAAAAAACGGAGTAGTAAATAAATACCACCAAACTAAAGCTCAAAATGTCATTTGGGTACAGCATTGCATGACCGCGCAATTGTCATTGAAAGTGCGAGAGCGCTGAAATCTGAAAATTGGGCTGGGAAGGAAGGGGGCGAAAGTGCCCGGTATTGTAGTGGTTAATGTTCTCTATGCCAAGATGGACCCCTTTTGGTGTTGATAGGCAGAAAAGCAATTGACAATGGTTGGAGTTCTGTAAGTAGTAGGTGACTCAGATTAGTGGTTTTAGTGAGATGGCATTCAATATCGACCCATATGACACATACTAAACCAATATTTCAGTTGGTCAACGTGTGTTATTGTGTAATAGTCTAAAATATCAACCATTCCCATGCCACCAACTTTTCTGTGTTTAATGAGAAGTGCATGGGCACATCTAGCTCTCTTCCCTTGCCAAATGTAGTTAAAGACAGTGTCAGGTCACCTGAGTCCAGGTGACAGATGCACTCCGTAGGAGTCAGGAATGCACCACTAAGGTAGTGGACCCTAGGACTGACTGCTGTGGATTGAACTCTGGGAGGTTCAGGTAGCAGGTCTACTGGATCATCAACACAGATCCCAGTTGGAGCTAGAGCATAGATTCCCCAGGGCGCAGAGTCTAAAAGCCAGGAGGTGCTCACCAAAGCCTCTAGTGGTGAGGATGGACTGCGCTGCAGTCTGGCTCCAGGTCGCGGCCCCAGGGGTCTCACAGCTCATGGTAGACTACAGGAGAAAGAGGAAGGAAGCAGCAGGCTGGAACAACAAGGATAGTAAAGGGATAAGCCAAGATCGGTGTGACTAGCGGACAATGATAAACATAGAACACATGAAAGGTCAGGGTCACAAGCAGACAGGGATAGTCAAGAACAGGCCAAGATCAGTAACTGGCATCATACATACGCGACACAAAAAGTCGCACACAAAAGCTAAACATACAATGGTTGATCAGCAAGGTTGGCTTGCAATGCACAGGTTAATATAGTGTTCCTAATTAGAGGCTGAGGTGGAACTATGCTGAGGGAAGATTACATAAGCAGTTAGGTGAGAGTGGCTGGCCTCTAAAGGTGAGCACATGGAGGAGGTAAGCTGATGGACAAAGATTACTGCATAACAATGACACAGTGCATGCAAGTAGGAGTAGAGAGTGAGGATATACAGGGTCCTAAATGCATATAGGATTTGGGGTAAACTAAACATTTTAAAGGCAGCTAATATGCCCACCCAAGAACCCCCAACCCAAGCCAGATGATGAAGTTATTTATCTAATTTAGACAGGAGGGATTTCCCTAAGTATGGAATATTGCTTTCAGCCCAGGTACTGTATATGGAAGTTGCTTTAAAAAATGCAAGATGTCAATATTTAAAGAGGAGTTCCCCTTAAAAAAAAAAAAAATTAATTAAAAAAGACAGCAGCTGCTGACTTTTAATAATCGGACACCTATCTGTCCCAGGGTCCAGCGATGCGGGGGTTCCCCCCTCTGCTCAGCGGCATTCTAAGCCGGGCACCCACTGCGCATGCGCGAGCGCCGTAATTGGCTGCGCAGTCATCTGGGACCTGTCACGTGTCCCAGATGACTGACAGGAGGGAGGGGGCAGAGCTGAGCCCTTCCTGCAAAGAGGGGAAGTGATGTCACCAGCACGGGCACTGAAAAAGGCAGACTACAAGGGACCCCCTAGCAACAGGCATTTTGAGGTGAGTTTAAAAAAAAAAATACCAAATATTTTTTTTTTTTTTTTTTTTTTAGGAATTTTGATGACTTTTTTTATTTTTTATGTGCAACACCACTTTAACATGAATTTTAATTAAACATGTATTTTAATTGTTTATTTGTTTTTTTTCACAATAAGTTATATTGCCTCTGGTCCACGCTTCATGTGAATCTCTATATAGACTATTTAGATCAATAGCCATTTCGGTCTGATGAAGAAGCTTATGCTTTGAAACGTTATTTCCATGTTCTGACGTCACTTCCGATGCGAATTTCCGAGTGCGTTCCACGCTGGTTCTGAGACGACGAGACAGATGTCTGGCCGGTTGTTCCTCCCCTTCCTTGTTAAGATCTACACACCACCATCCACCAGGGACGCGCTGAATGACCACAGTGTTATACTGTTATATGCCTATTGATCTTTATACAAGTGTAAGTTGCCATTTGGCTGAATTTAATTAAATATACCATTCGTTGCATCTTCTGCTGCACTTCGTTTTTGGCGCACCTTGCTTTTCTCTTATTGTTCTTCCAGAGACTGCGTCCCTCTCAAGGGAACTGCCACTAATGAATCCAAAGACATGCAGGTAGGTTAATTGGCTTCTGTTCAAAAAATAAAAAATTGGCCCTAGTATATGTATGTGGACCTTGGATTGTGGGCTCCTTGAAGGTAGGGACCGATGTGAGTGTGCGATGTACAGGGATAGGGACAGCTGTAGACACTCACTCAGGTTGAACTGGATGGACTGATGTCTTTATTCAACCTTACTAACTATAACTATAACTAATGCTGCATATTTATATGCTCTGGACTTTATAGACATTTAGTTATTTTATCAGTGTGTTTTGGTACCCTCTTGTGTGCCGTTCTGTTTTGTCATATGGAAGTTGCTATTTTAGAAATGACAGAGATGAATGGGAGACACCCAGATTCAGAATTAGGGATTTATTAACCTGTAGCCGACCGCCCACTGTCAATTGACGGCGGAGCGGTGCGGCTCTTGTGGCGGGCTGCCGTCATATGACGACGCCAACATTTTGCCCACTAGGGGGCACGTGCCCGCTGCGGCGCTGGGGACCCGATGTGCGTGCCCGGCGGCCGTGATGTCCGCCGGGCACCTGCGATTGCCCAGTAACTGAGCAGGACGTGGATCTGTGTATGTAAACACACAGATCCACGTCCTGTCATTGGAGAGGAGACCGATGGTGTGTCCCTTGTACATGGGGACACCGATCCGTCCCCTCCCCCAGTCAGTCCCCTCCCCCCACAGTTAGAATCACTAACATAGGGAACATATTAACCCCTGCAGCACCCCCTAGTGTTAACCCCTTCCCTGCCAGTCACATTTATACAGTAATCAATGCATTTTTATAGCACGGATCGCTGTATAAATGTGAATGGTCCTAAAAAATGTGTCAAAAGTGTCCGATATGTCCACCGCAATGTCGCAGTCATGATAAAAATCACAGATCGCCGCCATTACTAGTAAAAAAATAATAATAATAAAAATGCTATAAACCTATCCCCTATTTTGTAGACGCTATAACTTTTGCGCAAACCAATCAATATACGGTTATTGCGTTTTTTTTTTTTTACCAAAAATATGTAGAAGAATATGTATCGGCCTAAACTGAGGAAAAAATTTGTTTAAAAAAAAAAAAAAAAATTTGGATATTTATTATAATAAAAAGTAAAAAATACTATGTTTTTTTCAAACTTGTCCCTCTTCTATTGTTTATAGCGCAAGAAATAAAAACCGCAGAGGTGATCAAATACCACCAAAATAAAGCTTTATCTGTGGGGAAAAAATGATAAATTTTATTTGGGTACAGCGTTGCATGACCGCACAATTGTCATTCAAAATGCGACAGCGCTGAAAGCTGAAAAATGGCTTGGTCAGGAAGGAGGTGTTCGTGCCTGGTAGGCAAGTGGTTAAAGTTCACTTTGTAATAAGAAATTCTACTGAATTTTGTTAACAGTGAATGCGCTTGTGGAAGTGATGTCTCGGGTTTAGTTAACATTAGAATGACAATGACAAACAGATTGATAATTTGGCCTCTGCTGGTAAAAGTGAAGCTAGAAATTTATGGGTGAGAGCCCTTATGCCGTGTACACACGACCAGACTTTCCGGCGGAATAGGTACGACGGAATAATGCCGTTGGACATTCCGATCGTGTGTGGGCTTCATCTGACTTTAAAAAAAAAAAAAAATCAGATGGACTTAGAAATAGAACATGTTTTAAATCTTCCCGCCGGAACTCCGCCGGACCTAGTTCCTATCGGGAAACCCGTTCGTCTGTATGACGGACCAAATACAACGCAAGGGCAACTACAGCACCTGCCCGCGAGAATGTTTCCAGCGCAATCCTATGGCACTGGTTCTCGTCTGCAGGGTACTGTACATCTCACGCTTGCTGCAATAGGAAAAACACATTTTCCTATTGCAGCGAGCGCGAGATATAGGCGTCAATGTCCCTTAGGTCTGGTATAGATTTTAAGGGGAACCCCTACCCCAAAAAAATGGCGTGGGGGTCCTCTCAAAATCCATACCAGACCCTTATCCGAGCACACAGCCCGGCCAGTCAGGAAAGGGGGTTGGGACGAGCGAGCGCCCCCCCCTCCTGAACCGTACCAGGCTGCATGCCGTCAACATGGGGGGTGGGTGCTTTGGGGAAGGTGGCGCTCGGAGGTCCCCTTGTTCCCATGTTGATGAGGACAAGGACCTCTTCCCGACAACCCTGGCAGTTGGTTGTCAGGGTCTGCGGGCGGGGGGCTTATCGGAATCCGGGAGCCCTCCTTTAATAATGGGGCCCCCAGATCCCGGCCCCCCACCCTATGTGAAT
Source organism: Lithobates sylvaticus (assembly GCA_028564925.1). Classification (NCBI taxonomy): domain Eukaryota; kingdom Metazoa; phylum Chordata; class Amphibia; order Anura; family Ranidae; genus Lithobates; species Lithobates sylvaticus. Next base: position 310,077,280 of record CM053031.1, read on the forward strand.
AAATATGGGGTACATCGTACCCCTAGCCATTTCACCTGGGGGGAAAAAGTGTCAATAAAAAAAACACAGTTTTTAAAGTAATTTGGCAGCTCTGGGGGTCTCTTCCGCCTTCGGTGGTCTCTTCCGACTCCTCCGCTCTCCGGCCATTTCCCGCTCTACAGCCTTCTCTCCCGGTCTCCAGTACTTCTCCGGCTCTCCAGCCTCTTCTCCTGCTCTCCGATTCTTCTCCCGGGCTCCTCTGCTATTTTCTGCTCTTTTGCCGCTTATTTGCTAGCGGTGGTCCGGTCTTTTCCATTGTCTTCTTCCCTGTTCTCTTCTTCCGATGTTGACACAATGCTCTCTCCCTTTGTAATGCTGTGTGAACGGTGCATAACGACTTATATAGGCATGGGGCGGGTCACCGGGTGATGTCACTGAGTGACCCCACCCCTTATGATGGCACAGTCCCAGCATGCCCGGGACCCTGCCCCTTATGATGTCACCCGCACCGTTCACATAGCATTACAGCGTGAGAGATTTCGTGTCAACATCAGAAGAAGAGGAGAACAGGGAAGAAGAATTGGAGAGCGGGAGAAGAGGCCGGAGACCGGGAGAAGAGGCCGGAGAGAGCGGAGGAGTTGGAAGAGACCCCCGAAGACGAAAGAGACCCCCGGAGCTGCCTAGTAAATTACTTTAAAAACCTGTCTAGTGTGTTTTTTTATTGACGCTTTTTTCCCCCAGGTGAATGGGTAGGGGTACAGCGTACCCCATACTTATTCACATAGGGTGGGGGGCTAGGATCTGGGGACATTATTAAAGGGGGCTCCTGGATTTTTCTGCCTAGTGAAGGAGAAGGACCTAGGCTTCCTGCGGGACCATCGTTCCTGGGATTTTTTTCTGGATTTTTGCCTTTTGCGCAAGATTTTAAGATCCTGTGATCTTCTATCAACAGCCGGCTGGGTGACAGGCTGGATAATATAGATCCTTGTAGTCTCCCCAGCCTGGCCATCGAGCGAGTGCAGGCCCTAGGTACGCGCTGGGTCGGCCACGACATGCCCCTCAGGCTCCAGAGGCGGACGGTGAGATGCATGCTCCGGGGCACACATATGACCGGACTACGGATGTCTTTGTCACAATGTGCCGTGGCCCGCAGCCACCCCGTACTGCTTGGGTGTGGGTCTGTGATGGGATGCCTCCAGCTTGTCCGGACGGTAAGTACAGCTCTCCCTGTCTCCCTTTCCTATCTCCCTGTCCCTGTTTTCCCTCCCCCTGTGGGGGATGCTGCATGACTGGGCTGTAGTGTGGTGTGTGTACCTGGGCCAGGGGTCCTCCGGGGGGCTTTGATCCTTGATTGGGGACTGCGCTGGCTGTCTGTTTTCCTGTGCTGTCATCTATCTCTCTGCTGGTGTCTGTGGGCTCTGCATGTGCTGCCGCTATAGCGCTGACTGCTGCCATTTTCTGTGTACTTTCTGTGTACAGTATATCGTCGGCCATTTTCGGTTAGCCTCTGTGAGAAGCATGGTCAGCGGCCATTTTCTCAGAGTTTTGGGGCCATTTTACCTGTGTTTTTTTTCTCAAATCGCCTTTCAGGACAACCCTGGAGAGACTGCTGCTCCGCCCCTTTTTCAGGAAACACTTGCTTTGACCTTTAAACCCCTCCTCTTCCACCATGGCTTCAGTATTTGTGTTTCCTGCGCCATTGGTGGAAGCACTTGTGGGAACCATAGGGGCTGTGCATCTCTCCTGTGAGGTGCTATGTAGCAGCGATTTGATCATCGTAGCTCCCTCCCGGTACGATCGGAGGGTGTTCCGGAGCTCCCAGCCATGTCCAGCTCAGGGGAGCAATGGCCGGCAGGAGGTCGAGGCGTCTTGGAAACCCAAGTTTTCTTTGGCGCTGAAACAGCTTCCGGGTCTTCTCTGGAGGGCGGATGACGCAGCGGCCAGTGACGCGGCTTCCTGTTCGGGGGGGACGAGTGGTTCCGGTCAGGGGCTAGGGGGCGGGTCCATAGACCGGTGCTTCCGTTTCTGGCCAGCGTAGTGACGCCGGACCCGGGAAGTTTAAAACCAGCTGTATGTTTTTCAGTCCCCGCTGCGCTCTCTGCATGATGAAGGAGAGATCATCAGCATCGGTGGAGGCAGGCACCACAGGCACCGGTCAGGCCCAGGTAAGAGGGGCACAGCAGTGCTCTTTATTCTTATCCTTATGGGCTGTATGCTTTACTTTCTGAATACTATGCTTCCTCCCTAAGGGGAGCCTGCCCCTACAGGGTCTGAGGTTTACTTCTCTCGGACCTGTAGGTTTAATGGTGGTTGCAGTGTTTGTTTTTCACTGAGGGTTTCCTTCTGCCTGGTAGTGGTGGTGTCCGAGCACTTTTATTAGCCTTAGTTGTCTTCCGCAGTAGCAGTAAGACATGATCTTTCTGTCTTCTAGGAAACTGTTTTGGGTAAAGTAAAACGATCAAACCTGCCAGGCCAGAAGAAATGCCCCTCGTGCAAGAATCCATTGCGAGAATCTTGGCAAAAAGCCTTGTGTAAATCATGTATCAAGGAGTTGGTCGAGGAGGAGTCCTCCCATCAATACAGAGATCTTTTTTCCTCAGTTAAGGAAATTGCAAGCTCTCTGAGCTCTGTTAAGATGCTGCTGGTTCAGAATGCAGCAGGTCAAAGCAGTAGCCAGCAACCACCACTAAGTCCCAGGGCATCCACCTCCAGACAGGCGGAGGATATGGATTCCGAGGACGAGGGGACAAGCACTCTTCCTTCCTTCAGGGATTCTGAAGACGAGGGGGAAGAGGAAGACGAGAACCGTAGATCCAGATATAAAACTGTCCTTAAGCCCCATACACACGGTCGGAAAATCCGACCACCAAATCCATCGGATTTGGTCCGACGGATTTAGTCCGACACTGGTGTTGCATACACACGGTCGGACAATGTTGTCGGAAAATCCGATCATTCTGAACGTGGTGACGTTTGTTGCCTACGACGGGACTACGTAGAGGCTAGTAGCCAATAGCTTTGGTCTTGTAATGTGATCTGAGCATGCGTGGCACTTTGTCCGTCGGAATTCGCTACACACGATCGGAATTGGTGTGATCGGACTTTGTTGTCGGAAAATCTTTAGAGCAGGAGATACAACTTTGTCCGTCGGACAATCCGATGGAAAATGTCCGACGGTGCCTACACACGGTCGGAATTTCCGACAACATTGTCCGATAGGACAGAATCAGTCGGAAAATCCGACCGTGTGTATGGGGCTTTAGAGGACGTGGACGACCTTTTAAAGGCTATATACACAACTTTGGACATTCAGGAGGAAAAGGTCCAGTTATCGGTGCATGATAAAATGTACCAGGGTCTGGACGACACCAAGTCTAGGGTGTTTCCAGTTCACAGAGTGCTGTCAGATACAGTCAAAAGGGAGTGGAAGGAACCAGAAAGAGGTCCTTTCCTGTCAAAAACCCTCAAAAGGCATTTTCCATTCGATGACAAAGAGTCAGAAGTTTGGAACAAAAAGCCACGGGTCAATGCCGCTTTTTCACAGGTCTCACGCCCCACAGATTTAGCCTTTGAGGACATGGGGGCACTCAAGGATACAATGGACAAAAAGGCGGGTGCCCTCTTGAAAAAGGCATGGGATTCTGCGGCAGCTAGCCTCAAACCAGCTATGGCGTCCACAGTGGTGGCGAGAAATCTTGAGTGCTGGGTGGAGAAACTAAAATGTCACATTGAGGCAGGGACATCACGGAAGGACCTGTTGGAATCGTTCCCGCTGATCCTACGACCCGACGCGTTGGCCGAATCTATCAATATGGCAGCCAGATCCTCAGCCCTAGTCAATTCTGCTAGACGGGCCGTCTTGACAACTTGGTCAGGTGACATGGCCTCAAAAATTAGGCTTTGTGGCTTACCTTTCTCGGGGGACCTTCTTTTCGGTCCAGATCTAGAAACCATTCTGGATAGAACTGAGCAGTCACGGAGCCTTTCCTTAAAGTTTTTCCAGACCGGGTGGTTCTGCAGACAGACCCAGCTTTCCTACCCAAAGTCTCCTCAAATTTTCATCGCTCTCAACAAATAGTATTGTACTAACGCAGGTGAGGAAGCTTTCCATACTTTGGATGTGAGGAGGTGCCTTCTCCAATTCCTGTCAGTCACTAGGGAATTCAGAAGATCAAACACCCTCTTCATAATCTTCCCAGGCCCTCGAAAGGGGGAAAAAGCTTCTAAAAGCACTCTGGGTAGGTGGCTCAGAGGGGCAATTACAGAGGCCTACAGGGCTAAAGGAGAATTACCTCCATCAGGAATCGCTGCCCACTCCACAAGAGCAACAGCAGTGTCTTGGGCCGAAAGGGCCGGTGCTACGCCTGATCAGATTTGCAAGGCGGCCACGTGGTCAAGCTATTTAACTTTTCTTCGGCACTACAGGCTGGACTTACTGTCAGCTGCAGATCAGGCCTTCGGCAGGAAGGTACTGCAGGCAGTAGTCCCACCCTAGGGTTAGCTTCTCGGTTATCCTCTCCAGGGTTGTCCTGAAAGGCGATTTGAGAAAAACTTAGTTAGACTCACCGGTGACGGTATTTCTAAGAGCCTTTCAGGACAACCCCTAGTTTCCCTCCCTTTTTTCTAAGCTTAAAATTGATATAAGTATCTGTCATGGTTGGTGTGGTTCTCTGTGCTTTGTTTTCCAGTATGCCAGAGGTCACAATAACTGAAGCCGTGGTGGAAGAGGAGGGATTTAAAGGTCAAAGCAAGTGTTTCCTGAAAAAGGGGCGGAGCTGCGCTCTTTCCAGGGTTGTCCTGAAAGGCTCTTAGTTAGACTTACCGGTGACGGTATTTCTAAGTCTTTTCTACACAAGGACGGCCGGCGGCCATCTTCTTGTAGCCCCAACGCATTTTTTTTCTCCCCAGCACTGGTTCCTGTACCTCAGAACAGCACGGTTTTTGTTCCTGGACACTTGTGAGCTGACACAGAACACAGCGATCAGAAGCAGCACGGCGCAGCACTCAGTCGGGGTGGTGATTCCTGCGGTGGGGCTCCTCTGTTAGCTAGGAGGGTGGAATTGAGCACCTTGTCCTAAGTCCCCAAGGGTGGCAGACAGGGTGGGTCAGCATGGCGTCAGAAGCTGGCGTTTCTTCCCCAGACCTCCCTGCAATTGCACCCGGCTCACCTGCAAACAGTACAGTGCAAAAAGCGCTAGTTGGAGCACTTATCACCGCTGTGCATGATACCCTAAAAATACAGGATGCGGCAGGATCCTCTGCCGAGGTGTTTCCGTATCTGACTTATTTTGATAAGTTCATATACAAGGAATGGGGAACCCCTTTGAAGAGAGCCTCCTTAAAAAATGGTCGGCTCCCCCGCGGACCAGACATCTAAAAAAGCCTTGACGGATTTGCCCTTCCTTGGTGAGCGGCTATTTGGAGCCTTGCTGGATGACATTATTAAGAATATCACAGGTGGGGGGGGTGTGGCCTGGAGCTGCATGGAGTAGGGTGTGCAGAATGAGAGCTCCGTCTGAGTATCTATCCTATTTTACTATCCTGCAGGGTTATCCCTAAAAACGAGACACCAGACCACCCTGGACAACTGCCCCCACTCATGTCTCTGCCAAAACGGGTCTCGGAAGCCGTGAACAAGCTGGCAAAGTACCGCCATGAGGGCCGCGGGAGTGGAGATGAATATGGCGCCGACCAGGCCCAGGCCCCGGACGAATCAGCCGCGGATGACACCGCTAAAATCCTCGAGGCAGTCTCATTGTGCCAATCTACACTCACCTCAAAGATAGAGGAGGTTAAAATCGATGTCTCCCTCATCAGACAAGACATCCAGAAGCTGAGAGACCGGGCCGCCAAGACAGAGCGCAGAGTGAGCCACGTGGAGGCAGACATTGCTCTCCTACAGATGACTACAGAACAGCTCCAGCACCAGCTCAGCATCGTCCTGCACAAGCAGGACGACATGGAAAACAGACTAAGGAGATGCAACCTCCGTTTCGTCGACTTGCCGGAACGAGCAGAGGGCTCCGACCCCCCCACATACCTGGAAAACCTGCTAATTCAGACGTACGGGAGAGAGGCCTTCTCGTCCACGTTCGTGATCGAACGGGCCCACCGCCTTGCTGCTCACCCCCCACCAGCCGGAGCGCTACCCAGGACCTTCATAGCGAAGCTCCTCAACTACTCAACTATCGAGACCGGGACACCGTCCTGCGCCTTACCCGCGAGCGAGGTAACATTCCAGTAGGCAACGTAACTGTAGTGGTGTTCCCGGACTTCTCCGCGGAAGTGCAGAAGAAGAGGGCGCAGTTCAGAGGCCAAGCGCCAGCTCCGCGTCAAACATCTCCCCTACGCCATGCTCATCCCGGTGAGACTGTGGGTTGTCTGCGACGGGAAGGCCAAGTTTTTTGAAGATCCTGCAGCTGTGCTTGCGTGGCTTGAGAACCAAGAGCCAGGTGGCCCTGCGTACCGGTAACCAGCGCGTCTGTCATCTGACCTGAGCCCGAACAGCACATACCTGACCATGGGCACTTCCTCCCATGCACGATCCGAGCACCAGCCTCCATCTACCCTGCAGCATCCTTCCCAACCTGCCGACCACACTGCTGTCTTCATGCAACCCCTAATGCCGCTGTCGAGGAAGCAAGCCTTGCAACTGACAGCACTGCAATGTGCCCACAAACCATCCTCCATGTGAAGACTCTGCCTCCACCAGAACCGTAAGTTGACTCTGTCCCCCTCCCTCCCCTCCTTCTCTCCCCCTCCTATACAAAGGCACTAATACCCCCGTGAGGAGACCCCCATCCCTGGACTGCCTGGCCCTGGACTCGGATCTCAGGGATGCACATTTGCTTTCCCCTCACTCACCGACCCCGGTTAATTTGCCCCACTCAGACATCCCATCTGCTCTCACCTGACTGGCAAGCATACCAGCACCCCTACCTAACTGTGTGCTTTGCAGTTTACACATCTGTTCGCCCCCCTACCCTACCATGACCGCATGTGGATCGGGTGAGCATCTCACCCGGCGGTCTGTAACACCAGCCAAAATTCAGTTTCCCTGGGCAGCTATCACCCCCACAGCTGTGGAGGGTGGTTGTTCTCTTGTTTTGCCATGCTGGTCCAGTGCTGGCAAAGTTCATAATTTTCTGTTATTGTTGTTATTTTTCCTAACATGCTTTATCTTCACGCATTACCCTGTGCATTACAAAATGTGCCTTAGCGGCTCTGTGCCTTTATGTGCAATGTTTTACAATATATGTATACCGCAGAAGATGTGTGTTGTGGGTCTCTCCCTGTGGATCCAGCTGTCTCTGGTGCCTCTCCTACCCCCTCATGGCATCACTTAAATTAGTTACCTGGAATGTGCGGGGGGCTTGGTGCCAAGCCTAAACGAGTAGCTGTCCTCTCCTAGCTTAAGGCTGCACGAGCAGACATATCTGTACTCGTTGAAACTCACATAGTGGGCCAAACCCAAATGGCACAAAACCCTGGGTGGGTTGGCTATACCATGCTCCCCACACATCCAACTCCCGGGGGATTGCCATCCTTATTGCCAAATCGGTACAATTCCAGCTACATAATTTACAGTCGGATCCTCAGGGCAGATTCCTTTTTTCTCCACGCCACCATTGGCGGGCTCGAGGTGCTCCTCATGGCATTTTATATTCCGCCGCCATTCCAGTTTGGTGCCCTCCAGGAGGGCCTCACCTTTATGGCCAAGCACCCCACAGTACCTGCAATGTGGCTGGGTGACTTCAACATGACCATCAACCCCAGCCTAGACAGACTCAGCACATCCACCCAAATGCCCCCTCTTTCATCCACCACTAGGTTCGGCAGGCTCCTCGCAGAGTTTGCCATGACAGACTCCTGGAGGCACAAATATCCAGACAAGATTGCCTTCCCATGCTTCACCCCCTCACACGTGGCCATGTCATGTATTGACATAATCCTGCTTTCCCCCATTCTGCTGCCGGACCTCATAGATGTGGGGTTTGGCAGCAGAGTGCTCTCGGACCACTCCCCCTATTGGGCAACACTGCGACTCCCAGCGTCCCCCCCCAAATGGCGGTTGAACCCCTTTTGGCTCTCCGTCTTGCCAGATCTGGAGGCAGTCGACCGCGAGTGGACGCATTTTTTCACCACAAACCTTGAGTCGGCACCCATGGGCCTGGTGTGGGAAACCTTCAAATCTCACACCCGCTTAATACTCTCTACCCACATAAATAGACACAAAGCCACGTCTAAGATCATTTTGCAACAGTCAGAGGAGAGACTCAGCTCCCTGGAACAGGTGTTCCTTGCTGACCCCTCTGCAGATAATGCTTCCCACCTCCGCTCACACACTTTAAAAAGGCGAAGCAACACATATTCTTTAGCAAACAACGTATCTTTGAACACGGCGAACGTGCGGGCAAACTTCTCGCCTACATGGCTCACCTCACCTCGACCACAGCCCCCCCACGTGGTGGTCCAGCTCCGGACTACGTCCGGGGATGTGATCTCAGACCCCAGCCAAGTGGCAGGGGAATTTAAACTATTTTATTTGGACCTCTACACATCTACAGCATGTCATACTCCGGCCGACCTAGCCCGGTTCATCCAGACAGTAGACTTCCCCTCTCTCACCCCTCTCCAAATGACCCAACTTGAAGCACCTATAACCCCAGAATGCATCGCCGAGGCGATATCGCTCCTTCCAACCTCCAAGGCACCTGGTTCTGATGGCCTCCCCTTGGAATTCTATGCACACTTTCAAGAAACCCTCATCCCCAAACTGCAGAAGCTATACACCCACATCTTCGACTCTGAGACCCTCATTGTTTTCATCCCCAAACCCGGTAAGGACCCCCTCCTCCCTGAGTCCTATCGCCCCATATCCCTCCTACAGCTGGATGTTAAAATCCTGGCTAAGATTCTTGCCCTCCGCCTCAACAAAGTTATCCTCGCCTAATTCACCCAGATCAAATGGGCTTTATGCCCAATAAAAACACAGCATTCAACCTCTGTAGATTATATATGAACTTACAGGCCATGCACGACAACACTGGATCTAGGGTGGTGGTGAGCCTGGATGCCGCAAAGGCATTTGATTCTGTGGAATGGAGGTACCTCTGGGAGTGCCTCCGCAGGTTTGGCTTCGACCCAAAATTCATTAAATGGCTACAACTCCTCTACCAGGCTCCCACCGCCCGGATCCAGGTTAACGGCAGGATATCTGACTCCTTCGCACTATCCAGGGGTACCCGTCGAGGTTGCCACATATCACCACTCCTATATTCCCTCGCAGTCGAACCCCTGGCCATAGCAATCAGAGCTCATCCCCACATCAAAGGCCTCCGAGCAGGTCATATCACTGAGCTCATCAGCTTATATGCTGACGACATGCTCCTCTACCTGGAGGACTCGGGTTCCTCTCTAGAAGCCGCACTTCAACTCATTAAATATTTTAGCGAATACTCAGGCCTACAAATTAACTGGTCCAAGTCCCAAATCCTCCTATTGGACCTGGGGGCCCCTACAGCATCTTAGGCAGCATTACCACTGGTCAGAGCAAGCCAGATTAAATACCTTGGAGTACAATGCACCAGAGCCCCTGGGGAATACATCAGCCTCAACATTGAACCACTAGTCGCACTCCTTAAATCCAACTTCCCCTCGGGGTTATGGGACGCATTAACCTAATTAAGATGATCCTCCTCCCCAAGCTACTCTATATATTCTGTCACGCTCCCCTATGCATTCCTCTGCGAATCTTCAAGTCTATGGAAGCCATCCTCAACACTTTCGTCTGGGGACCTTCCCGTCACAAACTTTCCTGGAAGACCCTAAAGTGCCCAGTACATCTAGGCGGCACTGCTCTTCCTGACCTCTTCCTCTACTATATAGCATCCCAACTCTCTCACTTCTATTACTTTGACAAGACAGACAAAGACCGGTACCTGGTGCTGGTCTGTTCATCCCGCACAGGACCGGTCTCCCACCCACTGCAGATCCTCCTCTGCGGCACTCACGGCGCTCCCCTATGCATTCCTCTGCGAATCTTCAAGTCTATGGAAGCCATCCTCAACACTTTCGTCTGGGGACCTTCCCGTCACAAACTTTCCTGGAAGACCCTAAAGTGCCCATTACATCTAGGCGGCACTGCTCTTCCTGACCTCTTCCTCTACTATATAGCATCCCAACTCTCTCACTTCTATTACTTTGACAAGACAGACAAAGACCGGTACCTGGTGCTGGTCTGTTCATCCCGCACAGGACCGGTCTCCCACCCACTGCAGATCCTCCTCTGCGGCACTCACGGCCTCTCCACTCCCCATAAAACCATGCTTGCTTACCACTGTAAGATATGGCAACTTGCCATCAACAAAACCAAAGCCCTGAACATTCACGCCCACACTCCTCTATGGAATAACTCCCAACTGCCTAAGCTCCTTACGGTACCCGATCAAGCCCTCTGGATCGCTAAGGGAATATTATTCCTCTCACAGGTGCTGAGGGGAGGCTCGATCAGACAGTTATAGGCCCTCAAAGATGACTTTGACCTCCCCAACCGAATGCTCATTCGTTACTTTCAGCTCCGGCATGCTCTCAGCTCCCAATTTACTGGATCCGTCCCCAGGTTGAAATCACTGTCCCCTGTGAACGTGATCCAGGGTCATGACCCCAAGAAACTGATCTCCTTCTACAACCACCTACTACTACCCGAGGCCACCTCGCTGGCACACTACTTACAAAACCCAAATGGGAGACGGACCTGGGCGCTGTGGAGCTGTGTGAGGACTAGGAGGACGCACTGGCCGTCTCCAAGATAGTGTCCCCTAAACTGTCGGACAGGCTCACTCACTTGTACATTCTGCACAGGTCATACCTTACCCCGACCCGCCTATCTAGGTTCAAGCCTGACCACGACCCCTCTTGCCCCAAATGCGGGGAATCAGATGGCATGTTCTACCACCTAATATGGGCCTGCCCATGCCTCCAGGAGTACTGGTCACAAGTCATTAAATTTCTTCACGACCGAATGGGCTCACCCCTGTCCCTATGCCCCCGTTAATGCCTACTAGGGATCCTTCCACTCCCCGAGGAAGAAAAATACCTCAATATATTTCTGCAGGAATCCCTATTCCTGGCCAGAATGCAAATTGCCCGCACCTGGATTAAAAGTGAATCCCCCCACCATTCAATCATGGATAGCAGCTGTCAACGCCACTCTCCCCTATAAGAAGGTACTATACCTCCACCGAGACTGCCCAGCCAAATACAACAAATTTTGGGACAGGTGGATCGATGACCCAGACACATGCCCAACCTAGGATTAGCCTATTACTCCTCAGCCACACACATCCCCCCCCCCCCCCCCCCCCCCCCCAGTGATCCCCCAATGTGCATAGCCCAACCTGCTCCGTTATGTACTGAGTCTGCGTGGACCACCCTACACATCCCACCATGATCAATGGCCACCAGGGCCCTACAACCCTGATGAGAGAAACGGTAGAGTCCTCGGATACACCACTGGAGCCCACTGTACTACATTATTCTGATATGTGTGAAACCTCTTTTATTTTTTGTTGGTATCTAACCCTTCTGACATGTCGATTCTGTTATCCGTTGTTATAGTGCCAGTTGCACTTAATATGTGAATATGTATCCTGTTCTTGTTTATACTCAATAAACTTGGTTTTGATAAAAAAAAAAAAAAAAGAATGTCACAGATGGGAAGAGCACATTGCTCCCACAGTCTAGGAAGGATAAGGAGCCACGCCGCAGGCAAGGGCCCTCCTTTTCCGCTCAGAAGAGGCTTTTTCGTCCACCTGGGACTTCAGGTAAACGCTCCCAGTCCGACAGGGTGACTGCTGAGGGACAAAAGTGTCCCTGGCCTCACAAACCCAGCAAGCCTGTGAACAAGAGTGCTACCGCATGAAGGTTTGCCCCCGCCTGACACACGGGTGGGGGGTCGCCTTCGGGAGTTTGCAGCTCAGTGGGCATCTCGGCTGTCTGACCAATGGGTCTGCAAACTGATTTCATCGGGCTACAAGATAGAGTTCCTCTCTTGGCCACCAAACAGATTCTTTCCCTCCAGCATACTGTTACTCCCGGGTCGCCGGGAGGCCCTGTCTGGGGCAGTAAGGGACCTGTTCAGCCACGGGGTGATAGTGCCTGTTCCAAAACAGGAAAGGTTTTAGGGATTCTACTCCAATCTGTTTGTAGTCCCAAAAAGGAAGGGGTACGTCCAATCCTGGACCTAAAAGCCCTCAATTGCTTTGTGAAAGTACAGAGGTTCAGAATGGAATCAGTTCACTCTGTAGTCGCTGCACTCCATCAGGGGGACTCCCTGGCGTCTCAGGATATCCAGGACACGTACTTGCACATACCTATATGCCTCAGGCATCAGAGGTTTCTGCGATTTGCAGTGGGGGAAGACCACTACCAGTTTGTGGCTCTCCCCTTTGGCTTGGCTTCAGAACCCCCGAGTCTTTACCAAAGTATTGGCTCCAATTTTGGCATTATTGCGACAATGCGGGATCACAATCCTGGGTTACCTAGACAATCTCCTTCTGAGAGCAGCTTCTGTCTCAGAATTAAGGGAGGATGTGGCGATCACCATGCAAACTCTACAGGAATTTGGGTGGGTGTTCAACCTCAAAAAGTTGGTACTAGTGCTTACTGCTGGACTCCGTGGAAGCGACAGTGTTTCTCCCTTCAGACAAACTGCAGACTCTCAGAGCCGCGGTGAAGCGGTTGAGGAACCGCAGGTGGTCGTGACTGCGTTTCTGCATGCGAGTTCTGGGCCTCATGGTAGCCTCCTTCGAGGCGGTACCATACGCCCAATTTCACACCAGAGTCTTGCAGAAGGAGATACTGTCCAAATGGGACAAATCTCCATTATCCCTGGATTGGCAGATTTGGGTGAGCCAGTTAGTCAGGGACTCTCTTCTCTGGTGGCTGAGATCTCCGGCCCTTCGGTCCGGGAAATCGTTCTTGCCTCTTCATTGGATGGTGATCACATCACTGCTGGGGTAGAGTACTGGGGAGTATATTAGAATATTATTTCAAATTCATAATTCGGCACTTATTGGAAGGCCGGGTACCGGCCTGAAGTTATGGGAGGAGCCCGGAGGGTATTTAAGCAGCCCAAAGGCCGCCGGTCTTTGTCGGTTTCCTGTGCGTGATATCTGATACGTCAGACATCTAGGACCGACTCGTTCGAGACAAGCGCTGTTGGTGCCGGTTCGTGAGCTCCGTTTTCGTCTGTCCGTCTCCTCTTGTTGCAGTCCCGCGTTCCGTGTTCGTAAGTCGTGTTGTCCCTTCGTGTCGCACTCGTGTCGCCGAGTCGCAGTTCGTTCAAAGAGTCTGGTTCGGCTGTCGCAGGTAGGGCTTCGGCTCCCATGTTTTACGTTCTCATGCACTGCTTATCATGTCACTAAACTGTGGTCTGCGTAGCTCACGAACCACGCGCTGCTTGTCTCGAAACCTAAACACTTACTCGCACGTTTTTGGTTGTACACGATCGGGAGCCATCTAGCGGCACGCACATTCAGGGCCGCCGCCACGAAACACTCCGACCGATGCCGCATCCGGCACTCAAGGGTTCCCTTACGCGGTCGTGCTACGCAGTCTTCGAATCGTTCAAACACGACTCACGCACGGGTGCCGTTCGCACTCACACGCATCGTTCATGTCCTGCCATTATTCGAATCAGTGGCGCCAGCGAGCGTACCAAATCGCTATTCACATTCCGAAGCACTGTTGGCATACTAATTGTACGAATCACTTCGACCGTGTCGAAACATTTCACGTGTTAGCATGACAATCATTTCATCATTTCAAACATGGCTAACGTATCGGGCCATTCGGTCATGCTAAATAATTTCGCATCAGTTAAACAGGGCGTTCATGCCATCGCTTCGATCCTGGTCCGGTCGCATCCATACATGCTCCGATCGGGGCGATCCAGATGCACGACTACCCGGCCTCATTTCGATACATGCGCCAAGGGCGGAATCACATCACTGGTTGCGTACATTCCTGATTCTTGCCCCTGTCATGGTATCTCATTTCTGTCACCTTACCATGCCCGGCATGAATGCAGTCACTACCTCGCACTAATTCGTGTCGGCGTGCCCTAGGCCCGGCCTCATTTCAATACATGCGCCAAGGGCGGAATCGCATCACTGGTTTGCGCACATTCCTGATTCTTGCCCCCGTCATGGTATCTCATTTCTGTCACCTTACCATGCCCGGCATGAATGCAGTCACTACCTCGCACTAATTCGTGTCGGCGTGCCCTAGGCCCGGCCTCATTTCAATACATGCGCCAAGGGCGGAATCGCATCACTGGTTTGCGTACATTCCTGATTCTTGCCCCTGTCATGGTATCTAATTTCTGTCACCTTACCACGCCCGGCATGAATGCAGTCACTACCTCGCACTAATTCGTGTCGGCGTGCCCTAGGCCCGGCCTCATTTCAATACATGCGCCAAGGGCGGAATCGCATCACTGGTTTGCGTACATTCCTGATTCTTGCCCCTGTCATGGTATCGCATTTCTGTCACCTTACCACGCCCGGCATGAATGCAGTCACTACCTCGCACTAATTCGTGTCGGCGTGCCCTAGGCCCGGCCTCATTTCAATACATGCGCCAGGGGCGGAGTCGCAAAAAAAAAAAAAAGAGACTTTGACTCTTGTCCTTGTCATGTTATATCATTTCTGTGTCACCTTACCACGCCCCGGCGTTAATTGGTCACCTGCCTGTACGAATTCGCGCCGGCGTGCCCTAGGCCGCCCGCATTTCTACAAAAAAAAAAAAAAAAAGGGAGCTTGGAGTCGGACCCGGTGGCAGCTGGATGTCACAGTTCGGCCTCAGCAATACCCAGGCAGTTAGCCTCGTGTCACGGTTGCCTCATTCCTGTACGTGCTCCAGAGTCCGGCTCACAGGCACCCCCATACGGTACGAACAGGCCGGGCCCTGTCACGGGAAGTTCGTTCAGTTAAGGCAACATGTCAAGTCAGTCATTCGTGTTGTCATCTGTCATTTGATCCCACAGCGGTCTCGGCAGTCGACTTAAGTCACTATCGCCTGTTGTTATCATCTACGTTGGGTTCCGTCGCTCTGGACGGCAGCAGTTTAGGCTCTTAAATAGGTACTTTCTCTCACACTCTCTCAGGTCAGTCGGATTCAGTAGGTCCACCTGCACCAGCTTGATCAGGGTTCCAGCAGGTAAAAAAAAAAAAACGCTGGGGCACGA
Source organism: Lithobates sylvaticus (assembly GCA_028564925.1). Taxonomy (NCBI): domain Eukaryota; kingdom Metazoa; phylum Chordata; class Amphibia; order Anura; family Ranidae; genus Lithobates; species Lithobates sylvaticus. The sequence goes on from CM053031.1 coordinate 310,092,509, forward strand.
GGGGCTCCTGCTTTCTCATGGCAGGTACGTAGATCATAGGTGACACATTCAAACTCATTGCTTGTCACCTCTTTATAGGCCCAGCCTGCAGACACGTGACCAGTCTACTAAGTAACGGGTCTTGGCAGCCGCCATGTCATCAGTCGGCAGCGATGACCTCACCACCCCGCTATCTCCGGCATCAGCCTCCGAGGCTGGCAGTGTCCAGTCCCTTAGGGCATGGACAATTCCCAGGCTGTCCGCCGAGCTGAGACGCAGAGGGATACCCTTCTCGGCCGCGGCCAGGAAGGCGGAGCTATTCAGGCTCCTCTTCCCACCACCGGCCGCAGCAAGCCCCAGCAGCCAGCAGGCGTCTCTGGAATCGATTTCAGCCGCCGTCGCTCAGCTACACACCCTCGTGTCTTCCCTGTCCTCCTCAATCGTTGAGGTCCAGGACAGGGTGTCTCGTCTAGAGACTAGCCCGGCTGCCACGGTTCCGGACCCTGCGGTGGTCCCAGCCATCAGTGCACCGGCCGCAGGTAGTGAGCTTGCCACGACTACCGTTCACCCTTCCCACCTGGTGCCACCCAGCGTAAGGAAGGACATTTTAGAGGGCAGAGACGTTAACCTGGCCTCACTCATGATCTCGGTCCATGACTTGGCCGAGAACAAGGCCTACACCTGGGGGGACGTCTCGGTGGTTTTGAAAGCGAAGGATCCGAGGCTCAACAGAAAGCTCACGGTGCCCGAGTTCACGCTCGCTTTCGGCATGTTTAGGGACGTGCTGTGCTCAGCCTCCCCCGGCAGACGGGAGGAACTGGACCTCTACCTCCATTTGATCGTAGACCTGGGCCACAAATACGGTGGCTCAGCGTTCTACGACTATCATCGGTCCTTCTCGGCCAAAGCCGCAGCCAGATTCTCACAGTTTCATTTGACAACGGACTGGAGCGTAGTGGACACGGAGTTGTTCTGCCGCCACTTCGCGGGTCTTCGCTCCCCGCTATGTGCTGTCTGTCAGTCAGCGTCCCACACCACGGTCTGGTGTGCCAACATAGCCTCTGTCCATCCGATAGCTAGCACGGCCTCTACCAGCACGAGCCAGGCTCAGCAGGCCCCGGCGCAAGGGCAAAAGGTGGACAAGTTGGGACGTCCGGTGCGGATGGTTGGGGGAGCCGCCATTTGCAACAATTTCAATTACGGCTCCTGCAATTTCAGCCAGTGCCGGCTCTTGCACGTTTGCACCCTATGCCAGAGGGCGCACCCCAGGATTCTATGTGAGGTCAAACAGAAGAACCACGACTAAGCCGGGTCAATGCCCTTTGGCTCGGTGTTTACTTGACCTCACACCCCACTCCGTCACTCGCCAGCTACCTCATCCGGGGTTTCACCGATGGGTTTCATACCGGGCTCATCACCCTGCCCCACTCCACCCACGAATGTCCGAACCTACGCTCAGCAGCAACAGATGAGCCAGCGATTGACGTCCTTCTGCAGACGGAGTTGGATCGGGACTTCTTGATAGGCCCGTTCAGTCAGTCTCCCTTTAACATCTGGAGGGTTAGCCCTATCAAGCTTGTACAGGGAATATTTTTTCAAATAAAAAACGTCTGGTGTATGATCTGTCAGCGCCTCATTCTTCCGTCGCTCTCAGTCTCAACTCGCTCGTCCCCTCATCAAGTGGAGGGAGCGATATTGTTTCGCGACCAATTTGACCTTCGGGTCTAAGAGTAGCCCTTGGGCAGCCAGGGCAGATCTGGCCATGGGGGAACACTTTCTTGGTAATTGGAATGGTGTGTCCCTGTTCATCCCAGTCGTGTCCACGCAGTCACCTCAGGTGGTGACCGATGCGGCGACATCCACAGGATGCGCCGCCATTTTTGGCCATTTGTGGTTCGCCGCCCCTTGGCCTCCTCAATTACTAGCCACACCAGGCTTCACTACCACGTCAGCCCTCTTTGAGCTCTTCCCCATCGTAGCAGCCGCTCACCTATGGGGTCACCATTGGTCTGGACAGACTGTGGCTTTCACAACAGACAATCAAGCCACAGCCAAGATCAGCAGCAAGGGCAGGCCTAAATCCAGGCCCGTCATGTCCTTCCTCTGCAGACTGGTCCAGCTGTCCCTACAGCATCAGTTCAATGTTTACTGCTCATTCATTCCAGGGAAGTTTAACTCAGCGCTTATTGTCATTCTCACCTAGCACTGTCACACAGCACGATACGCCAGTACGTGGCCGGGGTGCCGCACTACTTGTCGCTTCAAGACCCCGCGAGGCCTTCGGTGTTCTCCTGCCACGCAGTGAGGGCTCTACTACGGGAGTGCAGAAACACCAGCCGCCAGTCAGCCCGAAGCGGCTGCCTACCATGGGGGAGATCTTCAAGGGAATGTCTGACATCCTGGATAGGTCCCCTTTCGGTCTCCTCCTCAGCACCGTCCTGCAGGCTGCGATACACATGGCGTTTTATGGGTTTCTACGGCCAGCGAGTTCACTCGCAGCCACCCAGCCGGTCCAGCCTTGCATAGAAGTAGTCTCTGCCGCCACCAGGGTCACTACGTCCTTCACTTGGCGACATCCAAAACTCAGCAGCGAGGTTCCGGAGTAGATGTTCACCTGTACAGGACTCACAACAACTGGTGCCCAGTTGCCGTGTTAAACCGCTTGACGGCACTGCTATCCGACCGCCCAGGGTCCAGTCCGCTTCTACCCTTTCCGGTATAACCCCTCAACTCGTCGCAGTTCGTGGAACATGTCCGGGTCCTTCTCGGCAATCTTCAGTTGGACCCCAGCCAGTACTCCGGGCATTCATTCCGGATTGGGGCGGCCACGACGGCCTCAAGACAGGGGGTTCCGGACCATGTGATCAGGAACTGGGTCGGCGGAAATCGGCCTGCTTCTCTCGCTACATTCCTAACCCACAGTTAGAGGTGGCTCAGGCCTTTGCTCGTCTTACTCAGTGACATTACCTTTAATAAATAATTATCCCCTACCTGAAGGTTTTTGCCCCCTTATTTTGGTGTACCATACGGTAGACCAAGGCACACTTTCAGGTTTATTTCATGTTGGTGAGTTTTGTGTTGTTCCTATATGTCATCTTTACTCATGTCGTCCGTAGGGCTCTAGACCATAAATTGGAAGGCCGGGTACCGGCCTGAAGTTATGGGAGGAGCCCGGAGGGTATTTAAGCAGCCCAAAGGCCGCCGGTCTTTGTCGGTTTCCTGTGCGTGATACCCACCCACCCTCCCCTTTTAAAAGCCTCTTCCAAGTATTCTTACCTCAGACTGAATACTCATTCCACATTATTCCATAACTACTTCTTATCATTCTTTATCTAGGGTATGCCCCCTTATTTTGGTGTACCATACGGTAGACCAAGGCACACTTTCAGGTCTATTTCATGTTGGTGAGTTTTGTGTTGTTCCTATATGTCATCTTTACTCATGTCGTCCGTAGGGCTCTAGACCATAAATAGGTGTTATATTATATTCATGGCAAGCTTGCAAAACATATTTGGTTTTATGATTAATCATAATAAATAGTATGTGTGAATGACCTTGATCAAGTGTTCAGTAAAAATATCCTCACCCGAAGCGGAGTTAGTAATAAGTTTCTGGTGTAGCCAATTTGAGTATGACATATATGGTATCTGGTACAGAATGTCATAAGAAGACAAAAATAGACACGTGTCTACGTAGCTAAAGTAATAATATATTGTGGATTACATCTTGTTAAGTTTAGAGTAATCTCAGTCATATTAAGTATTAGTATATAGTTACTTAATGTAAAGTTGATAATATGTGTCTATATTATGTAGATGTTTGATAATGACATTACATGACCAGCACATTTCTTCAATTATGAAGTGTTGCATGTGGGCTTGTCAATCAAGCTTCATATGACTCTGAGTATTTACATATTGCTGAAGTTAGCAGAAATTTAGTGTGCCATACAAGGTTCTAAGTTTGTGAGGACATGACGTATACATGTAGCATAAAAAGCCAACATTTCTATACTGAAAGAGGGTCACACACACACACACACACACACACACACCCTCTAGGAGGTATGACACATATTCACATGAAGACTGATGAATTGGGACAGCTGACTTTCTGCCAGAAGTCCAAGAACGTCTGTGACGGACCTCGTACCCAAGATGTCCGCCGTAAATGCTTCCTCTGTCCGGTACCACACAATCCAAGACCCATTAGCTCACCCAGTCACCAGACAACACCAGTGTAGGGCACATCAGGAATGAATCTTTATTTGAAATGTCACACATATATACAGCCAGATGACTAATGCTTAACCTAATTAGCATGAGCTAATTATCTTAATCAACACTGGACTCCTTCATTCAATTGCAGGGTTAATTAGCACATACAACAATAGGTGAAATACTCTTACAAGCCAGACTATATTCATTAACACAACAGACAGGTGGCTGGAGTTCATGAGTCATGACATTAGCGTCTCTTGCTAATATGCCAAATACACATACAGATTCTATGTGTATTGGGGGGCCAGCATGGACCTGAATCCAAGTACCATTAGCTCAGGGGTCCCAGGCTTGCAGCTCAAAGAGCACCGTTCCCCCAAATGCCAGGGCCCATAATCGCAAGGTAATAGGCTCGCGTTCAGTCCCCTCCAACAGCCTGTGTCCCAGCCAGGTCTGTCACATTTCTCCCCTTTCGGCAGGAGACTAACACAGGAGGAGACCCCAGACGGGTTGACTCCGAAGTTAGTCAGTGGTTCCAGTCCTCTAATGCCTGTACCCACACAGTACCCCAAACAAATTGTTCCAAACGGAGCACGACACACCCAGCCAACTTCTGCTTCTCTCATAGACCATATCCGCCGCTGGGGAGAGGCCTGGACTGGCCCTTCTCCCTGGAGTCTTTTCAGCCGCTGGAGAGAAGACAGGGTGACTGGGATCACTCCATCATGCTGTTGGGGATCTGGGCCGACAGCCCAGCATCCCTGGGGTATACAGGTGGGGACTGCAGTCCCATCCCCCTTTACAGGAAATCTGTCCTCTGTTAGTTGTGGGCAGAGGCCAGCAGCACTTTGTTCCATTGCCAGCAGTTCAGCTGGGTGTACGAGCTTCCCTACATCATCTCCTCCAGCTAACTGTTGGGGAGAGAGGCCGACTGCCCCAGTTCCCTGGAACTCCGCAGCTGTTGCTGGTGCTGGACAGGGGTGGGCAGCACTCTGCCCTGTTGTCAGCACTTCTGCTGGGGACTCCACATCCTCCGCTCTGGTTAACCGTTGGGGCAGGAGGCTGGCTTCCTCCACTCCCAAATTGTGTAGCTGCCATTGGGAAGGGGAGCCGGCTGCTTCCTTTTCCATTCCCTCATCTGGCTGCTGGGATGACATGTCTGTGGTATTGTTTCCCAGGTGCACGGATCTTTGCTGGGGAGGAAAGACCGCTTTCTCCCCCCTGGCCAACTGTTGAGGAGGGACAACAAACACCTCCTCTCCCTTCTCCCCCTGTATCTGCTGCTGGGAAGTGATCGCCACCTTCTCACCCTGAGCCTCCAAAACTGACACAGGTGTGGGGCAGAGGTCTTGGACCCTCTGTCCGGTGACCAGCGCTTCAGCTGGGGAAGTTCCTTGTAACTCCCCAGATACTGCTGTTGATGCTGGGCAGAAGTTAGCAGAGCTCTGCCCTGTTGTCAGCACTTCAGGTTTGGGGACAGCAATCTCCAGAGTTTCCACTGCCGATTCTCTTGCATGCTGCTGGACAGGCATATTCCTCCATCCAACCTCGTTTTGTGCAGTAACAGGTTTGTCAAGGTCAGTCAGCACTTGCTGCATCCGCCATAAGACCTCCGCGTCCATAGCTGCGGGGGCAGGTGGGCAAAGCACTCTGTTACTATGCCACATTGCTGACTCTTCAGCCAGGATTTCAGAGCTGTCTGCTGGTATTTCCTGATAGTCCCAGGCAAGGGGAGCCCCACCCTGCTGCTGAGCAGAGTCTAGCAGCTGTATGTAGGCGATCTCCAGCTCCCATTCCTGAGCGGCCAGGAACTCCAAATCTTCCTGTGCCCAGAGCACTTCCGAGACGTTCAATCTTTGCTCTCTGTGCTCCATTATTTCCTCCAAACGCCACTCCAGATCACTCCCAAAGTCAGGGTCCTCGGACAGCCTCCAGTACAACAATCCCAGGCCATTATAATCAAAGCCTTCCGTGGGCCTGTCATCCGCTGTCCACGGGCACACTTGGGCTACATACCACCGGAGGGCTCTGTAGCTCTCGTCCAAACGCATTTCTGGCCGGATCAGCCTGCTTAACTCCGCTGTCCACTCCTGCTTCGGTTGTTCCCCCAATAACAACATTCGTACTTCATACTGCGACCAGTACCTTACATGGATGGAGGGGAGAACTTTTCCCTGGTGTCGCTGCTCACAGGCTAGCGCTTCTTTCCAGAGTTGTAGGCGAACATAATCATACCATCCCAGCAGGACCTGCATCGATACTGGTCCTCTGTGCTGTATCCGCATCTCTCGCAACCTCCTTCCGAATTCCTCTTCCATGACGTATCTGTACCTCTGCTATCCGGGCCTTGGATCCAGGTGATGGTTTGGATGTGTTCACGACAAGGAAGCACGATCCCACCGCTGCCAGCCAATTGTGACGGACCTCGTACCCAAGATGTCCGCCGTAAATGCTTCCTCTGTCCGGTACCACACAATCCAAGACCCATTAGCTCACCCAGTCACCAGACAACACCAGTGTAGGGCACATCAGGAATGAATCTTTATTTGAAATGTCACACATATATACAGCCAGATGACTAACGCTTAACCTAATTAGCATGAGCTAATTATCTTAATCAACACTGGACTCCTTCATTCAATTGCAGGGTTAATTAGCACATACAACAATAGGTGAAATACTCTTACAAGCCAGACTATATTCATTAACACAACAGACAGGTGGCTGGAGTTCATGAGTCATGATATTAGCGTCTCTTGCTAATATGCCAAATACACATACAGATTCTATGTGTATTGGGGGGCCAGCATGGACCTGAATCCAAGTACCACCAGCTCAGGGGTCCCAGGCTTGCAGCTCAAAGAGCACTGTTCCCCCAAATGCCAGGGCCCATAATCGCAAGGTAATAGGCTTGCGTTCAGTCCCCTCCAACAGCCTGTGTCCCAGCCAGGTCTGTCACAACGTCATTTCCTGTTTCTTCTTGAAACAGCCATGAAGGACACATACTTTCATAAGCTTATTACAGCTTTATAACTATTCTATTTCATATACTTTTACCCACACTGAACTGAACTATTATACTTTTTACATTGTATTTATGATGCCAACCGTGTGACAAATAAATTCACATTTTGATTCAAGTCAGTTTGACTATCAATGCTATATTCCGGAAACGCCTCTGAGACAAAAGAATATAGATCATAATTCATATTTTTCAGAGTACATATACACCCCGGAAGTGGAAAACTGGCAGGCGAACTATCTAAGTCGCCAGATGCTGGACCCAGGAGAATGGTCACTGCATCAGGAGGTGTTAAGGCTTCTTTGCCTGCGGTGGAGCACACCAGATGTGGATCTTCTGGCCTCTCCGCTCAATCAAAAGGTGCAGAGGTTTGTGTCCAAGACAATGGATCCTTGGGCGGACACGTCAGACACGTTGGTGGCTCCATGGGAGAAGTACCAGCTGATTTACGCCTTCCCTCCGCTCAAACTGTTACCACGTCTGCTCCGCAGAGTGGAGGCCGAGGGGAATCCAGTAATACTGATTGCCCCAGATTGGCCTCTGCGTCCTTGGTACACCGTGTCACAAGGTCCGATACTCCATCCTGCTTTATCGTCGCTGGTTTTAACGGCATGGCTGTTGAAAGCCAGGTGCTAAGGAACCGAGGTCTGTCAGACTCTGTGATTTCCACTATGCTGAGGGCACGAAAATCTTCTTCTCAGAAGATATACCATTGTACGTGGAAGGCTTATATCTCCATGTGTGAGGAGATGGGGTGGCGTCCACGCACCTATTCTGTTTTCAGGATCCTGCTGTTCTTACAGCGTGGAGTAGACCAGAAGTTGGCCTTGAGCACCATCAAGGGACAGATATCAGCCTTGGCTGTTTTTTTACAATGACCTCTGACTTCTCACTCATTAATGAGCACCTTTGTACAAAGGGTCCCGCATGTAGTCCCCCCGGTGTGCGTCCACTCCTACCTCTGTGGGATCTGAACCTGGTGCTATCGGCGTTTCAGAAACCGCCACTTGAGAACATCGGGGAAATTCCGTTGTTTACTCTTTCTCAGAAAGTGGTCTTTCTATTGGCTATTACATCTGCCAGGAGGGTTTCTGAGCTGGCGGCCTTGTCTTGCAAGTCACCCTATCTGATTATCCACAGCGATAAGGTAGTGTTGTGTCCGCAACCTTATTTTCTGCCGAAAGTGGTTTCGGCCTTCCATCTCAATGAAGACATTGTGTTACCATCTCTGTGTCCTAAACCTACACATCCTAAGGAGGTGGCCCTCCATTCCCTGGAAGTGGTCTGGGCCCTAAGGGTATATCTGTCTGCCACGGCTCCCTTCCAGAAGTCAGATTCTCTGTTTGTTTCGGTAGCTGGTCCGAAAAAAGGGCTGGCTGTCTCGTCGACCACCATTTCCAGGTGGATCAGACAGATCGTGGTCCAGGCTTATGCCCTGAAGGGGCAGGTGCCCCCCTTTTCCTGTCACGGCCCATTCCACCAAGGCAATTGGGACCTCTTTGGCTTTCCGACATCAAGCGTCAGTTTCCCAGGTGTGTAAGGCGGCGACCTGGTCGTACAAAGTTGATGTGAGCGCATCTTCTGATGCCTGCTGAAAATTTTGACTGTTACTGCATTCTGATGCAAATGTTGGCCTCAAGTTCTGATGCGGTTGGTTCAGAGGGTGACTCCTCCGTTGGGGAGCACATCTGGTTGTGGGTGAAGTTGTTTGCTGTTCCCACCCCTCATTATGACACTGCTTGGAGACGTCCCTAAGGTCAAGATTAATGGAGCTGTGTCCGTCAATGAACGAAAGAGAAAATAGGATTTTAGTACTCAATGTAAAATCCTTTTCTCTAAAGTTCATTGATGGACACAGCACCCACTCCTCCTTTTTTACATTATACTGCTTGTTGACGTACTGAGCTGCAGGAAGCAGGCTGAGGGGTTATTTCCAGAGGGATCTGTACAGTTGTGTTGTTTTTTCACATGTACTACATGTTCTGCCTAGTCCTCTCTTGAAGGTGGCGTAATAACCCTACGATCAAGATTAATGGAGCTGTGTCCGTCAATGAACTTCAGAGAAAAGGATTTTATGGTGAGTACAAAAATCCTATTTTTCGGCGTAGGGGGTTACCCTTAAAATCCATACCAGGTGCCGGCTCCCGCGACGGGGCGCGCAAGGTGTCAATCTTGCTGATAAAAGCGACAAGATTGACTTCCTTTTCTAGTCCTGTCCTACCTGGAGTTACGTTCAAAATGAACAGACTTTAGGCCGTGTGTGGGCAAGTCCTTTCATTCAGAAGTCCATCGTAACTCCATCGAAAGTCCATCGGGAAGACCGTCAGACCTAGTCTGCCGGAAAGTCTGTTCATGTGTACGCAACTCCGCTCATTCGGAAGGTCCGTTGGAACTCAGCCGAAAGTCCATCAGGAAGACCATTGGACCTAGTCTGCTGGAAAGTCCAGTCATGTGTACGCGGCATTAATCTCTGTTGGTTTGGTTTGGTTTGATCATCACGTTAAAGATCGAGGAGGATACCCCAGGAGAGTTCTGTTGATTATATAAAAGTATTTGGACAGAAGGCTAGAAGTATAAACAAGCTGAAGGAGAGAAATATAATGCCAAAATGGCTGACAGAATTGTTCCCTGGAAGCCAAACTTGATCAGGAGCTGGTTCATATAGCCCCAGTCTCTTCGGTCGAACGCCTTCCCCGCATTTATGGAAAGAGAAGGCGTTTGACCTCATTCAGCATGATGAACTATTTGTATAATGTTACTTTTCTATTCTTCATATAAATTTGTTTCAAAAATGTTATTGTGTTTTTACAAAAAACAAAATGAGAAGATTGTCTGTCCTACCATTAACATAGTAAGGTAAATCCCTTAAATAAGTGCAAATTACAGCTAAAAATAGCAATGAAGTGAACGTTGCAAAGCGAGATGAGAAAAATCAATTGTTAAATACCGCAAAGTGGGAATTGTCCATCCTTCCCAGACACCTCTTATGGAGTCAGAATGTGTCATAGGGGATAGAACACCCACCACACATCACTATTGACACTTCGTATAGCAGAAGCACCATAATATAATACAAATGTAAGACTAAGCTCAAGAAGAGGAGACAAGAGATAACTAGATTTAGCTATTATAAGCAATAAGATACACCGGTCGGTAGAAACTATAGTATAACAAAGTAGCTCTTGTTACCATGTTAACATGAACTACCAAAGGTAATTGTTCTAGATATTCATGTGAATATGTGAGAAACACTTTAGATGGACCAGGAAAAAAAAAAAAGAGAGAGAGTAAAAAGGAACGGTAAGGCAAGGAGGAGGAGGGGGAGGGAGAGCACCATGGAGTGTCTCAGAGCAAAGGTTAATGCTGTTAATCATGGGGGGGAGCTTTAGATATTTCTTCCAAGGTTCCCACACATATCCACATGTACATTGGCTCCTTTAAAAGCCATAGCAGGTGCGTTCACGTGCCCGCTGCACGGCGGGAAACCCGATGTCCCCCAGGCCACCCACGATCGTGAACCAGAATGGGGATTTGTGTAAACAGACAAATCCCGTTCTCATAGGAGAGGAGAAACAGATCTGCTGTTCCTAGTAATTAGGAACAGCGATCTGTCTCATCCTTTAGTCAGTCCCCTCCCCCCCACAGTTAAAAACACACCTAGGGATCACAATTAACCCCTTGATTGCCCCCTAGTGTTAACCCCTTCCCTGCCAGTGACATTTATACAGTAAACAGTGCATTTTTATAGCACTGATCGCTGTATAAATGTCAATGGCCCCAATAGTGTGTCAAGTGTCCGATCTGTCTGCCGGAATGTCGAAGTCCCGCTAAAAATCGCAGATCACCGCCATTACTAGTAAAAAAAAAAAAAGCCTTAAATCTATCCCCTATTTTTTAACACACTATAACTTTTGCGCAAACCAATCAATCTACACTTATTGCATATGTTTTTACCAAAAATATGTAGAAGAATACATATTGGCCTAAACTGATGAAGAAATTTGTTTTTGAAAAAACATTTGGGATATTATAGTAAAAAGTAAAAAAATAGTTTTTTTTTCAAAATCGGCACTCTTTTTTTGTTTATAGCGCAAAAATAAAAACCAAAAGAAAGCTCTATTTGTGTGAAAAAAAAGGTCATCAATTTTATTTGGGTACATCATTGTACGACCGCGCAATTGTCAGTTAAAGCGGCGCAGCGCCGTTACACAAAAAATGGCCTGATCATTAAGGGGGAAAATCTTCAGGGACTGAAGTGGTTAAAGAGATGATTTAGGAATCGGATACCAGATATCAAGGAAGGGGATTTATATAATGCGTCACCTAGAACCATTGAATGAGAAAGGGTGGGGGCTAAAATTGGAGGCCTCTTTTTAGGAGGGGCCCATACCAAAAAATCAATAGTGTGCAATGGAACCGCCTGTCTCTCCATTTTAACCCAGTCTGGTTTACTACCTCGAGCATAGATGATAGAAAACGGATCTAGTTGAGCCACTTGATAATAATTCCAGAGGCTTGGAAGCCCCATACCTCCTTGTGTTTTCTAAATAGGATACTTTTAGGACACCGGTAGCCTTTATTACCCTAGATACATTTTGTTATCTGAGATTGAAACTTCTCCAATTGTGATTTCTTTACTGGGATAGGAAGGGAGCGAAATAGATAAAAAATCCTAGGGAAAGGGTCATTTTGACAGAGTGAACCCTACCCAATCCAGGACAGGTTACCCTGTCCACAGCTAGACAGATCTGCCTTCAGTTTTTTTAAACATGGGGGGGGGTAATATTATATATTTGGTCTTTGCTGGCTGCCAAGTTGATACTCAAATAAGGAATGTTCGAGGAACTCCAGGCATCCCCATCAGCAAGCGATCATATGTGGAATCCTGTCACAGCACCCCTCACCCCAAGGGAATGAGTGAGGCAACATAGTGCCAAGAGTAGGGGCAGTAAGGGAAGCTCCAGGGGAAGGGGCAGATAGTCACCACTTTCAGGGAGACCATGTGGCTTTAAGGGCCCACAAAGGCCGCCGGATCCTATAGGTGAGGGCCGGAGAGTGGGGTTTTGAGTCTCCAAAGGGGGACAAAATCCTTTCCAGGAGGAAGCATTGTTGTAAGGTGACTCTGGTAATCAGGGTTTGAGGTAGGCAGAGGAGCCAGCACCACACTGCACATGTATAGGCAAAGTTCCCTGAGGACAAACAATAGAGCTAGACAGGGGAATATCCCCCAGAGTTATGAGCAAAGACCGGGGTGATATCTCCACTAATGGCGGGGCAGGGTATTCAGCCACTGCGAGGCCTCAGAAGGGGAGGTAAAGAAACGGACACTCTCACGGTCCTGTACACGAAGCCGGGCAGGGAACAACATACTGTACCGCGGTCCCTTGACTCTCAATGCTTGTTTCACTGCATAAAAGGACTTGCGCAGCTTCTGGGTAACCACCGAGAAGTCCGGGAAGAACATCAAACGGGCCGCCTCATGGCGGATTTCAGCCATCTTGCAAGCTTCACGTAGGACCAGGTCGCAGTCTCCGAAAATGAGCAGCCGAAAAATAAACGTGCGTTGTGGGGCCCGGAGGGCCTCAAGCAGGTGGCATCCTGTGGGCCCTCCCAACAGCAAAATTTGGCGAGAAGGCCACATATGATCGCTTGCTGATGGGGATGCTGGCCATGCTGGTAAAGTCACCAGACAGTGATTGCTCTGATGGTTGTCTCCCTTCCCCTGGATAATGGGCTTTATTCCTTACCCCCTTTTTCTTTCTTTTTAATTTTTAAGTATGTGCCTCCGGCTTCGGCCGGGAGACAACTCTGTAAATTCCCGCTTGTTGGCGGCATCTCCTTCAGACTTGGATATCTGTGCCTTAAGTAGGTGTTATCTACTAACTGACCCCTGGTTTATGACCCCACTTGATCACTGACCATGCCTAGTTTTGGGATGTATGCACACCCTGGTTTGGGGGGGTGTGTGGGAAAGGGGGGAATTAAGTTTGAAAGGGAAATGTTACACAAGTTACACGAAGGAATGTAATAGGTATTATTTTTATGGTGCTAAATGTTGGTCTACTGCTGATCTGTGGGGGACTGTTGTTTCTCAGAGTCCGAGTACACCCCTCCCGCAGGTTGAACCATTTTGTCTTGTAATATTATGGCCCCCGTAACCTTGATTTCCTGGAACGTTCGGGGGATTAACTCCTGTGTAAAACATTCTCTAGTATTTAATTTTATTAAAACACAGCGCCTAGATATCAGTATATTGCAGGAGACCCACCTTTCTGGGGGTCGAGTCCTTGGATTGAAAAAAACATGGGTAGGTCACTTATCATGCCACCTTTTCCTCATATGCCAGGAGGGTGAGTGTGCTGGTCCATAAGACCTTATCTTTTACGCTGCTGGACCTGCACTTGGACCCCGAGGGAAAGTATGTGACTCTCAATGCTGTTATTGAAAATGTGCCCATGGTGGTGGTGGGGCTCTACATCCCTCCACTGGCGTCACTGCTGATACTGCATAAAATTACCAAAGCTATAGCAAGCTACTCCACTGATAATGTGATCTTGGCAGGGGATTTCAACATGCCTCCCTGCCCTAATATGGACATGCTGACCCCAGATGCGGCTGTGGAGTCCCCCCTTTGTAATTGGGTCTCCACATTCGCTCTATCGGATGTCTGGCGCTGGAAGAATCCCCATCCTAAGAGCCTACAGCTGCCAGCCAGATTCTTATAAAGCCATGTCTCGTATTGCTCTGATCTATGCCACCGGCCCTGTTCTTATCAGACTACAGGAGATATCTAATTTGCCTAGGGGTATATCTGACCACTCCCCCATCCTGCTGTGTCTAAATGTGAACCCTGCTCCCACTGACTGCCTGTGGTGCCTGTCCCAATTATGGGTCTCGGGCAATCGTATAGTCCCCAGAGCAGAGTTGGCTATGCGGAAATATTGGACTGCCAATCCGCCCGCCACAACTCCCGCATCTAGTTGGGAGTCCTTTAAGTACCACGCTAGGGATCACTATCAGAAGGCCATTTGTCACACCCGACATCAGACTGGTGAGGTGAGGCATTGCTCCAGGCTGAGCAGCGGGCTACCAACTTATAGGCTCAATACTCTGCTAGTAGGGATGAGATCCATAGGGCGGACCTACAGTGTACCATTCGGGAAGTGACACTCCTTCGGGTAATGGCCACAAAGAAGCTGCTGTTGCACCAATCGCAGCGCATATTCGAGCAGGGTGCGCAAACCAGACAACTCATAGCATGGCTGTCCAAGGAGCAATCAATGACAACCTTCATTGCCAATATTAGAGACGCCTTGGGACAGTTATTATCTGACCCTAAAGACATAAACAATTGTTTTGCCTCATTTCATGAGGACTTATATACATCCAGATGGGGCTGCTCTATAGACGAGCTCCAAGAATATGTAGAGAATATTGAATTGATAATAGATGGTGATTTTGCGCTAAAGTGCACCAGAATAATAGTGATGTGAGAAATGTAAGTGAGTGTCATAAATTAGTGGTCACTGTCCCGTGACTCATATATAAATCAACCTCCACTGAGCGTGATCAAATAAATAAATCACATAAATAAATCACATAAATAAATTATGACATGTGAGTGACTGAAAGTGCAACTAGTGCTAAAAAGAAGAAGGAGGAGGGACACTCTAAAATCACAACAATGGATAAAACAAATGCAATCAAACATGCATAAATATATAAAAAATATATAAAAGTGCAAAATGTGAACCACAGATAGGTATAAATAAATAAATATGAATCCACAGGTAAAGTTGATGAAAAGATGTGTGATGATAGTGGTGACACCCAATGGAATAAGGCTCTATTAGTCTCTTAAATTGTAACAAGCGGTGGTTTTCCTCTCTCCAAAAGTGGGGGTGTTGGGTGGTGAGGACCTGCTCCTAGATGGTGCTCCCTAGCCTCTCACCTCTCAAACGGTAAATATGGGCATCAAAACCGGCACATGCAGTCAGCTCCAATTCAGCATTTCCACTTGGATGGCTCCCAACCAGACCTGCTTCTATTAGATAGGCTCCTTAAACGGTGTCTTCCCTCCCTGTTAGCCTTGGACCCAGGGATATCCTTCCAATTGCTTGTTTGCTATAATGACTGCGATCCCGCAGTGGTAGCTTGCTCACGGTTAGAGTGGGGGTATAGGCAAAGACAAAAAAGGGGGGACCCGATCGTGACATACTTCACGATCGGGTCCCCCCTTTTTTGTCTTTGCCTATACCCCCACTCTAACCGTGAGCAAGCTACCACTGCGGGATCACAGTCATTATCGCAAACAAGCAATTGGAGGGATATCCCTGGGTCCAAGGCTAACAGGGAGGGAAGACACCGTTTAAGGAGCCTGTCTAATAGAAGCAGGTCTGATTGGGAGCCATCCAAGTGGGAATGCTGAATTGGAGCTGACTGCATGTGCCGGTTTTGATGCCCATATTTACCGTTTGAGAGGTGAGAGGCTAGGGAGCACCATCTAGGAGCAGGTCCTCACCACCCAACACCCCCCACTTTTGGAGAGAGGAAAACCACCGCTTGTTACAATTTAAGAGACTAATAGAGCCTTATTCCATTGGGTGTCACCACTATCATCACACATCTTTTCATCAACTTTACCTGTGGATTCATATTTATTTATTTATACCTATCTGTGGTTCACATTTTGCACTTTTATATATTTTTATATATTTATGCATGTTTGATTGCATTTGTTTTATCCATAGTTGCACTTTCAGTCACTCACATGTCATAATTTATTTATGTGATTTATTTATGTGATTTATTTATTTGATCACGCTCAGTGGAGGTTGATTTATATATGAGTCACGGGACAGTGACCACTAATTTATGACACTCACTTACATTTCTCACATCACTATTATTCTGGTGCACTTTAGCGCAAAATCACCATGTATTATCATTTGTCCTCACGGGTTTGTGTTCACCCTTAGATTTTGCTGCTTGTTTTAGGAATTTTTCCACATACAGCACTAGTGCTGGCACCATTTGAGTTTTTTTTGATTTTTTTGATTTTCTGTTCATTTATTCATCTATTCACTTTAACATAGTTACTAGTTCGTAAACAGCGCGAAGGACACCCACACTTTAATTTCAGAGAATATTGAATTACCCTCCCTATCGGAGGCGGCCTGTCGGAGACTTGATGCTCTGCTAACCCTGAAAGAGCTCCAAAATTTAATCTGTTCCCTTCAGTCGGGGAAGACCCCAGGGGATGACGGGTTCTCAGTAGAATTTTATAAGGCACATGCTGAAAACCTCGCTGCCAGGCTACTCAAGGTCTTCTCGGCCTCCTTTGACTCTGCCTCCCTGCCCCCCTCAATGTCTAGAGCTGTTGGTGGTTCCCAAACCTGGCAAGGGTCCTGAAGTATGCTCCTTCTATAGGCCCATCTCACTCCTTAACGTGGATGCAAAGATCCTTGTAAAGTTTTTGGCAGGCCGCCTCCGCACAGTTATCCTTTCTCTGATACACGAAGATCAAACTGGGTTCATGCCGGGAAAGGGGATGGACATCAATCTGAGAAGACTGTTTACTGTGATTGTGAGCTCTGATGCTGATGGGGAGGCTGGTGTGGTAGCCTTCCTAGATGCAGAAAAAGCCTTTGACTCGGTGGAGTGGGAATACTTATGGCTTGTTTTACATAAATTTGTCAGAGTCCGTACAAATGGTGTCCATACAAATGGTGTCCTGTGGGCCTCTTTTCCCCTCCAACGAGGCACCAGGCGGGGCTGCCCCCTTTCCCGGCCCACTTTGCCCTGGCTATTGATCCACTGGCGGTGCTTGTAGGGTATATCATTCCCCCCTCTAACCGAAAAGGTCTCTCTATATGCAGACGACATGCTGCTATACCTCCGAGATGCCCAGCAGTCACTGAGAGCGGCCCTGAACATCATAGATCTATTTGGCACATTTTTTTCTTTCATGGGACAAATCACTCCTATTTCCCCTGACTGATGCCCCTGCACCGGCGCCCCCCCCCCCCTCCCTTCCTCTTAAAAGGGTTTTGTGCTTCAAATATCTGGGAATTCAGATCCAAAATGATCTACAAAACTACCTAGTGGATAATATCTATCCTATCCTTCAGCAGTTTGTTCAGCGCTGCTCGGTGTGGAAAACACTCCCACTGACCCCAGTGGGGAGAATAAACCTAATTAAAATGTCCTTCTTCCCAAAATTGTTATATGCCTTCCATCATACCCCAATCCCTATCCCAAATTCCTTTTTTTGTTAAATTGGATCAAGCTATCACCTCTTTTGTCTGGGCAGGGTCAATGCCTAGAATAGCTAAACACAAGTTGCAGTTATCACTTGCAGAAGGAAGTCTCTCCCTGCTCAATTTTAGAAAATACAACTGGGCGGCAGTATTGGTCACCGTGCGTTGGTGGTTCACTCAGAATATCACCAACCCGGCGATCAATCTAGAGGCAGCAATCCTGGGCTCATACTCAGAACTTAGCAACCTAGTGTATAGGGGTCCGAGGTATAGCTCCCAAGTTACTACTCCTATGAAAGCGATGGTGGGGGGGTGTGGGAACAAGTATCCCTATATTTTAACAAACGGGACACTGCTTCTCCATATACCCCGCTATTAGGTAACCCCCTCAATGCCGCACTTCCAATCTGTTCCAGACCCTCAGGTCTGGGCCGGGTACGAAGTCCGGACATTGCGCTACATTTTTAGTGAAGGACCCCTTGGATGTTCTTCAGGCATCTGGAGCTTTGGCATGCCGCACGGGTGCAATTCCCTAATGGGATAGAACTTGACGTCCACTCGGTTGAATCCCTACTCACGGCCACTAATATAGACTGAACCCTGTCCTCTACTTCAGGTTTACCTGTAAAGACACCTCCAAAATGCTTCAATTATTTACTAAATGGCAACTAGATATCCCGGCCCTGACTGAGGAGGACTGGTCAGAAGGGCTGCAGCAATGCATCCCACTTATGATTTCGGCAAAAGACCGATTTGTGCAGCTGAAGTTTCTGTATAGAGTGTACTCTATAATACAAAAAGCCGCGCTAATTAATGAAAATAAAATATCAAAAAAGTATTGAATCATTCGATATGTGTGCAAATTCAAAAAAAATAAAACCAAACATATAAGTCCAGTGAAGTAATGAGTGAGGTGATAAGTGACCAAAAAAAGTTCATAAATGTGACAATATGAGGTCCAAGATATAGTGACTGTAGAAATCAAACAAATCCACCGTGATCCACCACCAATATATGAATGCGCTTACCAGAGGGCAAGCTAAGATAAGCCTGTAATATGATGATATCGGAACATATCTGGACCATCAGGACTCGGCACCGTCTCCATACACATGATTGACCAAGGACCAGAATCTCGATAGTAATACCCCTTCAGGTCAGCTGTAACATGCGCACTCTCCAGGAATATCAAGCCAGGAATCGCTCAGCAACCAGTATGTGAATACATGAAGACAAGGGATGCTTCTGTCATAAAAAACCATCCATATTCTTCATACATTTAGGCCAAAATGTATTCTGCTACATGTCTATGTGCGTCAAAGTACCCCATTATCAGTGGGTCCTACGCTATTCATAGAATTAAAGATCCTGCTTCTCTGAACCATGGGAGAAATAAACTTCTCTATATGGGAGAACCAAAAGACGAGGAGTCTGTGCCGAGTCCTGATGGTCCAGATATGTTCCGATATCATCATATTACAGGCTTATCTAAGCTTGCCCTCTGGTAAGTGCATTCATATATTGGTGGTGGATCACGGTGGATTTGTTTGATTTCTACAGTCACTATATCTTGGACCTCATATTGTCACATTTATGAACTTTTTTTGGTTACTTATCATCTCACTCATTACTTCACTGGACTTATATGTTTGGTTTTATTTTTTTTGAATTTGCACACATATCGAATGATTCAATACTTTTTTGATATTTTATTTTCATTAATTAGCGCGGCTTTTTGTATTATTTAGTCTTGTTCATTGTGTATATCTCGCAATTTTTAGCTGCTGCTCCTTCTAATTATTTTATATATATTGTTTGTTTTTATCACACTTACCCATATAAGTGTTTTATCACATTTATATCTCTTTGGTTAGGGATTAGCGCGGTGTTCATTTTTACTTTTCCACTAGAGTGTACTATACCCCGCATAGACTGTCCACCATCTACCTGGGGGTGGAGGATACATGTCCCAAATGTAGGCAGTTGGTGGGGACCTTTCTTCACGTGGTCTGGTCGTGCCCAGTTCTCCAGACCTGACAACTACTAAGCACACAAAGCTGTTTGTATTTTATGCGGCATACTATGCTAGGAAAACGATTTTGCTCAAGTGGAAACTTCCAGATCCCCCTACAGTGCTGGCGTGGCGTGCACAAATAAATGCGGTATTACCATTATATAAAATCACCTATATGTACCGGAACTGCCCCCAAAAGTTTGACAAAATATGGACGGCTTGGGTAGAAGCTAGACATCTTACAATTTGAATAGATTGTTGTGTTCTCTCTAGGGAGATTTGTTGACTGTTGGCAGCTTAGAGAAGCCCCCACGAGAGCCATGGTATCAGTGACTCCCAGAGGATAATGGGTCCAATCCTCTCCCATCTACAGCTTTCCCTCTCCTTTTCTTTCCCTTCTTTCCCCTCCTTTTTCCCCAAGGATCTAGCTGGAACTCTCCTGGTGACTCCCCTGTGGGACTACTGCTCCTCCCCCCTTTTTTTTCTCTTTTTCTCCTTTTTTTTTCTCTCTCCCCCTCCCTGTCCTCCCTGCCTTTCCCCCTCTCCCCTCCTCCCCCGCTCTCTCCCACCTTGTTTCTATAAATGGATCCTGGGGGTCAATGGTGATCACTCGGAGTGAGTAATACACAGCTATATACAATGGTTTCTAGTAGAGTTAAGATTGAGTATCACGCCTATCTTGGTGAATCTGGATGTTTAATCTAGCTGTGATGATTCATTACTCAAGGTATACTCCTGTGACTATGCCACCATATAGTGTATATATCCTGTTCAACTGAGTTTCTGTATACGGTATGCATATTGTATTAACAAGAGTACTGTGCAGTTGATTTAACCACTTAACCGGCCCATAGCCGAATGACGGCTACAGGGCGGTTGCTTAACTCTGGGAGGGCGTACAGTGACGTCCTCCCAGAATCCCACTCTCGCGCGCCCCGAGAACATCCGGATCACGGTAAACAGCCGCTCAAACGACCGCTCACGTCAAGAAATGATGTCAAATGATGTCATTTCTTGACAACGGTTCCTCTCTCCGTACCTATCGGTACAGTGTGAGTGGAGAGGAGGGAGGGATCGTGGCAGCAGCGCTGTGGGCGGGATCTGTAGTGCCCACAGCGATGCTCTGCAGTCACCACCGATCCATCCATCCATCTCAGCCATCCCTGCAGTACACAGCAATACTCTGCAATACCCAGCAATACCCTGCAATACCCTGTGATTCTCTGCAATGCCCTGCCATACCCTGTGATACCATGCAATACCCTGCAATACCCTGCGATACTCTGCAATACTCGGTGATACCCAGCCATACTTGGCGATACCCAGCCGTACCCAGCCATGCTCAGCCATACTCGGCTGTACTCGGCCTCTGTATGTGGCCAGGCTGTGGAAGTCTCACACATAGTCAGGAGGAGTAGGAGAATCTATTTTGGGGTGTCATTTTTGGTATGTACATGCCATGTGTTAGAACTATTGTATAAATGGACAACTTTGTGTTAAAAGAAAAAAAAAATGCGTTTTAACCACTTCCCGCCCGCCGGCCATCATATGACGTCCTTGACTTTTTGCGGGGATATCTGAATGATGGGTGCAGCTACAGGCATCATTCAGATATCAGCTTTTTCTCAAAACGTCTTCCAGGACAGCCCATGAGACCTAGGGCTCCTCCTACCAGGACAGGAAACACATTCCCCCCACCAGATAAAAGGGCGGTCCTCCAGGCCCCATGTCAGTTATTAGTGTTTCCTCCGGACGGGGGGTAACATGTTCCAGGAACCTGGTCCCCTAGGTCTCATGAGCAGGGGCTCTGTAAGGCTATTTGGGGGCATATCACTAACCTTCTCTTCTGCCAGAAGTAGCACACCGCTGGGGAGGTTGGTTGTGCTGCTGTCTCCTGTCTCTCTGTGCCTGGAGAGGGCCATGACCGTGGTGATGTCTGCTCCCAAGCGCCTGTAGTCTCTATGTGAGCAGCAGTTTCCTCTCCTCACCCACAGCATGGCTGAAAGGTGTGAGGAGAAACAGGAAGCAGCAGCACTTGAGGGGGCGGAGCTTCTGCACTCCAAGCTGGCCCACAGGAAGTGCCGAGTGATAGGTCACTTCCGGGGCATATGACATCATCATCGGGTGCCGGAGACACTGGTTCCAGTCTTTTTAAGCGGTGCGGATGGGAGACGCTGGTTACTGGTGTGTTTTGGTGGAAAGCAGCCAGGCTGTGGAAAGCTAAACAGGGCAGGATGGACCAGTCTGCAGTTCCTGCACAGGCAGTGGAAGCAGTGCCCAACACCAGCACCTCGCAGGTAAGCCTGAAGTGTTTTGTCACTATCTTGCTATCCCTGTGAGTGTTCCCTCCCCCTCCCCTCTCTGTAGTAGTGGGTTATGGGGACACATTTCTTCCCTCCTGCACGTGGTGTTTCGGAGCGTCAGGGTGGCTGTGAGTCTCATTTGGGGTCGTTTTATTTTTTTTTGTCTTACAGACCAAGACCCAGGAGAAAGCTCAGGCACAGCCACCTAAAAGGAAATGTGCGGTGTGCGCAAACAAATTGAGCTCCTCTTGGAGCAAAGCAGTTTGTCGCAGCTGTATAGAGGGCCTTGTAAAAGATGACCCGGTTACCTCTTGCCAAAAGATGCTAGCTTCTGTCAGAGATGAGCTTTCGTCCACCTTTAGTTCCTTTAGAACGCTTATTGACAAGCTCCAGACTCCAGCAGAAGGTCCGTCGTCACAGAAGACGACAGTCAGCACTCCGCAGCAGGCGGACAGTGAAGACTCTGAGGCTGAGGTCAGATCTACCCGTTCCTCTCCAGAGGAATCAGGGTCAGAGATAGAGCCCGGGGATAGAGAATCCACTCGGAGCTCGAGATTTAAGTTGTCCGTAGAAGATGTGGATGACTTATTGAAGGCCATCTATACTACCCTTGAATTGAAAGAAGAGGAGGTTCAGCTATCCAAACATGATCTCATGTATAAGGGATTGCACAAGAAAAAATCTAGAGTTTTTCCAGTCCATAGCTCATTGATTGATACTATCAAACTGGAATGGGATAATCCTGAGAGAAAACCTTTCTTCTCTAGTAACCTTAAAAGGAGGTTTCCTTTTGATGAGGACACTACGCAGCCGTGGAATAAAAATCCCAAGCTAGACGCACCCCTTTCAAAGGTTTCAAAGAACTCGGACCTAGCGTTCGATGATATGGGTACGCTTAAGGATCCGATGGACAAGAGGGGGGATATCCTTCTCCACAGAGCCTGGGACTCTGCGGTTGGGAACCTCAAACCTGCTCTGGCCTCCACTTGTGTGGCCAGAAATCTGGAGGTGTGGTTAACCCAAATTCAGACTCATCTGTTGGCAGGTACCTCCAGAGAGCAGATTTTGAAGTCTTTTCCTCTCCTCTTTCAGGCAGTAGGTTTTTTGGCAGATTCTTCCGCAGAGTCGGTGAGAATGTCGGCCAGGACCTCGGCTTTAGTGAACTCGGCCAGGAGGAGCCTTTGGCTTAAGACCTGGTCAGGGGACTCAGCCTCCAAGTTACGCCTTTGTGGGCTCCCCTTAACAGGCGATCACTTATTTGGCCCAGGGCTGCAGGAGGCACTGGAACGCACTGCCGACAGGAAGAAGGCTTTCCCAGAGAAAAAGAGAATCCCAGCAGCCAGGAAGTTTTTTCGTGGCCAAGGCAGGCAGCAGGGTCCTAAAGGAAAGGACAGCAGGCCGAAAAAACACTGGACAGGGCACAAAGGCAGAGGCAAAGGGGGGGTCCTGTTTAACCCTCCTCAACAGCCCACCAAACCGCAGTGACTTGCGTTCCCCAGTGGGAGGAAGATTGAGGGCCTTCTTCCCACAGTGGGCAGCAGTTACTTCAAGCCCCTTTATCCTGGACCTTGTGACCAACGGGTACAGGCTGGAATTCGCCCACCAACCACCAGAGCGGTTTTTGGTCACCTTTCCTCCCCAGGATCGGGAGAAAGCGCAGGCCCTGGGTCTCCAGATCGGAGACCTGTTGGATCAGAAGGTCCTGATTCCTGTTCCCCAGTCAGATCAGGGCAAGGGATTCTATTCCCATGTATTTGTTGTCAAAAAGCCGTCAGGGAAGTTTCGACTTATCCTGAATCTCCGAGCTTTAAACAAATCAATCAGATACAAACATTTCCGGATGGAGACGGTTTTCACTATCAAAAGCCTACTCTACCCAAACTGCTACATGGCCACGTTGGACTTGAGGGATGCTTATCTTCACATCCCTATCCACTCAGCCTTCCAGAGATATTTAAGATTAGCAGTGAAGATGAGGACAGGGACCCGACACTTCCAGTTTCAGGCCCTCCCCTTTGGTCTTTCCTCAGCCCCACGCATTTTCACAAAAGTGTTGGGGGAAGCCCTAGCTCCACTCAGGCTAAAAGCGATAACTATTATCCCTTACTTAGACGACCTCCTGGTGGTAGCAGCATCATACCAGAAGCTGTTGGAGGATCTCCAGGCTGTACGGGACTTCCTACAGTCCTTAGGCTGGTTAATAAACGTAGAAAAGTCGTCCTTAACTCCGGCCCAGAAGGTGACTTACCTGGGTTACGACTTTTGCTCAGTAGATCAAAGGGTCTTTCTTCCTCAGGAGAAGATTACCAAAATGATCCAATCTATGTCAGCATTGCAGACAAACCAGTCGGTCTCCCTAAGACAGGTTTCGAGGGCAGTGGGTCTGATGACCTCATGCTTTCCTGCAGTCCCATGGGCAAGACTTCATCAACGTCCACTACAACTGTTCCTCTTAAGAAACTGGAACGGGGATGCAAGGTCCCTGGAGTCAAGAGTCCGGCTTCCCACCAGGGTAAAGAGAAGCCTGTGGTGGTGGAGAGCAAGCCAGCACCTAGCAGGAGGTCTCCCATGGTCCATTCCCATTTCCCAAAGGATTACTACGGGCAAGTTCCTGGGGATGGGGGGCCCATCTCAACAATGCAGTAGCACAGGGAGAGTGGTCCTCGAGGGAGGCAAGGGCTTCATCCAATCAAAGAGAGCTTCTAGCGGTTCACAGAGCCCTGCAGTCCTTTCAGATAGAGATCAGGGGCCACAATCTTCAAATTCTGTCGGACAACGTTGCGACAGTCGCATACCTCAACAAGCAGGGGGGCACGAGAAGCCGGATACTCCAGTCAATTGCCCAGGAGATTCTAGTATGGGCAGAGGGGAATCTGGCTTCAATTTCAGCGGTGCACTTGAAGGGCGCACAAAATTGGTTAGCAGACTACCTCAGCCGTCACCGGGTAGATCGAGACAACTGGTCCCTTCATCCCGAAGTCTTTGCAGACCTCACCAGCAGATGGGGATACCCAGTAGCGGATCTGTTCGCAAACAGGAACAACCGCAAGACGGAAATGTTCTTTTCCATGAACCCAGCAGACCAATCCTTGGGGATCGATGCGCTGGCAAACCCATGGCCTTGCGGCCTATGTTATGCCTTTCCGCCGATCAGACTTATTCCAGAAGTCCTCCGGAAGTTTCTTCTAGAAGAAACAGACCTCATTCTAATTGCCCCGTTTTGGCCCAAGAGGCCATGGTTTTCCCTGCTACAGACTCTAGTTTCAGAGCCTCCACTGAGTCTTCCAAAGAGGGAAGACTTATTGTTGCAGGGTCCAGTGTCTCACCCCCAGGTGATTTCCCTAAGATTGTCGGCTTGGTATCTGAAGAGAAGATGCTAAGCGCCCAGGGGTTCTCCGACAAAGTAGTCAGGACTCTGGTAGACTGTAGAAAACCAGTAACCAGAGCCATTTATTCCAAGGTTTGGAAAAAGTTTAATTCTTGGTTATCGGAGAATCGGAGACTAACCCACGATATTCCGGCAATTCTGGAATTTTTTTCAAGAGGGGGTTGACAAGGGTCTTTCCGTTAGTACCCTAAAAGTACAAGCGGCAGCTATTAGTGTTTTCCTCCAGTTTTCTCTCCTGGAAAATCCCATTGTAGCCAGATTTTTCAAATCAATTTCAAGGGCCAGGCCAGTAGTGGTGAAAAGTTGTCCATCTTGGGACCTGTCCCTAGTACTTCAGGCTTTGGTGGAATTTCCTTTTGAGCCTCTCGAGGAAATCTCAGTTAAACTACTTACATTAAAAGTAGTTTTTCTGGTAGCTATTACCTCAGCACGTAGGGTAAGTGAGCTGCAGGCCCTGTCAGTTAGGGAGCCTTTTCTCACGATTTTTGATGATCGAGTCGTTTTAAAGACTGATCCAGGTTTTTTGCCTAAGGTGGCTAGTACATTCCACCGAACTCAGGATATTGTACTGCCATCCTTTTGTAGTTCACCGCACGGCGAACAGGAAAGAAAGTTTAGTTGCTTAGACGTAAGAAGGATCCTCCTTGCCTATCTTGAGGTCACTAAGACCTTTAGGAAAACCGATGCTTTGTTTGTCCTCTTTTCGGGGGCACACAAGGGAAACAGTGCATCTAAAGCCACACTAGCCAGGTGGATAAAGCAAGCTATCTCTGAAGCTTACAAAATTAGGGAGGTTTCTCCACCTTTTGTCACAGCACACTCAACTAGAGCCTTATCTACGTCTTGGGCTGAGAGGGCTGGTGCCTCACCGGAGCAAATTTGCAGGGCTGCCACATGGTCCAGTTACTCGACCTTCATTAAACATTATCGCCTGGATCTCCTATCAGCGCAGGAGCAGGCGTTTGGTCGTAAGGTCCTGCAGGCAGTTGTCCCTCCCTAGACTGGTAAGTTCTGGCTCATCGTCTCATGGGCTGTCCTGGAAGACGTTTTGAGAAAAGCTGAGTTAGACTTACCGGTAACTCCTTTTCTGAGAGTCTTCCAGGACAGCCGGATTCCCACCCGGTTTTGTCTAAAGTTATGTGTATTATGCATATGTTTTTCAGGGACGTCCTACGGTTCTTGAGTAGACTGACATGGGGCCTGGAGGACCGCCCTTTTATCTGGTGGGGGGAATGTGTTTCCTGTCCTGGTAGGAGGAGCCCTAGGTCTCATGGGCTGTCCTGGAAGACTCTCAGAAAAGGAGTTACCGGTAAGTCTAACTCAGCTTTTCAGCCGGCGATTCCCTACACCATAAGCGGCTGTTCCGCTGCTTGATCATTCTTATGAGAGGCGAGAGGGGATGTCCCCGCCCTCACCGCCGCCCTCCGGTGCTTCTACCGACTCCCCACTACGATCGAAGCCAGGATCGTTTTTTTAGTTTTTATTTCAGGCTTTCCAGCCTAGAGGTGAGTTTCGGGGTCTTATTGACCCCATATCTCACTGTAAAGAGGGCCAGTCATGCCATATTCCTATTACAAGAGATGTTTACATTCCTTGTAATAGGAATAAAAGTGATCAAAAAAATTATTTTTGGGGAAAAAGTGTCAAACTAAAATAAAGTAAAATGAACAAAAAAAAAAGTTTTTAAAGCGCCCCTGTCCCCGTGTGCAGAAGCGAAGTCCGGCCCACATATGAAAACGGTGTTCAGACCACACATGTGAGGTATCGCTGCGAACGTTAGAGCGAGAACAATAATTTTGGCCCTAGACCTCCTCTGTAACTCAAAACATGTAACCAGTAAAAAAATTTAAAAACGTCGCCTATGGGGATTTTTAAGTAGGAAAGTTTGGCACCATTCCACGAGTGTGTGTAATTTTTAAGGGCGACAGGTTAGATATCTATTTACTCGGCATAACTTCATCTTTCACATTATGCAAAAACATTGGGCTAACTTTACTGTTTTGTTTTTTGTAAGGCACAAACTTTTTTTTTTTTTTAAAAAACGCATTAGAAAAATTGCTGCGCAAGTACCGTGTGAGATAAAAAGTTGCAATGACCGCCATTGTATTCTCTAGGGTCTTTGCTAAAAATACATATATAATATTTTGGGGTTCTATGTAATTTTCTAGTGAATAAATGCTGATTTTTACATGTAGGAGATAAATGTCAGAATTGGCCTGGGTGCTCCAGAACACCCGCAGGTGCTCCCTGCATGTTGGGCCTCTGTATGTGGCCACACTGTGTAAAAGTCTCACACATGTGGTATCGCCGTACTCGGGAGTAATAGCAGAATGTGTTTTGGGGTGTAATTTGTGGTATGCAAATGCTGTGTGTGAGAAATAACCTTCTAATATGACAATTTTGTGAAAAAAAAAGGAAAAAAAAAAAAAAAATCTTGATATTGCAAAAAATTATGGGAAAAAATGACAACTTCAAAAAACTCACCATGCCTCTTTCTAAATACATTGGAATGTCTTCTTTCCAAAAAGGGGTCATTTGGGGGGTATTTGTACTTTCTTGGCTTATTAGGGTCTCAAGAAATGATAGGCCGTCAGTACTTTAGGTGTGATCAATTTTCAGATATTGGCACCATAGCTTGTGGACTCTAACTTTCACAAAGACCAAATAATATACCCCAATTTATACTTATTTTTACCAAGGATATGTAGCAGTATAGAATTTGCCCAAAATGTATCAAGAAAAATTACAAATTTGCTAAATTTTATAACAGAAAGAAGAAAAATTATTTTTTTTACTGAATTTTCAGTCTTTTTTCTTTTATAGCGCAAAAAATAAAAAACCCAACGGTGATTAAATACCACCAAAAGAAAGCTCTGTGTGAAAAAAAAGGACAAAAATTTCATATGGGTACAGTGTTTTCTATGACTGAGTAATTGTCATTCAAAATGTGAGAGCACTGAAAGATGAAAATTGGTCTGGTTATTAAGGGTGTTTAAGTGCCCAGTGGTCAAGTGGTTAATAAACATTCCTTATGTTAAAAAAAAAAAAATAAATTAACATGTTGGGACTTCAGACTGGGCGACCGTGGATGGAGTTTTCTCCTGGAGGGATGTTAGAGCTCAGGTCTCATGCGGGCCATCTTATGCCCTGTACACGGTCAGATTTTCCGATGGAAAATGTGTGATCGTATCATGTTGTCGGAAAATCCGACCATGTGTGGGCTCCATCTGACTTTTTACGTCGGATTTTCAGACGCACAAAGTTTGAGAGCAGGATCTAAAATTTTCCAACAACAAAATCCGATTGCATAAATTCGGATTGTGTTTAGACAATTCCGACGGACAAAGTGCCACACATGCTCAGAATAAACAGAGACAAAAGCTATTGGCTACTGGCCCGTTTATAGTCCCATCGTACGTGTTCTATGTCACCTCGTTCAGAACGATCGGATTTTCTGACAACTTTGTGCGACCATGTGTACGCAACACAAGTTTTGGCCAAAATTAATCGGAAAAAATCCGACGGATTTTGTGGTCGGAATGTCCAACCGTGTGTATAGGGCATTAGTAAGCGGTCGCCTTTCCCCCCAGGATTATAGTTTTATCTCTGGGGTAAATTCCCTTTTTGATGCATGCTAATAATCTATTTGCTTTGTCTTCTACGGTCTGAAACTGCATGCTATAGCTCAGTCTGTCTTCAACTAGGACCCCAAGATCTTTATCCATCCTGTATTCCCCCAGAGGTTCTCCCCTATTGAGTGACTTCATATAGTGTTCATATGTTTACCTCCTAAGTGCATTACTTTACATTTTTCAATATTAAACCTCTTTTGCCATGTATTTGCCCACACCATTATTTTATTAAGGTCTTCTTGAAAAGTTTCTATATCCTGCTGTGAAGTTATTTCCATACTTATCTTTGTGTCTTCAGCAAAAAATGAGATTGTGCTATTTATACTGACCTCTATATCATTTATGATTTAATTAAACAGAATACAGCATGGACATCTTCCTTTACAAATGTCACCGACAATACCAAGATAGAAGGGTGGGCACCTGGGGTGTGGTTTGCCTTGGAAGAAGATGGCCGCTTAACTCTTTGAGCTCCAGCCGACAGCGACCACAATCAAGCTCCATCAGAGGCTCCAGATGAGAGTTCATGCCTTCTAAAATGGGGACATCCTCCCGCAAAACCGCGGGAGACCGATCCCGCTCTCCTCGCGATCTTAGGGGGCTGATAAGCCAGAATATTCTGGAGATATTCCGGACACAGGCCAGCAACATGGCGGCATCATCCTAGGCCCACTCGCTGCCCAGGGGCCCTGCAGTAGCCAGTTCGACCTCGGCAGTAGTACCTCTTTCCCCTGCTGAAAGCATCCAACACCCACAGCAGCAGCTCAGCCTGAGTGGCCTCTGAAGCATAGCGGGGGACATTAAGAACACACTGTCACTGATCACTGATCTCCGCCATGACATCCATGCTCTAGTGGCAGAGTGCAGGAGGTTGAACGCTCCACAGCACACTGCTACCTGGAGAATCCACCACACAGTGGACATACACACTCTTCAACTTCGGAACCTACAGTGCCACATGGAGGACTTGGACAACCGCAGCAGACGACACAACTTACGGGTAAGAGGCCTCCCTGAATCGGTTGAACCAGAGCAACTACTACACAGTGTCAGGCCTGTTTAATGACCTCCTTGATAGGCCCCCTACCACTGCCATTGAGATGGAGCGCATCCATCGGGCTCTTAGATTTTGAGACAAAGAGACAGACCCACCACGTGATGTGGTATGCTGTTTGACAGACTTTAAACTAAAAGAGGAGATCCTCCGCAAAGCTTGCAACAGGATCCAGCTCTCTCATGGAGGAAGTGAGATTCACATCTTCCAAGACCTGTCAGCTATTACCCTCCAACATCACAAGGCTCTTCGTCCCCTGCTAGAAATCCTCCGAACCAGAGGAATCCACTAGCGGTGGAAATTCCCTTTTTGCCTCGCTGCTACACACCAGGGCTGCCCAGCTTTATTAAAGGTTCCGGAAGATCTCTGCACGTTCTGCGAGACACTCCATATACCGTAGATGGAAGTCCCTAATTGGTACATGGAATTTCACATGCCCACCATGAAACCACCGTCTTCCAGAGAAGAACCTATGGATTCACAGGATCAGCACTACCACCAGCAGGGGTCACCATCAGAAGCAAGATCTCTCACCACTATGAGGGCCCAACATCAACATCTGAGCCCCACAAAATCGCCACAATCTCGAAGGGCACAGCGAGACAAGTAACCTGACGTCAGCACTAGATCTAATATCTGGATGAGTATTCATATCCTTGTTGCTCCCCCCCACTGTTTTATTGTGTGGCTATGATGCTTATTGTTGTGGGATATTGCACCCCCTCTCCTCCCTGCTCCTTCACAGAATTGTTAACCACGAGAAGCAAGCAACACTTTAGCTAATTGCACTTTGGGCATATTCCTAACAGCTTACCCCCCCCCCCCCCCCCATAGATGTGGAACACTCACTCCCTTATCTTGATAGGAGCACCATCTCAACATCACTTACAGGCTGAGTCTGCAATGCCCACCCCTGGGAGTTTTTGCCTTTTTCCCTTCCCTCTCTATTCCCACAAACAGCAACTGCACCCTGTGATACAGGTCCCCAATAAGTGCTCCCCCCCAGTAACTCAGCCTACAGTGGTGTGAAAAAGTGTTTGCCCCCTTCCTCATTTCCTGTTCCTTTGCATGTTTGTCACACTTAAGTGTTTCGGAACATCAAACCAATTTAAACAATAGTCAAGGACAACACAAGTAAACACAAAATGCAATTTGTAAATGAAGGTGATTATTATTAAAGGTGAAAAAAAATCCAAACCATCATGGCCCTGTGTGAAAAAGTGATTGCCCCCCTTGTTAAAACATACTATAACTGTGGTTGTCCACACCTGAGTTCAATTTCTCTAGCCACACCCAGGCCTGATTATTGCCACACCTGTTCACAATCAAGGCATCACTTAAATAGGAGCTGCTTGACACAGTAAGGTCCACCAGAAGATCCTTAAAAGCTACACATCATGCCGAGACCCAAAGAAATTCAGGAACAATTGAGAAAGAAAGTAATTGAGATCTATCAGTCTGGAAAGGGTTATAAAGCCATTTCCAAAGCTTTGGGAATCCAGCGAACCACAGTAAGAGCCATTATCCACAAATGGCGAAGACATGGAACAGTGGTGAACCTTCCCAGGAGTGGCCGGCCGCCCAAAATTACCCCAAGAGCGCAGCGACGACTCATCCAAGAGGTCACAAAAGACCCCACAACAACGTCCAAGGAACTGCAGGCCTCACTTGCCTCAGTTAAGGTCAGCGTTCATGCCTCCACCATCAGGAAAAGACTGGGCAAAAATGGCCTGCATGGCAGAGTTCCAAGGAGAAAACCACTGCTGAGCAAAAAGAACATCAAAGCTCGTCTCAATTTCTCCACAACACATCTTGATGATCCCCAAGACTTTTGGGACAACATTCTGTGGACCGATGAGACAAAAGTGGAACTCTTTGGAAGGTGTGTGTCCAAGTATATCTGGCGTAGAAGGAACACTGCATTTCAGAAAAAGAACATTATACCAACAGTAAAATATGGTGGTGGTAGTGTGATGGTCTGGGGCTGTTTTGCTGCTTCAGGACCTGGAAGACTTGCCGTGATAAAAGGAACTATGAATTCTGCTGTCTACCAAGAGATCCTGAAGGAGAATGTCTGACCATCTGTTCGTGTAATCAAGCTGAAACGAACTTGGGTTCTGCAGCAGGACAATGATCCTAAACACACCAGCAAGTCCACCACCAAATGGCTGAAGAAAAACAAAATGAAGACTTTGGAGTGGCCTAGCCAAAGTCCTGACCTGAATCCTATTGAGATGTTGTGGTATGACCTTAAAAAGTCCGTTCATGCTCGAAAACCCTCTAATGTAACTGAATTAGGACAATTCTGCAAAGATGAGTGGGCCAAAATTCCTCCAGGACGCTGTAAAAGCCTCATTGCACGTTATCGCAAACGCTTGGTTGCAGTTGTTGCTGCTAAGGGTGGCCCAACCAGTTATTAGGTTTAGGGGGCAATCACTTTTTCACACAGGGCCATGATGGTTTGGATTTTTTTTTCACCTTTAATAATAAACACCTTCATTTACAAATTGCATTTTGTGTTTACTTGTGTTGTCCTTGACTATTGTTTAAATTGGTTTGATGTTCCGAAACACTTAAGTGTGACAAACATGCAAAGGAACAGGAAATGAGGAAGGGGGCAAACACTTTTTCACACCACTGTAAGTACTGTACCCTTTCTGTGCTCCTAATGTAGACAGACTCTCTACTCGCAAAAAAGTGACATTAATTGATTTCCTCCCTTTCTCTACCTGTAGCTAGGATGACTCACAGGATCCACTCTCCACTAACCGATGTCTGATTGAGACCTCTGTAGGGTAAACAACACATTTAACCAGCAGTGCTCTACACCTCATGCTGCCTCTTGTTGTAGGTCTACTGCAGGGCACCATTTACTCCACCTATATTCTTCTACACACCACATCCTGTGAAAAGCAGAAGTAACTTTACACTGAGCGGTGCCTGTCTCAGCGTGACTTATTTTCAGAGTGTGCACACTTCATATTGAAACAATTTGGACAGGGGCAGATATAAAAATATCTCGGATGGCTCGGTTCGATCCAAAACATCTTTGACCCTATTCTTCCAGTAAAACTAACCCCCACACAGTGGTGATCCTTGCTATTGCACCTACTTTCACCCTACAACCCCTCAACAACACTGACTACTTCTGGCGAAACTGCCTAGACAGTTCATATCCTCCCAGGACAAGTGAGCGGGTTCTCACCTGTCGCCAGATACTACTACCTTTCCTACTCTCATGCCGCGTACACACAATCGGACTTTCCGGCAGACTAGGTCTGGACCCAGAAATAAAACAGGTTTCAAATCTGTCCGATGGACTTGGCTTTCTAGCGTGCAGTCCAACCGACCAAATATGATGCAAGGGCAGCTATTGGTTACTGGATATTGAACTTCTTGTTTAGTTCTGTTTAGGTCATCATGTTCAAAATGAAAGGACTTTCGAACTGACTTAGTCTGGTCGTGTGTGGCCAAGTCCGTTCGTTCAGAAAGTCTGTCAGGAAGAGCGTTCGACTTAGTCCGTCAAAGTCCAGTGGTGTTTACGCGGCATCAGGTTTCCCTCTCCATCCCTTTGCCACAATCCCCCCCCCCCTTTTTTTTTCTTCTTCTTTTCTCTCTCTTCCTTCTCTCTCGCCCAAGACTGTTAAGCTAGCTACTCCAACTTCTTTACCCGCCTGTCATCGGGGTAGCCCCCCCCGCAAACAACCTGAACATGGCCCCTCCATCATCTGCAGGTGACAAACTTCTCAAAATAATATTGCTTAATGCATGTGGCCTCAACACACCAGAAAAGGGATCCCAACTGCTTCTCACAATGTGCAAAAACAAAGCGGATATTTCTCCAAGAGACACACTTCCATAGCGACTCTATTCCCAAACTTACAAATCATACTATCCCGCAATATATCATGCAACTAACCAGACGTCTAAATCCAAAGGAGTTTCTATACTCCTTGCTCAACATTGCCCCTTCCAACTTTTAGATTCACTCTCAGACAAAGAGGGCAGATACCTCTTCCTGAAAGGGGTATGCCATGGTAAAATGATTCCCTTGGCTAATATCTATGCACCAAATAGTCAAGAGGTCCCCTTTTTCAAAGCCATATCCTGTACCCTCGCCACCTTTAAGGAAGGTATCCTGATTCTCGGAGGCAACTTTAATGTCTCTCTGAATCCCCTCCAAGATACATCCAACAGCGCATTCACCCTTCCCTACTCTGCCTTCCGAGCAATTTAATCACAATTACATGACCTACTACTACACTGAATGCTGAACCCTAACGGTAGAGACTATGCCTTTTTCTCAAATCTGCACCAAAGATAATCCAGACTTGACTACCTGTTCATCTCTCAGAGAGACCTACCTATGCTCCACCAAGCGAACATAGACCCAATATTCCTATCAGACCATAACCCTATTTCAATCTCCTTAATGTTCTCTGGCATCTCCACCCACCTCCCACCGTGGCGGAAAGACCCCTCCCTTCTTAGGACCCCACTATTTTTGCAGATATCGAACTACATCTCAAACGGTACTTCTTGGAAAATTACTCATCGGACACCTCCCCAGTGATTAACTGGGAAGCCCACAAATGCGTAATCAGAGGCATCTGATTACCATCTGATTGCCAAACGCAAATGTGCGAGACAGACGTGATTAACCGCTCGCATCCACGAATTGGAACGTGTACACAAACAGTCGCATGCCTCTAACACCCTGCAAGATCTTCTGCAAGCTAGATCAGACCCTTTAGAAGAGCTAGGTAAAAAGATCAAACGCAACTTTATCCTGTCTAGGAAATAGTTTTACGAATGTGGGAACAAATTGGGCAAGCTCTTAGCCAGGGCACTTCAAACCAAGAGCGGCCTTAACAATCCACTCCCTAACTGATCCCTCAGACCATAATCAATTCTACTCCTGACATTGCAAAACAATTTACTCACTATTATGCGCAACTATATAATCTGTCCACTAGCGACCCAACTAAAGACAACACATCAAGGACTTGAAAGTTGATTAAGGATTTCCTGCGGGAATATAGCCCCAAACCGATATCAACGGCAGAAGCACAGGCCCTAGAATGCCCCTTATCAGAAGAGGAAGCTATATTAGCCCTCAAGCAAATGAAACCTGGCAAGAGCCCAGGCGCAAATGAAACCTGGCAAGAGCCCAGGCCCAGACGGACTATCAGTGGGTTATTATAAAACGTACATGGACATTCTCCTCCCCCATTTCTTAAATGCCTTTAACTCCTTCTCTTCCCAAATGGTACCACCGTGAGATCTCTTAGAAGCTCACATAACAGTGATCCCTAAGCCAGGAAAGGGCCCCTCAGTCACCTCACCAACTACAGACCAATCTCACTACTAAATGTAGACCTGAAACTGTATGCTAAAATACTCGCCCACTGGCTTACCACCAATAGACAACCAGACTTCCTCTTATCCCTAGATGCTGAGAAGGCATTCAATAGAGTGGCCTGGGACTATATGGCAGAAGCACTTAAAACAATTGGTCTATGCAAACACATGCTACACTTCATCCTTGCAATATATTTGTCACCCACAGCGAAGGTCCGCATAAATGGCCACCTATTGAATGCCTTCTTCATCACAAATGGTACACGTCAGGAAATTCCCCCCTCTCCTCTAATCTCCATCCTGACTCTGCAGTCCCTACTCCGATGTCTCAGAGCAAACACAGACATCATCCTTATTGCAAATCAAATCCAAAAGTTGTCTGCCTATGCGGATGATATTCTCTTATTCCTCTCTGAACCCCTTATTACTTATAACCTACTTAAAGACTTAACCACATTTAAACTCCTGACCAATATACAGATCAACCTCTCAAAATCTGAAGCTTTGAACGTCTCATTGCCATAGGATGTCCTTAGTCAATGTCAGTCCAACTTACATATTTAAATGGAATCGAAATACCACCCAATACCTAGGTATCCAACTACCTTGCAAACTTACGGATTTATACTCTAGAAATGTTCTCCCCCTATTACAAAGCGTACATCGCAACCTAAAGTCATGGTCCACTGGGCTGTTCTCATGGTTTGGTAGAGCAGCGATTGTGAAAATAAATATCCTACCGAGAGTACTATACCTACTACAAACCATACCGATAAAACTCGAAAAATATATTTTTTTTACTACATTCCAGAGAGCCTATACAACCTTTTTATAGGGCACTTCCCATCCCAGGTTGAGCTATTACAGACTAACGATTCCCAAACTAACAGGGGGCATAGGAAGTAGCAGAACTGGAGGAAATGCATAGATCAGTGAAAACTGATCCCATGGGAAGACTAATGCGTCTGTTTCGCAAGCTAGCGGATCCCTTGTTCTCGACACAAAGTTGTCGACCTTTTTGTTGAATCTGGACGCAAACAGGTCCACGTCCGGAGTACCCCACCTCTGACATATTGCTAGGAAGATGTTGGGGTGAAGAGACTATTCCCCCGGAAATAATTGTCAGCGACTCAAGTAGTCTAAAGGTATATATGAGATACCGGCGCCAATTATTATATTACGTAATTTTGTTTATATTGGTGTGCAGTAGGGATGGGCCCGGTGCTCGATGCGAACCCATGTTCGCATCGAGCACCGGGTGTTCGCTCGCTCGGCGAGCCCAGAACTATTTTGGCCGCTCGCATCACGTTCGTGTGATGCGAGCGGCCCCGCAATGCATTGCGGCCGGCGCGGCCGGCGCAGTGCATTGCTGGCTGATGATTGGCCAAGCATGCACTGTGACCCCGCATGCTTGGCCAATCACAGCGCCGGAAACTCGAAGAGCCATAATTGGCTACAGGCAGGACGCCTGTAGCCAATTACAGCTCAGGGGCTTTAGTAAACGCCCCCTCTTATAAAAGGCCGCCACGCCGTCGGCGCCGGTCACATGCGTTCCGGCGTTAGAGAGAGCAGGATCATTCTGTGTCACTCTGCTAGATTCAGTTAGAAAGATTTAGTTAAAGAGATTTAGTTAGAAAGATTGATTTAGGAAGATTCATTTAGAAAGAGGGGCTTGTAGTGTGTTCGTGGCAGGCAGGCACTGGCAGGCAGTGGCAGCAAACAGAGCTCCTATATTTTGTTCCCAGAAGCACCTATAGGACTTGTAGTGTGTTCGTGGCAGGCAGGCAGTGGCAGCAAACAGAGCTCCTATATTTTGTTCCCAGAAGCACCTATAGGACTTGTAGTGTGTTCGTGGCAGGCAGGCACTGGCAGAAAACAGAGCTCCTATATTTTGTTCCCAGAAGCACCTATAGGACTTGAAGTGTGTTAGTCCCATCACACAGAGCTATATTTTCTTCCCAGAAGCACCTATAGGACTTGTAGTGTGTTAGTCCCATCACACAGAGATCATATATTTTGTTCCCAGAAGCACCCATAGGACTTGAAGTGTGTTAGTCCCATCACACAGACCTATATTTTCTTCCCAGAAGCACCCATAGGACTTGTAGTGTGTTAGTCCCATCACACAGAGCTATATTTTGTTCCCAGAAGCACCTATAGGACTTGAAGTGTGTTAGTCCCATCACACAGAGATCCTATATTTTTGTTCCCAGAAGCACCTATAGGACTTGAAGTGTGTTAGTCCCATCACACAGACCTATATTTTGTTCCCAGAAGCACCTATAGGACTTGAAGTGTGTTAGTGGCATCACACAGAGCTCCTCTATTTTCTTTGCAGAAGCACCCATAGGACTTCTAGTGTGTTAGTGGCATCACACAGAGCTCCTATATTTTCTTCTCAGCAGCACCCACAGGACTTCTAGTGTGTTAGTGGCATCACACAGAGCTCCTATATTTTCTTTGCAGAAGCACCCATAGGACTTCTAGTGTGTTAGTGGCATCACACAGAGCTCCTCTATTTTCTTTGCAGAAGCACCCATAGGACTTCTAGTGTGTTAGTGGCATCACACAGAGCTCCTATATTTTCTTCTCAGCAGCACCCACAGGACTTCTAGTGTGTTAGTGGCATCACACAGAGCTCCTATATTGTCTTTGCAGAAGCACCCATAGGACTTCTAGTGTGTTAGTGGCATCACACAGAGCTCCTATATTTTCTTCTCAGCAGCACCCACAGGACTTCTAGTGTGTTAGTGGCATCACACAGAGCTCCTATATTTTCTTTGCAGAAGCACCCATAGGACTTCTAGTGTGTTAGTGGCATCACACAGAGCTCCTATATTTTCTTCTCAGCAGCACCCACAGGACTTCTAGTGTGTTCGTGGCAGGCAGGCACTGGCAGAAAACAGAGCTCCTATATTTTGTTCCCAGAAGCACCTATAGGACTTGAAGTGTGTTAGTCCCATCACACAGAGCTATATTTTCTTCCCAGAAGCACCTATAGGACTTGTAGTGTGTTAGTCCCATCACACAGAGATCATATATTTTGTTCCCAGAAGCACCCATAGGACTTGAAGTGTGTTAGTCCCATCACACAGACCTATATTTTCTTCCCAGAAGCACCCATAGGACTTGTAGTGTGTTAGTCCCATCACACAGAGCTATATTTTGTTCCCAGAAGCACCTATAGGACTTGAAGTGTGTTAGTCCCATCACACAGAGATCCTATATTTTGTTCCCAGAAGCACCTATAGGACTTGAAGTGTGTTAGTCCCATCACACAGACCTATATTTTGTTCCCAGAAGCACCTATAGGACTTGAAGTGTGTTAGTGGCATCACACAGAGCTCCTATATTTTCTTTGCAGAAGCACCCATAGGACTTCTAGTGTGTTAGTGGCATCACACAGAGCTCTATATTTTCTTCTCAGCAGCACCCACAGGACTTGAAGTGTGTTAGTGGCATCACACAGAGCTCCTATATTTTCTTTGCAGAAGCACCCATAGGACTTCTAAGTGTGTTAGTGGCATCACACAGAGATCCTCTATTTTCTTTGCAGAAGCACCCATAGACTTCTAGTGTGTTAGTGGCATCACACAGAGCTCCTATATTTTTCTTCCCAGAAGCACCCATAGGACTTGAAGTGTGTTAGTGGCATCACACAGAGCTCCTATATTGTCTTTGCAGAAGCACCTATAGGACTTAGTGTGTTAGTCCCATCACACAGAGCTCCTATATTTTCTTCCAGCAGCACCCACAGGACTTCTAGTGTGTTAGTCCCATCACACAGAGCTCCTATATTTTCTTTGCAGAAGCACCCATAGGACTTCTAGTGTGTTAGTCCCATCACACAGAGCTATATATTTTCTTCTCAGAAGCACCCATAGGACTTGAAGTGTGTTCGTCCCATCAGACAGAGATCCTATATTTTGTTCCCAGAAGCACCTATAGGACTTGAAGTGTGTTAGTCCCATCACACAGACTCCTATATTTTCTTCCCAGAAGCACCTATAGGACTTTAAGTGTGTTAGTCCCATCACACAGAGATCCTATATTTTTCTTCCCAGAAGCACCTATAGGACTTGAAGTGTGTTAGTCCCCATCACACAGACCTATATTTTCTTCCCAGAAGCACCCATAGGACTTGTAGTGTGTTAGTCCCATCACACAGAGAATCTATATTTTGTTCCCAGAAGCACCTATAGGACTTGAAGTGTGTTAGTCCCATCACACAGAGATCCTATATTTTGTTCCCAGAAGCACCTATAGGACTTGAAGTGTGTTAGTCCCATCACACAGACCTATATTTTGTTCCCAGAAGCACCTATAGGACTTGAAGTGTGTTAGTGGCATCACACAGAGCTCCTCTATTTTCTTTGCAGAAGCACCCATAGGACTTCTAGTGTGTTAGTGGCATCACACAGAGCTCCTATATTTTCTTCTCAGCAGCACCCACAGGACTTCTAGTGTGTTAGTGGCATCACACAGAGCTCCTATATTTTCTTTGCAGAAGCACCCATAGGACTTCTAGTGTGTTAGTGGCATCACACAGAGCTCCTCTATTTTCTTTGCAGAAGCACCCATAGGACTTCTAGTGTGTTAGTGGCATCACACAGAGCTCCTATATTTTCTTCTCAGCAGCACCCACAGGACTTCTAGTGTGTTAGTGGCATCACACAGAGCTCCTATATTGTCTTTGCAGAAGCACCCATAGGACTTCTAGTGTGTTAGTGGCATCACACAGAGCTCCTATATTTTCTTCTCAGCAGCACCCACAGGACTTCTAGTGTGTTAGTGGCATCACACAGAGCTCCTATATTTTCTTTGCAGAAGCACCCATAGGACTTCTAGTGTGTTAGTGGCATCACACAGAGCTCCTATATTTTCTTCTCAGCAGCACCCACAGGACTTCTAGTGTGTTAGTGGCATCACACAGAGCTCCTATATTTTCTTTGAAGAAGCACCCATAGGACTTCTAGTGTGTTAGTGGCATCACACAGAGCTCCTATATTTTCTTCTCAGCAGCACCCACAGGACTTCTAGTGTGTTAGTGGCATCACACAGAGCTCCTATATTTTCTTCTCAGCAGCACCCACAGGACTTCTAGTGTGTTAGTGGCATCACACAGAGCTCCTATATTTTCTTTGCAGAAG
This sequence comes from Lithobates sylvaticus, assembly GCA_028564925.1. Classification (NCBI taxonomy): domain Eukaryota; kingdom Metazoa; phylum Chordata; class Amphibia; order Anura; family Ranidae; genus Lithobates; species Lithobates sylvaticus. Next base: position 310,132,891 of record CM053031.1, read on the forward strand.
CACCCATAGGACTTCTAGTGTGTTAGTGGCATCACACAGAGCTCCTATATATTCTTCTCAGCAGCACCCACAGGACTACCGACTACAATGGCTGGAAGACCGCCAAGGGGAGGCAGAGCGTGCAGAGCCAAGAACACAGGGCAGGCAGGCTCTGTTTCTAGTGGACGTGGCCGTGGCCGTGGACGTGGTCGTGCATCGTCATCAGCACGTGGCTATGGGACACGCGCGTCTTTGTTTTCGGCAGCTGGACATGTGGAGCCGCATCATGCTGAAGGCTTGGTAGAATGGATGACCAAGCCCTCCTCATCCTCCTCATCCTCTCTCACCCAGGCTCAGGGTACTGGCAGAGCAGCTGCCAACGCGTACTCAATGGCATCATCAGCCACCCCTTCCCTAGACCCACCATGTCCTCCTGAGGAGTCCCCCGAACTCTTTGAGCACAGTGTTGGGTACATGCTCCAGGAGGATGCCCAACGATTCGAAGGCTCGGATGATGATACCCAGCTTGAGGAATCTGGCAGTACTGTTCCACCAGCTGCAGCTTACTGCCAGGTTTGCTCTAGTGGTGAAGAGGGAGGGGATGATGAGGTCACTGACTCCACGTGGGTGCCTGAAGGGAGAGAGGATGAGGAGGAGCACGAGGAGGAGGAGGATGCAGCGTCACATGTCCAACGAGGCAGGATGCCCTCTGGAGGCCAGCTAGAGGCCAGCACAGCAACTGTACAACACCGCAGAGCTCCGCCTGTGCAGGGCGCTGCCTCTGCACGTTATCAGAAAAGTTCTTTGGTGTGGGCCTTTTTTGAGACGAGTGCATCAGATCGCACCACTGCTATTTGCAATATTTGTCTCAAGCGTATCTCGCGTGGCCAAAACATCAGCCGCTTGGGCACCACAAGCATGACCAGACATATGTCGACCTGCCATGCAGCTCGTTGGCAGGCACACATAAAAGACCCACACCAAAGAACTAAGCGGACCTCTCCTTGCTCCTCATCAGCTGGGATCTCCATCCCCACTACACCTTCAGTCCTCTCTGAAAGCTGCTCTGAGAGGACTGAAGGTGTAGAATTAGGTGTGTCACAACCAAGTACTTGCAGTACACCGACGTCCGATTGCAGCAGGCAAATTTCCCTGCCCCAGCTGCTGGACCGTAGAAAGAAGTACACTCCCAGCCATCCACATGCCCAGCGGTTGAATGCTAGCTTGGCTAAATTGCTAGCACTTCAACTGCTGCCTTTTCAGTTGGTAGACTCGGCCCCCTTCCGTGAGTTTGTTCAATGTGCGGTTCCTCAGTGGCAGGTTCCCAAACGCCACTTTTTCTCATGGAAGGCGATTCCGTCTCTCTACCGGCATGTGGAAGGCAATGTCCATGCCTCGCTGGACAGGGCGGTCAGCGGTAAGGTGCATATTACCGCTGACTCATGGTCCAGCAGGCATGGACAGGGACGGTACCTTTCTTTCACGGCCCATTGGGTCACTCTATTGGCAGCTGGGAGGGATGCAGGACAAGGTGCAGTAGTGTTGGAGGTTGTTCCGCCACCACGCCTCCAAAACGCTACTACTGCTACTGGTTGTGACACACCTCTCTCCTCCACCCCCTCCTCTTCTTCTTCCTCCAGTGCTCTGTCCTTGGAACCAGCGGTGCTCCGTAGGCGTACAAGGGGCTACGTAAGTACGCAGGCAAAAAGATGCCATGCCGTGCTTGCGCTGGTGTGTTTGGGGGACAGGAGCCACACTGGGCCAGAGGTTCTGGCAGCTCTGCAGGGGCAGGCCGAGAGGTGGTTGACGCCACGTCAGCTTAAGCCAGGAATGGTCGTTTCTGACAATGGCACCAACCTCCTCTCCGCCCTGCGACAGGGGCAGCTCACCCATGTGCCCTGCATGGCTCACGTCCTCAACCTGGTGGTGCAGCGGTTCTTGGGCAGGTTCCCAGGCTTACAGGATGTCCTGAGGCAGGCCAGGAAAGTCTGTGTGCATTTCCGCCGATCTTATAATGCCAGTGCTCGGCTCACTGAGCTGCAAAAGGAGCTGAACCTGCCCAAGAACCGCCTAATATGTGACATGCCCACCAGGTGGAACTCAACGTTGGCCATGCTGCAGCGACTGCACACACAGCAGAGGGCCATCAATGAGTACCTTTGCGACTACGGCACCAGGACAGGGTCAGGGGAGCTTGTTTTTTTTTCCCCACGTCAGTGGAGCATGATCAGGGATGCATGCACTGTCCTCTCACCATTTGAGGAGGCCACGAGGATGGTGAGCAGTGACAGTGCATGCATCAGTGACACTGTCCCTCTTGTCCACCTGTTGGAGCATACGCTGCGTGGGATAATGGACAGGGCACTTGAGGCAGAACAGAGGCAGGAAGAGGAGGACTTCCTTGCCTCTCAAGGCCCCCTTTATCCGGACAGTGTTCCTTCTGTCCCACCCATCACACAGGAAGAGGATGAGGAGGAGGAGGAGGAGGAGGATTGTGTGAGCATGGAGGTGGAGCCTGGCACTCAGCATCAGCAGCAGCAGTCTTTTAGGGATGATGTACAGTCCCAACAAACCAGTGGACTTGTACGTGGCTGGGAGGAGGTGGCTGGCGATCATGTCATCCTCAGTGACCCAGAAGACTCCGGACCGAATGCCTCAGCTAACCTACGCTGCATGGCCTCCCTGATCCTGCAAAGCCTGCGGAAGGATCCTCGTGTTCTTCGGATCAAGGAGAGGGACCATTACTGGCTGGCCACTCTCCTTGATCCACGGTACAAGGGTAAGGTTGCGGACCTTATCTTGCCGTCGCAGAGGGAGCAGAGGATGAGACATCTCAGGGAGGCCTTGCAGAAAGGTCTGTGCAACGCGTTCCCAGAAACTGGGAGGTTACAAACTCCTGGTCCTGGGCGACGCGTTGCTGAGGCTTCGGTCAGTAGCAGAAGGAGCGGTGGGGAAGGTGGACGTCTGACCGATGCGTTCAGACAATTTTTTAGTCCGCAGCCCCAAGGTATGATCGGTTCCAGCAACCATCGCCAGCGTCTGATATACATGGTGCAGGAATACCTTGGGGCAAGGTCAGACTTGGACACCTTTCCCACCGAAAATCCTCTGGCTTACTGGGTCCTGAGGATGGATCACTGGCCAGAGCTTGCACAGTATGCAATTGAGCTACTGGCCTGTCCTGCCTCCAGCGTTCTTTCCGAACGCACATTCAGTGCTGCTGGAGGATTTGTCACCGATCATAGGGTGCGCCTGTCCACCGCCTCGGTTGATCGACTGACCTTCATCAAAATGAATCAGTCTTGGATCACCACCAGCTACCAGGCACCTGAAGCGGATATAACGGAATAATTTATAATGTCACATCCCTTCAAGACTGCCTATGCTGATGCTGAGTGACTGTCCTCTTATGTTCACTGACTATCCTCTTCCTCCTCCTCAATGATCCATGCCACCACACCAGTGCCTAAGGCACAATTTTTCAGCCCCTGTTTAACAGGGCGTGTACATACAATTTTTATAAAAAAATGCTTCGCAACACGTGTGACTGCTGTGCTCCAAGTACAGTATTTGTGAGGGGTTGCAGTGTTGTGGCACCAGCACCAGTGCCTAAGGCACAATTTTTCAGCCCCTGTTTAACAGGGGCGTGTACATACAATTTTTATAAAAAAAAGCTTCGCAACACGTGTGACTGCTGTGCTCCAAGTACAGTATCTGTGAGGGGTTGCAGTGTTGTGGCACCAGTGCCTAAGGCACAATTTTTCAGCCCCTGTTTAACAGGGGCGTGTACATACAATTTTTATAAAAAAAAGCTTCGCAACACGTGTGACTGCTGTGCTCCAAGTACAGTATCTGTGAGGGGTTGCAGTGTTGTGGCACCAGTGCCTAAGGCACAATTTTTCAGCCCCTGTTTAACAGGGGCGTGTACTTACAATTTTTTTTAAAAAATGCTTCGCAACACGTGTGACTGCTGTGCTCCAAGTACAGTATCTGTGAGGGGTTGCAGTGTTGTGGCACCAGCGCCTAAGGCACAATTTTTCAGCCCCTGTTTAACAGGGGCGGGTAATTACAAATCTTGATCTAATAGTTCACAGCAGGGCCCATTCCTGCGCCCACCAAGAGTAACTATGAGGGCCTACAGTCTTGTGGCAACACCGTCCACCACCACCGCCAAAGGCCCAATTTTTCTGCCCTGTTCATCAGGTGCTTGCAATTACAAATCTTGATCTAATAACTCACAGCAGGGCCCATTCCTGCGCCCACCAAGAGTAACTGTGAGAGCTTACAGTCTTGTGGCAACACCGTCCACCACCACCGCCAAAGGCCCAATTTTTCTGCCCTGTTCATCAGGTGCTTGCAATTACAAATCTTGATCTAATAACTCACAGCAGGGCCCATTCCTGCGCCCACCAAGAGTAACTGTGAGAGCTTACAGTCTTGTGGCAACACCGTCCACCACCACCACCACCCCCAATTTTTCTGCCCTGTTCAACAGGTGCATGCAATTACAAATCTTGATCTATTAACTCACAGCAGGGCCCATTCCTGTGCCCACCAGTCTTGTGGCTACACCAACATCTAATAGGGCAAATTTCTGCAGAGTATATACGCCAGGCCCCTACTTTCAAACATCCAACTTACAAAACGACTCCTACTTGCAAATGGAAAGAGAAAACAGGAAGGGAGAGGAAATCTACCCCTAGGAAGGGAAATTCTATCCTGTTAGATTTAATTTGGGAAAAAGGTATCTCCTCTCTACTGATACTTTATCACCAATCCTTGTTTCAATTAAAACCCCACTTTTCCAAAAACATTTGTCATTGGGACGGAAAGTGAGGTGACATGTTCTGAACAGATGTGCAAAGACAGCAAATGTTACAGGGGTGATAACCCCTCCCTATGTTCTCCAAAAAGCTTAAAAATAGATTTTTTTGGGATGGAGCTACACTTCATAATGTACCTGTTCAGATTCTACTTAACCACTTCAGCCCCGGACCATTTGGCAGCCAAAGGACCAGAGGTCTTTTTTCAATTTCGCACTGCACTACTTTAACTGGTAATTGCGCGGTCATGCAATTTTGTAACCAAACGAAATTTGCGTCCTTTTCTTCCCACAAATAGAGCTTTCTTTTGATGGTATTTGATTGCCTCTGTGATTTTTATTTTTTGCGATATAAACGGAAAAGGAGCGAAAATTTTGAAAAAAAAAGAGATTTTCTACTTTTTGTTATAAAAAAAATCTAATAAACTCAATTTTAGTCAAACATTTGGGCCAAAATGTATTCAGCCACATGTCTTTAGTAAAAAAAATGCCAATAAGCGTATATTTATTGGTTTGCGCAAAAGTTATAGCGTCTACAAACTAGAGTACATTTTCTGGAATTTACACGGCTTTTAATTTATGACTACCTATCTCATTTCTTGAGGTGCTAAAATGGCAGGGAAGTACAAAACCCCCCCAAATGACCCCATTTTGGAAAGTAGACACCCCAAGCTATTTGCTGAGAGGCATGTTGAGCCCATTGAATATTTTTTTTTTTAGTCCCAAGGGATTGAATAAAGACAAAAAAAAAAAAAAAAAAAATTTTTTTTTCATAAAGTTGTCACTAAATGATATATTGCTCACACATGCCATGGTTATATGTGGAGATGCACCCCAAAATACATTTTGCTGCTTCTCCCGAGTATGGGGATACCACATGTGTGGGACTTTTTGGGAGCCTAGCCGCGCACGGGGCCCCGAAACCCAATCAACGCCTTCAGGGTTTCTAAGGGTGCAAATTTTTGATTTCACTCCTCACTACCTATCACAGTTTTGAAGGCCATAAAATGCCAAAATAGCACAAAACCCCCCCAAATGACCCCATTTTGGAAAGTAGACACCCCAAGCTATTTGCTGAGAGGCATGTTGAGTACATGGAATATTTTATATTTTGCCACAAGTTGAGGGAATATTACAAACTTTTTTTTTTTTGCCCAAAGTGGTCACTAAATGATATATTGCCCACACATGCCATGGGCATATGTGGAATTACACCCCAAAATACATTCTGCTGCTTCTCCTGAGTACGAGGATACCACATGTGTGGGACTTTTTGGGAGCCTATCCGCATACGGGACCCCGAAAACCAAGCACCGCCTTCAGGATTTCTAAGGGCATAAATTTTTGATTTCACTCCTCACTACCTATCACTACCTATCACAGTTTTGAAGGCCATAAAATGCCAAGATAGCACAAAACCCCCCCAAATGACCCCATTTTGGAAAGTAGACACCCCAAGCTATTTGCTGAGAGGCATGTTGAGCCCATTGAATATTTTTTTTTTTAGTCCCAAGTGATTGAATAAAGACAAAAAAAAAAAAAAAAAAAAAAAAAATGTATTCAAAAAGTTGTCACTAAATGATATATTGCTCACACATGCCATGGTTATATGTGGAATTGCACCCCAAAATACATTTTGCCACTTCTCCTGAGTACGGGGATACCACATGTGTGGGACTTTTTGGGAGCCTAGCCGCGTACGGGGCCCCGAAACCCAAGCACCACCTTCAGCATTTCTAAGGGTGTCAATTTTTGATTTCACTCCTCACTACCTATCACAGTTTCGAAGGCCATAAAATGCCAAAATTGCACAAAACCCCCCCAAATGACCCCATTTTGGAAAGTAGACACCCCAAGCTATTTGCTGAGAGGCATGTTGAGTACATGGAATATTTTATATTTTGCCACAAGTTGCGGGAATATTACAAACTTTTTTTTTTTTGCCCAAAGTTGTCACTAAATGATATATTGCCCACACATGCCATGGGCATATGTGGAATTACACCCCAAAATACATTCTGCTGCTTCTCCTGAGTACGGGGATACCACATGTGTGGGACTTTTTGGGAGCCTATCCGCATACGGGACCCCGAAAACCAAGCACCGCTTTCAGGATTTCTAAGGGCATACATTTTTGATTTCACTCCTCACTACCTATCACTACCTATCACAGTTTTGAAGACCATAAAATGCCAAGATGGCACAAAACCCCCCCAAATGACCCCATTTTGGAAAGTAGACACCCCAAGCTATTTGCTGAGAGGCATGTTGAGCCCGTTGAATATTTTTTTTTTTTAGTCCCAAGTGATTGAATAAAGACAAAAAAAATAAATAAAAAAAATTTATTCAAAAAGTTGTCACTAAATGATATATTGCTCACACATGCCATGGTTATATGTGGAATTGCACCCCAAAATACATTTTGCTGCTTCTCCTGAGTATGGGGATACCACATGTGTGGGACTTTTTGGGAGCCTAGCCGCGTACGGGGCCCCGAAACCCAAGCACCGCCTTCAGGATTTCTAAGGGTGCAAATTTTTGATTTCACTCCTCACTACCTATCACAGTTTCGAAGGCCATAAAATGCCAAAATAGCACAAAACCCCCCCAAATGACCCCATTTTGGAAAGTAGACACCCCAAGCTATTTGTTGAGAGGCATGGTGAGTATTTTACAGCTCTCATGTGTTTTTGAAAATGAAGAAAGTAAAGAAAAAAAAATTTTTTTTTTCTTTTTTCAATTTTCAAAACATTGTGACAAAAAGCGAGATCTGCAAAATACTCACCATACCTCTCAGCAAATAGCTTGGGGTGTCTACTTTCCAAAATGGGGTCATTTGGGGGTGGTTTGTGCCATCTGGGCATTCCATGGCCTCCGAAACTGTGATTGGCAGTGAGGAGTGAAATAAAAAAATTACACCCTTAGAAAGCCTGAAAGCGGTGCTTGGATTTTGGGGTCCCGTACGCGGCTAGGCTCCCAAAAAGTCCCACACATGTGGTATCCCCGTACTCAGGAGAAGCAACAGAATGTATTTTGGGGTGTATCTCCACATATGCCCATGGCATGTTTGAGCAATATATCATTTAGTGACAAGTTTTTGTAAAAAAAAATATTATTTTTTTTTTTTTTTTTTCATTATTCAATCTCTTGGGACCAAAAAAAAAAATATTTAATGGGCTCAACATTGCTCTCAGCAAATAGCTTGGGGTGTCTACTTTCCAAAATGGGGTCATTTGGGGGGGGTTTGAACTGTCCTGGCATTTTATGCACAACATTTAGAAGCCTATGTCACACGTCACCCACTCTTCTAACCACTTGAAGATAAAGCCCTTTCTGACACCTTTTGTTTACATGAAAACATATTTTTTTTTTGCAAGAAAATTACGTTGAACCCCCAAACACTATATATATTGTTAAAGCAAAGGCCCTACAGATTAAAATGGTGGGTGTTGCATTTTTTTTTCCACACAGTATTTGCGCAGCGATTTTTCAAACGCATTTTTTGTGGAAAAAATACACTATTTTTTATTTTAATGCACTTAAACACACTATATTGCTCAAATTTTTGATGAAATAAAAAATATGATCTTAGGCCGAGTACATGGATACCAAACACGACATGCTTTAAAATTGCGCACAAACACGCAGTGGCGACAAACTACATACATTTTTAAAAGCCTTTAAAAGCCTTTACAGGTTACCACATTAGATTCACGGAGGAGGTCTACTGCTAAAATTACTGCCCTCGATCTGACCTTCGCGGTGATACCTCACATGCATGGTGCAATTGCTGTTTACATATGACGCCAGACCAACGCTTGTGTTCGCCTTTGCGCAAAAGAAGGGGGGGCAGGGGTGCTTTTTTTTTTTTTTTTTTTTTAGTTTTTCTTTTTATTTAGCTTTTTTATTTTATTTTTAAACTGTTCCTTCCATTTTTTTTTTCTTAGTTGTCATTTTTATTGTTATCGCAGGGAATGTAAATATCCCCTATGATAGCAATAGGCAGTGACAGGTACTACTTTTTTTGAAAAAATTGGGGTCTATTAGACCCTAGATCTTTCCTCTGCCCTCAAAGCATCTGACCACACCAAGATCGGTGTGATAAAATGCTTTCCCAATTTCCCAATGGTGCGGTGGGTATGCCCACCATTAGAATACCTCCCTTCATCCACCCACTTCTAATGATGGGCATACATGCACCATTTATATATGCCGAAGCATGGGGGCATCCTCCCGCAAAAAAAGTTATGCCACGTACACATGGTCGGACTTTTTTTCGACCGTATGTACGTGGCATTAGGAGCAAAATCGCTCCTCCGCCCTCTGCTGCCCCCATGCTTCGGCATATATGCTCTTTTTTTTAACTGTGGTGGTGAAATCACCTCCTACAGCGTTGGAGTCGCGGCTTTATGTATCGTGGGAGCAAACGCTGTTGCTGTCAAGATAAATAAATCCACGCTGCAACTGAATGGCGTACCTGCTAAGCAAATAATGGTTAACATTAAAACAAAGTAACATTAGAGTATAACAGTAAGACCTTACCATACCATACCTGCAAAGCAAATACCAAAAAAAAAACATAGTAAAAAATAAAACATTTTGTTAACGCAACCGTGCCTAAAATATATATATGCCGAAGCATGGGGGCATCCTCCCGCAAAAAAGTTATGCCACGTACACATGGTCGGACTTTTTTCGACCGTATGTACGTGGCATTAGGAGCAAAATCGCTCCTCCGCCCTCTGCTGCCCCCATGCTTCGGCATATATGCTCTTTTTTTTAACTGTGGTGGTGAAATCACCTCCTACAGTGTTGGAGTCGCGGCTTTATGTATCGTGGGAGCAAACGCTGTTGCTGTCAAGATAAATAAATCCACGCTGCAACTGAATGGCGCACCTGAAAACAAAAAAATGGTTAACAATAAAACATACCTGAAAAGCAAGCATGATAAAACATAATAAAACATTGCAGAATAGAATAGAGTAAAAAAGAGCAACAATAGAGAGAGAACAATAAAACGACAACTATTTTTGGTTTTTTATTTTATATTTTTTTGGGGTTTTTTTATTTTTTGTACTTTTTTTTTTTATTTTTATTTTTTACACTTTTTTTTTAAACTATAACTATAATTTTAACTGTAACGGTCGGGTCTCAAAATGCGATGGCATTCTTGAGACCCTGTAACTATAATTTTAACTGCAACGGTCGGGTCTCAAAATGCGATGGCATTCTTGAGACCCTGTGAAAGTGTATCCTAGCCTGTGAAATGCTGTACCCTACGCTAATACCTCACTAGTTCGTGGTAGCGTTCAAAGCATTCACCAACGCAGAGACCAGGATTGTCAGGACAGCGTGGACAATAATAACGGGTGTCACGCCTAAATCCGCGCTTGCTACAGACACGACATCTTCTTTGGGGGGCTCGTTGGGTAGGGGTACTCTGGAGGACATGAGGATAATGCCTCTCATGCAGCCGGCTTACTGCATTTGGTAGGGGATGGTGAGGTGTGGAATCGCCTGGATACAGGAGTTCCATGACAACCGCTCCCTGGAATTCAAGGAAGGGTAACGTCCCGCCTGAAGCTCCGTATAGCACATGAGCATTCAGCAAAGCCAATTGGAATAAATAAATAGACACTTTTTTGTACCAGCGTCTAGCCTTACGGACAACTAGGTACGGCGCCAACAACTGGTCGTTGAGGTCCACCCCCCCCATATTAAGGTTGTATTCGTGGATACAGAGGGGTTTCGTCACAACACCAGCCGCCGTACGAATTTGGACTGTCGTGTCTGCATGAAGGGAGGTAAGAACGAAAACATTCCTATTATCCCTCCACTTCACAGCGAGCAAGTTATTACACTTCAAGCAGGCTCTCTCCCCCAGCCTAAGACGGGAATCTACAAGCCGCTGGGGAAAGCCCCGGCGATTAGGTCGCACGGTGCCACATGCTCCAATCTGATGATCAAACAAGTGACTAAAAAGTGGCACGCTCGTGTAATAATTGTCCACGTACAAGTGGTACCCCCTTTCCGAATAAGGGTGACACCAAGTTCCACACTATCTTGCCAGCGCTCCCTATGTAATCTGGACAGTTCTCCGGCTCTACGTGACTATCTTTTCCCTCATAAACCGAAAAGCTCCACGTATAGCCTGTTGCCCTGTCACAGAGCTTGTAGAGCTTGACCCCGTATCTGGCACGCTTGCTGGGAAGGAACTGTTTGAAAGACAAGCGGCCAGAAAACTTAATCAGGGACTCGTCAACGCAGACAACTTGATTGGGCGTAAACAAGGCTGCAAAACATTGGTTGAAGTGGTTTATGAGGGGCCGAATTTTGTAGAGCCGATCAAATTCAGGGTCTCCACGAGGACGACAAAGTTCATTGTCACTGAAGTGCATGAACCGCAAGATCTGTTCGTATCGTGCCCTGGACATGGAGGCAGAGAACACGGGCATATGGTGGTGCGGTGAGGTGGACCAATAAGACCTCAGCGTCGGGAATTTGTGTATGCCCATGTTGAGGGAAAGGCCCAGAAAGGTCTTAAATTCGGAAACCGTAATTGGTTTCCAATCTCTGGCAAGGGAAGGCACTTGGGGATTAGCGGCGATGTGTTGACCAGCGTATATATTACTTTGGTCCACAATAGATCTATAGAGATCTTCCGTGAAAAACAGCGAATAAAAATCGGATGGCTTAAAATCAGCTGTTTCCACCTGAATACCGGGTTGGCCAGTGAATGGGGGAAGTACGGGTTCTGCAGAAGTGGTGGGCACCCAATCAGGATTGGCGAATTCTGCAGGAAGGACACTATGTGATCGACGGGCCTGCCTTTGTCTTCTTCTTGGTGGCAGCGGGACACTACTTGTGCTTGCCACCTCGCCAGCTTGAACTGCACTTATGGGACTCGCCACGTCACCAAGTGTTACTGCAGTGCTGGTTTGACTACGTCCAGGGTGTACTAGGCCGCTGGTGCTTGCCAGTTCACCAGAAGGAATAGCGGCGCTAGTACTTCTCTGCTCCATACGAGAGACCTGCGGTTCCTGCACCTCAACAACATCAGAAGATCGGGATCGGGTACGCCTGACCTTAGCAGGGACCACACCTTCGTCGCCAGAGCTATCTGTCATGGAGCCGCTGTCGTCTACTGGATCGTATTCTGAGCCTGATTCTGACAGATGAGTGACCTCCTCTTCACTATCTGACATACTCAGAAACAAGTAGGCCTGTTCACTAGTGTACTTGCGATTTGCCATTTTGGGCTCTAAATTTAGTAGTACACTAGTGAGATTCACAGGAAAAAAAGCTCCTAGGCTGCTGGCGAATGAATCAAAACGCTACCAAAAAAACTGTTAGCGATCGCAGGGATCAGGCCTGACTCTGCGAACGCTGCAGTTATGTGTGCTTAGTGTTTTGGAAGTGACAGTGATCGATCGATACTGCACTTGGGTGGGCTGGGCTGGGCTGGGCGGAGGGGGAAAACGCAGGTGCTAGCAGGTATCTGGGCTGATCCCGCTAACAATGCGTTTTTTGGAACCCTAAACTGCTGGGACGCTAGTATAGATCTGATCAGATCAGATATTGATCTGTTCAGATACTATACCACTAAGGGAGGTGTATGCTTTGCGCGTGGGTGTTTGCGGTACTGGCACTAACCTGGGGCGACGCAGACCTTATTTGACCCTAACACCTAATTGATATCACCCGCCGGGCGATCAGGGGGTTAAACCGATAGTTGGGTAATAAATGGCGGGTGCCCTGACAGTATAAAAAAACAAGCTAACTAACCAGCGTCACCCGTAACAGTTATACGGTGATCACTGGTGAAAGGGTTAACTAGGGGCAATCAGGGGGTTAAAACCTTTATTAGGTAATATATGGGGGTACCTGACGATATATAAAAACCTGACGGGGGACCTAAATAACTAAATAACTAACTGGCTAACCAGCGTCACCAGTGACACTTATACTGTGATCACTGGTGAAAGAGTTAACTCTAGGGGCAATCAAGGGGTTAAAACCTTTATTTAGGTTGTAATATGGGGGTACCTGACCTATAAACCTATTTATAATCCTATATAAACCTGGCGGTTACCTAAAAAAAAAACTGGCTACCTAGCGGCACCAGTGACACTAATAGAGCGATCAAAAAAAACGATCGCTTAGTGACACTGGCAAAAGGGGGTGAAAGGGTTACCTAGGGGGCAATCAAGGGGTTAAACCTTTATTGGGGGGGGGGGGTAGGGGGCTACCTTGGACCTAAAGGGGCCTAAAACTAACTGCCCTGACAGTTATTGCAGTCACACTGACACTAAATGCAGTGATCAGTAAAATAAATGATCACTGCAATCAGTGACACTGTGACGGGGGGGGGCAGGGGGTGATCTGGGGGGTGATCAGGGGGTGACAGGGGGGTGAAATGTGTGCCTATGTGTACCTGGTGTCAGTGTAGTGTTTGTGCACTTACTTGATGTCTTCTCCGCTCGGCGTCCCGGTCAGAAAGACCGACACGAGGAGCGTGACATCACTTCCCCTTGCCTGTGTTTACAATTACACAGGAAGGGGAAGGAAGCGGACGAATCCCATTGGCCAGAGCGATCGGGAGGGGGTGGCCAGAAACGACTGGCCGTTACCTCGTCCCGCATCGCTTCTGAAGCCATCCCGACCGTCCCCGCCGGCGGAGGGGGGTCCGATCGGACCCCCCAACCGCCGGAAGAATGTCACGTACAGGTACGTGATTCTGCCTGTACGTGCCATTCTGCCGACGTATATATACAGGGGGCGGTCGGGAAGTGGTTAAGAACAAACCTAAAGCCGCAAGTGGTTTTAAATGGCTTCTTTTTTTCCTTTACAAATGTCATTTTGTGCAAGGACAGTTCTAAACACGGGAAACACATGCCACTTCACAGGCATACTTTAGACACCCCCCAGGTACCATATTTAAAGGAAAATTTCACTTTTTTTTTTTTCACTTTATGCATCATTAAAATGACTGCTCCCGAAAAAACGTTAGTTTTTAAAAGTTCTTTTTGCATTGATATATGTCCCCTGGGGCAGGACCCCGGTCCCCAAACCTGTTTTATGACATTAACATGCATATTGGCCGTTGTAATTAGCACTTTTGATTTCGAACGTTCGCGTCCATTATAATGTATAGGGTTCGAAAATTCGCGCGAACTTTCGGTCCGTTCGAAGGTTCTGGTGCGAACCGAACCCGGGGGTGTTCGGCTCATCCCTAGTGTGCAGCAGTTTTGTGAACAATATTCACCTAATGGTGATTTTGTGAAAAATGTGATATAAAAAGAAAACCACGCCACCCTTTATTAGTAGTGCTATTGCCCAATTTGTACCCCCCTTTGTTGCTTAAAAGGTGCTATGTATAAAGAGATATGCTCTATTTGTACAATCTCTAACTTTTATTATAGTGATTCCCTAGCTATATGAGGCCAAAAAAACATTATAATTATTATTGGTGTATTTTTACCACCCCTTTATATGGTTTAAAGTGCTATATAGAAAAGTGCTCTGTGCTATTTTACAATCTTGGATTCCAAATGCAACAATCATGCGTGCCAAAGAAAAAATATTTCATAACAGTGTTTTTTTTAAAAATATTACGGAATCTATACACATTTTGTATACTCTATTATGGAAAAATGATAGCATCAAATGGTGTGAAACTTTGAATACTTGAGCATACAGTCACAGTATATAAAAAAGACAAAAGGTTCCAGTTCGTGACACCACCGCGTTTTGAAGTGCTTCTATATTTTAAACTTTCATTGTGCAGGTACTTCTAGTGAATCCACCACCTATTATGCAATGGGTCACTCAAAAGGCTGCTGGGTAATTCGCACACACGTCATTTCCGGCATAGGCGGCTCAGGCGAGGAAGAGGCTTGGAGCGCACACAAACGGAGAAACAGCATAGAGACACCATTGACAGGGTCTCACACACACACGGCTGGAAACGCTCAGCGCAAGGCACCTGACCATGTGAGTTTATTAAATGTTATCTTTGATTTTAAATAAAATTTTGTAAACATACTTCACCATTGGAGGCATATGTTATTATCTTTTTTTGGAGAGTGGAGCACATACAATCCCTTAAACCAGGAAATAGAAAGCTGCAAGGACCCACAGACAGGAGTGGTTATCCAGAAACAAACCATATGCCCTATACTCACCTTGATGTGGTGAGTGACCCATTGCATAATAGGTGGTGGATTCACTAGAAGTACCTGCACAATGAAAGTTTAAAATATAGAAGCACTTCAAAACATGGTGGTGTCACGAACTGGAACCTTTTGTCTTTTATATACTGTGACTGTATGCTCAAGTATTCAAAGTTTCACACCATTTGATGCTATCATTTTTCCATAATAGAGTATACAAAATGTGTATAGATTCCGTAATATTTAAAAAAAAAAACACTTATGAAATATTTTCTTTGGCACGCATGATTGTTGCATTTGGAATCCAAGATTGCAAAATAGCACAGAGCACTTTTCTATATAGCACTTTAAACCATATAAAGGGGTGGTAAAAATACACCAATAATAATTATAATGTTTTTTGGCCTCATATAGCTAGGGAATCACTATAATAAAAGTTAGAGATTGACTCAAGTAGTCTGCCTGACAAATGTTCTATTCCTGGAATGAATATTGCCGATAGGCAAGGAATGTTGTGTTCTGCCCAAGCTAGAACATGATTCACATCTTTTTAGGCTGCACGACTTCTCGTGCCCCTCTGGTATTTGATGTAATTGTGGCATTGTCGGACTGAATCCTGACAGGACAATCCCTTAGTCTGACCGCCCAGGACTTTAGAGCCAGATGAACTGCCCAAATCTCTAAAATGTTGATAGGCAAGGTCCTCTCCAACTTGGATCATCTCCCCTGGACAGAATCTTCTTCCAGGACTGCTCCCCAGCCTAGGAGGCTGGCATCTGTTGTCACCACTTTCCAGGAGACTGGTAGAAATGATTTTCCCTTTTGGAGGTTGCTGGATACCAACCACAAATTTAGGCTCTGACGTACTTCGGGGGATAAGCGTATTGGAAAATCCAAAGCCTGAATCTTTTTGTTCCAGGCTGACAGGATTGTGTTTTGTAGCAGACTTGAATGAAACGGCGCGTAAGGGACGGCCTCGAAGGAGGCCATCATTTTCCCCAACAATCTCATGCATAACCGAATGGAAGGATTTTTCTTTGATTTGATGAGTTGAATTAGTTCTATAATTGAATTGATTCTTGTCTGGGGTAGGAATACCTTTTTCTGTACGGTATCTATGACCAGTCCCAAGTACTGCAATCTCCTTGATGGTTTTAAGGAGGATTTTTCTAGGTTGAGAATCCAACCCAGAGATTCCAGGTAGTTCTGTGACCAGACTCTGGTTTAGACCCGAGACTGAATGATCTATTAAAAGTAGATCGTCTAAATAGGCTAGGACCGTTATGCCTTGAGCCCTTAATCTGGCTAAAGGAGGTGCCAGAATTTTTGAAAACACCCGCGGTGCTGTGACTAGACCAAATGGCAGGGCCACAAACTGAAAATGATGATTTTCTATTTCAAAGCGCAGAAATTTCTGGTGAGCGGGAAATATTGGCACGTGGAGATATGCATCTTTGATATCGATCGAAGCCAAATAACTCCCCTCCTTGCAGGATGAAAACAACCGATCGGATTGACTCCATGCAAAAGAATCGGATGTTCAAGTGCCGATTCAGATCTTTGAGATCTAGAATAGGTCTTACCTCTCCATTTAGTTTTGGAACCGTAAAAAGGTTTGACTAAAAACCTATGCCCTGTTCCACTAAGGGGACCTCTGATATCACCGACTGGGATAATAGATGATACAGCGCTAGAAGGAGAGCCTTCTTCTTCTCTGGGTCCTTGGGAACATTTGACCTTAGAAAACGAGGAGACGGAAAATCTCATAACTCTAGTTTGTAACCTAGAGAAACTGCAGGAGCCACCCATCTGTCTTGACATTGTTCCTTCCAGATCCTTGAGAATTGCAGGAGACTTCCCCCCACCTGAGCGAGCGGAGGCGCCCCTTCATAAGGAGGCTTTTACATTCTGTTTTGTGGGCTTTCTGCCCCAAGATCTCTTCTGACCTTGGTGCTGCCCTTGGGGTCTTCCCCTTGAACCTGATGGTTGAGGTCTTCAAGACTGCCTAGAGGCTGATGCCCCTGGCACAGGTGAGGCAGCACGTTTAAAGGAAAAATGTTTGAACCTTTTCTTTACTGGTAAAAGAGAGCTTTTCCCGTTAGAGATCTTTTGGAGGTATTTATCCAGATAGTCTCCAAATAGCCGTTCCCCATGAAAAGAGAAACTGGCTAAGAGCTTTTTACACGGTGCTTCGGCTGACCAATTTTTCAGCCATAGAACTCTGCGAGAATGCACTAGTCCCAGCATAAGCCGTGAGTCTTGAATGATAGAATCTTTCATAGTATCTACTGTAAAACATGTGCGTCTGATACACCAGCCCATTGCTGGGCCTGCTGATCAGGCAGAATTTTAAGTATCTCCTCAAACTGTTCCTTAATGGACTGGGATACACCAATTGCGGCAAGAACCGTCTGCGCTACTGAACTTGTCAAAGCCATTTGGCTTTTAGAAAGAAGTTCCAACTTTTTATCTGTTGGATCCTTTAACATTAGCGCATTATCCACCGGACATGTGAGATTCTTGTTCACTGAGGCAATTGCAGCATCAACCGCTGGAACCCCCCATTTTTTATAGAAGTCCTCTTCCATAGGATAAAGTGTGGATAATCTCTTAGAGGATAATATTGTTTATCCAGATGTCCCCATTCAGCATTCATAAGCTTCCTCAGCCATGCATGAATAGGAAAGGCATCCCCAGATGGAGGAGGTTTTAATGATCCCAAATTAGAGGTGGGTTCATTAGAAACCTGCGCTGCAGGCAGCAAAAAGGTTGAACAAACCAATTTAGTAAAAGAGTGCACAAGCAACCTGTCTTGTGATGTCACTCCTTCTATATTAGGATCTTCAGAAGAGGATAAACAAGTATCTTCCAAATCTTTGGGAAGATCTACCTGATCCCCAGCCTCCTGGGCCTCAATAAGAGAGTCCTGAGCACTAGATGGGGATCTGATACGTTTGACCCCACTATGGAGAGATAATATAGCATCAATCTTCTTTTCCAAGCCAGAAATGGTAGAAGAAAAAACCTCTCGTGTGATATACTCAGGGGCTGAAGTGTCCAGCGTAGCTGCACCAACATTCTCCCCTGACGGCTCAATCTGACCGGCTGCATCCCTCTCAGAGAAGGATGACATTCTTTTGGAAATGGTTTAAGTTTGTTGTGAAACCATTGACCCTTTAGAACCCTTGGAGGAGTTCCTGGTCCCCTTCCACTCATAGCCTGAAGCACAAAGTAGAGGCACTACCAGCAAAAGAATGTACACTGCTAGGTTATAGTCCAGCACTAATAGCTGCTATTAATCCTAGCCTGTAAAGTACAATGTGTCAAAGGGAATGCCTGTGTCACCAAACCTGATCCAGCCAACCTCCTGCTCTGTCCCTCCACAGCCAGCAGCAGCTTCACACACAGCGCTTTATCAACTTCCTGCACTTGTGGCCGGCATCTGACACCGTTAGCCACGCCCCCCGTGCAAATTACGCCCCCCCTTTCCTTTCAAAGGAAAGTGTTTTCCAGCGCGAGGGGCCTCCTGTGAAACAGCAGACATGGCGGGGGGGGGGGAATCCACCACTAAGCGGCCGCGGTCTGTCCATTTTTTTTTTTTTTAACCACTTAAGCCCCGGACCAATTTGCAGCCAAAGGACCAGGCCCCTTTTTGCGATTCAGCACTGCGTCACTTTAACTGACAATTGCACGGTTGTGCGACGTGGCTCCCAAACAAAATTGGCGTCCTTTTTTTCCCACAAATAGAGTTTTCTTTTGGTGGTATTTGATCACCTCTGCGTTTTTTGCGCTATAAACAAAAATACAGCGACAATTTTGAAAAAAATTCAATATTTTTTACTTTTTGCTATAATAACTATCCCCAAAAAATATATAACATTTTTTTTCCTCAGTTTAGGCCGATACGTATTCTTCTACATATTTTTGATAAAAAAATCACAATTAGCGATTATTGATTGGTTTGCGCAAAAGTTATAGCGTTTACAAAATAGGGGATAGTTTTATAGCATTTTTATTAATATTTTTTTTTACTAGTAATGGCGGCGATCAGCGATTTTTTATTGTGACTGCGACATTATGGCGGACACATCGGACATTTATACAGTAATCAGTGCTATTTAAATGCACTGATTCCTGTGTAAATGACACTGGCAGTGAAGGAGTTAACCACTAGGGGGCGGGGAGGGGTTAAGTGAGCCCTGTGTGTGTTTTCTAACTGTCTGGGGGCACGGCTTGGCGTGTGACATCACTGATCGGCTTTCCCTATGACAGGGAACAGACGATCAGTGACAGTGTCACTAGGAAGCACGGGGAGAGGTTTGTTTACACAGACCTCTCCCCGTTCTTCAGCTCTGTGACCCGATCACGGGACACCATCGGCGATCGGGTCCGCTGGCCCCGCGGCCGGGGTCATGGAGCTCAGGACCGGGTCGCTAGCACACCGGCGGCGCGTGCGTGCGTGACCCACAGCTGGGCTCTTAAAGGACAACGTAACTGTATGTTGATGTGCCCAGCCATGCCTTTCTGCCGACGTATATGTGCAGGAGGCGGTCCTTAAGCGGTTAAACAGGAACATACTTTGGCATATTAATCCCCCGAAGGGGAAAAAAAACAACATTGGGGGCGCAGGAGGAGAACCAGACCCCCCTTTCTTACCAGAGGATCTGCTTGTGGCTGGAGGAGAGGAGAAATTAAGGCTTCTGCGCTGTTTCCAGCATCAGGTCGGTGAGTGCTCAATACAGCCCCCAGTGGTGACACATAGGCATGACAGCATTATACATAGAAGGAGAAATTCCTGAGAAAATCTCCCTTACCTGCTCCTTGCAGCAGGGTTATCAGAGATAAAACCCCAATCTTCAGTCTTCAGGGTAGACTCCGAGACCTTCTGGAAACCTTCAGGAACAGGGGAACCTCAGGTTACCCACAATCCTGGACCTGCGACAGCACCCTGTCAGTAAAAAACTTTATGGCCTTACTACCAAAAAGTACTGGATCCCAGGGTCCAGCTCTCTAAAGAGAAGCGTTTGCAAGCAAAACCTTGTTTCTTCGGACACGAGGCCCGGGTACCATCCATTTAGCCCATGAATGGACATCAGAACGGATCCGGTCAGCATGGCTAGCCCCAGCAAGGAAGCTTCCAGTGGAGCTCAGCACATCACATCTTTACTCGTGACCAACACCTTAGACACTGGTGAAAAAAATGACTCCCAGTAGTGGGAGGGGTTATATAGGGAGTGCACTTCTTGCCTTAGGGCGTGCCAGTGTCCATCACCTATCAGTGGCCCCTATAACCCACATAGTAAGTACTATGGCTCTGTGTCCCCTGATGTAAGAAAATAAATATCTGTACATATATTCACAGGGGGACTGTAAACGTCCACACGCAAGAAAACTGATTCAAAATTTTTCCAGATGGTATAGGATTCCCCTTAAGCTATATAAGATCTCACCTACAATCCACTCCCAGTGCTGGCTTTGCAGTGAAGAGTTGGGGTTGCTATTGCACATCTGGTGGTCCTGCTCCCAAATTCAACCATTCTGGACAGAAGTTCACCATTTCACAAATCAAATCACCACTTTCGCTTTAGAATACTCAAGGCACAATTTCTGCTTTACCACTCCACAATACAAAAAAATACATACCTACACTCTTTAGCCATGCATTTAGTGAATGTGACCAGGTTATGCATCCCAGCCCGATGGCATTTGTCGGATCCCCTGCCCATTGCAGACTGGTTTTAACGAATCACAAAAATCGCAGAAATGGAGGAACTTGTCCATCAAGCAAAACACACCCCCTCCAAATTCTTGGAAACTTGGTCCTGTTGGACACATTTCATCAGGACAGATGAATACAGAGGCACCTAGCATAGCTGTCAACTCACGCCTTGGGCGAGAGAGATGTGAATTTATATACTCCTTTCTTACCCTTACCTTCAAAGGCCACTTATTACACACACACCCACATCAACCCCCATTTCCTCACTAGTACCCCCGACCCCTTCTCTTAATTTTTTTCTATTTTATCCCTACACCTCCCCTCCTACGTGTTCAATCTAAACCTACAAAGGAGGTAAATGAGTATCTTACCTTAGGCCCAAATACCCCCATTTACACAAAGTCTGATATGTATACTACACTATGGGCCTTGGAATAAGAGACTTCTCTTCATATATCACCTTAGTTTATTTTGTATTGGTTTACTGGCTATAATCAGCCTGCTCAATGCCCTGCAACAGAATTACCAGGATGTATGACACTAGTACCATTGTGTGTGTCATACTATACTTTACAAATACGTTAGCAGAATTCTGTTCTCTGTTCTTTGTTATTACAGCGGCTGCGCCCCAAACTATGTCTAATGCCTTCTCATAAAACTCAATAAATATTGATTGGAAAAAAAAGAAAAAAAGAAGGGTGGGCACCTGGTGACATGGACAGCCAAGCTAAGGTTGCTCAGAGAAACATAGAACCTGAATATTGAAATTCAATTTTGACTTGAGACATCCAATTTCATTAAAGTGGATGTAAACCCACTCTCATCAATTATAAAGTACTACCATAGTGCTGAACTATAAGGATATACATGCCTCCTGCATTTATCCTTACCTTTCAAATGCCTCCCCTTTCTCTATTTGGCACCCCCAAAAACTCTGGGTTCAGTGGGCGGGACTGTTATCTGGCACTCGGTGGGTGGAGTCGTGATGCCAGCAGACTCCCCGCCCACCTCTACATTCCCCTTGGCCAGAGCACATGAAATAAAATGTGAGACATCCACCCCTCCCCCACACAACACATCCTGTTGATCAAAATGAATGCTGCAACTGTGATTAGGTGACCAGAGAAACACATGGCACAAACAAATAAATGAAATCACTGTAGCTTCTCTTATGCCCAGCCCTCAGTAGATAAACCTCCCCTGGATCAGTTGTCTGTGTTTGATATTTCTGCTGGAATCTTGGGAGCTGCAACATGTAGTTTTTTTCCTGTGTATAGCTTACACTGAACTTCTGCTACGATTCTGCTATGATCTCTAACATCCAGTGAAAAGACAGGAAAGTAACCACATGACTTCAGCATGCCAAATCATGCTGAGGTGGGGAACAGCCAATCCTTGCAGAGCTGCTGAAGAAAGCAGTGGGAGGGAATTAAAAACAAATTTTTCACAGTTTGTTTTATTTCACTGAAAAAAGATATGAGGATTGCTCAGAGCTGGATAAACTCTTTGTGGCAAGACTGGATACAGATGATCTGAAATTCCATACTCTATATTGTGCCAGACAAAAAAAAAAATTGGGGTTTACATCCACTTTGCATTTCAGCCTTTTGGATTTAGCCATAGATGTCTTAAGCGGGTGTAAGCAGTCCATAGACATGGATTTTTATCTTATGCTTCTATAAAGTTTTCTACAGCTTGAGCTTCTGTCCTCTTGCTGATTATTTTGGATTGTGTGCATACTATTTGACTGACAGAACCTAAATTTGAGCATTGCCATTCTCATTAGTCCCTGATAATAACCTTGGTTTGAGTAGGGAGTAGGGATGAGCCCAACACCCCCCCCCCCCCGGTTCGGTTCGCACCAGAACCTTCGAATGTACCGAAATTTCACACAAACTTTAGAACCCCATTAAAGTCTATGGGACTCGAACATTCAAAATCAAAAGTGCTAATTTTAAAGGCTAATATGCAAGATATTGTCCTAAAAATGGTTTGGGGACCCGGGTCCTGCCCCAGGGGACATGGATCAATGCAAATTTTTTTTTTTTTTAAAAACTACAGTTTTTTCGGGAGCACTGATTTTAATGACGATTAAAGTGAAAAAAAAAGTGAAATATTCCTTTAAATATCGTGCCTGGGGGGTGTCTATAGTATGCCTGTGAAGTGGCACGTGTTTTCCGTGTTTAGAACAGTCCCTGCACAAAATGACATTTAACGGAAAAAAAGTCATTTAAAACTGCTTGCGGTTTTAATGTAATGTCTGGTTCCGGCAATATGGATGAAAATCATTGAGAAAAATGGAATGGATAGCCCCCCTGCTCATTACCAGCCCCTTTGGGTCTTGTACGGATATTAAGGGGAACCCCGTACCCAAATAAAAAAAAAGGAAAGGCGTGGGGCCCCCAGGCCCTATATACTCAGAACAGCAGTATACAGGCGATGCAAACCCTCACCCTCCTACTACTCCTAATGTCTGGGGACATTGCAACAAAACCCGGCCCTCCCAAACCCAATTCCCACCCCCAAAATTGGCTGTCTACCTCCTCCAACAGTCGTAACTCTCACCTTCTCATCCCAATTCCCCTGATTCCACAAGTCGGCCCCCCTCTTTCATGTGCCCTCTGGAATGCCCGCTCAGTCTTCAACAAGCTAGCCTCTGTCAATTACCTTTTCCTCTCCAAATCCCTTAATCTATTTGCTATAACTGAAACCTGGCTCCAGGATTTGGACACTACCTCTCCTGCTGCCCTGTCCCACAGTGGCCTCCTTTGGACTCACTCCACCAGACCCAGTGGATGGAAAGAAGGTGGTGGCGGACTTCTCCTCTCCCCACAATGCACCTTCCAGGTTCTTCCCACACCTCCCTCTCTTTCCCCCTGCTCTTTCGAAATGCACTGCATTCGTCTTTTCTCTCCAGTTTGTCTGAGGGTCGCAGTCATTTATTGGCCTTCTGGATCAGTGTCATGCTTTCTGGATGAATTCTCTGCATGGCTACCCTATTTTCTCTCATCCGTAGTGCCTGCCATCATTCTAGGTGACTTTAACATTCCAATCAATGTTAATACTGCTACCACTTCTAAACTACTCAACCTAACCTCCTCTTTTAACCTTAACACAATGGACACAAACCACCAATCACTCCAACGGTAACACTCTCGACCTCGTATTCTCCCATCACTGCATTCCCTGCAATCTCTTGAACACACCCTTTCCTCTCTCTGATCACAACCTTATCCATTTCACTCTCTCCTTGTCTCCTACATCCTATACTGCCAACACACAAACCACTACCCGCAAAAACCTTCGCAACCTCAACTCTTCCCTTCTTCACTCTGCTACTGATGACCTTTATGACAAAATCGCACCCCTGTCCTGCCCAGACCTAACCACTTCCATGTACAACAACACGCTGTCATTCTCCCTAGACGTACTTGCTCCTCTCTCTACGTGCAGAACCAGGCCCCATCTGCCACAACCCTGGCAAACAGACGACACCAGAAGTCTCAAGAGACACAGCCGTGCTCTTGAGTGAGCATGGCGTAAATCTAAGTCCCTACAAGACTTTACCCTCTACAAATCTGCCCTTCTCAAATACAACTCCTGCCTCCACGCTGCTAAACAAACCTATTACAACACTCTCATCAAAACCCTCTCATCCAAACCTCGTTAACTCTTTTCTACCCTTAATTCCTTACTTCACCCCCCACTGCCACCACCCACCAACTTTCTTACCGCTCAACAGATTTCTAACCATTTCAATAGCAAAATCGACAAAATTCGCAAGGAGATATCCAGCATTCAACTTCCTCCCCTACCCAACACAACAGGTCCAACACCACACTCAATACTCTCCTCTTTTTGCCCAGTTACCACAGATGAAGTTGATAAACTCCTCTCAATGGCCCACCTCACTACCTGTTCCCTGGATCCTGGCCCCTTACAATTACTGCGACCACCTTCCCACTCTATCCTCAACTCCCTAACCCACATCTTCAACCTCTCCCTTTCCTCTGGCACCTTTCCTTCCCCGCTCAAACATGCACTGGTTACCTCCATACTCAAAAAACCCTCACTAGACCCCACCTGTTTGAATAACTTAAGACCCATCTCCCTGCTCCCGTTTGTCTCCAAGCTCATCGAACGCCTTGTCCATGACCAAATGAGTCGCTACCTCATGGACAACAACCTTCTCGACCCCCTACAGTCTGGCTTCTGCCCACAACATTCTACTGAAACTGCCCTACTAAAACTCACCAATGACCTTTTAACTGCTAAAACCAACGGCCACTATTCCATACTCATACTTTTAGACCTCTCTGCTGCCTTTGACACAGTTGACCACCTGCTCCTCCTCAGCAAATTACACTCCCTTGGCCTCCGCGATTCTGCTTTATCCTGATTCTCCTCCTACCTATCTCAGCGCACTTTCAGTTTCACTTACAACTCTATCTCCTCCGCTCCCCTTCCTCTTTCTGTTGGGGTACCCCAAGGTTCCGTCCTTGAGCCTCTCCTATTCTCGCTCTATACCTCTTCCCTGGACCAGTTGATAACCTCCCATGGTTTCCAATACAATCTCTATGCCGACGACACCCAGATCTATCTCTCCACTCCTCAACTCACCCCCTCGATCTCCTCACAGATCTCAAACTTATTGAATGACATATCGGTATGGTTGTCACACCACTTCCTCAAACTCAATCTTTCTAAAACTGAGCTTGTTATATTTCCTCCTTCATGATCCCCCCCCCCGTGACTTCACCATTAATATCAACAACACAACCATTGGTCCCTCCACACATGCCAGGGTCCTGGGTGTATTCCTTGACTCTGACCTCTCCTTCAGCCCCCATATCCAATCACTGGCTAAATTCTGCCACCTTCACCTCCGCAATATCTCCAGAATTCGACCCTTCCTGACTAATGACACCACAAAGCAACTCATTCACTCCCTGATTATTTCCGCCTTGACTACTGCAACTCCCTCCTCAAAGGCCTACCCTTAAGCAGGCTATCCCCCCTTCAATCTATTATGAATGCTGCTGCTAGACTAATACACCTCACTAATCGATCTGTGACTGCTGCCCCTCTTTGCCAATCCCTTCACTGGCTTCCCCTACCCCACCGTGTAAAATTCAAAATGCTAACCATAACATACAAAGCCATTCACAACATCGCCCCCATCTACATCACCAACCTCATCTGCAGATATCGCTCCAACTCATCCCCTCTGCTCCTCCCAGGACCTCCTGCTTTCTAGCTCCCTTGTTACCTCCTCCCATGCTCGCCTTCAAGACTTCTCCAGAGCCTCTCCCATCGTCTGGAACTCCCTGCCCCAGCCTGTCCGATCAGCCCCTACCCTGTCCACCTTTAGGGGATCCCTGAAAATGAATTTATTCAGGGAAGCCTATCCCACACCCACCTAACAACAACTGTCCCAGAGGCGCTATATAAATCGTGTATAATAATAACAGCAGTATATAGGCGGTGCAAACAAGACAGGGACTGTGTAGGTTTGTTGTGTTAAGTAGAATCTTTGTAATTTTGAACTGGTACATTTTTAAAGTGTAGCTCCAGTCAAACAATCTATTTTTAAGCTTTTTGGAAAACATAGGGAAGGGTCATCACCCCTGTATAATTTTTTTCTTCATCTCACTTCCTGTTGTCTCCTTCCGTTTTCAAGTAGGAGACATTTCTAAGTTGGATGTTTGAAAGTAGGGGCCTGCCCTATATGCTCTGCAGAAATTTGGTCCTAAGGTGTTGGTGTTGCCACAAGTTAACACTGTAAGCCCTCAAAGTGACTCTTGTTGGGCGCTGGAGTGCCCTGCTGTGAACCATTAAATCAAAAATTGTAATTACATGCCATTGTTGAACAGTGGTAGAAAAATAGGACCTTTGGTGGTGGTGGTGGTGGTGCTGGTGCCACAACACTAAGTCCTCACAGTTACTGTCACGTACCTGGTAGGAGTCTGAAATGACGAGGTCGGCCTCTCTTGTATATCCGGCCCCAGCCCCACTGGAGGTGGAACAGATGGTAGCTAGGGTCAGGAGGAACACAAGTGCCTGTAGGTGTTGCGTGCAGAACTTGTAAGTAGGGTTGCAGGCTTGGAGGTGCAGGTAAGGCATCTGGTGCGAGGTACCAAGGTATAAGCAGAAGCAACGTCAGAAGGGAAGCCAGGATCAGGAACCAGTAGTCAGAGTAATCAGAGTCCAAAGCAGATTGGAGGGAAGCCAAGTTCAGCAACAGGAATCAAGCCGGGTATAAACAGGGTTCAGAATATCAGCTGAAGACCAGTCAGCACCTTCCAGAAGTCAGAGCATCCTTTAAATAGGCCATCTGGCGGCAATTACTGCTAGGGGCGCGCTCGTGTGCGGGCGCGCTCGTGCGCACTGCTGCGCGTGCATGCGCGTGCATGCGCATTGGTGCGCGTGGAATTACTCTGTTGCCCGTGATTGCGCGCATTGGTGCACATAGAATTTCGCCGTTGCCTGTAAGCGTGCACATGCGCACATGTGCGCGCCGGGCACATCTTAGCAGGTCTCTTACATTGCCCCCCTTAAGGCAGCGTCCAGATGCCCTTCAGGGCTATTTTTCAGGGTGGCGCTGGAAAAAGGCTTGTACCAGTTTAAGAGCATGCACATCTGAAGCTGGTTCCCAGGAATTCTCTTCTGGCCCGTAGCCCTTCCATTTGATGAGGAACTGTGTTTGGTTACCCCTCATTCTACAATACAACACAGCTTCTACCTCAAATTCCTCACTCCCTTCGATCAGCAGCAGAGGGGGAATTTCAGAAACCCGACCAGGAAATGGATTTGGCACTGATGGTTTTAGCAGAGAAACATGAAAGACGGGGTGGATTTTCAGGTTCTTGGGTAACACCAATTAGAATGCTACCGCATTCATTTTCCTTTTGACTGGAAAAGGCCTCAAATGTTGGGCCAAGTTTCCTTGAGGGACAGTATAACTTCAAGTTTACTGTGGAAAGCCAGACTTTGTCTCCAGGTTCAAGGTCCAAATTGCCTATTTTCTTTTTGTCAAAAAATGTTTTATTGCTTGCCTGGGCTTTGGAAATTGTATCCTGCATAAATTGGTTGTTGGTATTAAGGAAGTTTAATCTGTCTTGTACAACAGGTACAGAAGATTCAATGGCCAACTCAGGCAAGAAAGAGGGATGGTAACCATAATTGGTAAAGAAAGGTGACTGCTTGGTTGCTGAATGAATGGAGTTATTATATGAAAATTCTGTGAGTGGAAGAAGTGACAGCCAATCACCCTGTGCAAATAAGGAAAAACACTAAGTACTGTTCGAGGGTTTGGTTCGTCTTCTCAGTCTGTCTATTGGTTTGTGGGTGGTATGCAGTAGAGAGGCGGAGCTCAATGTGCAATTCACATAAGGTCCTTCAGAATCTAGAAGTAAATTGCATCCCTCGGTCCGAGATGATGCTGTCAGGGATACCATGCAACCTTACGATCTCCTAGATAAAACTGAGGCAGTCTCGGTGGCCGAAGGAGTTCCTTGTAGAGGTACAAAATGAGCCATTTTAGTCAGGCGATCAACCACGACAAAAATAGTTGAGAATTCTTCGGATGGGGGGAGTTCTACAATGAAATCCATGGAGATCATGCTCCATGGTTTCTCAGGCACAGGAAGAGGCTCGAGTAGACCCCAAGTTCTGGCTCTGTCCGTTTTACTTCGGAGGCATGTAACACAAGATTTGACATATTTCTTGCAGTCCTGCATCAAGTCTGGCCACCAGAAAGTACGAGAGATCAAATCGGCCGTCTTGCGGATTCCAAAGTGGCCTGCTAGGGGGTGATCATGACATTGCCTCAGGATGGCAACTCGGAATTGTTCAGGGATAAAGATTTGTTTCTTATGGAAGTACAGGCCATCCCTCAGCTGAAGGGCCAGGTCCTTGGAAGGTGGTTGGTTGGCCACATTTGTTCTTATTTGGGACATCAGATCCGCCTGAAGGAGTAGAAAATTCTTGGCTGGTAGAATAGTATCGGGTTCCATGGGTACAACTGGGTCATTGAATATCCGGGACAAGGCATCCGTCTTACCGTTCGATGAGCCTGGGCGATACGTTATGTGAAAAATAAAGCGAGAGAAGAAAAGTGCCCACCTTGCCTGCCGGGGACTTAGTCGTCTGGCCGTCCTCAAATACTCAAGATTTTTATGGTCCGTAAAGACGAGGATTGGGTGAGAAGCTCCCTCCATGAGATAACGCTACTCTTCGAGTGCAGCCTTGATAGCCAGTAGCTCTCGGTCTCCAACATCATAGTTCCTTTCGGAAGGAATACATTTTTTAGAAAAAAAGCCCACAGGGTGGAGCAATGATTTGGGACCTTGGCGCTGAGACAATATAGCTCCTACTGCGTTTTCAGAGGCGTCAACCTCCAGAACATAGGCTAAGGATGGATCCGGGTGCTTCAAGATGGGAGCAGAAGTGAATAAGGCTTTTAACTGTTCGAAGGCTGTTTGGGCTTCTGGGGACCATCGGAAGGGAACATGCTGCTTCGTTAGTTGAGTAATGGGAGTGATAAAACTTTCTATAGAAGTTGGCAAATCCCACAAACCTCTGAACAGTTTTCCGGTCTGCAGGGGCGGGCCATTTTAGGATAGAAGTGACTTTTTGCGGGTCCATGGAAATACCCTCGGCAGAGATGACTAGTCCCAGGAAATGTATAATTCGCTTTTCAAAGTCACATTTTTCAGCCTTTGCATAAAGGCGGTGTTCTCGCAGCCGAGCCAGTACCTTCTTTACATGAGTCCGATGGGATTCTAGGGATTCAGAGAATTTAAGGATATCGTCCAAATACGCAATGACAAAAAGATCAAGGAAGTCCCGAAAAAAACATCATTCACTAGATGCTGAAATGTGGCGGGGGGATTGCAGAGTCCGAATGGCATGACTTGATATTCAAAATGGCCGAAGCGTGTTCGGAAGGCCGTCTTCCATTCGTCCCCTTTTCTGATTCTGACAAGATTATAAGCACCTCTCAAGTCCAATTTGGAGAACACTCATGCCCCTCGCAGTCTTTGAAAGAGTTCGGGGATCAGAGGAAGGGGATACCGGTTCTTAACAGTGACCCTGTTGAGGTCGCGATAATCCACACAAGGCCTCAAGGAATGGTCCTTTTTTCTACAAAGAAAATACCGGCACCTGCTGGAGAAGTGGAAGGTCTGATGAACTGTTTTTCAAGACTCTCATCGATATAAGTACGCAGGGCTTCCAGTTCAGGCTAAAAGTTTTATGGGACAGTCATATGTCCTATGGGGTGGAAGAGTGTCTGCACCCTTCTTGTTGAACACGTCCAGATATTCGTGATAGGCAACAGGGATCAAATTAGAGGTTTCATGGTCAGGATGGACGCCAAGGGGGGCGTGGTACTGACAGTCTTTTCTGGGAGGCAGTGCATCTGGCAGTAGTTAGAAGAGAAGGAGATATGTCTGGTAAGCCAATTAATTTGGGGATTGCCAAGGATGACAGGGAACATAGGGGAAGCTATGACATCCAGATGCAGGAACTCGTGGTGACCTGAGGAAGTCTGGCAGAAGATAGGTAAAGTCTCTTGAGTAACCGTCCCTGATTTAATGTCGGAGCCGTCAGCCAGATGAACATGAAATCCTTGCCTCTTGGCACATACTGGCAACTGGTGGAAAGAGGCAAATGCAGAGTCCACAAAGCAACTACAGGCCCCAGAGTCTATAATGGCAAGTACAGAAATTGTCTTCTCGGTCAACCAGAGCATGATAGGAAGAGAGACGTTTGACTGATCCTTCACAGGGAGTTGCATCATGTGAGGCTGATGGGAAGGGGATCTGCTGGTCTTTGCCGGACAAGTCTGTACAAAGTGACCAGCCTCCCCGCAATAGAGGATTGCCCTGTAGTCTACGAAGGCGTTCGGCAGAAGAAAGGGGTGGTCTTCGAAAGCTACTAAAATGTCTTATGCTGTTCCTTCCACCTGGGGAGTGCAGCAGATGAGGAAGCAGAGACGTTTGCCTTTGAAGCCAGAGAGAGAGTTCCTTTAGATCGTTCGGATTGTCTTTCTCGCAGACGTCGATTGATCCAAATGGTTAAGTTAATCAGACCTTCCAGGGATGCGGGAACTCCCACTCTGACAAGTTCATATTTTAAAGTGTCAGAAAGTCCCAGACGGAACTGGTGATGAAGTGCAGGAAGATTCCATTGAGTATCTGCGCTCCAGACACGAAAGTCTGTTACATAATCTTCAACAGGCCTTGGACCTTGCTGCAACTTGCCAAGCATGGATTCGGCAGTTTGGTGATAGAAAGGATCAGAGTATAGCTGAGCCATAGCTGAGAAAAAGGAATCTGTGGCTGCCAGAACAGGGTCATGTTGTTCCCGGAGATGATGAGCCCAAGAGAGTGTTTTGTTCAGTAATAGCGTGATAATAAACCCCACCTTGATCTCTTCTGATGCAAAGGTTCGGGGTAACAGGGAGAAGTAGAAGAGTTCACAGGAATTCCAAAAAGTGCAAAACTTTTTGCGATCTCCCGAAAATCGCTCAGGGATAGGCACTCTGGGTTCTGGAGGGGGTGAGGCCTCACAGAATAGGCCGGACTCTGTTTGAGTAAAAGGATCCAAGGCTGTGAGAGGAGCATAGGCTGATGTGACGTTCAGCTCATGTGGTAGTCGCTCTTCCATGCGACTAAAGTTCTCTTGTAACTTCAGTACAATATGTGATAGTTCAGAAATAGATCTGAAAATGTCCATTGGTGGAGAGGCCTCCCTTTCAGACTCCATCCTTGGCTGACTGGTACTGTCACGTACCTGGTAGGAGTCTGAAATGGCGAGGTTGGCCTCTCTTGTATCTCCGGCCCCAGCCCCACTGGAGGTTGAACAGATGGTAGCTAGAGTCAGGAGGAACACGAGTGCCTGTAGGTGTTGTGTGCAGAACTTTTAAGTATAGTTGCAGGCTTGGAGGTGTAGGTAAGGCATCTGGTGAAGAGCTGGACCCAGGGAAGCTGAGATGATGGTCAGCCAGCACAGGCACTCGGAGACAGCATGGAGCCAAGCAGGAGGCAGAAGCAAGGTCACAGGGATAGCCGGGTTCAGCAACAAGCGGGCAGCGAGGTACCAAGGTATAAGCAGAAGCAAAGTCAGAAGGGAAGCCGGAATCAGGAACCAGTAGTCAGAGTAATCAGAGTCCAAAGCAGAGTAGAGGGAAGCCAAGTTCAGCAGTAGGAATCAAGCCAGGTATAAACAGGGTTCAGAATATCAGGACACAGCTGAAGACCAGTCAGCACCTTCCAGAAGTCAGATCATCCTTTATATAGGCTGTCTGGCGCCAATTACTGCTAGGGACGCGCTCGTGTGCGCTGCCGCGCGTGCACGCGCATCGGTGCGCATGGAATTACTCTGTTGCCCGTGAGAATTTTGCCGTTGCCCGTAAGCATGTGCATGCGCACATGTGCGTGCCGGGTGCATCTTAACAGTTCTCTTACAGTTAATCTCGGTGGGCGCTGGAACGGGCCCTGCTTTGAAATATTATATCAAGAATTATAATTACATGCACATGTTAAACAAACAGGGGCTGAAAAATTGGGCCTTAGGCACTGGTGCCACAACACTGCAACCCCTCACAAATACTCTAGTTGGAGCGCAGGAATGAGCCCTGCTGCAAAGTATTGTAATTACACACCCCTGTTAAACGGGGTCTGAAAAATTGGGCTTTAGGCACTGGTGCTATTGCCACAACACTGTAAACTCTCCCAGATACTCTAGTTGGAGTGCAGGAATGAGCCCTGCTGCAAAGCATTGAATCAAAAATTGTAATTACATGCTGAGAAATTGGACCTTAGCCACTGGTGGCGGCACCCAGAAACAAAAATGTTCTTCCAAGCTATCAGAAGGATCATTGAGGAGGAAGAGGATAGTCAGTCAACATAACAGGACAGTCACTCAGCATCAGCATAGGCAGTCTTAAAGGGATGTGACATTTCAAAATAAATTATTCGGTTACATCAGCTTCAGGTGCTTGGTAGCTGGTGGTGATCCAAGACTGATTCATCTTTTTGAAGGTCAGTCGATCAACCGAGTCGGTGGACAGGCGCACCCTGTGATTGGTTACAAAGCCTCCAGCAGCACTGAATGTGCGTTCGGAAAGAACGATGGATGCAGGACAGGCCAGTAGCTGAATTGCATACTATGCAAGCTCTGGCCAGTGATCCATCCTCAAGACCCAGTAAGCCAGAGGATTTTGTTGAACTCGTTGTCCAGGACCAGGAGTTTGTAATCTCCCAGTCTCTGGGAACGCATTACACAGACCTTTCTGCAAGGCCTTCTGGAGATGTCTCATCCTCTGCTCCCTCTGCGATGGCAAGATAAGGTCCGCAACCTTACCCTTGTATCGTGGATCAAGGAGAGTGGCCAGCCAGTAATGGTCCCTCTCCTTGATCCGAAGAATACGAGGATCCTTCCGCAGGCTTTGCAGGATCAGGGAGGCCATGCAGCGTAGGTTAGCTGAGGCATTCGGTCCGGTGTCCTCTGGGTCACTAAGGACGACATGATCCGCAGCCACCTCCTCCCAGCCACGTACAAGTCCACCGGTTTCTTGGGACTGTAAATCATCCCTAAAAGACTGCTGATGCTGAGTGCCAGGCTCCACCTCCATGCTGACACAATCCTCCTCCACCTTTTCCTGTGTGATGTGTGGGACAGAAGAAACACTGTCTGGATAAAGGGGGCCTTGAGAGGCAAGGAAGTCCTCCTCTTCCTGCCTCTGTTCTGCCTCAAGTGCCCTGTCCATTATCCCACGCAGCGTATGCTCCAACAGGTGGACTAGAGGTACAGTGTCACTGATAGAAAAATATGTGAGAGAAAGAGGCTTGTTCCAATACAAGGATGGGCATATGCTCTATACTTGCACTTACAATCCAACCCCTAAGGCTATATTGAGAAAACAATTGATGTCTCAAACAGATGGAGACAGAGAAAAGTGGGGCTTATTGAACAATAGTGCATGTGAATGAAATCCAAAGTATGTATATAAAAATATAAATTTACTATGGAACATATCCTATGACAAGTAGTAAAAAATTCTACAAAATACCAGGTGATGAACTAAACTTGATATGAATTGCCTACTGGTTCACATGAACCAATATTGGGCAATCACATACAAAGGGGGGACAAAACAACATGTAACATGAATAACAAAAATCGTCCGGACGCCAAAGAAAATGGGTGGCAGTCTTGCCTGTCGCTGAAAAATACAGCTATGATGTGACCAGGCAGGCTGTCACCAATTCCCCCTGGAGGCTCGAGCTGGTGAGGGGGATGCATGCACTGTCACTGCTCACCATCCTCGTG
This sequence comes from Lithobates sylvaticus, assembly GCA_028564925.1. Lineage (NCBI taxonomy): Eukaryota > Metazoa > Chordata > Amphibia > Anura > Ranidae > Lithobates > Lithobates sylvaticus. Next base: position 310,166,921 of record CM053031.1, read on the forward strand.
GCCTCCTCAAATGGTGACAGGACAGTGCATGCATCCCTGATCATGCCCCACTGGCGTGGTGAAAAAAAAAGAGCTCCCCTAACCCTGTCCTGGTGCCATAGTCGCACAGGTACTCATTGATGGCCCTCTGCTGCATGTGCAGCTGCTGCAGAATGGCCAACGTTGAGTTCCACCTGGTAGGCATGTCACATATAAGGCGGTTCTTGGGCAGGCTCAACTCCTTTTGCAGCTCAGCCAGCCGAGCACTGGCGTTATATGATTGTCGGAAATGCACACAGACTTTCCTGGCCTGCCTCAGGACAAGCCCTGGTAGCTGCCCAAGTACCGCTGCACCATCAGGTTAAGGATGTGAGCAACACAGGGCACATGGGCCAGTTGTCCCTGTCACAGGGTGGAGAGGAGGTTGGTGCCATTGTTGTAAACCACCATTCCTGGCTTAAGCTGGCGTGGCGTCAACCACCTCTCGGCCTGCCCCTGCAGAGCTGACAGAACCTCTGCCCCAGTGTGGCTCCTGTCCCCCAAACACGCATATTTTTGCCTGCGTACTTGCGTAGCCCCTTGAATGCCTACGGAGCAACGCTGGTTCCAAGGACAAAGCACAGGAAGAGGCCATGGAGGAAGAAGAAGAAGAGGGGGTGGAGGAGAGAGGTGTGTCACAACCAGTAGTAGCATTTTGGAGGCGTGGTGGCGGAACAACCTCCAACACTACTGCGCCTTGTCCTGCATCGTTCCCAGCTGCCAAAATAGTGACCCAATGGGCCTGGAAAGATAGGTAACGTCCCTGTCCATGCCTGCTGGACCATGAGTCAGCGGTAATATGCACCTTACTGCTGACCGCCATGTCCAGCAAGGCATGGATATTGCCTTCCACATGCCGGTAGAGAGCCGGAATCGCCTTCCGTGAGAAAAAGTGTCATTTGGGAACCTGCCACTGAGGAAGCGCACATTGCACAAACTCGTGGAAGGGAGCAGAGTCTACTAACTGAAAATGCAGCAGTTGAAGTGCTAGCAATTTAGCCAAGCTAGCATTCAACCGCTGGGCATGGGAGTGAACTTCTTTTGACGGTACAGCAGCTGGGGCAGGGAAATTTGACTGGTACAATTGGACGTCGGTTAACTGCTAGCAGAGTGCCCGCAAGTACTTGGCTGTGAAACACCTAATTCTGCACCTTCATTCCTCTCAGTGCAGGTTTCAGAGAGGACTGAAGTTATAGTGGGGTTTGAGATCCCAGCTGATGAGGAGCAAGGAGAGGTCTGCTATGTTCTTTGGTGTGGGTCTTTAATGTGCGCTTGCCAACGAGCTGCATGGCAGGTCAACATATGTCTGGTCAAGCATGTGGTGCCCTAGCGGCTGATGTTTTGGCCACACGAGATACGCTTGAGACATATGTTGCAAATAGCAGTGGTGCGATCTCTGGCACTCGTCTCAAAAAAGGCCAACACCAAAGAACTTTTGGAATAATTCGCAGAGGCAGCGCCCTGCACAGGCGGAGCTCTGCGGTGTGATTCAGTCGGTGTGCTGCTCGTAAGCTGGCCCCCGGAGGGCATCCTGCCTTGTTGGAGATGTGCCTCCTCCACCTCCTCTCTCCTATCAGGCACCCACGTGGAGTCAGTGACCTCATCATCCCCTCCCTCTTCATCACTGGAGCAAACCTGGCAGTATGCTGCAGCTGGTGGAACATGACTGCCAGATTGCTGTCCTTGAGTATCCTCTCTCTCTGCGCTCACACTACTGCCTTCCTCTAGCTGGGTATTATCATCAGAGCCTTCAAAACGCTGGGCATCCTCCTGGAGCATGTACCCAACACTGTGGTCAAACAGTTCGGGGGACTCCTCAGGAGGACATGGGTCTAGGGAAGGAGTGACTGATGACATTGAGACGAGGGAAGAGGACGCGTTGGCAGCTGCTTTGCCAGTACCCTGAGCCTGGGTGAGAGAGGATGAGGAGGATGAGGAGGGCTTGGTCATCCACTCTACCAAGTCTTCGGCATGATGCGGCTCAACACGTCAAGCTGCCGAAAATAAGGACAAGCGTGTCCCATGGCCACGTGCCAATGACGATGCACCGCGTCCACGACCAGCACTGATGCCTCTAGACACAGAGCCTGCTTGCCCTCTTTTATTGGCTCGTGACTGTCTGCCTCTCCTTGTTGGCCTTTCAGACATACTAATGGCCTGCAGGGAGATGGGAAAACCATTAATAAGTGGTAGCTTCAGGTGTATACTGTGCAGGAGGCACCTACACCAACTGAAACTGCTCCAGATGCCTGTGTTGCACAACAGAACAACACCAGTAATAAGGGGTAGCTTCAGGTGTATACTGTGCAGGAGGCACCTGAACCCACTGAAACTGCTGCATATGCCTGTGTTGCACAACAGAACTACAGAACAACACCAGCAATAAGGGGTAGATTCAGGTGTATACTGTGCAGGAGGCACCTACACCCACTAAAAGTGCTGCAGACGCCTGTGTTGCACAACAGAACTACAGAACAACACCAGCAATAAGGGGTAGCTTCAGGTGTATACTGTGCAGGAGGCATCTACACCCACTGCAACAGCGCTAGGTTAACAAGCAAAGCTGACACTGTCCCTGCCTATCCTTCTCACTCCCTGCACGCCAACACACTACACAAGGCCGCCGCTCTGGCGGCCTTATAAAGTGTGGGGCGTGTACTAAACCCCCCTGAGCTATAATTGGCCCCAGGCATCCTGCCTGTGGCCAATTATGGCTCTCCTCGCTGCTGGCGCTGGTATTGGCCAAGCATGCAGGGTCACAGTGCATGCTTGGCCAATCATCAGCCAGCAATGCACTGCGATGGCGCAGTGCAGTGTGGGCCGTTCGTGTCACACGAATTTGGCGCAAACGGCCCACAAAATTTTGGGAACGCCGAACAGGCGAGCGGCCGATGTTAAAGTCGAACATGAGTTTGACTCGAACACCGAGCTCATCTCTAATTGTGATATATTTTTTGTTAGTTTACTTTTCAATATTGCACAAAGACACATAATTTCCAGTGTGTGAAACTTAGATTTTTTAATATCTAAATACAGTTTTATCTTTATACTGTATTTTGTAGGGCCTTTGGAAATTGCGCTTTGTGGTATTTTAGTGGATTTTTTAAACATATGCAGAGCTATTATGGAATCATCAGTACTATCTTTAATTCTAAAGATCTTTCAGAAAATGTACAGTTTGGACAATCTTTTGCATACTTTTTAAGTGTAACTAAAGTGAAAACTTTCTTTTAGTTTTGGACAGATTGGAAAGGGATTGGCACACATGTCATCTACCCATTAGGGAGATTCACTCTCTATTTATCCTGTTTACCATTTTCATTGAAAGTGAAAGTAAAAGAAAATCCCAAGATTTGGGTTGACATCAGAACAGTAATAGAGGGGAAATCTTCCAATGGGGACATTCTGGTGAATCGTGACCCTAGTGTCAACCTGGGATTCCCTCACTTTGGAAGGATTTCCTCTCACTTCCTGTATTGGCTATGGGACAGGAAGTGAGGGGAAATATTCCATATGGGATACAGATGGCAAGAAAACTGACAGGGGCTATAGCTTTCCTTTACTATATCCAAAATGAAAAAAAATAAGTTTTGCTTTAGTTACACTTTATGTCTAATGTAAATGTGAAAAATAGAAAGATAGGTTCAGCCATCCGACATTAGACAAATCACCTAAATACATTTGTATTACCTTCTCCTTCTCTTTCTTGACTTCTTCCAGTTTCTCAATCATCATTTTGTGTTCTTTATTCCACTTGTCCTCCATCTCATGAATGGTCTGCTGAAGACTGGCCTCCTTTTCCTGATTCTTCTTATTTTTGGTTTCTTCTTTCATTCTCTTAAGTTTCTCTTCCATCTCCTCAGTTTGTTGCTTACTTTTTTCCTCTGATAACGATATCAACAAATAAAATAATAAAAAGATATTTTACTACAGTCCAGTGCATTTTAAATTTGGAGAAAGTATCTCTCACTTTGTAATTTTTAGAAGAAATAGAAATGTTATAATCTATTTCTATAATCTCTATTAGGGATGAGCCGAACACCCACCGGTTCGGTTCACGTCAGAACATGCAAACTCCTTTATCCACCTCAATAAAGGGCACTTAAACCCCCTTCCTGCACAGACCAATTTTCAGCTTTCAGTGCTCTCACAATTTGAATGATAATTACTCATGCAACACTGTACCCAAATGAAATTTGCATCCTTTTTTTTCACACAAATAGAGCTTTCTTTTGGTGGTATTTAATCACTAGTGGGTATTTTATTTTTTGTGCTATAAATAAAAAAAGACTGTAAATGTTGTGAAACATTGTCTTTTGCTTTGTTTCTGTCATATAATTTAGCAAATTAGTAATTTTTCTTCATAAATTTTGGCCAAAATGTATACTGCTATATATATTTGGTAAAAATAACCCAAATTTGTGTATATTATTTGGTCTTTGTGAAAGTTATAGAGTCTACAAACTATGGTGCCAATCACTGAAAATTTAAAACATCTGATCAGCAGTACATCAGGTGAATCTCAATTCTTGAGGTACTAACCAGTCAGAAAAGTACAAATACCCCCCAGATGACCCCTTTTTAGAAAGTAGACATTCAAGGTATTAACTAGCATGGTGAGTTTTTTTAAGTTGTAATTTTTTTCCCACAATTCTTTGCAAAATTAAGATTTTTTTTTTTTTTTTTTTTACAAAATTGTCAGATTAACTGGTTATTTCTCTCACAGAGCATATGCATACAAAAAATTACATTAAAAATACATTCTGCTACTCCTCCTGAGTCTTTTTTCCATAAGTTTTTGGAAAATGTGGAAAAAAAAAAAAAAAAACGCATTTTTTTTTACACAAAGTTGTCCATTTATAAGATATTTCTAACACATAGCAAATACATAGCAAAAATTACACCCCAAAACACATTCTACTACTCCTCCTGAGTATGGCGATACCACATGTGTGGGACTTTTACACAGCATGGCCAAATACAAAGGCCCAACATTGAAGTAGCACCATCAGGTGATCTAAGAGCATAAATTGCACATCTCATTTCTCAATCGCCTATTAAATTTTTGAAGGCCCTGGAGCACCAGGATAATGGAATTCCCCACAAAATGACCCCATTTTGGAAAGCAAACACCCCAATGTATAATCTATGAGGCATAATGAGTCTTTTGAATGGTTATTTTTTTTCCCAGAAGTTTTTGGAAAATGTGAAAAACAAATGAAAACACATTTTTTTTACACAAAGTTGTCCATTTATAAGATATTTCCACACATTTTCAACACATAGCATGTGCATACCAAGAATTACAATCCAAAATAAATTCTATTGCGGAAAGGATAAAAAAAAGTATTACCTGTGCTTTAAGTAGAGTCCACAGAAGAGAGAACTGGTCAAGGCAGCAGTCAGGGATGTGCTTAGCTACAGCAATAGTAATTACCCAGGCAGCAGGCAGGAATATTGTCTATGGCCAGCACAAGGATATTATCAGCACAGCCAAAGCATTTGTCCATAGAAATTGTCCAGTTAGAGACAGCCAGCACAGCCATAATATTGGTCCTGGTACACTGTTACCTGCAGGCACTCATTATTGTACCGCTCTCATGCCCTTCATAAACATACGGCCTCTTGCTACAGCTAATTATTTGCATAGTCCAGGTAGCGGTGTGGTCCGTTCATGCGGCAGGCAGAGGCATGGTGGCAGTAAGTCAGCAGCAGGCTGAGGGCTGCAATCGGGTAAGACCTGTGCACAGGGGCACAAGGGTAGAGGCTTTGACCCACCCAAATCTCTACGAAGCCTCTGGACTCCAGACCCTAATACGGAAATTACGAAACCCAGAGAAAACAAAAAAAAGTTTTCTCCATCCAGAAAAACTATTCTGGAGCCCCTCACATATGTGAGACCCCTGTGTACTACAGTACCAGGGCAACAGATCAGTCCAAGCAGTAGGCAAAAGCATAGTCCATAAAACAGGTCAGGGTCAGTTCACGTGCAAGCAGTCCAAGCAGTAGGCAGAAGCATAGTCACAAAACAGGCCAGAGTCAGTTCACGTGGAAGCAGTCCAAACGGTAGGCAGAGGCATAGTCAAAAAGCAGGCCAGGGTCAGTTCACGTGGAAGGCAGTGGCATGGTTATTTGGGGAAGCATGGAATATGGTAAGCACAGATGATGAAAATGGGGAAAATATGGGCTAATATTTAGAAGTATATTAGAAACAGTACAACAGGAATGGCCTGCAGTAAGATATAGCTAAACTGTATGCAGTGGATATATATATATATATATGGCTATCTGTATCTATCTATCTATCTATCTATATATCTATATATATATCTATATATATATCTATATCTATATATATATCTATATCTATATATATATATATATATATATATATATATATATATATATATATATATATATTAAATACACTGCAGCTAACTGAATCACCTGCCTGCTGAAGTATATTAGAAACAGTACACCAGGAACAGCCTGCAGTGACATATAGCTAAACTGTATGCAGTGGATATATATATTGTAGAGGGCAGGTACTTCCCCTTCAGACCTGCTTATTATTAGTTGGGCTGAAAGTGTCAGAGAGGAGCTGCTTAAGTAGGAGAGAGAGACACAGCAGCACGCTGTGTGGAAAGGTCCATTGCTGGATGGTATGCCTGCTAGGTGAGTTTAACCGCATAAAGACCGTAGCTCTGCTTGGAGCCATGAAATATTACCTGTAAGCCTGTGTGCTGCTGAACTGTGAGCTGTACCCATGTGCACAACCGTGTGACAAGACAAGTCTGTTTTTTCTTATGTTTGTTTTTTTTTGCCATTTTGCTGAATAAAGCCACTTTACTTTACTGGACTGTCTCTGAGCCAGCTGTTCACCCCTCTGATCCCCTAGAATTGGTGGAGCATGCATCGGGCAGTTTGAAATGTCCAGTCCAATCCCATGTCCTGGGTTAAAGCTGCACAGATGGTAAAATCTTCTGAACAAGCCATGGAGGATGTGGTTAAGCAGCTAGTACTGGCTAATACACAAGCGCAGGCCCGCCATCAGGAGGCCCAGCAGGCCCTGGTACAAGCACAGGCACAGTAGGAGCAGATCCTGGTGCAGACAGTCGCTGTACAACAGGAAACAAATCGCTTACTGAGTGAACAGATAGCGGGATTACAAAAGGTGGTGACCCAGCAGGCTGGAATGATGAAAGGTGACCCCGCTCTAAAGAGTGACCCCTGGAAGGCAGGGCAGCGGACCCTGCAAAAGATGACGGCCTTAGACAACGTGGAAGCATACCTAGCGGTGTTTGAGCGGGATGCAGCAAGGGAAGGTCTGGCTGATAAAGACTGGGTGGATGTACTGGCTCCTTTCCTGACCGCAGACCCCCAATAAGCGTACTGTGACTTGGCCCCTGAATCAGCATGGGATTATAAGCTCCTAAAAGCAGAAATCCTAGCAAGGCTGGGACTGAATGTCGCTTTAAGGGCGAACCGAGTCTATGGCTGGCACTTTAACAAGGCTAAGCCTGCCCGTGCGCAGCTCTACCACCTGATGCACTTGTTCCAAGATTGGCTGAAACCGCAGGAAAAGGCACCCACTTAGATTGTGGAAAGAGTCGCACTCGACCGTTTCCTGCATGGACTACCCAGGGAGCTCCACCGATGGGTGGCTCAGTCCGAGCCTCAGTCCCTGGATGAGATGGCTGCAGCTGTTGAGCGCTACAGTTGTGCAGAAAAGTTCCAGGAGAGTCCCTCTGTCACAAGAGAGCTGGCCCATTTCAAACAAGTGCATTTCAGCACAAGTGTGACTCCCGGGGATCGCATAGTGGCTGCTAGTTTGGATAATACAACTAACAGGAGCACCCCAGGACCTAAGCTTCCAGGGAACCGACAGGGGGAAACCTGTGAGGTTCGCTGTTGATCCTGCCATCGACTGGGTCATCTGGTGGCCCAGTGCCCAAGACGGGAAGAACCAATGGAGTGTGACATGGGCCGCCGTCGCTCCATGTATGCCCATGCATTATGTGCTGCAACCAGCCTAAATCCGCATGAGTGTGTGAAGTGGGTCAATGGACAGGAGGTGGTAGCGCTCCTTGACTCTGGGAGTGTCGTTACCCTGCTCCGATCGGACAGGTAGCCAAAAAAGCTGGTACCAAGGAAACAGGTTGTTGTCATCTGTGTGCATGGTGATGTTAAAAACTATCCGGTGGCCTGTGTGACCCTGTGTACACCAGCAGGAATCACTACACTAAAAGTTGGGGTGGTCCCGGGATTACCTTATGACTTACTAATCGGGCAAGACTGCCCCATGTTTTGGGACTTGTATGAGCAAAAGCTCAAAGGTTCGGGGGTTTCCCCCAAAAAGCAATTAATCACAGAGGTGGTAAATAATACTGTATTAAAGGAGGTTGTTACTAAGGATCAGTACTAGGTTGCTGAACCTGCAGGAAGTGAGCCCGATTCCCTGGATGTGTTTGCGGAATTGGAAGCAGAAATTACCTTCTCTGAGGCAGATATGTCAGATCTCGGGGGCTCCCAGGAAGATTTCCTTAGTGCTCAGATGAGGGACCCCACTTTGATCCCCACCAGGGAACAGGCCACGTCTTAAACAGTGAATCACAGCACCCTGGGGAGGACGTGCAGTTCCCCCATTTTGCTGTGAATCATGACTTGTTGTTGTACCAAGTAACTAAAGTCAATAAAAAAGTGTTTGAACAACTGGTGATCCCCGAACCTTTTAGGTCTAGGGTGTTGCATTTGGCTCGTAGTCATGTACTTGGGGGTCACCTTGGAGCGGCTAACACTCAGGAACGGGTTTTACAGCATTTTTTTTTGGCCCGGTGTATATCGAGAAATTAAGGACTACTGTGAGTCCTGCCCTACCTGTCAAAGAACCGCTCCAACACCCCATTTTTGCAGTCCGCTGGTACCGCTTCCAATTATCGAGGTTCCATTTGATCGCATAGCCATAAACTTGGTGGGCCCCTTACCTAAGTCAGCTAGGGGACACCAATACATTTTAGTTGTCCTTGACTACGCCACCAGGTATCTGAAAGCGGTCCCTTTAAGAAATTGCTCATCCAAGGTAATCGCACGGGAGTTGTTTCAGATGTTCATGAGAACAGGGCTCCCATCTGAGATCTTAACAGACCAAGGTACCCCGTTCATGTCAAAAGTGTTGAAGGAACTCTGTAAACTGTTTAAGATTAAACACTTGTGGACTTCAGTGTATCACCCACAAACTGATGGGTTAGTGGAGCGGTATAACACAACCTTAAAGGGAATGCTAAAGAAAAGAGTTGAGGAGGATGGTCAGGATTGGGATTGCTTGTTGCCTTCCTTGTTGCTTGCCATAAGAGAGGTACCCCAGGCCTCCACGGGATTCTCCTCCTTTGAGTTGGTTTATGGGAGACACCCCTGTGTACTACTGGACATAATGAAAGAGACGTGGGAACAAGAGGCTTCCCCCGTATAGAAGTGTGGTAGAACATGTCTCTCAAATGCAGGACCGAATAACAAAAGTTATTCCCATAGTACGGAAACATTTGCAGGCTGCACAAAACGCTGAGAGTCTAGTATACAACCGATCTGCCAAGGTTAGAGAGTTTAAACCTGGGGATCAGGTGCTGGTTTTAGTGCCTACCGTGGAGAGTAAGTTTCTCGCAAAGTGGCAAGGACCCTTTGCGATAGTTGAGAGGGTGGGCAAGGTCAACTATAAAGTCCATCAGCCCACCAAACGTAAACCCTACCAGATTTACCACGTCAACTTGATCAAACCATGGAAAGATAGACAGGTTTTGACAGTCTGAAGGTCCCGGAAGACCTTGATTCTCAGATTAAGAAGATAGGGATTGCAGAGGCTCTCTCCCCTTCTCAAAAACAGGAGTCCTGGGAGTTTATACAGAGGAATCGAGACATTTTTTTCAAACCTGCCGGGCTTAACCTCAGTAATTGAACATAATGTCATCACAGACCCTGGCGTTCGAGTAAACCTCAAACCCTACCGCACACCCGAGAATATTGTCTCGGCCGAGTTTAAGAGTATGTTGGACCTTGGAATCATTGAGGAATCTTCAAGTAGCTGGTCCAGCCCTATAGTCCTTGTACCCAAGCCCAATGGAGCCTGGCGGTTCTGCAATGACTTTTGCAAGTTAAATGAAGTCTCCAAGCCAGACGCGTATCCCATGCCCCGGGTGGATGAGTTAATCGAGAGATTAGGACCGGCCCGGTACATCACCACTCTTGACTTGACCAAGGGATACTGGCAGATCCCACTTTCCCCAGAGGCTAAAGAAAAAACTGCATTTGCCACACCAGAAGGGTTATGGCAGTATGACCGAATGCCGTTAGGGTTACATGGGGCTTCAGCCACTTTCCAGAGGGCCATGGATTTTGTCCTGAGACCTCATAAGGAATTCTCAGCAGCCTATCTTGATGACATTGTCATCTTTAGTCAGGACTTGGAGAGTCACTTTCCAGAGGTCCAGTTGGTCTTGGATGCACTCCGAAGGGCGGGGTTCACAGTGAACCTGGAAAAGAGCAAGGTTGGGTTGGAGGAGGCCCAATACCTGGGGTATGTTGTAGGCAGGGGCGTGATTAAACCCCAGCTAAACAAAGTGGAGGCAATTCAGAAATGGCCCCATCCCTTCACAAAGAAACAGGCGCGTTCTTTCCTTGGCATTATGGGCTATTATAGGTGGTTTGTCCCCAACTTTGCCAGTCTAGCGCCTCTAACTGATCTCATCAAGGGAAAGAACGCAACTGTTGTTAAGTGGAGTGCAGAAGCAGCCTTCTGCCGGTTGAAGTAAGCTTTGTTTCAGGAACCAGTGTTGGTAGCCCCCGACTTCCTGGTACAGACAGATGCCTCAAAGTTGGGTCTGGGTGCAGTACTGTCCCAGATGATTGGGGGGTATGAGCATCCCGTTGTGTACTTGAGCAGGAAGCTCACGCCAGCTGAGAGGAATTATTCCATTGTGCATCCGCTACTACTTGTTGGTCCGACCCTTCAAGTTAGTTTGATGGCCCAAAATAAAGATAAAAACTCCAGAATCACCCGGTGGTTCCTTGCCCTACAGGACTTCAGGTTTGTAGTGGTAGATAGACCAGGAAAGGTACATTAGAATGTGGATGCCCTTTCACGGGTCTATTGCCACTGGATTTGTGGTGTCCAGACCCCTGGCCTGGAACAGAGGGGTGGGGGATATGTAGAGGGTCAGCCTGGGGGAGGGTTAAGAAGGGGTTAATCGAAGAGGGCAGGAACTTCCCCTTCAGTCCTGCTTACTATCAGCTGGGCTGAAAGTGTCAGAGAGGAGCCGTTTGAGTAGAAGAGAGAGACACAGCAGCACGCTGTGTGGCAAGGTCCATTGCTGGATGGTATACCTGCTGGGTGAGCTTAACCACATAAAGACTGTAGCTCTGATTTAAGCCATGAACTATTACCTGTAAGCCTGTGTGCTGCTGAACTGTGAGCTGTACCTGTGTGCACAACCGTGTGACAAGACAAGTCTGTCTTGTCTTATGTTAGTTTTTTTGCCATTTTGCTGAATAAAGCTTTATTTTACTGGACTGTCTCTGAGCCAGCTGTTCACCCATTTGATCCCCTACAGTATATACTGTATATGAGACTATCTGTATATATATGTTAAATACACTGCAGCTAACTGAAGCACCTGCCTGCCTGAAGTGCATTAGAAAGAGTACACCAGGAACAGCCTGCAGTGAGATATAGCTAAACTGTATGCAGTGGAGATATAAATATATATAGGTCCGGACTGGGACAAAAAATAGGCCCAGGCAATTTAGTCTGAGCAGCCAACTTTTCCAGAGAGACTGGAGGGGTGCGTTGGTAGACATTTGCGGGGGTGGCTGGTAACGGTCCTCCACCTGTAATGTACAGGGACACTGTGATATAAAGGGGACTGCACTGTAAAGGGGCACTGCAATGATTACAATGCAGTCCCCTTTATGTTACGATGTCCCAATCCTATTGTGGCCATACAATGCTAGTACTATCTGTCTCCTAATGTGCCCACACTGCCCAGTGACACTGATCTGCTCTCTCTCTCCGGTGGTGCTGGACAGCATGGTGCTCTCTCTCTCCGGTGGTGCTGGACAGCATGGTGCTCTCTCTGGTGGTGCTGGACAGTGTGGTTCTTTCTGGTGGTGCGGGTACAGCATGGCTCTCTTTCTGGTGGTGCAGTTACAGCGTGGCTCTCTCTCTGGTGGTCTGAATACAGTGTGGCTCTCTCTGGTGGTGTGGGTACAGCATGGCTCTCTCTGGTGTGGGTACAGCATGTCTCTCTCTCTGGTGGTGTGGGTACAGTGTGGCTCTCTGGTGGTGCGGGTACAGCATGGCTCTCTGGTGTGGGCACAGTGTGTCTCTCTCTCTCTGGTGGTGTGGGCACAGGGTGGCTCTCTCTGGTGGTGCAGGTACAGTGTGGCTCTCTTTTGTGGTGCAGGTACAGTGTGGCTCTCTCTGGGGTGTGGGTACAGCGTGGCTCTCTCTGGTGGTGCGGGTACAGTGTGGCTCTCTCTGGCGCTGCGGGTACAGCGTGGCTCTCTGGTGGTGCAGGTACAGCGTGGTTTTCTCTCTGATGGTGCGGCTACAGCGTGGCTCTCTCTCTGGTGGTGTGGGTACAGTGTGGCTCTCTCTGGTGGAGGGGGTACAGCATTGCTCTCTCTCTGGTGGTCCGGGTACAGCGTGGCTCTCTGGTGGTGTGGGTACAGCGTGGTGGTGGCGCTCTCTCTGGTGGTGTGGGTACAGCGTGGTGGTGGTGCTCTCTCTGGTGGTGTGGGTACAGCGCCGTGGTGGCGCTTTCTCACTGGTGGTGTGGGTACAGAGTGGTGGTGGCACTCTCTCTGGTGGTGTGGATACAGCGTGACTCTCTCTGGCTTCCCCAGTACAGTCCTCTTTTTCCTTTAGTAGTCACTAAGCTTCTTCCTGGGTTCCAGACTCTCACTCTTTCCCCCAGCAGAGTGCATGGTGGGGGCTGAAGTCGGCTGCCTGTGGACAACAATGGGGCTTACAATCCCCCAGTACTACATGTCCCATGATGCACTGCTAGCCTCTTCTGATTGGCCTTCCACTGTGGCCAATGGGGACAGAAGCAAATCAGCAACAAGCTGAGCAGCCAAATAAGATGAGAGCCTCGCTCTGCTGACAGGAGAAGGGGGGGCGAGCGGGGGAGATACGCTGACATCCCTCAGCTTGCCTTCCCCTTGTCACAGCACGGCCGCTTGTGTTCACTGGCAGACGGCACTGCCTCCCCATAGCGACCTCTTCCTCAGCATCTCTATGCCTGGCCTGGGTTGCCATGGATGGGATTGGTAGGCGGAGAATGCCTCCACTCCTTCCACCACCACCAGCGGCCGGCCCTGCATGTCCCTGCAGCCAAACATGCGGCCTGGAGGCCAGTCCAGGCGTGTGTGTGTGTGCATATATGTATATATATGTGTATATATTATATATATATATATATATATATATATATATATATATATATATATATATATATATATATAACCATCTGTGTGTATATATATATATATATATATATATATATATATATATATATATATATATATATTAAATACACTGCAGCTAACTAATCTGCCTGCCTGTTCAATCTAAATGACACTCTCTCTCCGTCCACGACAGGAGGCAGCATTATATAGTGTGGGGGGTGGACTTGGTCCCCCTGAGCCATGATTGGCAAAAGGCACCCTGCCTTTGGCCAATTATGGCTCTCTTAGCTGAGGGCGCTGTGATTGGCCAAGGCAGGAAGGTCATGGTGGATGCTCTGGCCAATCATCATACAGCAATGCACTGCGCTCCCGCAGTGCATTATGAACCATTACGCGCTGCTCGAATTTGGCACCAACTGCCCATAATGTTCGGTTTTCGAAGAATGGGCGAACAGCCTATGTTTGAGTCGAACTCATGTTCAACCCGAACAAAAAGCTCATCCCTAATCTCTATAATGTAAGGCCTGCTGACATTTTTCATGTATACCTTCACCCACTACATAGTTGATGGTAAATTTAAAAGAGAGTATATTTGTCTGCATTTTAAAAGAAGTGATATATGGTCAATGAGGTCACCTGGGATTCCTGATGGTAAATTTACATTACCAGAGCTGGGAATCTGTCATTTAGGGAATGCGGCAAGAACAGATCAGTGGGCAACATGTTATTAAGATTGACGTGAATTTACATTGGATGCCATGAATGATGTGGTTTATTTTACTGGATGCCTTGGCTGACATTGGATTCACTTCTGGGGACATATAGTGCCTTGAAAAATCATTCACGTCCCTTTAAAGTTTCCACATTTTGTCATGTTACAACCAAAAACATAAATGTATTTTATTGAGATTTTATGTGATAGACCAGTGGTCTTCAAACTACGGCCCTCCAGTTGTTCAGGAACTACAATTCCCATCATGCCTTGTCATTTCTGTGAATGTCAGAGTTTTACATTGCCTCGTGGGATGTGTAGTTCCACAACAGCTGGAGAGCCGTAGTTTGAAGATTCTTGTGATAGACCAACACAAAGTGGCACATAATTGTGAAGTGGAAGGAAAATGATAAATGGTTTTCAAAATATTTTACAAATAAATATGTGAACAGTGTGGGGGGAATTTGTATTTAGCCCCCTTTACTCTGATACCCCTAACTAAAATCTAGTGGAACCAATTGCCTTCAGAAGTCACCTAATAAATAGAGTCCAACTGTGTGTAATTCAAGCTCAGTATAAATACAGCTGTTCCGTGAAGCCCTCAGAGGTTTGTTATAGAAACTTAGTGAACAAACAGCATTGTGAAGGCCAAGAACCACACCAGACAGGTCAGGGATAAAGTTGTGGAGAAGTATAAAGCAGGGTTAGGTTATAAAAATAATATCCCAAAAGCTTTGAACATCTCACGGAGCTCTGTTTAATCCATCATCCGAAAAAGGAAAGAGTATGTCACAACATACAAACCTACCAAGACATGGCCGTTCACCTAAACTGACAGGCCGGGCAAGGAGAGCATTCATCAGAGAAGCAGCCAAGAGGTCCATGGTAACTCTGGAGGAGCTGCAGAGATCCACAGCTCAGGTGGGAGAATCTGTCCACAGGACAACTATTAGTCGTGTTCTCCACAAATCTGCCCTTTATGGAAGAGTGACAAGAAGAAAGTCATTGTTGAAATAAAGTCATAAGAAGTCCTGTTTGCAAGAAGCCATGTGGGGGACACAACAAACATGTGGATGAAGGTACTCTGGTCAGATGAGACCCAAATTTAACTTTTTGGCCTAAAAGCAAAATGCTATATGCGGTGGAAAACGAACACTGCACATCACCCCATACACACACCATCCCCACCGTAAAATATGGTGGTGGCAACATCATGTCGTGGGGATGCTTTTCTTCAGCAGGGACAGGGAAGTTGGTCAGAGTTCATGGGAAAATGGATGGAGCCAAATACAGGGCAATCTTAGAACAAAACTGTCAGGGCTGGGCTCAGCCCTCCCTTCTCAGAGCTGGCCGCTCAGCTGTCGGCTAATTACCAGCTCCTATCTCTCCACAGTTACTCAGCTGTTAATGATATCCTGCTCGTCAGTCCTGCCTACTTAAGCCATTCAGCCCAGTGGATCTCTGCCTTCCCCTTGGGCAACATCATAGAGACTATTTCCTGTGTTCCTGTTCAAAGACTTGCTTTGCTGTCATCCCTTCTAGCTCAAGATCCTGCTTGCTGTTCCACTACATTTATCCCTGACTTCTGGCTTGGCTGACTATCCGTTCCGGTTACTGAAATTTGGCTATGTTTTGACTACGTTTATTCTTTTTACTTTTATTATTAAACAAGTGTGATTTAACTGTACTTCTGTCTCAGCCTGATTTCATGGTTTCTGACAGTAGGCGAAGGCCTTGAATTCAGAAAATGCAATTAATCCACTTGTTGGTAATATTTTTTCCAGATTGGATGAATTGGATCACCGCATTGATCAGTTTGCCATGGGTGAAACGCCTGGGGCAGCATCTCAAAGCATATCTAAACCTGGTTGAGAAACCCTCTGCATTGGACTGGATCGCCCCCAATTCACTTGGAATCTCCCACTGTGGCTAACCCTGCTGCTTCTCCAGTCTCTGTGCAGGCACTCACCTCTAGTATTACCTCTATAAGAGTTAGGTTTGGTTCCGCTCCACTTCCCCAGCAATTTGGGGGGCGATCCAGTCCAATGCAGAGGATTTCTCAACCAGGTTTAGATATACTTTGAGATGCTGCCCCAGGTGTTTCCCACAGATAGAAGCAAAGTAGGTTTCATGATATCTTTGCTTTCTGAGAGAGCCTTGGCCTGGGCAAACCCTCTTTGGGAGATACAAAAACATGTTGTCTTGAGCTACTCTGAGTTTGTGGCTTTGTTTAAAAGAACCCGGGGGAGCGGCCTGATATAAGAAGGGGCAGGGCCGGAAGTGGGGGCAGCGTGTTGAGTGAAGACAGGAGGAGGCAGTTTTTCACACTGCTCCTCCGCATCATGGCCGAAATTTATGTTCTCCTGGCGAGGCTGAGGCATGCGGCGGCAAGACAGGACCTGAATGGCTGCAGCAATCGGGGACGAGGAGGGCGGATCTGTGGATGGCGGAGAACAGGCCCCACGCGCACGGAGGTCGCGCTTTTCGCCAGGGCCTACAAGACCGGTGAGGCAGCCTAGAAGCCCGGGGGATGAGCAATCGGCCCCGCCAGCCAAAAAGACTACACGCCGCCAGCTATGCCTGGTGGGTGGGGCCACACCCCCACAATGGCGCCGCTTCCCCGCCTGTGAATCACGGGAATGCAGGCCCCACAGCAAACACGGCTCACGGCCTTCAGTACATCGTCATCTTGGAGGCGGCCATACCCATTGTCCCCGGCACAAGAAGGAAGATCGGAAGGTTTAAATAACCGAGGAGGAGGAAGAATCACGCCAACCAGCACCGGTGATGGAGAGCAATGGGGCGGCTGTTGGGAGGTCACCCGGTCAGTCAGCTGCTACTTTACCTTTGTCAAATGTGATTACTGATATGTTGGGAGTGGACAGAGCGGGGGTAGCCACCCATATGCCACAGTCAGCAGGGGCGGTTTCTGACCAGAAAAGGGCAGGCAGTAGTCCCGACAGTGCGGGGCGGGAGCACAACTGAATGAGTTATTGGAGGGCCTGCAGGCTTTAGTCAGCCGTATTGGCGGAGGGGGGACAAGGGCAACCCCCACAGGTGGCCCCTTGGACGAATGTGGGAAGTGGGTCAATGGTGGATGTAGGGGGCAGACCACGGAGGAAAGGGTCAGGGGTATCGGCGGCCGCCACTGGGACAGCGGCAGGTGTGGAAAAGGCAGGTGAAAAGGGGACTCCAGAGGTCGCAAGCAGGACTGATGTGGTGCAGATCGCGGACGCAGCAAAGTGTGAGGTGTACATCTGCTTTGAGGGCCCACTGGGAGCGCATTTGAAGCTGGAGGTCCGCAACAAGATATTTAAGGGTGAGTATGTTGAGATTTTCTCGCTGTTACCCCTGGAGAATTTCAACTTGGATAGGGTCAAGCCGGACGACTCTAAAAAGGACGAAAAAAGTAGGTACAGGTTGATCCCACGGACGCTCATCAACTGGTTGCAGGCGTTTGCCATTATGGCAAGCGTCATTGGTGAGAAGAACCCCGAACATTGTTTGGCGCTTTTCTGCTATTTGGACGCCATAGAGAAAGCGCACAAGGTTTATTGGGGTTATGCCTGGCTACGATATGATGAACAGTTTCGGCAGCGCAGGGCAGTGCGGCCATCGCTTCGGTGAGACCATAAGGACATCAGCCTGAGGATGAGGCTTATGTCGTCAGTGAGGGCCCCGCCTCAGTTTCTTCAGGGGGGGGCGGGGGTACATCGTCCTCAGGACTGCCGGCCGCAAAAAAATGGGGGGGGGGTGTTGGCAGTTCAACGAGGGCGCTTGCAAGTTAGGGGGCTCCTGTAAATTCAAGCACGAGTGTTCAGGGTGCGGGGGAGCCCATACCTTGTCCCGATGCTTCAAGAAGGGGAAGCGTGCCGGCAAGCCTGCTCATAAAAGGGATGACGCTGGTGAAGGAGGAAAGGATACAGCCTTTCCTAAGTAGGTATCCGGACAGGAACCCCTCCAGGGTTTCCGGGAGGGTTTTAGGATACCATGCTTATTGGAGATTATTCCTCCAATGGCAAGGAATCTAAAATCAGCATTGCAACATCCAGGGATGGTGGGGGATAAATTGGATAAAGTGGCCTTGGGCCGCATGGGGGGCCATTTTCAGAAAAAACTTTACCGGATCTGGTGGTGTCTCCACTGGGGGTGGTGCCCAAGAAGGAACCAAACAAATTCCGCCTGATTCACCACTTGACCCTGACGCATGCACCGTGTCATATATGTCATTCGATGCGGTGGTCCGGTGGGTTAGGCGTTATGGACAAGGGGTGCTGATGGCAAAAATCGGACATAGAATCTGTGTTCCGCCTGCTTCCAGGTCATCCGGATAGCTTCTGGTTACTGGGATGTTGCTGGATGGGGCAGTTTTATGTGGACCGATGCTTGCCCATGGGTTGTTCCATTTCCTGGAGTGGGTGGTTTGGGACGTGTTGGGCCTGGACTCGGTTAATCCTCTACTTGTGTGTTTTTACTCTCCACATTGCAGCACATCGCAGAAAGGTTTGGTGTGCCATTGGCAGCTGAAAAGACAGATGGCCCGACAACGGAATTGGGCCTTGTAATTGACTCAGTGGCAATGGAATGACGGCTGCCTACAGGGAAGTTGAAGGACTTACAGCAGGAAATCACAATGTTCCATGGACTGAAAAAGGTGCAGTTGAGGGCTCTGCAGTCGTTGCTGGGAAAACATAATTTTTCCTGTCGAATTATTCCGATGGGCAGGGTTTTCTGACAGCAGCTGTCGGCGGCTAAGGCGGGGGTTAGGAGCCTGACACATTTCATTAGGCTTACCAAGGAGCACAGGGCCGACCTGAAGGTATGGTATCAGTTTTTGGCATCCTACAACGGCAGATCAGTATGGATGGCTGGACCGGTAAGTAACTTTGATGTGGAATTGGTCACAGACGCTGCAGGGTCCACGGGATATGTGGCATTCTTCCAAGGGCGGTGGAGTGCGGAGCCATGGCCTCAATCCTGGGCGGAGGCGGGGTTGCTTCGGAACTTGGTATTGCTTGGAACTGTTTCCGGTTGTACTGGTCATGGAATTATGGGGTGAAGCATGCCATAACCTAAAACTGTGCTTGAACTGGGACAATCTGGGGGTCATTCAAGTGGTGAATCGATTGACTGCATCATCGCCACCGGTGGTGCGGCTGCTGAGGCATTTGGTGTTGAGGTGCTTGCAATTGAATATTTTTATATATGGGGGGCGGAGCCGGCAGCCGGAGCGCATGGTGGTGTGAGAGGAGAGCTCTGCCACAGCAGACAGAATATAGCGGCCCACAGCGAGCCTACGGCCATAAAAAGTATACCCCCAGCACGGGAAGACCCCACAGACCACCTCGATCGGGATGAGCAAGCGAAAGGACGATTTATTTCCTCCAGCCGCCGGCAGAGGAATCCAAGATGGCGCCCGCGATGTGAGAATCGCCTCGGCCTCCCCTGCACACACTGACTGCAATCTGTCGCCATCCATGGGTGAGTCCTGTCACTCA
Source organism: Lithobates sylvaticus (assembly GCA_028564925.1). Lineage (NCBI taxonomy): Eukaryota > Metazoa > Chordata > Amphibia > Anura > Ranidae > Lithobates > Lithobates sylvaticus. The sequence goes on from CM053031.1 coordinate 310,186,607, forward strand.
GCTCATCCGCTGCCACCATCCCCTTTAGTAAGCCCAGTAAAACAAAAAAAAACTGTTTGGGGATGGAAGAGACCCCCAAAACGGACACAGAATCAGGGGGGGGGAGTTATGGAGGGATCCTCCACATATGCCCAGCAGCTGGATGCATTTCCTACCGCAGGCCAGCCTATCCTAGATTCCATCATGAAAGAGATGCTACAGACACTGAGAGGGGCCCTCCAGCAGGACATAGCATCCTTTATGCATAACACCAAAGTAGAAATATCAGCAGTCAGCAGCAGAGTGCAATATGTGGAACATAAGATGGAAGAATTTACAATTGCACACAATGAACTTGTAGATGCCCATTTTGATATTGATGATGAACTTAAAGCAATGCGCCTCAAAATGGCTGACATTGAAGACCGGGCACGCAGAGATAACATTAAGTTCAGAGGGATCCCTGAATCCATCAAACCGGCAGAGCTGACTGCCTACCTCCAAAAGCTAATGACCACTGCTCTCCCATCTTTGGGCCCTGCGGATGTCATCATTGATAGAGCACATAGACTGCCTAAATCATCTTTTCTGCCTGATTTCCCAGGGATGTCATAGCAAGAATTCACTTTTATCACATAAAAGACAAGCTAATGCGCTATGCTAGACAGCACCCTGCCCTCCCGGACCCCTATGCAGGAATTGCACTATATGCTGACCTGTCGCAAGTTACACTGACAGCCACACATAACTTGGTCCCCATCACCAAGATACTATGCAATCACAAAATCTTATATAAATGGGGATTCCCGGCTAAATTACTGCTTGAAATGCACAACAAACCCCACACAATTACCTGGAAAAGGGTATGGATCTCCTCAGAAAATGGCGTCTCCTCCCTGCGGATGGTGAAGCAGCAGATTCTGAACCTCTTCAATACAGTCGCAACTATCACCGCCACCACAGAAGAAATAGATAACTGATGACCTCTTCCTCCTTTCTGCTATTTTCTTTTTGATGTTCTTTTTTTTTTGAAGAAAATAAAAATAAGTTGCATCTCTCCTGTGCCTTAAGCCCACTTACCTGGCCAGGTAATGGCTCATATTTGCTTCCGCTGTTCAGCTTTTTCTGAAAACCTATTTCCCCCTTCTTCATTTACAGGATGCGCCCTGCAACCGGTTTTAAACAACAACAGTTGTATACATTTTCCCAGTTGTTTTTAGACCAAGAATGGTCTTGTTTTGTTCATGATTGCTCACTGTTCATTGAGCAAACGACATCACTCCAAAATGTACACATTACTAAAATTTTTCTTCTGAAAGGTGCACTTCTAACTTCTACCACTGGATGGCAGCAGCTCACCTACCTGTATGACAATGACCATTAAACTAATGACTCACAATGTGAGAGGCCTAAATAGCCCTTATAAACGCAGGGCGCTCTTGAAATCAGCCTTAAATATGAAATGTTCTGCCCATATTGTCATAGTAAATATGTGCTGTTACAGATTATACTGCAATGTTTGTTTGACGTTGCGGCCATCTAGTGGTCAGAGTTTTTTTATTTTGCCACAGCTTACAGGAAGGAAATGGTATCTTCTTCACAGTCAAAGGCAATAACCTTTAACCTGGAACTGTATTTCCTTCATTTTATGACTGCTCCTTGATCTAACAGACTGCAGGCAGAAGAGCTCTCATCTATTCCTGGACTAATGGTGGAATTGTCTGTGAGTACACTCACTGATAGAGTGAGGCTGCTGTATAATGTTTAATGTACTGACACATATGTTTTGTTTATGCTTATGTTGTAGTTTTACAAAGTTATTTGGAAAAAGAATACATTCAGATCTGATGTTGACTTCTGAATTATTGTTAAGCTGTCTGACTAGTGTTATACAACAGTTCAATAATGCGAAGCAGAACAGTAAAAAGACAGACAATCACGTGACGGTCTGGAATAAACTGAGACACCATTACTGCAGCATGAGTCTAAGATCAGGAACAAAGTACCAGGCTGATGACACGCTACCGCCGACACAGCAAGGCAGGGAGAACATTCCCAGTGCCCAGCAAGATGATGCACTATCGCATGTGGCCAGATCTTCACGGGCTAGCAAAATGTCCGCAGAAGCTGCCCGTGTCCAGCTACAGTATGCAGAAAAAGAAGCCATGATGATGCAGGAGTTAGCAGCAAAGAAAGCTGCCATAGCACAAGAAGAAGCAAAATTGCTCATCCTGAAGCGACAGACCGCTACTGCAGCTGCTTAAGCTGAGGCCGCTGCCTACATGGGAACAAGTCGATCAGGAAGTGAAAAATCATATAAAGACCCAGAGGTTCCAGAAAAACCTCTATCCTCTACAGATCGTACAAGTGAGTACATCCAGAACCTTACTGATGTGCATACAAAGGTACAGTCTCCTAAACCTGAAGCAAAGGAATTCAGGCCGAGATCAACATCCCCCCTGAGCAGGCCCAAACATGTCACTTTTTGGTGGATGAGTAGGGGTACAATGTACCTGATACCCGATCAAATAGCTGGGGGCCAGGATCTGGGGATTCCAGATTCCGATAATCCCCCCATCCGCAGACCCCCACAACCACCGGGCAAGCGTTACGGGGATGAGGCCCTTGTACCCATCAACATGGGGACAAGGTACTTTGTGGGGGACCCCAAAGCATCCTACCCATGTTGAGGGCATGTGGCCTGGTACGGTTCAGGGGGGGCGCTATGTGAATGGGTATCGGTTACATTGTAACCCTACTCATTCACCAAAAAAAGTGTCAAAATTTAAAAAATGACAGTAGGAATGAGGCCCTTGTTGAAATGAGGCCCTTGTCCCCATCACCTTTAGGGCCTGGTATGGATTTTAGGGGAACCTCCACCCATTTTTGTTTCATTTTGGTGCGGGGTTCCCCTTAATATTTATACCAGACCCAAAGGGCCTGGTAATGGACTGGGGGGAACCAATGCCGGTTTTTTTCAATGATTTTTATCTATATTACTGGGATCCGACAATTCATTACAGCCGCGAGCAGTTTTAAATGACTTTTTTTCTTTACAAATGTCATTTTGCTGTTGTGTTATTCTATACAAGGGCTATGTGCTACTTTACAGGCATACTAAGGACACCCCCAGGAACGATATTTAAAGGAATATTTCATTTTTATTGTTTAACTTTAAGCATTATTAAAATCACTGCTCCCGAAAAAACTTTAGTTTTTAAAACTTTTTTTGCATTGATAGATGTCCCCTGGGGCAGGACCCAGGTCCCCATGCCATTTTTTTCAATGATTATTATCTATATTGCCAGGATCCGACAATTCATTACAGCCACAAGCAGTTTTAAATTACTTTTTTTTCCCTTTAGAAATGTCATTTTGCTGTGGTATTGTTCTAAACACAGAAAAGATGTGCTACTTTACAGGCATACTAAGGACACCCCCCAGGCACAATATTTAAAGGAATATTTCATTTTTATAGTTTCTTTTTAAGCATTATTAAAGTCACTGCTCCTGAAAAAAACGTCAGTTTTAAAAACTTTTTTTTGCATTGATACATGTCCCCTGGGGCAGGAGCCGGGTCCCCATACACTTTTTTTGCAATAACTTGCATATTAGCCTTTAAAATTAGCACTTTTGTTTTTTCATGTTCGTGTCCCAAAGACTTTAACTCTGTTCTGTGGCTTTCGAAATTTGCCGCGAACACTGCATAATATTCGCTGTTCGGCGAACAGGTGAACACCTGATGTTCGAGTCAAACTTACGTTGGACTCGAACATCAGGCTCATCCCTAATTGGAACCCATAAGACAAGGAGTACCTTTTTAGTTGGATGTAGTAGAGCAGAATGGTACCATACCTTGGAGTCTGTGGCAGCCAAATGAAAATAAAGGACAGAGAGCAATACCCATTGTGCCCATTGGATTTGGTCCAAGCAACTGACAGTGGCACAGAATAGATACACACCCTTTTTTTTTTTTTATATATTTATTCTTTATTAAATTTTTCATATATACACAGTTAACAATAATAAAAAAGTGTCATACATAACAAAAATGCATTCTTCACTTCATAACATTTATGCATTTTTACCTCACTATTATATACCATACACTAGTGTCTACACTTCCATTTAACGCTCAGGGAGCATCTCACAAGTTCTCTCTTCCCTTTCTTCATAGTGCCCCTTTCCCTCCCCCTCTTAATCTACAGCCTCCGGTGGATTCATTTTAATTAGCCATGGATTCCACATTTTATTAAATTCTTTAACATTACCTCTCTTAATATATACCGCCTTTTCTCTAAGCAAGTTCTCGTTTATTATCCCAATCCAGTTATCTACCGTAGGTGGTTCCTTAGATTGCCATTTGCCTGCAATTAGTTTTTTAGCTTGAAATAAACACCTCAGGACTGCCATAGTTTTACTTTTACTCTCTTCCCTTTCTTCTCTATATCCCAGTATACACTCTTTGGGTTCCAGCTCAAGCTTAATTCCAAATATCCTACTTATACTGTTCGTCACTTCCTTCCAATAGTGGACCAATTTGGGACACTTCCACAACATGTGGATGAGATCTCCTGTTTTTTGGCATCTGGGACAGTTGTCGTCGGCCCTTCTGCCAAAGTCAAACAGCCGCTTGGGAGTATAATATGCTCTATTAATCAACATCAAATGTGAGATTCTTTGCGGGGGGGGGACACTGACACATTTGACCCTTTCTCCAAGATTCTCTTCCACTGTACATCCGTTATTAAACCAACATCTTTTTCCCATTTTACTTTTACCTTTTCAAGTCTCCCCCTTGAATCTATTTCCTGTCCCAAATATTCATATAGCCCTGATATCAACCCTTTAGTTGATCCTATCTGCGAAATCTTTTGGAAGAGTGGCATTTTTTGCCATATTAATGGTTGTTCTGAAAATTGAGCCCCAAGAGCATGCTTCACTTGTAAATATGAGAAAAGAGAATAATATGATATATTAAACTCTCGCTTTAATTCCGTGAATTTTTTCAGCGCATTACCTCTATATAGATGACTCAGTTTCCTAATCCCTTTTTTTTCCCAATCCCTTATTTTGCCTATCAAATGAATCTCTTTGAGGTTTTTATTATTCCACAGGGGTGTTTGGTCAGTCATCCCTTTATAATGTAGTTGTTTTTTAACTGTTGCCCAAATTTTTCCTACCATTTTTGTGGTAGGATATTCATGACCAAGTGAGCCCGCCTCTAGTGTTTCTACTAGAACCCCACAACCCAACAGCTGCTGAAGCTGGGCCGCTATAAAGTAGCGCTCCGGGTGTGGCACCGCAAGGCCCCCCTATTTCACCGGGAGCTGCACGGTACCGAGAGGGATCCTAGCCTGACCCCCTTTCCAGATAAGTTCCCTGAAAAGGGTTTCCATTTTTTCCGGAACCATCTCCTGCATACCCACACCGGGGAATGGTGTAGCACATACAGGAGCTGTGGCATCCAGATCATCTTTATGAGAGCACATCAACCCGCAACTGACAAGGGGAGGTGTTTCCAAACTACTATCTTCTTTTTAAATCTGGTCAGCAATGGTAATAGATTAAGCCTCACAAATTGATTAGGATCCTTCGTCAGGACCACTCCCAAGTATTTCAAAGCATCAACTACTTCCAATTGGGGCATTCCTGGTATTCTAACTTCCATATTTGTACCAATCTGGAGCAGTTCTGATTTCTTCCAATTTATCTCAAGTCCTGTAAACCTGCCAAAGTCTTCCACTATATTCATTGCTTTAGTTAGAGATCGATCCAAGTCCCCCAGGAACAATAAGACATCATCTGCATATAAAGCAATTTTTTCTTCCCTCCCCCCCTTCCTTTGAAAGCCTATTATCTCAATGCTGTTTCTAATAGCGATAGCTAGTGGTTCCATTGCGAGCGCGAAAAGGAGAGGAGACAGGGGGCACCCCTGTCTCGTCCCCCTCTCCAGCTCGATTTCCTCTGAAAGTTCATTATTGATTTTTAAACTGGCTTTTGGTCTATTATAAAGCAATCTTATCCACCTGGTGAACAGGGGACCTACCCCAAACTTCTCTAACACTCTCCAAATGTATCCCCACTCCACACTATCAAATGCTTTTGTTACATCGAGTGCCAAGACCGCTCTTGGTCCCTCGTACGCCACCGGACTCTGAAGATTCAAGAAAGCTCTTCTTATGTTAATGCTTGTAGATCTATCAGCTATAAAACCTGTCTGGTCCGGATGAACCAGCCTTGTAATAACCTTACTCAACCAACTCGCCAATACTTTGGCCAAAATTTTAGTGTCAGAACACAGCAGGGAAATTGGTCTATAAGCCGAAGTATCTAGGGAGTCCTTCCCTTCTTTCTGTAGGATTATAATGGTGGCTTCTAACATTGAAGTAGGTAACCTTCCTTCCTTATTGGCCTCCTCCAGTGTATTTAGCAGTGCAGGGAGCAAAATCTCTCCATACCTTTTGTATATCTCAACAGGCAGTCCATCAGGGCCCGGTGATTTTTGATTTGCCATACTATTTACTGCCTGCTGAAGCTCTGCCAACGTCACTGGAGCCTCCAATTCCTCTCTCTCTACTTGGGTCACTGAGGGAATTTCCAATTCCCGCAGGAAATCCTCCATTGCGTCCTCCATCCCAACCTTCTGTGCTGTATATAATTTTTCATAGAAACTCCTAAACGTCTGGACTATCCCTATGGGGTTGGTTATAATCTCTCCACCCTCAGTTCTAATAGCCTGAACAACGGAGGTAGGGGAATTTGTTTTTACTATTTGTGCTAGCATCCTTCCTACGCTTTCCCCTTCTGCGAACGCAGATTGTCGTTGGAGAAGCCTTCTAGTCTCGACTTTTTCCTCCACTGCTCTAGATTTTCTATTGAACTTGGCCACTTGCTGTATCAGGACTCCTCTCAAAAACGCTTTCAATGTATCCCATATTATACCAGGTGGTGCTGACTCTTTATTAAATGCTATGAATTCCTTTATTTTAGGCAGGGTCTCATCTGATTCCTTAATCAGATCCAACCATCCTGGGTTTATCCTCCATTCCCCCCGTGTTCTTTTTTCCCCCACTTTCATTGTCAGTACTATTGGGGAGTGATCCGAAATTCCCCTTGGGCAGTAATTGACTTTTTCCACCCTCGGCACTGCACCCACACTCCCCAGGATCAGATCTATCCTGGAGAGCGTGGAGTGCGTAGCAGAGTAGCATGAGTACTGCTGCACTTTAGGGTTGCAAACCCTCCATATATCCACCAAACCTAGTTCTTCTATAAACTGACCTAGTTTACTTCTCTCCATGGTATCTGGAGATATTTTTATAGGGAACCTGTCTAGTTTATTATTCAAAACCTCATTAAAATCACCCAATACCAATACTGGGGTTTCCCCTTTATCCTGTAAAAATTCATTCAATTTGAGCAGCACATCAATTTTAAATGGCGGCGGGATATAAACATTGGCAATCACATATGCTCCATTTTCAATCGTGCAGTACAAAAAAATATATCTTCCATTTTCATCAATATCAATCTGTCTGCAGGAGAAGTTCACTCCAGATCTGATCAGAACACTAACCCCCCTACTGTAAGTAGAATATACCGAGTGGTATTGAAATTGGTATTTCTTATTCTGCAGGGCCCGGGCAGTGTCCTTAGTAAGGTGAGTCTCCTGCAGGCAGATCAATTCTACTCCCCATCCCTCCATTACAGCAAACACAGCTGCTTTCTTAGCCGGGGTCCCCAGTCCCCTAACGTTCCATGTTCCTACATTGACCACTGTCATTTCACCTTACATTGCCGCATTGGCACCAGACAGCCTGGAATATGCCCATTTTCAAGGCCACCCCTACAACTATTATCATTCCCACCCGTAATCCTCTAATACTGCCAAAAAAAAAAAAAAAAAAAGCACTATCAATACGTGATCTCTCCCTCATAATATCATACCGCTAAGGGTTTGAGGAGCAACCATTGCTCCCATTATCTTTTATCCCCATTATCTAATAGTGAAAAAAGCGAAAAGAGAAGAAAATAAAAAAAACAAAAAAGAAGAAACAAAGAGGGAAGGGAAGGGCCATGCAGGTCCACCCTCCCCAATAGGTTCCTCCATTATGCCCTATTGTATAGAAAATCTCCTTCTTAATTCTTAGTGAAATTGGTGCTACTCCTTCATTTAGTGTCTGTGTATTCTGTGTTGTGCAACTTTCTTCAAATTTGTAATAAGTTTTTTTATAAATATTCTCTTTCTTAATTTTTAGTGAGATTTGTGCCTTTCCTTTATTCAGTGTCATTATATTTTGTGTTGTACGCCTTTCTTTAAGTTCACAAAAAACATTTTTTCCTCTCTACCCTCTTCCCTCCCCACCTCCCCCCTTTCTTTTACACCTATCTAGGTGTTCCCCCAAGGGGCTATAGGCGACCAATACCCATTCTAACATTGCCACACATTCCCATTCACACATATTCCTTTCTTACTTTCTATGTATCCCCTGTGTGTCCTCCCACCCTCCAACCCTAAAAACAGCACCCCATGTTACAATAGATCTTAGACATTCCCCCCCCCACCCTCCACCCCCACATCCTCAAATAGTTGCAAGTCTTTCTTTATTTGTTTCCATCCATCTTTCCACTGCCTCTGGGGAGTTAAAGATCTGCGACTCCCCCCATACTGTCACCCATAATCTTGCCGGGTACATAAGGGCATAGGGTATTTTAACCCTCTGGAGAGACCGCCTGACCTGTATGAATTCTGCCCTCTGTCTCTGGAGAAAAGTCAGAATAGAACGAGATTCTAGCTCCATTGAAAAGGATATTACCCATTTCTCTTGCTCTCCTCAATAGTGACACCTTGTCTTTATAATTAAGGAATTTAAACAGTAGCGGCCTAGGGAACTTTGCAGTTGGGGAGGCTCTGAAAGGAATTCTATGGGCTCTTTCAATGGCAAACGCAGCTGAGAAGAACTCTCTACCAAAAAGATCTATTAGCCATTTCTCCATGTATTCCACGGGGTTCAGCCCCTCACTTTTCTCTGGAAGACCCACCATCCTTACGTTGTCTCTACGGAGCCTATTCTCCATATCTTCCAGTTTTAAAGTATGTCTTGATATTTGTTCTTTCATATTTTTTACATCTGCCGTTAAGGGGAAGGCATCATCTTCTAATTGGCTTATTCTCCCTTCCAGCTCTGATGTCCTTTGCCCAATTTTTTCCAGCTCCTGTTTAAATATAATCAAATCTTCCTTCACTCCTCTTATCTCGTTGCATAGTTCTTTAATTGAGCCGTTACATATGTTTACAGCCAGAAATACATCTTTTAATGTTGGTTCTTTTTCAGAGGATAAGCCTGTTACAGCAATTTCAATAGGCTTTGCTTTTCCGTCCACTCCAGCTGTGTTTACTGCAGCCACCCCACCTACAGTGTTTTTGGCGTTGGAACCTTTAACTGTCCCTGGAGTCGAGGCATTGTTTAAAAAAAAAAAAAAAAAAAACACAACAAGGATTCCAGAGTAAAAAAGCACAAAGTAGGTCACAGCGGAGGGTATTACTTTAAATCCAGGAAGGAATGGGAGGGGAGAGAGAAGGGGGGAATATCGGAAGCAGTCTTATGCCTTTATGTCACAAAATAAGAACACTTTTGTATAGTATAGGCCAATATTAAATATTAAGACCTTTTTTTCCTTTGTATCCAGTTTATGCCTTTAAGCCAGTATCTGCCATAGGTGGCCGCCTGAGAACAACACAGGGTATGCTAAGAGAAGTATCAATCCATATGCCTCCAATAATCATCACAGTCACCGCAGTTTAATGCGTGACTATCCTGCAGTAAGATCCTTTACCAGGTAGCTGTCTTATAAGGCCCCCCCTTTTTTTTTTTTTCCTCTTCCCCCCTCCTTCAGTGGCTTTAATCAATACTTTAATGCCTTAATGCCTTTAACATCCCTCCAATTTACTTTTACTCTTACTCATGTCCTGGTTGCTGTTCCAGTCCCCCTTAAAAATTTTCGTACAAAGTCACTGAAATATATCAGGGTCAGCAGAATCAGCAGTTTGTTTTTTAAACAGGCACAATTGCACGTTTTCTTACCAGTACCTGACCTCTTCCCGTCCGGTAGATGTATCCCATATGTTTTGTGTGTTCTCATTCATTTTTACTAGGCTGATCCTGGGGGGGCATCCCACAAATAATGGCCACGCACCCAGAGATTTCATAGGGTTGGCCTGGTCCGGGCTATACAGTGAAAATGACTTTGGCGTTGTAGCGCTATAGCACAGGAAAGAGACCTCCAAGCCGCCACCAGCGGCTCCTCCGTTCCCTCTCACCAATCCTCCACAGTGGCCGGCGCTCAGCGTGTGACGTCACGCTCCCCTTCGGCAACCTCCGGGCTTACTCGGAACTTTACTGAACACAGCCGATCATCCGTATCCGCACAGGGCTGTGCGCTGTACTCTGAACCTCCACAGCTTCGGAAACCGACAGGTAAAAAGCGCGCTCACTCCAGCCAGGCTGCTCCTTCAAACTGTGTTTCAGCAGTGTATCACTTTGGGTTGTCAGCATGCAAGCAAAGCATATTGGCAGGGCTGGGGGCTGGAGAACACACACCTGTCCTCACTCAGCCAACATCTCTCTCAACTCACTCAGCATACACGTCCGGCCACACCCCGCAGATACACACCCTTAAGCCCCATACACACGCTCGGATTATCCGAGGACCAGGTCCGTCGGATCATGTCCGTCATACTTTGTCCGATGTTGGTTTTGCGTACACACGGTCGGACAAAGTTGTCGGAAAATCCGATCATTCTGAACGTGGTGACGTTTGTTGCCTACGACGGGACTACGTAGAGGCTAGTAGCCAATAGCTTTGGTCTTGTAATGTGATCTGAGCATGCGTAGCACTTTGTTCGTCGGACAACCGTACACACGATCGGATTTGGTGTGATCGGACCGTGTTGTTGGAAAATCTATCCAGCAGGAGATAGGACTTTGTCCGTCGGACAATCCGACGTACACTGTCCGATGGTGCATACACACGGTCTGATTTTTCAACAACATTGTCCGATCGGACAAAATCCATGCAAAAATCCGACCGTGTGTATGGGGCTTTAGAGAAATACCTGTTTGGGTCCTACACAGCACTTCAACACGTAGAGACCATTACAGGAAAAAACACAGTCCCTATTCATACTGCTTTGCCAATAGCAGGATGGGTGAGAGATAATGGACTGACCACTAGGGCAGATGTTGCCCAGAACCATACATGGGTGAAAAGGAAGTGGTACATTCAAATAGAGGGGGCATTGCAGCTGGGGATGTCAGAGACATTTCATAACCATTGGCAGGGCTTGTCACCTTTACCAGCACCCAGCCAGAAGATGAAATTCCTGTGCTTCAGCCACCCCCCATTCAAGAGGCTTCATCCTTTGAGTCTCTGTCAAGATGTGAAAGAGTCAGCATGGTTCACCCATAGTCACCTCATCTGGGTGTCAATGGACAGTAGCATCCTACAACCCGAGTACAGACACAGTTCTGCAGGAGACAAGAATAGGAAGATCCAGTCAGTATGTAGAGTTGAAAGCTATAGTAATGATTCTTCAGGAGGATCCTTCTTCCCATGTCACTATCTACACTGACAGCTGCGTGTTTTTTAAAGGACTGACAACTTGCAAAAGCATTTGACACAGTTCCCCATAAATGTTTACTGTACAAAATAAGGTCCGTTGGCATGGACCATAGGGTGAGTACATGGATTGAAAACTGGCTACAAGGGCGAGTTCAGAGGGTGGTGATAAATGGGGAGTACTCGGAATGGTCAGGGGTGGGTAGTGGGTTCCCCCAGGGTTCTGTGCTGGGACCAATCCTATTTAATTTGTTCATAAACAACCTGGAGGATGGGGTAAACAGTTCAATCTCTGTATTTGCGGACACTACTAAGCTAAACAGGCAATAACTTCTCTGCAGGATATGGAAACCTTGCAAAAAGATCTGAACTAATTAATGGGGTGGGCAACTACATGGCAAATGAGGTCCAATGTAGGACAATTTAAAATAATGCATTTGGGTGGCAAAAATATGAATGCAATCTATACACTGGGGGGGAGGACCTGGGGGAATCTAGAATGGAAAATGACCTGGGGGTCCTAGTAGATGATAGGCTCAGCAATGGCATGCAATGCCAAGCTGCTGCTAACAAAACAAACAGAATATTGGCATGCATTAAAAAGGGGATACATTCCAGAGATTAAATGATAATTCTCTCGCTCTACAAGGCTCTGGTCCGACTGCACCTAGAGTATGCTGTCCAGTTCTGGGCACCAGTCCTTAGGAAGGATGTACTGGAAATGGAGCAAGTACAAAAAAGGGCAACAAAGCTAATAAAGGGTCTGGAACAGGGCTTTTTTTTCTTAGAGAATAGGTGCAGGAACTCCCCCTTTCTGAGTCACCTCTTTTCTCCGCCCCTACCCACCTATGAGCACCATTCCTAGTTTCACCCCCTACCCATCTCCCAGTACTGCCTTTTTTAGAGAATACAGAACCAAGTATCATTTTGTGATTTGTATGGAATTTTTATGGAATTTGGTAATAACAACAAGAAAAGCACTAAAATAGATCCCCTGCAGCCAGTAACAATAGAGCACCCCCCCAGCAACAATAGATTCCCCCATCAACGGACCACCCACAACAAACTTCCCCCCAAGCAATAGGCTCTTGGCATCAACAACAGAGCTCTCACATCCAGCATCAATAGACTTTATGGAAGCCAACAACAATAGACCCCTCCCTCAACAGTAGATCTCTCCCAGCAACAACTGACCCCCAACAATATAAGACCCCCCAAGCAACAATAGATCCCCCACCAGAAACAGTAGACCGCCTCAGCAACAATAGACTGCTAGTGCTAGAGGTGCTGGGACAGCGTTCCCCTGCTTTCCGGCTGAAAAAAAGCCCTGGTCTGGAGGATATTAGTTATGAGGAAAGATTGCGAGCACTGAACTTATTCTCTCTGGAGAAGAGACAGTTGAGAGGGGATATGATTTAAATTTACAAATACCGTACTGGTGACCCCTCAATAGGGATAAAACTTTTTCGTGGAAGGGAGTTTAACAAGACATGAAGAAAAGAGAAGGGGCGTGGCCGACTTCCATGCAGCATGGACGTCCTTCTCTGAGTGCTGCGAGAAACCCGGGATCAGCGACCTATAACAGCGCAATTGGGACCTCGTTTTTTTTAAAACAAAATTCACCCAGGGAATCTCCTTATGCCCCTGCAGCGTGGCAGAATGTCATCCAAGCAGAAAGGGGACAGACATCCTCAGAAAATAACGGCCTATCTGAATCAGCCGGCCGCCGGAAAAATCCAAGATGGCGCCGTGGCTGCAGCGCCTGCATGTCTCCCCTCACAGCTTTCAGCCTCACAGAGCCACCACGCTGGGGACAACGAGGAGGGCTTTACGGAGTTCACTAACAATGACCAGAGCCTACCTGCCTCCTACCCAGGAACTCAACTAACAGGCAGCCCTACCAAGGCTAGAATGAGGTTGGACACAGAGCACAGCAGCATCTGAGGTAAGCCTGAACGCTATACAACCTATTAACCCCTGCAATGCAGCTGACCCCTTTGCTAGCTTCCCTACCAATAACCAGCCTATTCTAGATACAACACTTAAGGACATGCTATCCACCCTCAGGATTTCTATGCAAACAGACATGCTATCACTTATGCAGCACCTGCTTGCAGATATATCCTCAGTAACTGGTAGAGCATCACACATTGAAAACCAATTGGGGGGATTTGCATCGACCATAAACGATCTTGTTGATGCACATGAAGACAACTTAGAGGATCACGCATGGATCAAACGCAAATTGGCGGATCTAGAAGACAGATCACGTTGCAATAATATCAAAATCAGAGGAATAGCGGAAACAGTGCAACCCCATGAGCTATCAATCTATGCTAAGGGGCTTTTTAAAACACTGCTGCCCAATCTGAAAAACATGGAAATGGTGATAGACCGTATCCACTGCTTGCTGAAAGTGCCATCCCTGCCTTACACCATTCCACGAGATGTGATCTTACGCATACACATGTACCATATCAAGGAGCAGATTATGCAGACCATCAGTAATTAGAAATCTCTACCTGATCGGTACTCTCACCTACAAATATTCGCTGATCTGTCACAATATACCCTACAACTGCGCAGGGAACTGAATACAGTTACCAAAGCATTGCGGAACCATAATTTTCCATACAAATGCTAAGCATTTGATCACTTACAAAGGGGCTAAAGTAACAGCCTCCAACCTGACGGAGGGCTTGCAACATCTACGCTCCTGGGGAATAACTCCCGAAAACACAAACCCATCACATGAGATTCACAGGCACTCTGTTCCGCATTCAGATGCTCAACCCACTCAGTGCCCACACTATTCCTCCAGCCACTGAACAAGGTCCTACCGAACTAACACCTATGTCCCGGTACCTCACATGGCTCTGACTAAGCCACTTGAACTTTTTCCCCACGAAACAGCCAGGTAAGTGCACAGCACTTTCCTACAAGGCCGACTGATCGGTCACTTGGCATACAGGTTACGATTCGCTTACCCTAGCGTTGGTTTGACTTTATTTCTCCTTTTAACTATTTTTGTTTTGTTTTTAGTTTTGTGTCATCACTGCTGCCTATAATTTCTAGCCTAATCTAGCATACAACTAACGCAGAGATTATACCTCTTAGTAACAACACCCGCAGAGGATTCTACTGACCCTCTACCAACCAACAACCTAGACCTCTTTGGAGCTATTGGATCATAGGCAATCAAAAGGTCTATCAAATTTCTATCCATAAACGCAAAAGGACTCAACCATCCGGTAAAAAGGTCTTCCCTTTGGAAACTGGCTAAGGACTCCCACTGCGACATTTTATGCGTACAGGAGATGCACTTCACAGCCTCGTCTCCACCAAAATGCTCCAATAGCCAATTCCCACATATCTTCACAGCAAGTATGAATTCAAAGAAAAGAGGAGTGCTAACAGCAGTAAACTATTCCTTAGCCTTTGAACTGCATAACAAGGTACTGGACGACAACGGGCGATATATTATTCTAGTGTGTTCTCTGACCAATGCCTTGTTTACTATAGTAAACGTCTATGCGCCCAACATTCACCAAATCAGTTTCTTAAGAGAGCTCAAAAGGAAAATAGACAGTGTTCAAAAAGGCGCTCTTCTCTGGTGTGGTGACTTTAACTTAACTCCAGACTCCAATTTGGACTCCTCTATCCCATCTAGGTGCCGTAATATCTCCTTAGGCCCTCTCCTACAAGAATTTCAGCTACAAGATATATGGAGATGCCAAAACGAGTCAGAACGCGATTTTACTTTCTTTTCACCGTGTCTCAACTCATACTCCAGAATAGACTTATTCCTAACCGACCAATGGACACTTAAAAAAATCTCTGCCTCTGACATCCACCCAATAACTTGGTTGGACCACTCTCCAGTGAGTATTACCTTTGCAGACTCACCCCACCACTCACCGACCTTCCTTTGGAGGATGAACACTAACATTCTCCAGAAAGACCCCTACCGTACCATTATAAAAGACCATCTGGAACAGTTTTTCGCCATCAATAAGAACTCAGTCTCTAATCCAGCAACAATGTGGGCAGCCCATAAAGCCTATATGCGGGGTATTTTTATCCAACAGAGCTCTAGGGCTAAGAGAGGGAGATCGCAACACATTGAAAACCTTATTAAAGAAATTAATGATCTGGACGCTTTAAACAAACAATAAGCATCCAACCACTTAAAAAAACAAATTGGGCCAACTCCTTTTAGAACTTCACTCCATATTAGATCAATTTGAATTCAACCACAAACGCTTCAAATCTACCCTATATGCCACTGGCAATAAGCGGGGAAACTCCTAGCCAAACAAATTAAAGGGGCACGTTCTAAAGCATCCATCCCCTTCCTGTACCACCCGTTCACTAAAGAAAAGTTGATAAACCCCCAAGAGATAGCTAATGTGTTCAGTGCATATTATAGCTCTTTGTATAACTTGAAAAATTACCCTGACACTAAGCATCCCACGCCCTCTGATATAACGACCTTCCTACAATCAACCTCCCCACTCTGTCCTCTTCTCAACTTGAAACTTTAAACTCCCCATTCACCAACCAAGAAATAGCTAGAGCTATTAAACTCCTTCCTAACAACAAAGCTCCAGGGCCTGACAGCTTTGTTGCCGAATACTACAAACAATTCACACCTATTTTAACGGCTCCTCTAACTTTGGTATTCAATGCGGCTGCAATCTCTTCCTCTTTCCCTTATGATATGTTAAAAGCCTTAATTATTACATTGCCTAAGCCAGGTAAGGAAGCCTCTTCACCCCAAAATTTCCGCCCCATATCTTTACTAAACCACGATTTGAAACTCTTTGCCAACTCTTTGCCAAAGTAATAGCGAACAGAATTATTGATATACTTCCAACTCTAATTCACCCAGACCAATCTGGGTTCACAAAAGGGAGACAAACAGCAAACGCCACTAGACGTATAATAAACATCGTTCACCACACCAACAATCGGAAAGTGCCTTCTCTGCTTCTAGCGCTAGATGCAGAGAAGGCATTTGATAGAATACATTGGTCATATCTCCAACAGACCCTACAAAAATTTGGTTTCCAAGGCCATATCCTTTCTGCTATAATGGCTCTCTACTCCAAACCCTCAGCCCAACTTTATAGCTCAGCAATGCTCTCCTCCACTTTCCCTATAACAAAACGGGACTCGCCAAGGCTGCCCCCTTTCCCCGTTGATATTCAACCTTCTTATGGAACCTTTAGCCCACAAGATTCGATCCCAACCCAATATAGTAGGAATACAAATTGGCGCTGACGAACATAAAATTAACCTTATTGCGGATGACGTAAATCTCATGCTATCATACCCACAAGCTTCTCTAGATGCTGTGTACGCTACTCTGCAAGAGTTTAGCTCTATCTCCTATTATAAAATTAACGAGTCCAAATCCCACATCCTGGGACTTAATATACCTATACCAACTCAGGCGGTCCCCTGACTGTTTCCCATTTCTCTGGGCGGAAGAATCTATAAAATACTTTGGAATACAACTCACGGCTAACCCTGAATCCTTGTTTCAAGAAAACTCTGTTCCCTACCTCCAATCCCTACAACCCGAACTAACACAGTTTGCCAAACTAACACTCTCATGGATGCGTCTTTCAAGATGCTAAAGCTCCCACAGCTATTATATCTCTTCCGCACTATACCTATCCCGATACCCAATTCATACTTCCGTAAACTATAAATGGTGTTAAACAACTTTATATGGCAGGGGAAGAAAGCAAGATGCTCCCACACTAAACTCGTCAAACACAAAACAGCTGGAGGCATGGGACTCCCCGACCTTAGGGATTATTACATAGCCGCGCTGTTAGCACAGTGGAAAGCATGATTCAAACCACACCCACAGAACCTATGGAAAAACCTAGAAAAATGTACAAGTCCCAGGTGAGAACCTACACGGCTGGATTCTCAGCACACTCCACAAATGCAAGAAAGATACACACCTATCCCCTAATATATTAGGATCTAGATTGGCCTTCTACCATTTGATTTTTAAAACACCACACAGAGGCTCCTTAACCCCAATTTCCATCCCACTAAATGCGATACCCCTCCTAACACCTAATATCAATGTTTCAACTTGGACAATGAGAGGCATAATTCTAGTCTCAGACCTCTACGCAGCCAGAGCACTGAAATCCTTCCCATCACTTCAAAAGGAGTTCAATCTCCCAAATAAGGAGTACTATCAATACCTTAGACTAACACATTGTCTAATTCACTCACCTACAATCTTCCAAAAGATTCCTAACCACCTATCAAAATTTTGGTTTGAGGAATCCCCACACATTAAAAGGTATATCACTTTTCTACCAAACGCAAAAAAATAGGACATTCTTCACTAAAACCCAACCCCAGATTAAGTGGGAGACAGAAATAGGCACACAATTCTCAGATGAGCAATGGACAGAGGCCTTAAACGCACCATACAAGGCAACTAAATCAGCCAATCTATAGGAATTATCCTTTTAAGATTGCCTTCAGATGGTACAGAACCCCACATATCCGACACATAATAGACTCCACCAAATCACCTCTGTGTTGGAGAGAGTGTGGAACCCACGGCACACTCCTACACATCCTGTGGTCATGTATATTTCTCACTCAATATTGGTCTGATGTTTTCAACCTCATTCAAGAGGTGACCCGTATTCAGATTAATCCCTCTCCGGAACTTGCTATATTGAATATGGGAATTGAGAAATTCCCCTATCCAATCAGAGGTATAATCATACATATACTACTAGCGGCTAAATTGACTATCACATGCAACTGGCGTTTCAAACTGAGTCCTTCTTGTTCAGAAGTCATATCTACTACCCAGCTACATAGCACCTATGAAGGTTTATTCGCGTCCAGCAAAGGCTGTCTAAACTCAAAACAAGCAGAGTGGTCTCTATGGTCCATCTGGTAAAAAAAAAGTAATTGATAAGTCTAATCAATAAGAATGCAGTAGGTTATATAGTCACTTATGTTGTTCTAACCACTTATTCCTGGCGTATCCACCATGCCAAAGGTGTGTATAAAATGATTGGTGTGGGGAGCCTGGACTGCTTCAGGAATGTTAACATCGGTTTCCACACTTACATCTCTTGTCTCTTTTCTGTATGAATAACACCCATGGGGCATAATAGACAGACAATTAGACCTCAGTTGGTAATCTACCTTTATCTGTGGGCAAGTATATTAGAGACTTGTTTCTCCTCACCGGTCACAGCTTGCACCCAGATGGGGTGACCGAGGAACAGTTCTCATATCTAGCCATGTTCTATTCTGTCCATCGACTCACCTTTTGAATGACGCAATGTTAGTACTATGATTACTTCTTATTGCACAGTGTATGAAACATGAGTTTTGTATTGTTTTGTTAAATGTTTTGCTTTGTTGTAAGTTTTACAAAACAAACTATTAAAAATAGGGGTGCAACGGATCGTCGCCGATCCGTGATCCGAACGGGCCACCCCGTTCGGATCGGCACACCCCGCGATCCGCGGAGCGCTCCGCGGCCTCGGCCTTAGGAAAGGCCGCGGCTTCGGCCTAGCTCCGGAGCGGCGGCGGCCATCTTTGTACACCCGGCGGCCTTAGGAAAGGCCGCGGCTTCGGCCTAGCTCCGGAGCGGCGGCCATCTTGGTACACCCGGCCACTGTTTACAATGTGATCGCTCCGTCAAATTTGTAAACATACCCAGCCAATATCCTGCATTAACCCTGCATATACTCTGCATTAACCCTGCATATACTCTGCATTAACCCTGCATATACTCTGCATTAACCCTGCATATACTCTGCATTAACCCTGCATATACTCTGCGATACTCTGCATTACCCAGCCAATACTCTGCGATACTCTGCATATACTCTGCATTACCCAGCCAATACTCTGCGATACTCTGCATTACCCAGCCAATACTCTGCGATACTCTGCATTACCCAGCCAATACTCTGCGATACTCTGCATTACCCAGCCAATACTCTGCGATACTCTGCATTACCCAGCCAATACTCTGCGATACTCTGCATTACCCAGCCAATACTCTGCGATACTCTGCATTACCCAGCCAATACTCTGCGATACTCTGCATTACCCCTGCATATACTCTGCGATACTCTGCATTACCCCAGCCAATACTCTGCGATACCCAGCCAATACTCTGCGATACCCAGCCAATACTCTGCGATACCCAGCCAATACTCTGCGATACCCAGCCAATACTACAGTGGGGAGAGGATGTGGATATTACAGTGGGGGAGATGACGTGGATATTACAGTGGGGGAGATGACGTGGATATTACAGTGGGGGAGATGACGTGGATATTGCAGTGGGGGAGATGACGTGGATATTACAGTGGGGACTATATGGTGGCGGAATTTTCACAGGTTTTTGCAAATTCAATTATTATTTGCTGATCCGAAAAATGATCCGATCCGTGACTCCTGATCCGAGGATCGATCCGATCCGTGAGTTTTTTGATCCGTTGCACCCCTAATTAAAAAGAAAATTAGAAGAAAAGAGGTTTAACCTTAAACTATGTAGAGGGTTCTTTACTAGAAGAGCGGCAAGGATGTGGAATTCCCTTCCACAGGCGGTGGTCTCAGCGGGAGGCATCAATAGTTTCAAGAAACTATTAGATAAGCACCTGAACAACCACAACATACAGGGATATACAATGTAATACTGACATATAATCACACACATAAGTTGGACTTGATGGACTTATGTCTTTTTTCGACTTTACCTACTATGTAACTATGTAATATATGTAACTTGGGTGCCCACATAGAAGTCCAATGACTGGATGATTCATGGAAAGGTGGTGTGGGGAGCCAAAGAAGTCTGAAACTACATTTGGAAGAAAGCTCACTGCCACACCAATGAAAGTGGGGCATGTTGACTGTCATGGCCAGGGTACATAGACATTTTTATAATTCATAAAATACTCAGTCAAGGAAACTCCAGACCAGAGGAGCATCCCCCCGATCAGAGGAAGTGTTGATTGAATTATGCTCACAGGTAAGAGGTGGGGGATTCATACAAAAACTCTCATATACCGAGCAGGAACCTGGACAATGATGTCTGCTTAACTCAAACCCAGCCAACAATAGTGAATTCATGGTTTGAAGTCTGGATCTCAAAAAGTCTTTGATCAAAGTCCATGTCAAACAAGCCCCATTGTTTCAAGAACAAGGTTGCCGCCTCAACAGTGTTGATTTACCTGGCCCCAGACAATGGCAGAGATGCCCGTTAATTACACACCAGAAGGGCCCCAGCCACAAGTTGAAACAGAACTAAGAATATATTATATATATATATATATATATATATATATGTTAGATTACAATGTTGCAACGCATTTTGTATGAATCAATGTGTACTGTAGTCATCCATGTATTCAACAAGGATTATGCTCCAGTCTGTTATGGTGAAAAGATGATGTTGTTTAATTCCATAAATCTCTGTCAATCTCCAAATATTTGGTTAGGTAGAGATTTCTTATAGCCAGCAAGGTACACAAGATGGGGACAGAAAAATGCCGGCAATCGCCATATTATATTAACATAAAACATGATTAAAACACATTTCCAAATAACACTAGACATCATATTCGGATTACACCTTTACCATGATCCCAGGTGGGTGGGTGAGAATCAGGACAGCCCATATTTGGAACCAACCAATCATTAGATGGTAAACATTAGATGGGAAGGCATCAATTCAACAATTGCACTGTACCCAATCAAAAGAGAAACACATATGATTAAAAGGGAGAGAGAACCACAGACCCACACGCTGGATACACTCGACGAACAAGAAACCTGCTGATAATTGACCACTCCCCATCTCGCTGGACTTTGCTACTGGAACTAATCGAAGGTACTTGTAATTTGTTGGATATCTTCCCCTTTTGAACTGTGGAAAGATACAGACCATACGCATATTAATTAACCCTTTCCTCTCAAAATTGTAGAGATTGTATTTTACAGTTTATGTTCTAGGAAAAAGAGGGATGATTGCAACCCCTCCCTGAGATGTTTTATTTTTCCAGAAATACTCCTAAATTTAGTCCATGGTTCATACCATTTGGAAAGAGAGTACCCAGTTCAAAGATCTCTTTTCAACCTGTTGTAGGATTCTGTCAAAGTCCCCTCTTCTTTGTGGGAGTTATAGGGCTATTATGCCTTTCACTTTTAGGCCCTCCATCTTTCCATTATTGTGCTCCCTAAAGTGCTGTACCATAGGGTTTAGGTTTTGATCAGAATCAATTTCATTTATTTTTTCTTTGATTGAAATACACACTCTTAAGAGTCTTTTCATTTTTCCAAAAGTATGATCTATGACATGGACATTCAAGCATGTATATGACTTTGTCCGTTAAACAGTTGATAGGTTTCATAGGTATTGGTTGCCTAGATTAAATTTTTAGTTTTTTCAACAAATGGGAAGATGTTGCAATGTCCACATGTGTACATCGCAGTTATTTTTGATTTTTGGTCCTTAGGGGGAGGTCTTGAAAATTCTGAATGGCCCAGGAGGTCCTTGAGATTGTTAGCCCTTCTTGCCACCATCTGAGGATGTGGACCCACTATCCTAGCAAGCTGGGGGTTGGAAGTTAGAATATGCCAGTGTTTTTTCAGCACTTCTCTGACGGTTCTCCATTGTGCTCCACATTTAGTTATACATCTGATCTGGTCATTTCTTGTGTTGGCTTCATTGCCTCTTTGTATTTTGCATGTTTGCAGGAGTTGATCTCTCTCCATGTTGTAGGCCCTTTTCAGGGTCTTATGAGAGTATACTCTTTCTCTGAAGTGCCTGTAGAGGGAATCCGCTTCTTTCCTAAATTGCGCTAGTTGTGTACCATTCCAATTATGAGGAACTGACCCATTGGGATTCCCTGTACAAGGAGCTGCAGGTGGTGGCTGGTTGCATGTAGCAAAGTGTTTGCTGCAGTCTTCTTCCTGAATGTTGATGTAGTTACAGCTTCATGGTGGATACTGCTGTTCAGATCAAGGAAATAAATTTTTGCTTGGTAATTGTAGGTGAGGCATACATTTCTGTCATTGCTGTTAAGTTCTCTAATGAACTCATGTAGTTCTTCAATATTGGCTGTCCACACCATCAGTACATCACCTATGTAGCGTGCCCATGTACTCGCATGGGCATGGTATAGGGGAGTGGGGTAAACCAGTTCTTCCTCCCAGGAACCGGCAGGCATATGCTGGTGCCCAGGGAGTTCCCATGGAGGTCCCTCTTACTTGCTGGAAGAATTTTCCAAGAAATGGAAAGTAGTTGTAGCTCACGACAAACTCCAGCAGTTCAACAATCAACTCGTTTTTGGGTCCCCATTGTTGGATGGTGTTTGTCAAGAAAGTATGCAACAAATTTTAGACCCCCATTTATGTATGGAGGTGTAGCGTGTTTCTACTGTAGAGTGTTTCTACGTCTACACCAACCAGTAGGGCCCCTGGTGGGATTGTCACATGTTGTAGCTTTCTGAGTATGTCCGCTGTGTCTTTGACATAGGACTGGTTCCGGGTAACCATCTCCTTGATCAAAAGATCATGGTATTTCCCAATTATCTTGAGGGGGCCTCCCACTGCAGACACGATGGGTCTTCCAGGGAGTTTTATTTTTTTGGGGGGGATTTTCAGGGATTTTCTGGATGGTATAGAACAGGGCTCAAAATTTCAAGTCCTGAGCTACTAGCCAGGCCTCAAGGGTTACTCGCCACCAGTTGCCCTGCCCCACCCCTAATTCCACCTCTAAACACGGCCTCATAAATTATATCATGAAATTGCCCTTAAATGTTTTATGCAAATTAAGCAACTTTATACATGCTCATCAATGCAGCCTCACCCGTGTCCACCAATGCAGCCTCACCCGTGTCCACCAATGCAGCCTCACCCGTGTCCACCAATGCAGCCTCACCCGTGCCCACCAATGCAGCCTCACCCGTGCCCACCAATGCAGCCTCACCCATGTCCACCAATGCAGCCTCACCCGTGTCCACCAATGCAGCCTCACCCTTGTCCACCAATGCAGCCTCACCCTTGTCCACCAATGCAGCCTCACCCTTGTCCACCAATGCAGCCTCACCCTTGTCCACCATGCAGCCTCACCCGTGTCCACCAATGCAGCCTCACCCGTGTCCACCAATGCAGCCTCACCCGTGTCCACCAATGCAGCCTCACCCTTGTCCACCAATGCAGCCTCACCCTTGTCCACCAATGCAGCCTCACCCTTGTCCACCAGTGCAGCCTACCTGTGTCCTGAATGAAGGGGAGCAGAGAAGAAGAGCATTGCTGGCCGGATGATATGAGCGCCGAGGGACATGCTGGAACAGCTTTGATTTAAATCGATGTGTGTTCCCGCCGCTCGGCGTCCTGTACAGCCCCGCCCCCTGGCCAGGGAACTTTGATACGCATCACTCGTCCCGGGTTAGACGGCTGATCTGTCTATCAAATTCCCCGGGACCAGGGGGCGGGGCTGTGTGTGAAAGCGAGTGCAGGGAACACACGGCAATTTAAAATCAAAGCCGCTAGTTATGTTCCCTGCACTCATATCATCCGGCCGCCTCTGTCCTCTCTCTACCCCTTCGTGAGCACTGGGAAAGGGACTCGCCGGCCGGCAGTGCTCGCCCCCCCCCTCGCTCCCAGACAGCCCTTCCTCGCCAGCCCTCAAAATTTACTCGCATGCAAGTGAAAATTTTGAGGGCTGGTATAGAATACAGGTGTGTTATATGGTTCCAACCTGAGGTATTTTAATTATTTTTTGGAGATAAGTCCAGCTTCTTCTGGATTATGGTATAGTTCAGGGTGTCCCAGGTCCTTGCAGCATGTCTGCCAGTAGCACACCACCAGCTGTAGACTATAGCAGGCAAATTTCTCTGCCCCATCTGCTGTGAAAAATACAGTCACTGTCACCCACATGTCCAGCATCTAAATTCAAGCTTGTCAAATCTGCTGGCTTTACAACTCTTGCCATTTTGTCTGGCGGATTCTGCCTCCTTCCATGAATTTTGCAGATTGTACTGTACCACAATAGCAGGTTCCCAGTCGCTATTTCTTTTCACGTAAGGTCGTTCTAGCTTTCTACTAGACATGTGCAATTCGTTTTGTTCCGAATTCGTTTAACAAATTTAAACAAATTCAAATATTTGGAAATATTCAAATTAACGAAAACCCATTTAACAAACTTTTCTGAATATTTGTAAATTCATACATTCGGAAATTCATAAATTTTTAAATTCACAAATGTACGAATTTAAAAATGTACAAATTTAAGAATTTGCGAATGTATGAATTTAAGAATTCACGAATGTACGAATTTACGAATTCTTCTTTTCAAAAGTTTTATTGGCAACAATCAGAAAAATACAGGAACAGTTACAAACAATTTTGGTTTGGGTGATAATTACGTACAGAGTATATGCACAGAGAATGATATACGACAGCAAACAGTAGTACAGGGTACACGTCTCAAGAGAACAGAAAATCGTGTATTATACACTAAATAGCAGTGGTTTTGGTATTATTGGGGGAAGGCCCGATAAAAACAAAACTTCAAGCCTCAGAACAGGGTTGTTTCCCACTGCAGCCTACCTGGATCCTTCTGCCCAGTCCCCTGGGTCCCTTAGCCTGTCAGATCGCTGTGTGCCGCTGGCTCCGAGCGCATTCTTGCTCCGGCCACCCGGAGGACAATCCGCGGCTCCGGCCTACTCTCGGGGAGCGGCCATCTTGCTACACCCGTCGGCAATACCATCGCCGATTTAAGGCACTCCGGACCCTCCCAGCCTGCTCCTCTCCACACAAACGGACCGGGTCTGCTCTGCATAACCCCTGTAGCTGTTGGGGTCCGCTCTCAGGTGAGAACCCCCAAAAATAAAAGCAAACTTAGAGATCGAGGCCCTGTCCTCATTGCCACGTGCAGCGGCCATCTTGCTCCACCCGGCCGCAGGATCATTGAGGCCTTCCTGTAGCCACCAGGCCGGATTACGTTGTCCAGCTGCAGTCACCTCCACACTCACAGGCAGCAGTGCCCACAGAATAGGCTACCTTTGTACCCCAGGGGAGGCTGTGGATACCCTGCACAGACAGAGGCTCCAGTGATAGAGGAGCAAGGCGGCCATCTTGGGACACCCTAAACCTACCAACAGCTCCCTTGTCCCCCCAGAATCAATACTAGTAGCAGCTTTCTCTTTACTTCTCCCTCACAGTCTAGCTTGAGTATCTGAGGGGACCCCAAAGCTGCACAACCACATTGATACCCCCCTACTACACCCCATTGACTGTAAGTCCTGAGGGTAGGTCCTCTACCGGAACAAGGCCCCATACACACCCCATCAGGCAACAGTTAACCATACAGCGGTCTTAATGCAGTCAATAACCCTATGACAGGATTGATATGATGAACTAAAGGGGGTGCATGCGCGGCGCGATGGAGTACGGATGCCTATGACTGAGGCTCTGGCTATACGGTAACAATATCGCATCCCACAGGGCCTAATCTCACTCACCCAAGCTTAAAATCTACCTGCACCCCTGTGGGAACACCAGGTGTATGCCGTCATGGAAAAGCGGCACAAAAAACAAGCCGCAGGGGTCTTTAACTACTTATCTCCTCCGCACTGCTAAAAAAGGAAGCATGTCAAAAGAGGGCGCCCGAACCCATCGTGACACCCCTCCTACTGACACCAGCCCAGGGATCTCGGCTCCTGTCCATGACGGAGGTGAGAGCTCCTCACACTTAACTAAAGCCGATCTGGAGCACAGCTTGTCATTGATGTATGAGAAGATAGCAG
The DNA here is from genome assembly GCA_028564925.1 of Lithobates sylvaticus. Lineage (NCBI taxonomy): Eukaryota > Metazoa > Chordata > Amphibia > Anura > Ranidae > Lithobates > Lithobates sylvaticus. Next base: position 310,213,039 of record CM053031.1, read on the forward strand.
GGACTTTTCAGTCAGAACTGCATAAAGCAACTAACACCTTATCCCTGGAGATCACTTCCCTGGGAAATCGCACAGATCTCTTGGAGACTAAACACAATAAACTTGCTTTAGCACACGCTGACCTCCGCAAAGATTATGAATCCCTAGCTGAAAATTTCCAGTTGGTGCAGTCGCAGGTCGAAGATCTCAATAACCGAAATCGCAGGAATAATCTGCGACTGCGTGGCATCCCAGAAACGGTTACCGACCTCCCTGCAGCCGCTAACAAGATATTCCAAACACTCCTCCCATCGGCACCACCATCAGCATTTGTCTGCGACGGGATACACAGGGCTCTTCGCCCCAAACCCCCCTCAGAAAAACCGCCACGTGATATTGTCCTTTGTTTAAAGGATTATCTCACCAAAGAAGACATCCTGCGCGCTGCAAGAAATTCCGCAACCATTGAGTTTGAAGGAGTCAAGATTCAAATCTATCCTGACATTTCACAAGCCACTTTGGAGCGCAGGCGCAAAATGAAAGAGGTCACGTCAGTCCTCCAATCAGCCCATATCCGTTACAGATGGGGCTTCCCTTTCAAGCTCACAGTACAACATAATGGATCCACCTATACTGCATATAATGCAGCTGAGGGAAAAGAAATCCTAATTAAATTGGGCCTTCTGGAACCGGATCCACAGAACCGCCATCCCTCCACACCAGGATCCAGCCCTATTTGGAACACTCCGTCCTCACGTTGGAACCAGGGTAATTGGCGCCAATCCTTTAGAGACAAACCAGCTTAATCTACCCCCCGGGAAAAGAGAGAATTTGTTTTTATTTTTATTTTTTCCTACTGATCTTCACTTAGACAGGACTTCATAATGTTGAGTACTTACCTACAGCACCCTCATCTTTTATACCACAAAGATGTAACTCCCACAACCCAGGTGGACCTACCTGTTACACCTATCAATATCTTGAAGTACTCACTATGAACCCTTGAGGCTCTCTTCTCCCCCCCTGATTCTGCAACAATGGAACAATGCAACTTTCCGTATGGCTTAGCCGCACCAAATAACTTTTCAAACTATACTGAAGCCTTCGGGCGGTAAGTCTCCCCGCGTTCGCAGTCATCACCCCTGCCAACCATTGGGCCCAACTCATGTTGGCTCCTCAGGATTTCCTGAACCACTATGGTTGGTATTGGACTCGATGGTCCAAAAAAAATGTTTTCATTGGTCATTAAGAATGTTTTCTTTTGACCCCCATGTTCATTGCTTATTTTTGAGCAAACTGATTATTTTTCTCATTTTGTTTTTTTTCATTTTTCCTTTCATTTTACTCAACGAGTCTATTCCAATACTGTATATGATATGTTTTTCACAAGTATTGACAATTATTGTTATGTATCAGACAAAGATTTTGCTTTTCATTAAGATATTTCGATTTTCCCTCATATCTCATGATGTGGGTCTGGCCATTCCGCGACACTACTCCGCTCATTTCCATTACAACAAGCACCAAGCTATATATTCAAATATTTTCCAATGACATTAAAAGTAATTTCACATAACGTACAAGGCTTTAATCTTCCACAGAAACGAAAGAAAGCATTTTGTCATTATAAAAATGTAAACGCTGACATCCTCTTACTACAAGAGATCCATTTTTCTGACGCAAACCATCCCCAATATTTTGACAAAGCTTTTAAACAACACTATTATACTACCTACACCACTAAGTCTCGCGGAGTGGCCATATTCATAAAAAACTCCACAATATTCGATGTTGAACATATTTACAAAGATCCTGATAGTAGATTTATTATTTTACAAGGTAGTCTACAAGGTCGCTCTACAACTATTGCCTCTATATATGCTCCAAACGTAGCACAAGCAACATTTTTCCAACAATTTTTCACCATTCTAGATCGCTATCTATCACCCCACTTAATAGTGGGAGGCGATTTCAACCTTACAGCTCACCCCACCCTAGACAGAAGCAGAACTACCCCCTCCTCCAAGGCTTTTCCCAAATCTCTGTCCCGCAACCTAAACACACTCCAACTTATTGACGCATGGCGAGCACATAACATTGGATGCAGATCTTACACGTTCTATTCCAACCCACACGACAGCTCAGCTCGTATAGATTACATTTTCGGTACTCCTACAATCCTGGCCAACTCTATTAATGCAGAAATACATGTCTGACCATCATATCGTTGCTTCCACATTCACCAGAATAGGCCTCAAACCTACAACTTACACTTGGAGACTTAATGACTCCCTTTTAACGGACCCTTCCACTATTGACACTCTCACCACGAATATAAATAATTACTTCACTGAAAACCAGATCCCAGACACCCAGCCTGACACACTCTGGACCGCCCATAAGGCTGTTATGAGAGGTCACATTATCAATATAGCCTCCAAAAAGAATAAAGCTAAACTCCTTGAGCTCCGTTCTCATACAAAAACATTGGATAAGCTATACAACCGATATAACCAATCTCCGTCCCCTGACATTCTACAACAAATAACCGACAAAAAACAAGCATTAGACCTTCTACTTTCAGATAAAACAGAAAAAGCTCTAAGATGGGCAAAAGCCAAATTTATGCTATATAGCAACTCAGCATCTACTATGTTTGCACGTAAACTCTACCAAGCCACAAAACCAACACACTCATATAAAGTCCGCAACTCAACAGGAGCTCTGGTCTCACATCCAAATGACATAATGGATATATTTGCTGATTACTACAAAAAGCTTTATACAGTTTCCCATCCCACTAAAGACCCAACCTCCCAATCTTGGTTCTCAAACCTGACACTACCCTCTTTATCTAGGTCACAATCCGAGCAATTAAATGCCCCCTGCACCGTAACTGAAATTACATCAATTATTAAATCCCTTAAATCCTCCACAGCCCCAGGCCCTGATGGATATTCTGCCTCCTATTATAAAAAAATTTCACACATTTTATCACCTAAATTGGCCCTATATAACCACATCTTAAAGGGGAATAACTTCCCTGCAGAAATGCTATTAGCCAATATGTCTCTCATCCCCAAACCCCATAAAGATCACACCCTACCACAAAATTTTCGCCCTATCTGTCATCAATAATGACTTAAAAATATTCGGCAAATTACTAGCGAACAGATTAGCATCAGTTATCACTTCCCTAATCTCCCCGGACCAAACTGGATTCATCCCGGGAAGGCAAATCACAGACAACATATGTCTAGTCACCAATATAATACAAGATGCTAATTTACACTCCAAACAAACACTCCTCCTTAGCCTAGACATTCATAAGGCGTTTGATAGCGTCAGTTTGTCATACCTGGACCATATACTGCCCAAATATGGCATCTCGGGTGAATTCCTACAGGGATTCCATGCCTTATATAGTGACCCTCAAACTAGAATTAAACTCCCAGGTAACAATTCCCAATTTTTTCCTCTCCAAAAAGGCACCAGGCAAGGTTGCCCACTATCCCCCCTCCTTTTCGCCCTTGCTATTGAACCCCTATCCCGTGCCATCTCAGAAAATATCAACATTAAAGGCTATCACAAAGGCCCTGAAGAGTTCAAACTCAGCCTTTATGCTGATGATGTCCTCCTGTTTCCAACAAATCCCCTCATAGCATTACCCAACCTAATTTCCTTATTAGATTCATTCCACACAATCTCAGGCCTAGGGGTAAACTTATCCAAATGCTCAGCCATGCCAATAAATATCCCTAACGATGTTGCATCTTCATTACAGAACTTTTCATTTACCTGGTGCACCCATAGCTTCCGCTATCTGGGGATACAACTTACCCCCGACTTTCAGACGCTTTTCCAAACAAATTATCACCCCATAGTTTCCAACATCAGATCACTCTTATTAATCTGGGATAAATATCACATCTCATTTCTGGGTAGAGTCACTGCTATCAAAATGGCAATTTTACCTAAACTTCTTTTTTATTTCAGATCTCTCCCCATTTATGTTTCCAAATCGTACATCGATTCAATTCAAAGAGATGTAAACAAATTTATTTGGCACCATAAAAAAACCAAGATTTCACAAATCCATACTATACAGACCCCAACCTCTCGGAGGATTGGGGCTCCCAGATTTATGGCGCTACTATTTATCAGCCAGACTCGCGCAAACAGCCCAATGGCATGCCCCTTCTCACATCCCATGGTTAAAATTCGAGTCACAAGCCATTCTCCCCTTTATTCCCTCAGGACTACTATGGTCCAAATCTATCAAACCTAATCATTTTATCACCCACAACACTATAGTATATCAATCATACCTTTGGTCATTATATGGAAAGAAATTTCAACTGTCATCTCCCCTCTCTCCCCTACTCTCATTCATAGGAGATCCCGACTTTCCACAAGCTTTCCAAGATAGCTCCCAGTTTCTCCTATGGCACTCAGCCGGGGTCACCACATACCAAGCTTTTAAAATAGGACCCAATTTTAGAACTTTTCCCCAACTACAAGCAATCCACAATTTCCCCCACTCTGAAATACACAGATACGCACACATAAAACAATTTTATCGTAGCAGAGGTTCATTATAATCCCGTATAGATAGCACTCATTTTGAACGCCTATGCCGATCCTCTTCCAGAGATAGGGGGATTATTTCCAAACTATACTGCATGCTAAACGAGTTTGCCCTAGCAGAAAAAAACAAACAGATGCTTAGCTGGGAAACCGACACAGGCCTTACCTTTGAACCGCATGAATGGTCAGAAATGTTACTTAACATGTTTAAAAACACAAGATCATACTCAGTACATGAAACAGCAGTTAAACTGCACACAAGGTGGTATATGACACCCAACAGAATTCACTCCATTTATCCTGCAGTATCACCACTATGCTTCAGAGGTTGCAACGAACTAGGCACCCTAACACATATTTTTTGGAGTTGTAATCATCTTAACTCTATTTGGCAGAAAGTGTCCTCCAAAATATCCTCCATCGCAGGTCGTTCAATCACCCCAACGATACAAATGTGTTTATGTTTCTCTTCTATCCCCAATATCCCCGCTCCTTGTGAAAAACTAATTTTTACCCTTTTTGTTGCCATACACTGGGTTATAGCTTTCAACTGGCGCTCCCCAGCTCTCCCCTGGTCACAAGTCATAGCCAGAATGGAAGCAATCAAACTTTCAGAACGTATCCACCACACTTTGTATGATACTTTACACACCTTCAATAACAAATGGATACACTGGAACACAACAACTTTGGGATAAGAAAAATGCCATATATCTACAGAGAAATATATTGTATATTAAGTTTTTTGCAACATTCCCTACTCTTTATGTCCCTATTCCCCATCATGTAGCGAAATACTGTATCTTGTTCTCGTTTTTGAACTTTGTCTGACACAGTTACTGTTGTTTTTTATGATGATTTTTCAATAAAAACTTTTGTAAACAAATAAAAACAAAACTTCAGGTCTAAAGGAGAACTCCGTTTACATAGAAAAGGGTAACAGTAATAGTTACATAATACACATAAAAAGCTTCATTACCGTAGGGGTGTATTTGGTCGAAAGGAGGTATAGGGGGAGGAAATAGTGAGGTGGGGAGCTGGGAAGGGGGAGAGCGGTGAGAGAGAGAGTCAGAAGAGGTAAAGAACAGGAGCAGAAAAGAGAGGGGGGAGGGAGTGGTGGTCAGGTGGCTCGTACCGGCCGAGAATAGTTGGGGTCAATGCCAAATGTAATATGATTGAGAATCAGGGTTCCAAGAGGTGCCTGTCAAAGCCAGGAGGGAGAAACTGGTCAATCCATGGGCGCCAAATTTTGAGATGCTGGGGGATTCTATCTAAAATTGTGGCTTTGATTTTACTGTGTATCATCGCCTGAGTGACTCTATTCTTTACCTCAACGATATTTAGGGTTGGGGTCTTCCAGGCTCTCGCTATCGTCTGCTTGGTAGCCGTAGTAAGTTGAAGGAGGAGGCGTAATTGTGCCTTGGTGTAGTCTTGTGGGGAATGGTTTAGTAGAGCAAAGGAGGGGTCTGGTTCAATAGTTTCTCTCAATAAGGCTGAGGCCATTTGAAATATTGTCACCCAGAAGCGTTGTACCTTCGGACACGTCCACCAAATGTGAATGTGGGTACCATTTTTTGCTGCAGCCCCTGAAACAATCAGGGGAGTAAGCTGGTGAGAACTTGGCGATCCTAATCGGGACCAAATACCACCGCATAAGGACTTTATAGCTCGCTTCTGATGCAACAATATTCTGCGATGACAGCTTAGTGTTTGCCCATATGTTCAACCAATCTCCTGAATCTAAGTCGATATTTAGGTCCTTAGACCATGCTAAGGCATACAAAGGTATTGAGGCAGGGGGAGATGTGAGATGTGCATAGAGGTGGGATATTATACCCGGAGCGTGCGGGTCTGAGTCGCATACATTTTCAAATATAGATAGATTGTTGGTATCGGTATTCAAACCTATAACAGTTTGGACAAAGTGGGAGATTTGGAGGTATCGAAAGCACTCCTGGGGAGGGAGTTGAGTTTGTGCCTGTAAGGCTGGAAATGGTATAATGGTGCCATTGGAAATCAGGTCATGGATGCGACCCAGACCAGCCTGGGTCCAGGCTCGGAAGGAGGCGGGTTCAGAGAAAGCTGGATAGAAAAGTGGGTGACCGAAAAAGGAAAGAAGTGGTAGGTGTGGGGAGACCAATTTAAATGGTTTTGATAATTTGTCCCAAATTCTTAAGGAATGTTGTGTTATTGGGTTTGTGATAAGTCCCCGGCCTGACGTGGGAAGCCAGAGCAAATTTGCTAAGGGGATGGGGTGTAGACCTATCGCTTCTTGGGCTACCCATAGGGGTATTTCCGTTTTTGCATGATAGAGAGACAATTGGGCTAACTGGGCTGCGTGGAAGTAGTGAAGAAAATTAGGTACCCCCAAGCCCCCATGAAGTTTGCTACGGAGTAACGTGGGCCTTGAAATTCTGGGATTTTTAGTGCCCCATATATATTTATACACTCGGTTTTGGATTACCCTATGGAAGTAAGATGAGATTGCGACCGGGAGGACCCTATAAAGGTGGAGGAGTTTAGGTAACGCAGAGAGGTAACCGGGAATTAAGTAACAAGGATAGAAGCACTCCGAGCGGAACCCAGAGTATTTCACGTATGCCTGTGGTTGAGTATAAAGGGCGTTCCCCCATTGTAAGAAGTTAGAGCCAAAGCCCCACCGTTGCAAGATGTAATGTTAATATGGCCATGAGACCGTGTCGAAAACTTTTCTAATGTCAAGTGAAAAAAGATGCATTGGGATCTTACGTGATTTGGCAATGTGTTGTAGAAGGACAGTTTGGCGGATGTTATCACTAGCTTGTGTACGGGGTATGAAACCTACCTGGTCTTTATGAATCAGACTACCGATGATTGGATTGAGTCTCAGGGCTAGAATCTTGGCTTGGATTTTTACGTCCACATTTAATAGAGATATAGGTCTATAGTTGGACCAAAGGGTGTGATCTGTGTTGTGTTTAGGTATCATGGAAATTATGGCAGTCAATGTGTCTCGACCAAAAGAGTGATGTTTTAGAAGGGCGTTGATGGAGTTGGCGAGAAGCGGGGCTATTGTGGCTGCAAACTTTTTGTAGTAAGTGCTAGGGAGGCTGTCGGCCTGGGCGTTTATGGGGTTTGAGAGTTTTTATAACAATAAGAACTTCGTCAACCGAGACTGGTTCATCTATTGACTCCCGACTGGCTTCTGACAGCTTAGGTATAGATAGATTTTGAAACAGTGTCTCAGCTTGGTTGGAAGGGAGAGGGCCCTTCGCTTCATACAGCTTAGCAAGACGTTTGCGAAATTCTGTGAGCACTTTAACAGGGTTGCTTGTATGGATGTCAGTAGCCAGTTTGAGTCTAATAGGATTGTGGGTATGGTCTGGTTGCCGAAGGCGTAGAGCTAGAAATGTATCTGGCTTGTTAGCTTTCGTATAGATTTTATGGCTAGATCTGCGGATGTATTTATCCGCAGATTCAGCTAAAAGGAGGTCAAGCTCCAATTTGGTCTTTTCTAGGAGTAGCTTATTGGTTTTGGTGTGAGACGTCTGGAATTGTAAGAAATGGTGTTGGAAATCAGACTCTAGCTGTTGAAGTCTAAGTTCCTTATCCCTTTTGAGGTGAGTGGCGACTGAGATACATTTACCTCGAATCACAGGTTTGTGCGCTTCCCACAACAGGATCGGGGAGATATCTGGCGTGGAATTATGCAACAGTCTTTAAGGGCCACTTGTATGTCTAGACAGCATGACTGATTGGTGAGATGAGTTTCATTCATGCACCAGGATTTGTCTCTGGATCGGGGAATCAGTGATGAGACCATGGTGATCACTGCGCAGTAGTCTGACCAGGTAATGAATTTTACAAATTCTTAAAATTCATACATTCGCAAATTCTTACATTTGTAATTTGGAAATTCGTAAATTTGGAAATTCAGAAATCTGAAATAATAACTAATAACTTAACTATTACTAACTCTTAAATTATAGGTATTGAAATTTCCTTTCAAATTTGGCTGTTAGTGAACGTAACAAGTACAAATTTATCCAAAGTTACGAATTATCCAAAATAATGAACGCCGGATCTAAACAAATGGAACATAGTAAATTAAAAATAAAATAAAAAACGTTTTATTATTATTATTATTATTGGCACAATAACAGGCTCAGGCCGGCTTGGCTTTTTTTCCCCACGCCAATTGCTGCTAATAAAGGATGCATGCACTGTAACCATTTGAGGAGGCCAAAAGGATGATTCGTTTTGACAATTCATGCATCAGTGACACAATCCCTGTTGTGTTTCTGCTAGAGCAGACTCTGCATGTAATTATGGACAGGGCACTCGAGGGAGAGCAGTGGGAGGAAGAGGAGGACTTCCTTTCCTCTCAAGGCTTGCTTTATGCAGACACCAATCTTGCCATGCCACAAAACACACAAAAGGAGAGGGAGGAGGAGAAGATTTCTGTCAGTTTTGGAGGCATTGAAGCAGAGCAAGGCATACGTCAAACCTTAACAGATGGTTTTCTATCCCCAGAACCATTGGGAGTAGTTTGTGGCTAGGAGGAGGCAGTTCCAGATACTGTAATCCTCAGTGACCCCAATGAGTCTGCTTTTCATGCCTTCACAATCTTGCAGTGCACGGACTCCCTCATTCTTCAAAGCCTGCAAAACTAACTGAGAATACGTGGGATCAGGGTGAAGAATCACTATTGGTTGGCAACCATCCTTGAGCACCATTACAAGGGGAAAGTCTCGGAACTCATCTCGTCCACACAGAGGGAGAAGAAGATGAATTCTCTTGAGAACACCTTAAAGAAGAGTTTATGTAAAACCTCTCTCGACTCTCTTAACTGAAACACTTAGTTTTGAGGCTTCTGTTGGTCAAGAGAGGAGTGGTGGAGAAGGGGGTCATCTCAGTGATGCTTTTCAAATTTTTTTTAGCTCTCAGCGCCCAGGGCTGTCAGCTTCCATGTCCCATCGGCAGCGTCTGCATCATATGGTGGGAGATTATCTAGGGGCGAAAACATACATGGAGAGATTTCCAGTTGATGATCTATAGGGTTATTGGGTCATGAGAATAGACCACTGGCCAGAACTTGCCCAGTATGCAATTGATCTGCTGGGCTGCCCTGCATCCAGCAGGCTTTCTGAACAGGCATTCAGTGCTGCTGGAGGTTTTGTGACAGATAAAAGAGCATGTCTGTCCACAGACTCAGTGGTCCGGCTGACATTTATCAAAATTAATCAGTCTTGGATTAGCAGCGGCTATCAAGCCCCTGATGCCGATTTCACCAATTAAGTGTTTTTGGGATGTGGAATCTCTGCAAGACTGTCTACACCAGTGGTCATCAACCCTGTCCTCAGGGCCCACTAACAGGCCAGGTTTTATGTATTAACTTGGGGAGATGCAGACTAGAATACTGCAATTCCCTGAGCAGCAAATTATATCACCTGTGATGTATTTCAGTTATCTTGCAAACCTGGCCTGTTAGTGGGCCCTGAGGACAGGGTTGATGACCACTGGTCTAAACTGTCTAGCTTTGTGGGTGTTGATTTTATCTGTAAGAATTTTTTTGGTATAGGTTTTATGGGTACAATTAACACCCAATGACCAATTTTTCTGCACCTGTTTGACAGGTGCATATCATTTACATTTTTGACACAAAGGACAATTCTTGCATTTTTATTGTTATTTCTCTTTTTTTTTTCAAACAATTTTATTGGCAAAAATAAAATTATAATGGAATAGGCAATATAAGTTTTACAAGCATAATAACTTATAGGATTACATCATTTCACTTGTTTAGGCATATTCATGCAACTGACAGTAAAACAGGCCATCCAACATAAAAAAATGATGCTTGGTAAGGAACCACAGGCATAAAATTCTATTGATATTGTACATATTAGCATTTACTGTAGCACTAAACCATTTTTATGGTTTCACTTTCACAGGACCCGGAAAAGCAAGGACCGCCTTCAGGATGTCTAAGGGTGTACATTTTTGATGTATAATGTATAATGATGTATAGATAGCACAACCCCCCCCCCCAAATGATCCCATTTTGGAAAGTAGACAACCTAAACTATTTGCTGAGAGGCATGTTGAGTCCATGGAATATTTTATATTTTGCCACAAGTTGCGGGAAAATTACAAACTTTTTTTTTTTATCTTTTGTTTTTTTGCACAAAGTTGTCACTAAATATTATATTGCTCAAACATTCCATGGGCATATGTGGAATTAAACCCCAAAATACATTCTGCTGCTTCTCCTGAGTATGGGCATATCACGTGTGAGACCTTTTGAGAGCCTAAAGTTTGCCAAGATAAATAAATCAGTGCTGCAGACTTCCTCTTCACTATATGTCATGCTCAGAAGCGTGTAGGCCTCTTCACTACTGTACCTTCGATTTTACATTTTGGTCTCTAAATTTACTGGTACAGTAGTGAGATTTACAGAAAAAAAAAGAGCTCCAGACTGTTAGTGACTGCTTCAAAAAAACTGTAATGCCCTGTACACACGATAGGATTTTCCGACAACAAAATCCATGTTTTTTTTCCGATGGATGTTGGCTCAAACTTGTCTTGCATACACACGGTCACACAAATCTTGTTGGAAATTCCGAACGTCAAGAATGCGGTGACGTACAACATGTACGACAAGCCCAGAAAAAAAGTTCAATAGCCAGTGCGGCTCTTCTGCTTGATTCCGAGCATGCATGGAACTTTGTGTGTCGGAATTGTGTACACACGATCGGATTTTGTTGCCCTTCTTGAAATCCCAAGAGTTTATCCAAAAGTTTTCTAAAAAAAAACATCCCGTTGAGTATTAGGAGCATAACAAGAGGCCAGGGTAACCCTTGCCCCCCCCCCCCCAATCCTACCCTTCAGAAGCAGGTATTGTCCCTTTACGCATTCCGGGGATGTCTCTCCCTGCAGGATATAGGAAATATCTCCATTTGTTGCCCGCTGTCTCTGGCGGTTTTAGCTGACTTCTCGGACATCGCTGCTTTGCGTGAAGTCTTCGTATCCCGCTGTCTCCTTGGGTTCATGCCGCTGTAATACCACTAGCGTTTTCAGTCTGTCTCGCTCAGAGCTAGCGTGGTGCTGGGAGCTTGTGTGTCTCACACCCTCACTCGGACATGCTCAGACCACACCCTCCAAATAGAGAGACTATGCTAATATAACTAGGAGAATTAGACCCATTATCATTATCTACTAATAAATAATGTAGAAGGGAGATCTGGAAGAGGGATTGGAGGAAACAAGGGGACTCCTTCAATAGAGATGGAAAGAGGGGGAATATATATGTATATATGAACTCTTTTTCCCCTCATATATGTATAATTTTTGTATAATTTTTTTGTATACATTGTTTTATTTTTAAGCCCTATAGACTTCAGACTCAAATCTGTTTGAGAGTGTTTTTTATGCAATATGAAATGACAATTATGTTTGGGGCCTATTGTTTAATGGGGGGGGGGGACAGGATGAGGGGTGTGGGGAGGTAGCCATTTGATATATGGTGTTAGTCTTTTGGTATTTTGATAGATTGGACCCCCGGCGGCCACGCATGTGGCGTATAGCTATGACGCTTCGCGCAGCCGGGCCAACCTGCCGCAGTATAACTGCGGCTGCTGGTCCGGAACCAGTTAAGCATCAGTAAATCACTGGTCATTTAACCTCTACAGATGACGGCTACAGTGCGGACTTTCTTTGCCGGGACTACGTCTATGGACCAGTGTTGCCAACCGCCCGTAGATTTACGGACAGCCTGTAAATTTATGCCCATTTTTGGGGTGTATGTAAATGTCCGTTACGGGCAGCGGTGCCCCTTAAAAAACATGGTCGCGAGCCGACCATGTAACTGCGCATGCGCAGTTCCGAAGCCGGCCGGGCTCGGGAAAACTCATACCCGCTCGGCCGGCAGCGCATGCACAGTTACGTAATTTTGGAGTTCACTCCACTCCTAGCTGTGACGCGGTGACGCGCCTCCTGCACTTGCCGCCATAGACGTAGAAGGAGCGGTGAGTGAGGAGAGGATGACATTATGATAGTGAACCTGTAAGATTGGCTGCAGCAGCTCTATCATTAGTGGGACTAAGGCCAGAGGAGGAAAGAGCCCGTAGGATTGGCTGCAGAAGCTCTAACAAAGGTTACACTGGTCAGAGGGAGCAAAGAGGTTCTGCAGCAGTGACACTTCTGTTATAGCTGCATTATAACCCAGCCTAAAGTGAACCTGTAAAAGACTGGCTGTAGAAGCACTTACTAATTCCTGACACTGTATACAGTGGGGACAGAGGATGACATTATACTGGGGACGGAGGATGACAGACTGAGACATGGCATTACTGGAGGGTGAAGCCATGCAGGGGACAGAGAAGGACACTGATGTGCTGCCCTGTGGAGAGGTGAAAGGGGCACAGGAGGACACTATCATGTCCGCAGCCTCTGTCCATCTCCTGTAGTATGTCCGCAGCCTCTGTCCATCTCCTGTAGTATGTCCGCAGCCTCTGTCCATCTCCTGTAGTATGTCCGCAGCCTCTGTCCATCTCCTGTAGTATGTCCGTAGCTTCTGTCCAACGCCTGTAGTATGTCCGCAGCCTCTGTCCACCGCCTGTAGTATGTCCACAGCCTCTGTCGACCTCCTGTAGTATGTCCGTAGCCTCTGTCTACCTCCTGTAGTATGTCTGCAGCCTCTGTCCATCTCCTGTAGTATGTCTGTAGCTTCTGTCCACCTCCTGTAGTATGTCCATAGCCTCTGTCCACCTCCTGTAGTATGTCCGCAGCCTCTGTCCACCGCCTGTAGTATGTCTGCAGCCTCTGTCCACCGCCTGTAGTATGTCCGCAGCCTCTGTCCACCTCCTGTAGTATGTCTGCAGCCTCTGACCATCTCTTGGATCATGTCTGCAGTCTCTGAGGGCGATCCTAGAATGGAGTCAAGAGTAGGAGCGCCGCCGGGATGGGGGTCACGGGAGAAGACGGACATGTGTGGACTGTGGAGACTAGGCTATAGAATAAAACCAAAGCCGCCAAGCTGCTGGAGCCATTTGACTGAGCCCTGCATGGTGCACCTGAGAAGAGGTCAGTGACAGCACCGCCAGGCCAGCCTGAGGGGGGTCACTGATGTAGGGGCGAATAAATACAATAATGTAAAAGGCACTGATATAAAGTAACCCCCCAAACATAGTGTATTCACTCTGCAGAAGGTGGTCTCTAGTCAGTAGAGTTCCCCTTACATCATGATCTGCAGCATTCCCCTTTACATAAGAGTTCCCTTTCACTGTTAGGGGGGATCCCGCACACTCTGATGTAAGGGGGGGAACTCTGTGCTGGCTGGGTTATAGTAACCTGACTTTCATGTCAATGGAGAAATATGTTTTTTGACTTTTGTTTAACTTAAACACATTGCTAATAGCACTAGCTCTGTGTTTATAGTTCAAATATTGATATTTGAACTGTTTAGCACTGAAAATTGTAATTTTAGGTACTTTTTTTGCAGTACCAGTAAAAAAATGTGTCTGTCGGTAAATTGCACGATTTTTCTGCAAGTAAAAAATTGGTGCCGTTTGTAAATTTTGGCGTCCTGACAGTAAATTTCACTTCGGGGGGGGGTTGGCAACACTGCTATTGACGTTGTCCCATGCCCGAGCGTGCTGCGCGCCCCCTACAGGATCACAGAGTAAGGGGATGATCCAAAGACAGCTGATCACGTGATGTAAACAGAGCCGGTAATCGGCTATTTTTTCTCCTTGCACTGACAGCGTGAGGAGAAAAAAAAAAAAGCCGAACACCGGCGGCCGTGATCGGAACATAAGTCCGGATCACGGCGAGCTGCTGCAGATAGCTGCTGCACATCCTTAGTGCCCACCTGTGCCCAATGCCAGTGCCACCTAGCAGTAGGCAACTGTGCCCCCTACCAGTGCCCACAGTGCCACCCATATCTGTGCCCACCAGTGTAGTCTATCAATGCCCACCAGTGCCACCTCATAAGCGCATATCAATGAAGGAGAAAAATTGTTTGCAAAATTTTATAACAAACTATGAAACATGATTTTATTTTTCAAAATTTTCCATCTTTTTGTGTTTGTTTAGCATAAAATTAAAATCCCAGCTGTGATTAAATACCACCAAAAGAAAGCTCTATTTGTGGGAAAAAAATGATAAAAAATGTAATTTGGGTACAGTGTTGTATGACCGCGCAATTGTCATTCAAAGTGCGTCAGAGCTGAAAGCTAAAAATTGGTCTGGGCAGGAGGGGGGTTTAAGTGCCCAGTAAGCAAGTGGTTAAAAATTATGATTTTTACTAACTTTTTTTTTCATTGATAATGTCCCCCCAGGGTAGTACCATTGTATGTACATTTACTTGCATATAAGCCTTCAAAATGGGCACTTTTGATTTTTTTTAGTTCGGGTCCCATAGAGTTCAATGGGGTTCGTTATTTGGTTCTTAACTTTTGCAATGTTCGAAAGTTCTGCCGGGAACCAAACATGGGGTCGTTTGCCCCATCTCTAGCTATATGTAAAGGGGGATAATTCCCCAATGACCATAAATGTAAGGGACACTCTGGCCACTGCCAGTGACCATCATGCTAATGTACTGTGAGCTGTAGATATGGTAATTATCAGTAGGGGTTCACCGAGCCTGGTACGTTATTTTAAGCGTTCCTTGGAAAAATGTAATAAAGGCTACTGTATTATATAATATAATCTTACATTGTGCTAAAGACAAAATATTTACCTGCCATCTCCTTCTCTCTCTGGCTCAGAGCGTTGTCCACTTGTATTATTGCAAGTTCATTGCCTTTTTTGGACTTGAAGTAATCCTGCAACACTTCTTCCCCCTGTAAAAAAATGATCAATGGTAGAAATGTATTATAGGAGATAAAATAATTGTATGTTGAAAAGTGTGGCAGAGATTGTCTGCAACTATGTGACCTCCCTAAAGCCAACCTATTTGTCATTTAAGATATATGGTTACTTTTAACACTTTCGCTGCCATGGACATAAGTTATACAAACCTACAGATCCGTTTCTAGCTGGACAGGTCAGTATATCTTACATGAGCTGCATTCTCCCCTCTGCTATACGATTATGATAATTTCAGTGACCATGAACTTACAGCAGACTTGTTCAGCAGACTCTGCTGAACAATAGAATAGCTAAGATCAGCAGCAGGGGGGCGCATGCGCAGCTCGTAAGATGGCAGAAGCACTAGACTAAAGCTCCGGCCTCACCTTGTATATCTGAAGCTCCCGCTCCGCTACATTAGCGCCTACAGCTCTGGGAGCACCTTCATCCAATCCGGGAACCATCCAGCTACCCTACGGACATTGTATGGGTAAGATCGGTGATCCCTCACAGGTCGCACTCCAGCCCTCCTACCTCATGGACAGATTCCTATGCAGGCCACAATCCCCGGCCTCGATTATTTCGGTGGACCACCAGATGCACTCCCGCTGGTCGACCCCTCGCTTTTTACTGAAAAAACCCCACCTAAATCACAAGGCAACTTTAGTGACGGTGGAGGTTTTAGACCTGAAACTGCAGGCCCTGCTTCAGAGCCTTACACACAATATAACCAGGGAGGTGAACAAACTGGCTCAGGAACTCAGAGGGAAATAGACCAGCTAGGGGAATGAACAGACACCCTGGAATCAAAGTTTGATAACATGGTAAAATATATGCATACACTAATCTTAAAAATGCGGTATCACAATTGCAAATACAACAAGAAGATCTTGAGAATAGAGAGCGCCGGAAAAATCTCCAGATCCGTGGGGTCCCTGAATCCATTACAGACAAGGAAATCAGGCCCTATCTTCTGTCTCTCTTTATTACACTGACACCCAACATCCCTGATATTGACTGGTGCCTTGACAGAGCACACAGGTCTCTAGCTCCCAAACCCCCTCAAGGTGCCAATCCCAGAGACATTGTTGTCTGCTTTCATTTTTACGAAAGCAAGGAAGCCCTGACCATAGCCGCCCGTAATAGGTCTAGAGTGGAATTTAAGGGAGCGAATATTTAAATCTTTAGCGACTTATCGCCCATTACACTGGCTAAACGTCGCACTCTGCACCGGGTAACCGCTCACCTACAGCACCATCAGATTCCATATAGATGGGGCTTCCCATTCTGCCTGTCAATGACCAGGGATGGCTCACAGCATTCCATGAGAGACCTCCAAGAAAGTGAATCCTTCATTAAAAACCTGGGACTCCCCCCTATTCCTGAAGAGGATTTACAAGCACAGATACCTTCTGCCAGACCCTTTTCAACTCAGGGAAAGATTTGGACCCCGGTTCGCCACAAATCCAGAAAAGCTACCTTCACCCCTCAGAGGAATGCAACATATAAAGGCCCCACCTAAAAACGTTCTTTGATATACCTTTGTGGTTTTTCTACATGTGGAGGCCCAGTTTTTCGCCTCTATGTTTTGGAGTCTCTGGGCTCAGAGATAGACATCCCATCCTTGTGCCCACATAAGGGCAATGTTACCGAAACAAACACAGTTGAAAAGTTCCCTATTTGCATCTCACATTTGCTGATCGGATCAGACTGAGGCCGGCGAGTTGAGTCTTGCAGACTGTCATGTCCCCCAACATGGTCCTGTTTTTTGACCATGGCCCCCTGAGGAGATCTTCTCCCTCGGGTTGTCTACCTATATGGTTCACATTTTTTGTTTTCTTTTTCTCTCTTTTTTTTAAGGATCCTTTTTGATCCTATACCCAGCTCTACAGCCTATTTTTTCTTACAGGTTCATCTCTACTTGACTGAATCTTTTCTTTTTATGGTTTTACACTGGATCCTTTTTTGATCCAATTAGGAAACAAGACTATGTTTCCACTTTCCTAGTTTGCCTTTACTTGTTTAACTATACAAGTAATTTCTACATGCTCTTTACATCATGGTTTCTGCAGACATTATGTATTTTGAATATAACGTGCTTTGTCCACAATATATGGTTATGGCTGTTAGTATGTTTTCATGCAATGTTAAGGGCCTGAACTCCATCCGCAAAAGATGTCTCACGCTGAAAGAGTTCAGAGCCTCCAACGCAGACATTATCATGTTCCAGGAGACATTTCAAGGCAGAGGGCTCATTCAAATTCGCATCTAGACCTGAGATGTGGGAGGAACTGATCGGAGCGGACGTGCGATGAGCTCGCTCCTCCCGGCCCGGGAGATTAGCTGCAGCAATCATTAAGTGATCCGATGAACTATCTCTGATTAACCCTGGCTAAAAGCTACAGATCATTATGCTGCCTGGTTGACTCTTTATGCCTGTTACTTACATCTCTTTAAGACGCCAAAAGGGGCTACGGTTGCGGCTACAGTGTACGAGGGCTGCTGAGCTTCCGACGCATCCAGCCGAGGGCAAATGAGCTCGCAGGGTTGCCAGCCGAAAACTACAAGGGACATACCGAGCTCCCCCCGAGCCTAGACGAGTCTTGCTGAATCTAATCGACCGCAGCCGAGATCAATCGATCCCAGCCGAATATACGAGGAACGCTCTGAGTTCCCCCGGAGCCTTGCAGAGCTCAGCCAGGCCCACAGAGATCTGTGCCAAGCCGAGCTCAGCCGACCGCAGCCGAGCCTGATTGAGCCTGACCGAGCCCAGCCGAACCCACGGAGACCTACGCCGAGCTCTATCGAAGGTCTACAGAGATCTATGCCGAACCAAGCTAAGCCGACCGCACTGAGTTCCCCCGGGGCCTTGCCGAGTTTAGCCGAGCCCACAGAGATCTGTGCCTAGCCGAGCTCAGCCGACCGCAGCCGAGCCTGACCAAGCCTGACAGAGCCCAGCCGAACCCACGGAGACCTGCGCGAGGTGTATCGAGGGCATCGAGAGGGACTGAGAGGGGCAGAGGATATCCGAGCAAGGAAGGCGGAATAGAGAGGAGCAGTGGACCCCTCCGGAGTTATTCAAAATAGCCTCAGAGATCCCGGTGAGACCCCGTTAAGGGGTATTCTGTGTAAATAGGGCCACTCGGATACTCATGGATGCCGGAGATTCAGACTTAGATCCATGAACGATGGCTATCCTGGTGAAACAGGAGGAGGCAGGTCTGGCTCTTGATTCATTTTTTTACTTTGATGGTGTTTTCTAAACAACTATGTGTTTTCTATACAACTATATACAAATACATTGAATTTATAAAGAGAGACAAATTTAAGCCTAAACTCAGTAATATAAGGAGGACTGTTAGAAAATAGATAAAGACTGGACCTTTTTCTCTTGTTTTGGTTCTGGATTGAAGTAAATGTTTGATGCATAGGGGGTAAACCATGGGGTCTTTTTTTGGGGTTTTATCCCTGTATATACAACATGCCACCTAAGAGTACCCATGCACAGAAAGCAAAGAGGGGATCAGTAGGTGGGACAGCAAAGAACCCTCCTAACCCCTTAAATCTTTCTTCTGCCCAAAAACTGACATAAAAGTTTTTTTCCGCAGTCACAAACACAACCAGAAGGTTCAATAGTAACGGAGCTGGATTTTGCATCCCCTACTGGTGACATAGAAGTAAGACCAATAATGGCCTCTACAGGAGCAGAAGGGGGATCAACTTGGGACATGCAGACATATATAAAGTCTTTACCTACAAGAGAGGATATGGACAAATATGTATACAGATTGGAAACCTCCTATAAAACCGAAGTACAGACACTAAAATCATCAGTAGCTGAGTAAAAAAAACAGGGTTGATATTATGGATGCACAAATGGTAGACATTACCCAAAAATGATCAATTCTGGAAGAAAAAAACCTGGAAGCCGATAAATATCTAAAATATATAATAGAAGCAACAGACGACCTGGAAAATAGAAGTAGACAAAATAATATAAGAGTCAGAGGCCTGCCAGAAGCAAAGGGACTGGAGGGCTTAAAGACCCTATTACGGGAAATATTTCACATGGTATTAAAGCAACCTAGTACAACAGAGATAGAAATCGATCTAACACATAGAGCGCAGGGACCTAGGAAGGAAGATCCACAGAGGCCAAGGGATGTGATTTGCAGGATACATTTTTATCATATCAAGGACAGCATCATGGCAGCCGCACAGCGACAGAGATTTTGAATTTGAAGGCACCTCATTGATTTTTTTACAGGCCCTATCCAAATATGCATTGATTAGAAGGATATCAGTAAAACCATTATTGGATGCTTTGCGGGAAAGGGAGATCCTATATAAATGGGGTTTTCCCTTTCAGATCATAATACATCAAAATGGACAGAAAATTTTTCGGGACATAAGATACCTCCCCGATTTTCAAAAAAAAAAGCCTAATTTGCCCGCCATTGAATTGCCGACTTGGCCGCAATCATATTTTGATGTCTTAGGAGGGTATCGCGGGGGGAGATGAGGGGGAGGGGAATAGATGAAGAAGGTGAGGGAGGGATAGGTGGGGGGAAGTAGACTTTTTTGCTTATAGGGGGGGCTCTTTTTTTCTTTTACACAGGAGGTTATTAGGGGCACGCCCCACACAATTCACTTAGGGGCAATCTAGGATGAGTTATGCACATTGTACCAGACACAAAATAGGGGATGGGTATATGGTATATTAGAGATGTAGCAGAACATCTCAATGAAATTAATAAAATAGGCAGTATCTGTACTAGAAGTGGCTAACACAGAACAGAGTTTTAGCACATTATCCAGCCGATTAGGCTGGTCTGCCTAGAACACCTGGGGGACGATAGGGGTTAGGAGGTAGGGTAAGGGCACAATAGTATTAGGTTGTTTGTTTGTTTTTTTATCCCATGTGATTATATATGGTGTTATGAGGTTATGATGATGGCATGAGGCAATTATTTCACAATTATGTATGTAAAGATAAGTGGTTTTGACACTGTATAATGAGAGATGCATTTCTGGAGATAGAATATATAGGGGCAGACGGAGGTGGTGGATGGGGGGGAACGGGGGGGGGGGAGACCGGAGAGGCGGGAACTATCCTCTCCCCCCCCCATTTTTTTGGGGCATTTCTTCCACCTCCCTCCCCCCCTGCCCCTTTTCCACCCCCTGCCCCTTTTTCACCCCCCTTCCCTTGTCCTCTGTTATCCTTTGCCTCCTCGCCTGTAATGCCTCAATAAGGAGGAAATATTTGTTATTGAATTAAGCCCGGGCACGTCCTACTTGTGAGAGTTCACCCCATTATCTCTAGGGTAGGGAACTTACTTGTACGGGTAGACTCGAAGGAGTCAAATAGGTAGTGAGAGGTTGTATGTGTGGGTGGGGGGAGGGTATTGAGTGAGTGGTGTCCGAGGGGAATCGTATCGGGAGCGTGTGTCTTTTTTTTCTCCCTTTTTTTCTCTCTCTTCTCTCCCCTGTGCTAAAAATGTTATGGGTACGGTACAAATATGCTCTTATAATATTAGAGGATTGAATTCAGCAGCCAAGAGATCACAGGTCCTATACTCGCTTCACAAACAAAATGTTGGTATCTTCTTTCAGGAGACACATTTTCGCTCAGATCACATACCCAATATACAAAATGGGTACTATTCAACCTGGTATCATGACTCCTTTGCCTATTCCAAATCCAGGGGAGTCTCCATAGCAATACATAAATCATTACCTCATCAATTAATTGAAGTCTGGAGGAAAAGAGACGGTAGAGCAATATTGTTAAAGGTGGCCATATATGGTAAAAATTATACTTTAATGTGCACCTTCCTAATGAGGATCAGGTTAGAACGGGAAGGCAACTCCTAGTCGATTTAATGGAAAAGGCAGAAGGGGTTACTTTAATTGGAGGGGATTTTAACTTTGTCCTGGATCGGGATATAGATACTACAGCACCCCCAATACTGCAGATAAGTAATGAGAAAAGGAAATTTAAGGACATGAGTAAAAATCAATTGGTGGATATATGGAGGGCTTCCCACCCATCAGAGAGGGATTATACATTCCACTCGAAAGTGCATGGAACATACCATAGGCTTGATTCTTTTATATTAGAGATCAGAGTAGTAATAACAAACTTTATGGAGGACCATCTGAATGATACAACTTCTCTATCAATCCAATGGGAAACATTGAGATGTATAATAGGGGGGTTATTTATAAAACATGTAGCGAGGTTAAATAAGATAAAAAGGGACTAGAATAATACAGCTATCAAAAGATATAACCAAACTAGAAAAACAACATAAACAAAACCCATTACAAGAGAAATTGGTAGAGTTAACAACCAAAAGAACAGAGTTACGAACTTTATTAAATGAACAAAGTTATGAATTCGAGATAAAACCCGGTCATTATACCATCAGCAAGGAAATAAACCTGGCAAACTCCTAGCTAGAGCACTCCGCCAACAAATAAACGGAGCATCAAAAGTTAAGCTTAAAACCGAATCAGGAGATATGGTATATGATCCAAAAGGGATATTGAAAACATTTCATAACTTCTATTTAAGGCTCTATAACATACCAAACCCACTAGCTGAGAAGGACCCTGAAATATATCAACAAAATATATACCAATATATAAAATATATACCTACACTAACAAATGCAGAAGTGGAGCACCTAGGGCAGGAATTCTCAGAGATGGAAATACAAAAAGTAATTGATTCATTAGCGCTGGGGAAAAGTCTGGGTCCGGAAGCCTTTACTCCCCGATTTTACAAGGTATTCAAAGACCAGCTAATTCATATAATGAGGCGAACGTTTAATGCAGTATCTGCTGTTCAACCTCTTGTTCCACAGGGAATGCAAGCATATATCTCTTTAATTCCGAAGCCCGAAAAGGACCACATGAATTGTGGAAATTATCGCCCTATTTCCTTGACAAATGTCGATTTGCGAATTTACTCTAAGATTATAGCCAACAGACTCACCCGGATACTTCCTACATATATACATTTAGACCAAGTAGGATTCATAAAAGGGAAGAGAAGCAAGGGATAACACCTTGAAGACATTAACACATTATTCAGATATATCTGAATCAATTACAATAGCCAACGGAATCCGACAGGGATGTCCGTTGTCTCCATTGTTGTATGTATTAGCCATGGAACATCTAGCGGCAGCCATCCGGAATAATAGAGACATTCAGGGAATAAAAGTAGGGGAAAAAGAATATAAAATGTCTATATATGCGGATGATCTGCTGGTATACATTACAAACCCACTTGTGACATTAGCAAATTAAATAGAGGAATTAAAGCGCTTCTCTAAAATAAGTAATTTTAAAGTGAATTATAGTAAATTTGAGGCGCTGAATATAACATTAGAAAACAATACAGTGGAATTACTTAGAAAGAATTTTTCGTTCAAATGGCAGGTAAATGCAATTAAATACCTGGAAACATTCATCCCTAGAGAATTAGAAAAAGCTTTAAGAACTTAATTAACTCCCAATCACACAAAAAATAATAAAGATGCTTCAACAATATAAGGGGATTTTTTCATGGATGGGCAGGATTAATATAATAAAAATAGATATACTGCCCAAGATCTTATATATATTTCAAACCATCCCAATATTTCTGGTAACAAATATTCTGAACCAACTACAAAAGGTGATAGGGAGCTTTATCTGGGCAGGTAAACGGGTTAGAATTAGCAGAGATACATTAACTCGGCCAAAGAAGGATGGTGGTCTGGCCCCAGATTTATCAGCATATCTCAGAGCAGCGTTTATAACAAGGATAGTGGACTGGTGCCACAATGCAGAATATAAGCAGTGGGTGAAATTAGAAGAGGAGATTACAGCCATTAAATTAAAATCTTTACCATGGATAAAGAAAAAGAAGTGTCCCTTTAATTGGGATATGCCTTTCCTAGTAGTAGCAACAATGAAAGTATGGGATAGAATGTTGAGACAGGGGATAGGATCATTGTATATAGGCCCTATGACCCCTCTCTTTGATAACCCAGAGATCCCATCAGCATTGGAGGGAGGTACGTTCTTGAAATGGCAGAGAAAAGAAGATACTAGGGTAGCGGAGACAATGGCACAAAATAAACTTCCCCTATTTGAGTCCTTGGGTACGGAATATAAAGCTAAATGCAATACTGCCAGCTTCAGAAATATATCCTCTCTCTAATAAAGGAGGGCACTATCAATAGAGCACTTATGGACCTCGAAAAATGAATGGTAAAATATCAAAGACCAACACATACCTTGTCTAAAGTACATAGCTATTTAAGCTCAAGAAATAATATACAAGAGATAACATATATAAAAAAAAAATGGGAGGAAGAATTAGGAGTCATGATTCCCAGGTTGAAATGGGAAAGGGCCATTATAGCAATCCATAAATTATCAATGTCTAATAGGCATCAATAGAGAAATTACAAAATCTTAGCCAGATGGTATAGATGCCCAGTGCATATGCACAACATTAGCTCAGAAAATCAAGAAGTGTGCTGGAGGTGCCAAGGGGCTAGAGGTACAATATCACATATCTGGTATTATTGCCGGGTGGTCCAGATTTTCTGGGAAAAGATATTTAACCACTTGCTTACCAGGCACTTAAACCCCCCTCCCATCCAGACCAATTTTCAGCTTTCGGTGCGCTCACGCTTTGACTGACAATTACTCAGTCATGTAACACTGTACCCAAATGAATTTTTTGTCCTTTTTTTTCCCACAAATAGAGCTTTCTTTTGGTGGTATTTGATCACCTCTGGGTTTTTTATTTTTTGCGCTATAAATTAAAAAAGACCGAAAATTTAGAAAAAAAACGAATTTTTCTTTGTTTCTGTGATAAAATTTAGGAAATTATAAATTTTTCTTCATAAATTTTGGCCACGATTTATACTGCCACATATCTTTAGTAAAAATAACCCAAATTAGTGGATATTATTTGGTCTTTGTGAAAGTTAGAGACTCTACAAACTGTGGTGCAAATTATACAAAATTGATCACACCTGATGTACTGGTGGCCTATCTCATTTCTTGTGACCCGAACATGCCAGGAAAGTACAAATACCCCCCAAATGACCCCTTTTTTGAAAGTTGACATTCCAAGGTATCTAGTAAGAGGCATGGTGAGGTTTTTGATGTTGTCATTTTTTCCCACAATTCTTTACAAAATGAATTATTTTTTTATTTTTTATTTTTTTCCACAAAATTGTCATTGTAATAGGTTATTTCTCTCGCATGGCATGTGTATACCACAAATGACACCCCAAAATAAATTCTGCTACCCCTCCTGAGTATTAAGATACCACATATGTGGGACTTTTTCACAGCCTAGCCACTTAGAGAGGCCCAACATGAAGGGGGGCAATCACGTGTTCTAGGAGCATAAATTACACATCTAACTTGTTGACTACCTATTACACTTTTGAAGGCCCTGGAGCACCAGGACAATGACACGTGACACTGACGTGGCACTGATAAAAGGTGGCACTGATACGTGGCACTGATGACACGTGACACTGATGTGGCACTGATGACAGATGGTACTAATACAGGGCACTGATGACACGTGACACTGATGAGAGGCGGCACTAATATGTGGCACTGATGAGAGATGGCACTGATATCACGTGGCACTGATGAGAGATGGCACTAATACGTGGCACTGATGACAGACGCACTAATACATGGCACTGATGACACGTGACACTGATGACAGATTGCACCGATACGTGGCATTGATGACAGGTGGCACTGACAGGTGACACTGATGACAGATGGCACTAATATGTGGCACTGATGACACGTGACACTGATACGGCACTGATGACAGATGGCACTATGTGGCACTGATGACATGTGGCACTGATGACATGTGGCACTGATGACATGTGGCACTGGATGACAGGTGGCACTGACAGATGGCACCGACGGCAGATGGCATTGGGGACATTTGGCACTGGCAGATGGCATTGGGGACATTTGGCACTGGCAGATGGCATTGGGGACATTTGGCACTGGCAGATGGCATTGGGGACATTTGGCACTGGCAGATGGCATTGGGGACATTTGGCACTGGCAGATGGCATTGGGGACAGAGCAGTGGGCACAGATGGCACATTTAGTTCGTTTTTGTTTTTTTTTCACTTACGGCGCTGCAGCCGTTCATCTTCCCCTCCTCACACGCTGTCTCTGTGTGAGGAGGTGAAGCGGCGCTGAGAGATGATCTCATATGTTTACATATGAGATCATCTCCCATTGGACACGCCGATCGCGCTGTAAACGGCCGATGTGATTGGCCGTTTACAGCGATCTGTGATTGGGTGTGTCCGAGGGACACGGCCAACACAGAATTTCCCTGCTGCACTCTCGTGAGCGCGCACAGGGAACGAGGAAAGGGGAGGCTGTCATATGACGTCCTCCCGGGATTTGACATCTGCGCCGAGGCCGTCATTCGGCTATGGCCGGATGTCAAGTGGTTAAAATACATACTGCAATGACAGGGATCGAGACACAGCCCGATATATTAATAGCGATATTATTGATGATCCTGGGTTCAATGGATAGTATAAAAAAAGGGCATTCTAACATATTTTTTATCTGCAGCATGAACCGTGTAAATAGCACCCAACATAGAGGAATGGGAGTCTGAGACGGCCGAGATGTGTGTCCTGGAAGAGAGGATTGAGACCGAAAAAGGATGTAAGAAACAGATAATAACAGTGTGGCTGAAGTGTAAAGAGTTTAAAGTGGATGTAACCCCCCCCCCAATTTTTTTTATGTCATAATGTAGAGAATACGATTTCCTTTCATTTGAGCCCAGTCTTGCCACACAGTTTTACTCCAGCCCTGAGAAATCCTCTTTTATTTTTCAGTTAGAAATATCTTGACAAAGTGCTGAAAACTTTGTCAAAAAGGCCCCCTTGTTGTGAGTGACAGGTGATTTACATATCTCATGCACTAGCCTGAGACAGGCACATCCTGTGTAATTATAAAAAGTGAGAAATTCACCCCTCCCCCACATAACAAATCCTGGTGATGAAAAGGAATGTTATCTGTGATCAGGTGACCTCAGACACACACACTGCACTATAACAATCATCAGATCACTGGATGTTCTACTCTGCCCAACTCTGACTACATACATCTCCCCTATATTCTTCTTGCTGTTCACTCGAGAATACATTTTCTTTCACTCTGGTCTGTGGATCTGGTCTGTGCCTGTCTCAGGCTAGTGCATGAGATATGTAAATCACCTGTCACTCACAGCAAGGGGGCGTTTTTGACAAAGTTTTCAGCACTTTATCAATTTATCAAGATATTTCTAACTGAACAATAAAAGAGGATTTCTCAGGGCTGGAGTAAATCTGTGTGGCAAGACTGGGCTCAAATGAAGGAAAATCTTATTCTCTACATTGTGACATGTTTGGGGTTTACATCCACTTTACTACCTCACAGGCGTGGTGGAGAGAGATATAAGAATACAAAGAAAACAGAGGAGAGAGGAGAGAAGAGCGGTCTTCCCTATCCCCCCCTTTTTATTTTTATTTTTTTTATTTTTTTAGAGTGTATGTACTAAAAGGGGAGGAATGAATGGTGGTAAGTGTTGGGATAAATGAGGGGTATAATTGGAATATTTAGAACAACAAAGATATGGATTAAATAAGAAAACAAATATAAAAATAGATCAATAGAGGTTAAAAAGATCTAGGAAATGATTAGTGATTTGAGTAAGATAGTAGACAATAATCCATATAGATAAATATACGATATGAGAGTATGTAAATGTTATATTAAAATTTGTAAAAAATGTTAAGTAAAATAAAGGATTATAAAAAATAAAAAAAATAGCATCTAGACATTTCCCTACAGCTTATGTAGCCTCTGACCCTTCTGGAAAAGCTGGGGTGGCTATCCTCCTCAAGCGCTCCTCTGCCATACGAGTAAAATCCTCTTATCTCGACCCACAAGGCTGTTATATTCTCCTGAATTGTGATCACATGAACACCTCTTTCACCCTAGCTAACGTGTATGCACCCAACTCGGGTCAGATTGGATTTTTAGAAAATGTCTTTGAGAAACTCCAGTCCTTCTCCCAACCCTTCCAGATTATTGGAGGGGATTTTAACCTCTGTATGTCGCAAATAGGGACAGAGCTGCTCTGTTTCAAAACACCCCCTCTCTACTGGTACAAAAATCATCCTCCTCATTCCGTAGAACGATTCGTCATATGGACTGTTTGACTCTTGGAGGATAAAACATCCAACCGCCAAACAGTTCTCATTCTTTTCTCCACCCCATAAACTGTACACGAGACTAGATTACTTCTTTATCTCTGCACAATTACTACCATACCTGGTAGACTCAAACATACTCCCAATCGTGGTCAGACCACTCACCCATTACCCTAGACCTCCTCTTATCTGCACCAACCCCTAGGAGGTGCCACTGGCGTCTTAACAAATCCCTCCTCAATTCTCCCATGACTCAAATACCCCTGCAAGAAAAACGAACTGAGTTCTTTCAGATAAATAAGTATACGTATCGGAGATTTCCACTCTGTAGGAAGCTCACAAAGCTTTCTTCAGAGGTGAATGTATAACCACTGGATCACGTCTTAAAAAAGATCGAGCTTTACAACGCTCGTCCCTACTGACTCAATTATCCGACACTGAAAAAAAGCTCCTTAAATGCCCCAGGATGGACCATCTCCGCGCCGTAACAGCTCCACGCAATCGCATTAAAACCTTAGACTTAGCTAGAATCACTAAATCCATGCTTTGGTCAAAACAAACATTTTATGAATTTGCCAACAAACCTCATAGAATGCTAGTTAATAAACTAAAGCCAAGACCCCCAAGCTTCTATACCTGACTTTCTGACACAGCCAGACAGCAACCCTACGTATTGCCCCCAGGCTATGAATAAGGTCTTTGGAGATTTCTTTTTTTTTTCCCCCAAAATTTTTTTATTTTAATTAGTAACAGAAACAGAAGTACAAAGGGTCATAGAAACTGTGTAAGCGCGGACGCAGCCGATACGAAGAGCAGAAAAATATTGGTATACATCAGTTGAATAAGCAAACATGGGGTAGCTCCAAAGGGCTACAACAAAGTAAGACAACATGTCAAAGGTCAGCAAAAAACAAACAAAAAGATAATTATCAATGACAATGTACAAGTGAACAAGGGCATTGTAGTTATAGAGAGGCGACTTGTACCTTCGTCAGGTGTAGGTATGGAAATAGTAATATCCAATCATGAACAGTAGATGGTATAGTGAATGTTGTGATGTGATACTGTACATTTTCAACTGAAAAAGGGGAATCTGTCTAAGAATAGAATATATAGAATGTTATCAAAGAAATATCGTACTGTGAAAGAGTCTAACGTGGAGGAGGAAGGGAAAGTGAAAGACAGTGTGGGGGAGTGAAGGAGGAAAAAAAAAAAAAGGGGGGGGAGGAGGGTGTAGGAATGTTGCCTATAGACTGTCACAGCTCTCGAGCACATCTCACAGTATGAACCGTTTGTACTCAGCTGTTGACATGAAATGGTGCCAGCAGGCCCAAGTGTTGGTGAATTTGGCAGGTGTGTCCTTAGCCTGGTGGATCAAGTTTTCCATTTAAGCAGTTTTGGCGATTCGTCGGAAACAGTCCACAATTGTAGGCGGCTCTGGGGAGCGCCATTTGGTTGGGATACACATCTTCACTGCATTCACCATTTGCATGGAGAGGGAGCGGAAGTACGCCTTCTTCGAGATCGAGGAGAGATTGAGTAAGAATTGCGTCGGCGTGAATGCCAAATCATATGTGGTTACGTGTTTGATGAGTCTATGGACCTCTGACCAGAATGGTTGGAGTTTGGGACACGTCCACCAAATGTGAATGAACGATTTCTGTGTTACATCTCTAGCATTGCGGGGGGGGGGGGGAATTCGGGAACATGTGATGTAGCTTGAGAGGGGTCCTGTACCATCTAGAGGTTAATTTGTAGGCGTTTTCCTGAGGGTAAGTATTAACGGAACCCTTGTGTACAAAAGCATAAATGGAATCCCAGTCAGATTGTGTGAGTTTCATAGGGATATCACGTTCCCATTTAAGCTTGGCCCAATCATTTTTGGGATCGTGGTCAGAGATTAAGAGTGCATATGTGTAAGAAATGAGGTGTCGTTGAGGTTCTGTCTGCAGGCACATTGTTTCGAAGGGGGTAAGTGGTCTTGACCATTCCGTGCCGAGTGTAGAGGTGTTGAGGAAATTGCGTATTTGTACATATGTCCAAAAGGGGAATCTACCTGAGGTAGTAATGGCGGATACTTCGTTGTAGGAGAGGAGACGATTGCTCCCAAAGAATTGTCCTGCTCTCACGTGTGGGTGTGGCCAAACATCAGTTAAGAATGAAGTGTGCATTCCAGGGGTAAAGGCCGGGTTACATCTGATTGGGGTCATCGGGCCTAGTGGAGAGGAAAGCTTGTGTTGCACGTTTCGCGAAAGGAATCTAATGTTGGAGATATTAATGGATGGGTATGTAAAGCCGGGGGAATGTGTTATCGAGCTAGCCAAGGGGATTAAGCTATCGGGGTCGGCGAAATAGAGTTTTCTAAGTGGACCCAATCCTTGGTTTTGGCATGGACGTTCCAGTCAATGATCCTGGTTAAATGGCTGGCACGCTGGTATTTTTGTAGGTCAGGCAGACCTAGGCCTCCTTTGAGTTTGGGGTCGATAAGTTTGAAATAACTTCAGAAAAATATACATGTATAATTTCCCCATGGGGTTTTTAGGCAAGGATGAAGACCATTTATGAAAACATTGGTATTTTATTTTTCTAGATTAAAAAAATGACAACTAGAAATACATAGAGTATAAAAAATGCGAACTCTGGTTTACAAAATAGCTATAATTCCAATCAATGCAGGCAAATACTGGAAATGTAACAATATATTTAGGTTTTCAAAAAATCGTAATCTGGAATACATATATCATGCATAATCCATGCATCAATAATACACCCTTCAACCCCGATGCATTTCGACCATATTCGGTCTTCTTCAGGGGGGAACTACTTTACATGAAACCAGGGTGAATGACTTTGTTACATCTCTGTGAAATATCAAAGAAAACTTTATCAATTTTTAAGTACAGTAATTAAAAGTATGCAATCTTTTTCACAATACTCGGATATGTCATTTCCTATTTATCATATTTACCCTTTTGTGTTGGAGATCTGCAATTCAAACCAGAGATTTTAAACTTTTTTATTGTTCTCCGATGGCACCCATCATCGTCACCACCAGGCCTGCAATTTCCATCATACCCACTATTGTGTGGGCGAATGGGACCCCCCCAGAAAGGGATGGAGGGTGGGTGGGGGGCGAAAGGGAAGGGAAACAAAAGTTTCTCGTCTGTGCAGATTAGGGCTTACGAGGGGCAGCACTTTATATGGCACCTCGCGCTCAGAAAGGAGACAGTCCCGGCAAGTGACGCACACCTAGAAACAACAGTTTTATCATCAGTATTGGTATACTTTATGTATCTATATAAAGTTTAGCATAGGTGGTTGAATAGACTTGGCCTATAATAGCAACATTGTGGCTGTGTTCAGACATATGTCTATTTAGACAGAGTTTATTGTTAGGTACTGATAGTGGAAATGATTGCAGTAATAATGATAACATCAAATATTACAGTATTATTGTAAATGGTCACATATGGTAAACGTATGCGTTAAAATTGTCTCAATACTATTAGGTAGTGACGTGATATAAGGTTGTGCAGCAAATGCATATAGTTAGATACAGTGTCTAGTTAGGAGTGAATAGTGATGGGGGTGTGTGAATGAAGTCAAATACATAAAAAATATATGCCACAACTCCAAATGATATGGAATCGTGATTTATATATATCACAGTGCAAAGGGAAGTTAATCATAAAAGAAAAGAAAACCAAAATGAATTGTTAATATTGTGCAACATAATAATGTAGATTAGAAATGCTATGTGGATTTAGGGGTGATAGTGAATATACAATGACAAAGTTATATAGTATTAAGTTAACCTGTGGCCTTGGAACAGGAGCTGTAATATGATACAGCCAACAAGTGTTACTCAATGAGCAGTATATGTGCGCCTTTCATGAAATTATATATGGTTTCCTGAGTAAAAAGGTACATACCTATTGAAATATCTCGCAGTGGATGTACTTCCCGGCGTTCAAAATGACAACTAATTACTGTGAGCTTTGTGGTATATATAGGAAGTCTACTCCAATTAATTAAATGTGCCCCAGGTGTGCCTTTCAATTACCAATGCTCGCTCCCATCGTTGCTAAAAGTGCCTGGCCGTAAGGTGCAGCCATTAGTGCTGCCCCCCCCAGCGTTCCGGAGAGCACAGCGTGCTCCGGAACTACCGCCGGATCCCCGGAACCCGTTTGGCATTGCGTGGTCAGGTGTGCGCGCGGCGCACCCCCGCAAGATCATCGGGTACGCCACGCAGGCGCACCGCACAAATCGCGCACACTGTTCCCACACGGCCAGGTTACGGTCGCGGGATGCCGCCGGCAGGTATAGCTGCGCCGCGCAGCATAGCTGACGCGTGCGCATCAGGTCCAGGGTTTGGAGGGAACCTCCCCCCGTCCGTCTTACCCTGCCATGAAGCAATGATCTACACAGATTTCCCACTTGCATCCTGGTGGCGTAAAATCAGGGAACCAAACGGAAGCATGTCTAGAAAATAATGTTAGACATGTTAAATAGAGTTCACGTGCATATAATTAGGCTTGGTTGCTAATAGTGTCATATGGTCATACAGTACAATAGTGATAGTGGCCAATAGAAACATGGCACATATGTACATATTGTTGATATTAGATGTCTTCATCTATAATACTAAATTCGTATTAGAGGGTATAGTTGGTTATTTAGATAATAGCAAAACTAGACCTTGGGACTTGAGAGGAGAGTTGCTTACAAAGCAAGAGATACATTTTATTCTCTTTTATTAGGGTATTTGTGTGTCAAAAAAAAGGGAATTATCTTGTTGAAAAACATCAGATAATGATAACAGCTATATGTCCTAACTCCTAGTTCCTCTTAGGGGTCCAGGTAGTGGCCAGACAGTGCATAGAAAGAGGACAGCTTCCACTGTAGTCATAGTAAAGTTGTATTCAGGTTTTTATCAAAGTAGTAAAAGGTATAAAATAGTACAAATTATATATTTCTCTACCCATGTAGATTTCATATAGGATATACATTATTTTTAGTTAAATCAATGGATCGGTCTTTAATGTTGAGGAATATAGCACTTAAAGCTTCCTCTGTTGTAATTTACCCCATAGGGGATATCATTAACCTCTTAGGGTATCCAGGGTATTCTATACCTAGACAGTGGAAGCTGTCATCAATATGCACCGACTTTAACTAGTTTTTCCCGATGTGTATCCCTTCAAAAAGGGTACAAAGGACACAGCTTCATTAAGGCCCGGATATATATTAGCCTTTAAGGTATATATTCATTTCTGTTCCATCTGGAGTAATACTCTATTCC
This sequence comes from Lithobates sylvaticus, assembly GCA_028564925.1. Lineage (NCBI taxonomy): Eukaryota > Metazoa > Chordata > Amphibia > Anura > Ranidae > Lithobates > Lithobates sylvaticus. Next base: position 310,246,006 of record CM053031.1, read on the forward strand.
AGTCGCCGCCCCGATCGGGAACATGTACCTGATCGAGGGCGGCGAATAAAATCTTGGGCATTTTATAGTTGTGGTATGTGGCTGTGTGACGACCAAGAGGTAAGTAGATGTTGCCTATCTCCATACTATAAACATGTTTAGAGGTCCTACACCAAATTTTTTGTTTGGTTTTACCTAAATAAAATGCGTTACATTCACAAGTCATCAGGTAAACTACCCCTACAGTCTGGCAATTTACATAGTGTTTTGGTCGGAAGATCTCTCCATTGAGTAGAGTGAAATTAATCTCTCTACGAATATATGGACAGTGAGCGCAATTCCCACATGGGAAAGTGCCCAAGGTTGTACAGTGTTTTTTCTGTGTTTTTTTGTATTCGCTTTTCACCAACCTATCTTTGAGTGACAGTGCCCTTCTCTCCAATATGGTGGTGATCGCCTGATGCTGTGTTGAAAAACGCATTATTATCCAAGTGTTTTCGTCTTTGACCTTATGCTTATAGTTGGTTTTATCTAACAGGGCTTCTCTTTCCTGATTAAATGCACGATGATATGCCCGTTTTAAACATTTTCGGCTGTAACCCCGATCTAATAGTCTTGTAAATGGCCTGCTTCAATTTTAAAGAAATGGTCATTAGAGCAGTTCCTCCTTAGTCTTAAGTACTGTCCGTAGGGTATTGATTTTAATAGAGGGGAAGGGTGGAAGCTGTTAGCATGCAACACCGTGTTCCCTGCCATTTCCTTCCTATATAGGGTTGTGGTCAGATTGCCATTGGGGTCTGTCTCCACCTTAACGTCCAAAAATGTCACCATGTGGGGGTCATAATTCATAGTGAACTTTAGATTGAATATGTTCACGTTCAATCGGTTAAAGAACTCCAGAAGGGCTGTCTCGGAACCTCCCCAAATGACGAAGATGTCGTCGATGTACCTGAGCCAAATAATGATCTGGCCCAGGTACCCGACGAGATCCACGTCATTGGGGAGTGATCTCTCCCACTCCCCCAGGTACAAATTGGCGTAGGATGGGGCACAACATGTCCCCATCGCTACGCCTTGTACACGGAGTTTGAAATAACTTAATCTGGGTCTGGAGTTGTTCCAGATAAAATCATGCTTTGCAATAAGACGAAAAAAAAGCAGGTGGCAATTTGATAGGGACAGTCTGCAATAAATACAAAATCCGTGGTAGGACGTTCATCTTAACGATGGCAGCTCTACCAAACCATGAAAAAAGCCCTGTAGACCATCTTTTCAAATCCTGCACTATGGTTTGTAGTAGCGGTAGATAATAAGAGTACAGATCAGAAAGGGCGGTAGGGAGTTGGATACCCAGATAAGTAATTTTGCGAGTATTCCAAGTAAAAGGGAAATTATGTGTGCATTGTGTATACAAAACATGCGACAGGGTAACGTTCAGGGCAGAGGATTTTGAAAAATTGATTTGGAAGTTTGAGAGTATTTTAAAATGAGCAAGGGTTTGAAGTAAGGTAGGGAGAGTCGTCAGGGGTTCTGTCAGAAAAAGAAGTAGATTGTCTGCAAAAGCTGCTATTTTGTACTGACGTTCATGTATATTTATTCCTTTTATGTCTGGATTCGATCTAATACAGTTAAGCAACGGTTCTAACGTAACTTTCACCGTAGGAGAAGCATAAAGTGTAAGTATAAGATTCAACATGCGAGGTGGAAGGCCCAGAATTTTTAGAGTTTCAGACATGTAGTCCCAGGCCACTCTATCAAACGCCTTCTCCGCGTCAAGGGATATAAAAAAAAAACCTTGTTTATTGTTGGTCGTAAGCCAATGGTGAATGTTAAGGGCTTTAAGGGTGTTGTCCCTTGCTTCCCGCCCAGGGATGAATCCAACTTGGTCCAATTTGATCATATCGGGGAGTAGGGGGAGAAGCCTATTCGCCAGTATCTTTGCAAACCACTTAAGGTCAACATTTAATAAAGAAATAGGCCTATAGTTCGTAACCTGAGTGGGGTCCTTTCCGGGTTTAGGGATAACGGTAATGTGAGCCGTTAATAAGTCCTGTGGGGGGGTAGTAGGCGAAGCACATACGTCAAAGGCTGAGATGAAATTGGGAGTTAGAATATCAGCAAATGCTCGATAATAGCCCGTGGTCAGACCATCAGGGCCTGAGCTTTTACCCGTTTTCATTTGTGCCAAATCAATATCAGCTTCTTCCCTAGTTAATGGTTTGTCAAGGGTGTGGTAGTCGGAATCGCAGGGCTGCGTTGTTTTAAAAAGTCTGTGATCAATTTTTTTCTGTCTGTCTCACTGAGAGTTATGTCGGAAGGAGGTAGGTTATATAATTGGGAGTAGTACTGAACAAACTGGGAGGCTATGTCAGGGGTCGAATTTAGTTTTCGTCCCGACGCTTCGGACAGGGAGTGAATTGTCATGTCCGCTTTTTTCCGTTGCAGTGCTCTAGCAAGGCCTTTACTGGCTTTGTTGCCATATTCGTAAAAAAAAATTCTGAGAAAGGATGTATTTGCAGCAAACTTGTTTACCTAACACATCAAGCATTTCGTTCCTGGCTTGAGTCAAAGCGTTCAAGGTGGACAAAGCCTGTGTATGTTTGTGTGCTTTTTCTAAAGTGTTAATCCGATTAGCAAGGTCAGTACAAAATTTGTCTTTGCCTCATATTACACATTTGTGGACCTCCAAATTAAGTAGAGGGGAAGTATCAGTGGGTTTGTTTTCCTCAAAATACTGTGATGCGTAATTTCACCCTTTCGGCAACGGTTGGGTCTGTGAGTAACGATGGATATAATCTCCAGATCTGTGTGCGGTTAATTGTGTCAGGGAATGAGATAGTTAGCGTGATGGGATGGTGATCTCAAAGGAACATAGGATCAATAGAAGTGCGGTGAAGAAAGGGAAGATCTGTTTGTGTGATAAAGAAGTAATCTAATCTATTCTAGAATACTTATTATGGGGATATGAAAAGAATGTGAAGTCTTTGCCGGTAGGGTTTAAAGTTCGCCAAGGGTCATGGAGAAGGAGTGCAGTATGGAGAAGTTGAGATTTGATGGATCGGAGTGCAGTATAAGGAAGGGAAGATTTACCATTGGATTTGTCAAGGAGCGGATTAAGGGGTACGTTGAAGTCCCCCCTAAAATTAATGTGCCTTCTGTAAAAGTGGTTAGCGAAAGAAGGTTACATGACGAGAGTTTGGGGCGTATATGTTTTCCAAAGTAAGTTTTCTGCCCATATAAGATCCTTTGATAAAGAGAAATCTGCCCATGTCATCAGACATTGTGTCAAGTAGTTGAAATGGGCAGTGTTTAGCTAGCAATATGGACACACCTTTAGATTTAGAAAGCCTGTTTGCGGAGTGATACGTGGTGGACAAAAATTGTGATTATGCATCTTCGTTAGTGCATCTGAGCGGAAATGCGTTTCTTGTATAAACGTCACGTCCACTTTATTTTTTTGCATAGATAGGAGCAATTGAGATCGCTTTTCAGGCGTGTTGAGCCCTTTCACGTTAAGTGAAATGAGTTTAATCCGGGGTGCGTCACTGTTGGAGGTAGATGCAGCCATTATCAAAGGTAAAAAAGGGTCTAATAGTTTGCGAAGTGTTGAAGGCTTCGAGAGCTGTGGTAGTAGGTGGACGAGGGAATAAGGTTCAGGCTCGTACCAGAAGGTATTAGAAGTGCGTCCAGCGCACGCAGTAGGGGAGAAAAAGAAAGAAGAAAGAAGAAAGTCAGTGGGGTTGATGAGTTAGGGAAGTATTATCGATCCGACCACAGGTGAGAACCCGCTCGCCTGACCTAGGAGAGGGTAAACTAAGTCGGAAGATATCAGTGGCATTAGGTCGTATAGGTAGGTGGATAGGGGTTATCAAGGATATACCACTGTGTGGGAGGTGGGTTATGTAGAAAGAAGTAAAGACATAAATGGACCGTCAGACCAGGAGCCAGATGCTGGTATAAGGGTGCGGGATTGGGGAGTTGTGTGATCTGGTGTCCCCATTGACCTCTAAATTTTAGGTGAGGATACATTAGTGAGATGTGTGGAACGGGAAGTCTGTTCACATCCGTGAACGTATGTAAGGATAGTTATACAAGGATAGCAGCATAGATTTATCTGCTGTGGTTGAGTTGTGTGAAATGTGCTCCACATCCCCACTATCGTATCATATAACTATAAATATAGAAAACTTTACACGAGCAAGTGGGCACAGGTAAAGACGAATCCACCCAATCAAATGCCTTACTGTGGTCATGCAATCATCAACATGTGAGTGTTAGTTAAAACAACATAGTAACTATCGACAACAAGACGTTAGATGCACAACGCTGCGTCATAGGGTTGCGGTGAGCGCATCAGGTTCTTGTAGGTAGCATAGTAGCAAAAAATAAAAAAAATAAAAAAGTGTAATACTATTTTCAACCATTTTAAGAGAAAAATCCCTTAGGTGCGAGAAAGATTGTACCTGTATAGGGAGTCCTGGAGCAGAGGCATCACTGTAGTCTAATCAGAAATCTTGATAGAATTGTGGATATGAGTGTGAACCGCCACTGGGTGGCAGTATGGTGCAGTTAGAGCGTCAGATGGTGTCTGACATAATACACAAAGCGGAAGGGAGAGAGAGATAGAAGCAGGTTAGAAGTATGTCGAGCGATGCCTCTGCTCCTCATCTCCCACATCTACATATCTGAGATATCAAATACTGTCAGTGCTAACAGGCACAAGATACCTACACTATTTCTGAAAACAGTCAGAACGTGAGACGCTGAGGAAAGAGAAGCATTAGAGTTAGGAAAAGTGCAGAGGAAGCTGATTACTGTAGATCCCGTCCCTAGATGTAGCTGCAAGAGGGGAAGCCGTTGCAAGTAGACAGCATAGCCTAAGGCAGCCATTAAGTGGAGTTACGATATGACAGTCGGGGCCATTGCACAGTTAGGGTGTTGTATGCCAGTCAGTCACAAAGTCCAGGACAGCGGAATGCAGGAGCAGCTGATAGCAAGCGGAGAGTTCCACGGTGAAAGACCTGATGACAGGGCAGATTGAAGGAGCTGTTGAGGAAACTTGGAGGTAAGGGGTCCGTCTGGATGGTCGGGTCAGTTAAATCTCGAACAGCAGTATGGATCCCCATGCCGATCAGCATCTAGAGTGAGGGCATCCGCAAATGAGTCGGGGTCTAGGGACACCCCGCCATGACCAAGCGGGGGAAGCGCTATTGAAGTAAGCATAGCACCAGTCACTGCTTCTAATGAGGGTGCACTTGATACAAGAAATCCGCGGTCATGGCTGCAGGGCAAGTGCGGTGAACAGAGAGAACTGGGGAGGAAAGCCACGTAGCAAAAGCAGAACTAGGAGAACAGACAGGAACTTAGCTGTGAATGGTGCGGTAGTATCCGGGAGACATCCTAGCGGCCTCGGCGAGGTCTCCGCGGCAAGGGAGCTGTTGTAGGACTATGGGTATGCAGGTGGGGGAGCGATGAAGGATTCCCTCTTGAAGATGAAGGTGAACGGCGTAGCTTGGGCTTCCATCGGTTCTTCTCTATCCATCTGGGCGGACGATCTTCTCCAGGTAAAGTCAGCATACCAGTTAAGCAGGTCTACATACGGTATATCCAGTGTACGGCAGAAGTTGTCTAGTTCCTCTGGAACTCTTAGTAGGGCAGTACGGGAGCGATGAGTGGCCGAGAGCCCGAAGGGGAACTTCCAGCTATACTGGATGCCTTTATTCTGGAGGACATCAAGCAGAGGTCGGAGGTCTTTCCGGTTTTTGAGGGTAATTGCTGATAAATCTTGGTAGATGTGGATAGGTCGATTTTGAAGTTCTATTTCTCGCTTGAGCTGAGCATTTCTGAGTATTTCCTCTTTTAGCTTGTAATCCGGGAGGCAGCAGACTACATCCCTCGGCGGGTCTGTGTCTCTGCCCCGTGGCCGGAGGGCTCTGTATCACAAACGGCACGTACCTGACAGATGAGTCCAATTGGGCAGGAGGAGGTCTCCCGTACGGATCCGACTGACGGCCCCTGGAGGTGGGTACAGGAGGCACGGAAGTCAGGAAGGGTAAGGGAGCCTGATGTAGGGGTCCGGAAGTTGGTGATGGCGGTCCGCTGTTGATGAGGTGAAGTGCAGGTAAGCAGGGTTCACAAGTAGTAAGGTAAGGTTCCGGTATGTAGAGTTCACTGACAGCAAGGTGAAATAACGGTAGGTAAACTCACGTCACTCAGCGGGTAAGGGATGGTGATGGGGTTCCCAATACAGGTGGTGAAACTCACTGTAAGCCGGATATAATACAGGATAAGCAGATACAGGTCCCTTGAGCAGGAGATATAAGAAGTCCAAATCCAAGCAGAAGTCGGCAACGTTCAAACAGCACAGTACAAAGGAGTTGGCAGGAGAATGGTCGGTCAAGCAGAGGTCTGGGGCAGGCGGAAATCCGGATAGTCCAAAGGGTTAAGCCGAGGTCTTTACAGGTAAGCAGGGTATAACACAGGAACAAACAGATCACTGAGAGATCACAGGAACAAGGTAGTGGCTGGTGCAGAGTATCAGGTATACTGAAGATCAGGCAGCACTAGCCAGCAGGTGCTGCTTGATTAAATAGCCCCATTGGCGCCAACAGTCCATACAGGTGTATGTGAATCACAGGGCGCGCGCCCTTGGACGCCAGCGCGCGCACGCAAGCCCGCGCTCACGGGAACGCGCACACCACCATGCGTCGGCGCGCGCCAATCAACCGCCTGGAACCACGATTTTCCTGACAGTGCCCCCTCCTTAAGGGCAGCCTCCGGATGCCCAGTTGCGCCAATTTGGAAGCATGAGAGTCTTTGAAAGTTCGTAGTAACTCACTGGCATGTAGATTTTCCTCAGGCTCCCATGAATTGTCCTCGGGCCCATACCCCTTCCATTTGATGAGAAACTGGATCTGACCACGTCTTTTCCTACAATCTAAGATTGATTCCACCTCAAATTCCTCTTCGTTGTTGATAATGACAGGTTTGGGGGGACCGGTCCTACGGCCCACAAATGAATTTGGAATCACGGGTTTCAAGAGAGTAACATGGAAAACTGGGTGGATCCTTAGGGAAGTGGGTAGATCAAGTTCATAAGCGACATTGTTAATTTTCCTTTTTACAGGAAAGGGCCCTAAAAATTTTGGACCCAGTTTCCGGGAAGGGCATGCCAACTTCAAATTGATGGTGGACAACCAGACCTGATTACCGGGTTCCAGGATGAGTTCCCCACGTCTCTTTTCATCAAAGGTTCTTTTGTAAGTTTCCTGGGCTTTAGTCATGGTCTCCTGCAGTACTTTATTGTTAGTGGAGAAAAAGTCCAAGGTTTTAGATACTGCGGGCACTGAACATTCAGGTATTGATTGAGGTAGAAAAGATGGATGGTAGCCGTAGTTGGCAAAAAACGGTGTCTGATTGATTGATGAGTGTAGAGAGTTGTTGAATGAGAATTCGGCAATGGGAAGCAGAGGAGCCCAGTCATCTTGAGAGAAAGTAGAAAAACAGCGTAAATATTGTTCTAGGGTTTGATTAGTTCTCTCAGTCTGACCATTTGTCTGTGGATGATATGCCGAGGAGAATGCCAATTCAATTTCCAAAGATCCACAGAGGGCCTTCCAGAATCTGGAGGTGAACTGGACACCACGATCTGAAACAATATTTTTTGGAATTCCATGTAATCTTACCACTTCTTTGATAAATGTTTTGGCTGTTTCCATGGCTGACGGGGTGCCCTTCATGGGCAGGAAGTGGGCCATCTTTGATAGTCTGTCTACTACGACAAAGATAGAAGAAAACCCCTCCGATGGGGGAAGTTCGACAATAAAGTCTATTGAAACCATATTCCATGGCCTTTCTGGGACTGGTAGAGGTTTTAATAGACCCCAGGCTCTTGTCCGGCTAGTTTTGTTTCGTGCACAAACATTGCATGACTCAACATATCTTTTACAATCCCGGGTCAGATGAGGCCACCAGAAAGTACGTTGCAGCAGATTGGTTGTTTTTTGAGTGCCGAAGTGCCCTGCCAGTTTGTGGTCGTGGCATAACTCTAGTACACGCACCCTTAATTCTTCTGGTACTACAATTTTGTCTTCATGCCAGAACAGACCGTCCTTAACGGACATCCCATCCAAAGGACGCATCCCAACGGAGGCTTGTTTGATCTGAGAAATGAGATCCCCCTGTAAGAACAAGAAGTTCCCAGAAGGTAAAATGGTGTCGGGAAGTGGGGCCTGTTCGGTATCCAAAAACATTCGGGAAAGAGCATCTGGTTTGGTATTCTTGGAACCTGGTCGATAGGTTATGTGGAACTGAAACCGTGAGAAGAATAGAGCCCACCTGGCCTGCCGAGGTCTTAATCTTTTGGCTGTCCTCAGGTACTCCAAGTTTTTATGATCGGTGTAAACCAGAACAGGGTGCGCGGCACCTTCGAGTAGATAGCGCCATTCCTCCAATGCCACCTTTATGGCAAGAAGTTCCCTGTCGCCCACATCGTAGTTTCGTTCTGACGAGGTCAGTTTGCGAGAGAAGAAACCCACAGGATAAAGAAGGGCCTTGGCACCCTGTCGCTGGGACAATACGGCACCTACTGCAATCTCGGAGGCGTCAACCTCTAATACGAAGGGCAAAGCTGGGTTTGGGTGTTTGAGAATGGAGGCCGAAGTAAAAAGTCTCTTGAGCTCTTCAAAGGCCACTTGTGCTTTGGGAGTCCAGAGAAATCGAGTCCCCTGTTTGGTGAGTTCGGTAATAGGGGAAATGATGGAGGAGAGACCTTTAATAAACTTTCTGTAGAAATTGGCAAAGCCAACGAAGCGTTGTACTCCCTTTTTGTCCATGGGTGCTGGCCAATCCAGGATAGCGGATACCTTTTTCAGGGTCCATTTTTATTCCATCAGCAGAAATAATTAATCCCAGGAATTGCACAGTGTGGATTTCAAAACTGCACTTTTCAAGTTTGGCGTATAATCCATGCTGTCTCAGGCGGGTAAGAACATTTCGGACATGCCTGCGGTGATCATTCAAAGAAGTAGAAAAAACTAAGATGTCATCTAGATAAACAATAACGTACAGATCCAGATAATCGTGGAAAATGTTATTGACAAAATGTTGGAACGTAGCAGGAGCGTTACACAGGCCGAAAGGCATGACAAGATACTCATAATGTCCAAATCGAGTGCGAAAAGCCGTTTTCCACTCGTCCCCTTTTCGGATGCGGATTAAGTTGTAAGCCCCGCGAAGATCCAGTTTAGTAAAGATTTTGGCTGTCCCCAGTCTTTGGAAGAGTTCTGGCACCAGTGGTAGAGGGTATCTATTTTCGATGGTAATTTTATTTAATTCCCGGTAGTCAATGCAAGGGCGTAGGGAGTGGTCCTTTTTCTCAACAAAGAAGATGCCCGCGCCGGCCGGGGACGTGGAGGGGCGGATGAAGCCTTTTGCTAGATTTTCATCTATGTAGTCTTTTAGAGTGCCCAATTCCTGTTCCGTTAATGGAAAAATCCTTCCAAAGGGGACTTCTGTTCCAGGTAGTAATTCTATGGGGCAATCATAAGGCCTGTGGGGAGGAAGAGTTTCTGCCCCCTTTTTACTGAATACATCCACAAAGTCCCGGTAGGGTTCAGGAATGGACTGGTGGAGTTCAGCATCAGACCCCATACAGAGAAGAGGAGCCAGTTTGACAGAGGTTTGACATTGACAATTCTGCCGACAATATTCAGAAGAGAACTGGACTTCCCCTGTGGCCCAGTTGATATTGGGGTTGTGGGCCCGCAACCAGGGCATTCCAAGTATGATTGGAAAAAGTGGAGATGGTATGACGTCCAGACAGAGAAATTCTTGATGTTGAAAGTCTATAGTGGCTAATAGAGGTGTGGTTTCTTGGGTTACCGGACCGGAACTAAGGGTGGATCCATCAGCCAGGTGTACTGAAAGACCTCGGGTCTTGGGTTGAAGAGGAATGCCATGGCTGGTTGCGAAGGCTTGATCAATGAAACAGCTGCATGCTCCTGAGTCAATGATGACCGATACTGGAATGCTCCGGCCGGAGAGCTGTAAAATAATGGAGATCGCCAGGTGAGTGCCAGTTGGAAGCAAGACAGGTGCACACAAGGAAGAAGAGGGCAGGCACTTGCGTGTCTTGTTGGGGCACATTCTTGCATAATGTCCAGGTTCACCACAGTATAGACACAGGTTGTGGGCCCGTCTGCGCATCTTCTCTTCAGGAGTCAAAGAAGGTCTGAGCAACCCAATCTGCATTGGTTCCGGAGCTCCTGTCGCTAGAGTAGATGAAGCTGAAGGAGCCACACCGGGTGGCCCGGTGACCTTGGGGACCATCCAGAAGGGACGAGAAGGTCCGGAGGCTCTTTCGGCCCGTCTTTCCCTGAGACGGCGGTCAATTTGCACCGATAAGTTGATAAGTTCATCTAAAGTTGGAGGAACCCCCACTCGAGCCAGTTCATCTTTCAGAGGGTCTGATAATCCTTTGCGAAATTGATGGCGTAACGCCGCATCATTCCATTCTGTATCAGAGCTCCAACGTTTGAACTCGACGGCATAGTCCTCGGCCGTTCTGCGACCTTGCTGTAAGGACTGTAATGCGACTTCGGCCGTAACGGTGGGTTGAGGGTCCTCATATAGCTGTGACATAGCAGTGAAGAGACTACTAAAGGACTCCAAGGATGCGGCTTTCTGCTCCAGCAGGCGGTGGGCCCAGGTCTGGGGTTCCCCTGTCAGGAGGGAGATGATGAAGCCCACCTTAGTAGCTTCCAGAGAGAAAGTCCGTGGCTGTAGGGCAAAATAAAGCTCACATGCGTTGCGGAAGGCACGGAACTTACTTCGTTCCCCAGAAAACTTCTCGGGTAGGGGTACTTTGGGCTCTGGGGGTAACATAATTACAGAAGGTGGCTGGGAAGTCCCGTGGAAGACGTTCCTTGAGAGTTAGCGGACAAAGTCTGAACCTGTTCCATCAAACGAGTGTAACCTTCCTGTAGGCCTTTTACTGCTTGGGTGAGACCTGCTAGATGTCTGCCTAGTTCCTCCATGGGGGAGACCCCCTGCCCGGACTCGGTCATGGCTGCCTGATACTATCACAAACGGCACGTACCTGACAGATGAGTCCAATTGGGCAGGAGGAGGTCTCCCGTACGGATCCGACTGACGGCCCCTGGAGGTGGGTACAGGAGGCACGGAAGTCAGGAAGGGTAAGGGAGCCTGATGTAGGGGTCCGGAAGTTGGTGATGGCGGTCCGCTGTTGATGAGGTGAAGTGCAGGTAAGCAGGGTTCACAAGTAGTAAGGTAAGGTTCCGGTATGTAGAGTTCACTGACAGCAAGGTGAAATAACGGTAGGTAAACTCACGTCACTCAGCGGGTAAGGGATGGTGATGGGGTTCCCAATACAGGTGGTGAAACTCACTGTAAGCCGGATATAATACAGGATAAGCAGATACAGGTCCCTTGAGCAGGAGATATAAGAAGTCCAAATCCAAGCAGAAGTCGGCAACGTTCAAACAGCACAGTACAAAGGAGTTGGCAGGAGAATGGTCGGTCAAGCAGAGGTCTGGGGCAGGCGGAAATCCGGATAGTCCAAAGGGTTAAGCCGAGGTCTTTACAGGTAAGCAGGGTATAACACAGGAACAAACAGATCACTGAGAGATCACAGGAACAAGGTAGTGGCTGGTGCAGAGTATCAGGTATACTGAAGATCAGGCAGCACTAGCCAGCAGGTGCTGCTTGATTAAATAGCCCCATTGGCGCCAACAGTCCATACAGGTGTATGTGAATCACAGGGCGCGCGCCCTTGGACGCCAGCGCGCGCACGCAAGCCCGCGCTCACGGGAACGCGCACACCACCATGCGTCGGCGCGCGTCGGCGCGCGCCAATCAACCGCCTGGAACCACGATTTTCCTGACACTCTGTGTATGCGCTCCATCTCAATAGGCGATTGACTGGGCTTGCCGAGGAGACGATTGAAGATGTCCGTCACTGTGGGGAGCAAGTGATCATTATCGACACTCTCAGGGAGACCTCTCACACGTAGATTGTGGCATCTTCCGTGATTTTCCAAATCTTCCACATGTCTTTGTAAATCTCGGAGATACATGGTGTGTGAGGTAACTGAGTGATCGATCTGCTGGAGCGCTGTGTCATGGCGGAGTGTAGTCTTCTCTACCTCATGCACTCTTCCGGCTATAGCTTTGATCTCGTGGCGGAGATCAGAGATGGCCGCAGATAACGTATCCTTAATATCTGCGGCCACAGCGTGAAGATCGTGAAGACTTGGTTGTAGTTGGTCCGCTGAGCTGGGTGCCATAGTGGAAGGAGGAGGAGGAGGAGATGTGACTGCGGGGGTTAAAGTGATCCCATCATGTCTCCGTGAGGAAGCTGAGGTGGATTCCGCCATGTTCTGTCTATGAGATCTGAACATCTCAGGAATATTGTGTGTTCCATGGCCGTCAGGCTCTAGGGGAGCGCGATCTGGATCCTGATGTTCCACGGGAAGAAGTCCCCATAATTGTGAGGTCAAAAGCTGTCGCATTCCCTGTGATTAGTTAGTGAAAGGCTGAGGTCTGACGGAGTCGAGGGATTAAGCAGCCATCTTCTCTCCAGGCAAACCACGCCCCCCCCCTTTGGAGATTTCTATCAGAAATTATACAAATTGCCTGGCCACAGACCCTGAATCTCAATTTACACAAGATAAATATGATATGTTTATTGACACCCTAAACCTTCTCACCCTATCCCTAATGACTGGGACTCAATGCATATATTTCAGCTGAGGAAATCACTACAGTTATTAAGCAACTCCCAGCCCACAAATCTCCAGGCCCTGACGGGCTTCCCTACGCCTATTATAAAAAATTTCTTCCTACCATACTACCCCACATGGAAACGCTTTTTGCCTCGCTGATGTCTGGGAAGATCCCCCACGCTCAGTTTCTACATGCTTTCATCACAGTGATCCCAAAACCAGAAAAAGACCCCTCACTACCCTATAATTATCATCCCATAGCCCTCCTAAACTCTGACTACACAATTTTTACAAAAATACTAGCCAATAGGTTATCCTCACTACTCCCCTCACTAATAAATAAAGACCAAGTTGGATTTGTCCCCACTAGACACGCAGGGGACAATACTAGGCTTACCATAGATCTCATAGACCTCCTGACCAAAACCAAAAGACCTGCTATAGTGCTGAGCTTAGATGCTCAGATAGCATTTGATCGTCTGAATTGGTCATTTATATTTGCCACACTATCACGGTATGGTTTCTCTGCCCCTTTTTACAAGCCCTGAGAGCATTGTACTCCACTTCTACATCCCAGGTGCAGATGGCCTTCCACATCTCAAAGCCATTCCCCCTCAGCAACGGTACTAGACAGGGCTGTCCCCTGTCAACCCTGCTCTTTATTCTTAGCCTTGAACCTCTGGCAGCAGCCATACGATCCCACCCACACATTCAGGGAGTGACATTGAGACATCAGAAGTACAAACTGTCCCTTTTTGTGGAAGATATACTACTAACGGTCACCCACCCACATACTTCACTCCCATCACTTCATTCAACCCTGAAAACATTTGGCAATCTATCAGGTTTCAAAATCAACCCGACCAAAACTGAAGCCCTACCTATATACCTCCCGACTGAATTAACGACAACCCTACAAAACAATTTCAAATATCGATGGTGCTCTCACTCACTCAAATATCTTGGTGTACACCTATCTCCCTCATATTCCACTCTATATCAAGTAAATTTTCCTCCTCTATTCTCAGAGATCAATAGGCTACTAAGCAATTGGACGGTACTCCCCCTATCCCTTATCAGGAGGATTAACGTCCTTAAAATGTCTATACTCCCCAAATTACTGTACCTTTTTAAAAACTCTCCCCGTGATGATCCCAATGGCCCAACTTAAAATGCTCCATAGGAACTTCATGAATTTTATTTGAAACAATGCATCCCAGAGTGGCTAGATCGGTTCTTCTGGCCCCCCCACTTATGCAAGGGACTAGGAGCCCCTGACCTCATAAAATATTACTATGCTACTTATCTAAGAGCCGTCTCTTCCTGGACATCTTGATTCACCCCAAATAGGTGGTCAGAAATTGAGATGAGTATTACGGTCCCTGCTCATCCGTGCTGTATGTTATGGCCCTCTTCTGACAAATTTACCCCCCAACTACGAAAAAGCTGTCTAAATCCCATGCTATTTACACTCTCAATATGGAAGCGTTGTTCCAGTAAATACACCCTATCCTCTCAATGCTCACCATTTATGAATGTTTTATTCAATCCAGAAATACCAGACAGCCTATCCTATGATTCCATGTTACCGTGGACCCAAGCGGGCATATTTCAATTAAGGCATTTAGTGCATCCAGTGAAACGTACACTACTCCCCTTCTCTGACTTACAATCTAAACATAAGATTCCCAAAACACTTTTACTCTTACCTGCAGATCAAAACATTTTTTCACTGCCAGATCCCCACGAACAACCTTAGACATACCTACCGAATTTGAAATGCTATGTTCAGCTGGCCCTCATGGCCCTTACCAAATTTCCATTAAATATAAAATTCTTCATAGAACAGTTCCTACCACTGAACATAGTCATCCGTATATGGGAAGATGGTCCCAGGTCCTTCATAGACCTATCTCCCTGGTGGAGTGGGGGAAGATCTGGGACGCCACTTCTAAGGTCTCCAAATGTGTAGCCCAGAAGGAGACGGCTTACAAAATACTATTGTTCTGGTATAGGACCCCAGAATTCTTAGCAACCCACAAATTATCACCCTACAGTCACTGCTGGAGATGTGGTTCCTCTCTAGGCTCCCAATATCACATTGTGACGGAACGTCCCTACACTCCTCTTGAGTGCGTTCGTCATATATCACTTCCTCTCAGTCTGGATATAGGTATAAGATATTCCAACCGCTCCCAAGCACCAAACGAGACAACACTTGCTTGGTGCCAACATGGACTGAACTTTATTACAAAGCCAAGCACACATTTATACAGAGTAGAAGAGGAGATCCCCCCTCCCTCTCATATTACTCTAACAATACACCTGTAACAACTTAACATAAACTAATTAGCTAATTCCTTTAAGCAGCCGATGTGAGTCAGGATTTCACTACAGGCCAGACTTCTTGTCACCGAGCTAAACACAGTTGATTATAAATTATCATAATTACAACCACACAACATTTCATCATAATAGCAGGAGACCACCAGTAACAGACGGAGCGTCTCCTGCATTGTGCAGAGGACAATGGGATCAGCCAACTCAATTAACATCTTGAGTTCCTGACACTAGCATCTGAGAGTGTATGTCCCAACAGCATGAGACACACACATTATATATATATATATATATATATATATATATATATATATATATATATATATATATATATATATATATATATATACACACACAGCATTGAATCTGACTGGGGTTCTCCTTCACCCTGTGCCCCTTAAAATCCAGGGCCCATAATCGGTGGGCAGGAGGCTCGTAGTTAGTCCTCTCAAAAAGCCTGTGTCCCGGCTAGGTCTGTCACACACATATTCTGGGAATGTCCCCTTATCACCCCCTTCTGGTCACAAGTGCATGTTCTTTTGGAAAAAGTATTGGAAATTCCCATTCCCTTTCAACCTATACATCTCTTACTAGGTCTACCCCTTAAGAAAATCACGTCAAGTCACTCAATAAGTTGATGGCATATATTCTACTGGCAGATAAACGCGTTATATCGCAATGTTGGCGAACTACCATCCCTCCTACCTTTGCACAATTTCTAATCGGTCATCGCAGATATTCGTAGGATGGAATATCTTACATCAGTTATAGAGGACTCCCTGCCAAAATTTTATATTATTTGGGGAAAGTGGAACTCTTCTAAATATAATATAGAGGTATAACTTCCCATAAGGCAATGAACATAAGTCACTGATAGACCAGCAGATATCTGTGAATAGATCACCAAACTGATCTGATGTTCAATGTCGGTATACTTTGAGGACTCATATAATGCCATGGTGTAAAATCATATCCCTTTTTTTTCTTCTCTAACCTGTATACTGTGAATTAGACAACTTGAACATTATGTATATCTTAAATACTTCACTCTTATTAATGATTGTAACCTCATTCTATATTATGTTTGGAATGTTACATTTGCTTGTAATTCTTAACAAAACTTCATAAACAAACAATAAAAAAAAAAAAAAAAAATTATATATATATATCAGCAGCAGGGAAGCCACTGATCCCAGCTATTGTTAATGCCCCCTGCCGCTCTGACATCTCATTTCTCTTACTAACCCCCCCCCCCCATGCTGCCTTAATCTCCCTCCCTGTCCCTAATCCCTCTCTTGCAGCACTGATCCCCCCCCCATAGTGCTACCAGCTTCTCCTCCTCAACCTCCTGTCAGCTGTTGCCGGAGGATCGATTTCAGGAAGGAGAGTAGGGAGGCAGTAAATATGTCATATTTTATGGCCCCTTCTTTTCCTGAATGAATACATTGAGTGATCAGTAACAAATCACTCACTGTGTTCATTCATAAATGAAGCATAGTAAAATGTGTTTACCATGCATCAGTTGAATAAACAGAAAGCCTCTCTACATAGTGCTTCCTGTTCATTCATTCTGCAGTGCAGAGAAGCGGTTTGGGGATATCTCCTTAAACACGTTCTCTGTCTCAGAAGTGAGACATCAGAGGTCTTTTTAGATCCCTGGGGTTTTACCAAAGCCCCTCCCCCCAACAGAGCCATTTCAAAAAAAAAAAAAAAAAAAACTGTACTCCTTAAAAAAAATATATATATAAAAAAAAAAAAATACTAAACAGTACACTCTTGTAAGGGCTGTGGGGTTCCATGCATTTCCACGCAGGCAGTCCCATTCATGCCAATTGGGACACAGTGGTTTCAGGGACACAGCTGATTCTCCCAATTTTACAGATAGCATGGTCCAAACCCACACACTGTCTGCATTCAGAGCATCTCAGAGCAGTGCATCCACACAGGTGTCAGATTGGGAGCAGCGGTTGTGTCCATGCAGTGTGTTCACATGAATGGGACTGCCTGCACAAGGATCCATGGAACACCTGTGCATCCCAGTTTAGGTAAACACGGCCTTTGCACGAAAATATACTATAGTAAACCCATGTGAATGAGGCTTAACCAATTCAGCTTTGGAAGGTTTACTCCCCTTCATGACCAGGCCATTTTTTGCGATACGACACTGCGTTACTTTAACTGACCATTGCATGGTTGTTCGACATTGTACCCAAATAAAATGGATTTCCTTTTTTTTCCCACAAACAGAGCTCTCTTTCGGTGGTATTTTATCACCTCTTTAGTTTTAATTTTTTTTGCGCTATAAACAAAAAAAGACCAACAATTTAGAAAAAAAAAACAATGTTTCTGCTGTTTTTTTTACTTTCTGCTATGAAATATATTCAATAAAAAATGTAAAAAAATCGAATTTCTCCATACATTTTGGCCAACATGTATTCTGCTACATATTTTTGGTAAAAAAAAATCCCTATAAGCGACATGTCTTTTGATGACGCCCTGGAGGAGGGGCAAAACGCGTCAACGTAATTTCTGGCCTACGATCTAACCACTGACGCCATTTTCTACCTCCTACGATCGTGGAAGTTCGCTCTGAGTGTTTGCTTTTCTATTTGCATCCTATAAGTAGCGCCCAGCTTTTAAATTCAAGCCCTCGCAGTACTTCACAATATAGTGTATTTCGCTTTCTTATTGGTGGAAAACATATATGGAAATATCCGAATTAACATCGGTGATAGTGTATACCCTGTGCTCCCTGGATTTTCTTCACATCAGCTTACCTGCCTGCTTAATCAGCCGTGCTTGCCTGTCTGTTTGTGTGGTGAGTTCAGCCCAAGAAGGGGACACTGTTTGTATTTCTTTATGCTGGACATTTTATTGTTATTTTTGTTTTTCATTTTGCATCTTTTATGCTGAACACTAATTACATTTTTCTCTCTGGTATCATATTTGATTCACTTTATATGTTGGGCACATTTATGATGACAGTCATTTGCTGTGGTCTCAGATATTATCATTTATATGTGTTTAGTCACTTTTCCACATTTGCTATTGTCAATTATATTTTTTATTTAATATTATCAAGATTGCCAGCGCTGTTTTCATTGGTTTAGTTCCTACTAACATAGGCAGACCACCATTCTGCTTCTCTCGGGAAAGATCTGTGGGTCCAATTGCAGTGGGAGAGGATCGCCGGAGGCAGACATGTGCGCCCTGGACCTGGAAGTGCAAAATCACGTACCTGTACGTGATTTTGCACAGGAGAGCCGCCTCACCGCCATATGTGCACTGTATACTTTTGTCAAGCAGTTAAAGGATAAGTTCACTTTTACTTACATGTTACTTAAGCATTTGTCTGAATACCCCACACCTGAGCCCCCAATGTGGCAAAGGGTTTTTACCTGCAAAAAAAATGTTTATGTTTTTTCTCTAGAATTAAACTTGGCTTTTAAAGGTGCATTTATATGGGTGTTCTGGCCCATAAAGTGTGATGAGTAGAGTTGAGCGGACACCTGGATGTTCGGGCTCGACGGGTTCGGCCGAACTTCGCAAAAAAGTTTGAGTTTGGGACCGAACTTGACCCCGAACTCCGAACCCCATTGAAGTCAATGGGGACCCAAACTTTTGAAGACTAAAATGGCTGTAAAAAAGTAATGGAAAGGGCTAGAGGGCTGCAATTGGCAACAAAATGTTGTTAAGAGCATGGCAAGTGCTCTGCAAACAAATGTGGATAGGGAAATAACTTAAAATAACATAAAAATAAAAAATATGCTGGAGGCCCCCTTCTCAGAAGAAGAGGTACAGGAAGTCATTAAGAACCTCAGAAACTCAACGGCATGATGCCACACATATGGGGGGAATGCCCCAGAATACGCCCTTTCTGGAAAAAAAATTATTAAATTTAATCTATAAGCTTGTGGGAAAATAAAATACTTTGAAATAAAAATAAAAATAATCTTGACCAAGGAGGATGAGGTCCATATGGAGTAGGAGGTTGAGGTGGCCGTGAATGTGGCAGTGTAGGTGGAAGCGATGGTGGAGGTGGACGAGGTAGCCAACACTGGTTTTTGTTTTTAATTTAATTTTTTTTTTAAATTAGGGTACACCCCAAAAGAGTGAGAAAGATCAAAAATACAACAATGGCTGGGTAAGGCCGGTGATGTGTCGAATTCTGTCCCCCGTCGGATAGTGTCCGCTCTGTACTGCGCTTGCGCAGTACGTAGGACATGGGGATTCCGAAGACGAACGGTACCTGCACGGAGAGTCCAGGTTCAAGCCCCACCATCCGAGGTTCAAGCCGAGCGAAGCGAGGCTGTGCCTGAAGCGTGGCGAGCGAAGCGTGGCGAGCGAAGCGAGCCCACGAGGGGCCCTGTTACCATGTGCTACCGTATGTCCACTTGGATGGTGGGGCTTGAACCTGCACTCAGTGTGCAGGCGCCGTTCAACCTTGTCAAGCGCTGCGCCTGCGCAGTACGGGCCGGACACTATCCGATGGCCAGACAGTTTTTGTCAGAACACCGGTATACATGTCTATTCTGCACAAGGTACGGACAAGTCCCGTGGGATCCATGCCTGGTTCATTTTAATGAACGTGAGTTTGTCCACATTGGCTCTGGACAGGCGGCTGCGCTTGTCTGTGATAACGCCCCCTGCCATGCTAAATACACCTTCAGATAATACACTGGCTGCAGGGCAGGCTAGCACCTCCAAGGCGTAAAGGGCAAGCTCAGGCCATGTGCCCAATTTGGAGACCCAGAAGTTGAAGGGGGCAGACCCGTCATTCAGTACGTGTAGGCGTGTGCACACATACTGCTCCACCATGTTGGTGAAATGCTGTCTCCTGCTAAGACGTTCCATCTCAGCTGGTGGTGCTGGTTGTTGTGGCGTGCTGACAAAGCTTTTCCACATTTTGCCCATGCTAACCCTGCCTTCTGAGGTGCTGGCAGTGCCCCGGCTGCATTGGCGACCTCTTCCTCCACCTCTGCCTTCACCTTGTGCTTCCACCGTGCCCCCGCTGTCAGGTGGGAATGCCACAAGCAGCGTGTCTACCAGTGTGAGCTTGTACTTGCCATGTTCCATGGCAATCATGCTCCAGTGAGGGAATTAAGGATGGTATGTTGTCCTTGTAACGGGGATCCAGCAGCCTGGCCACCCAGTAATCAGCACCAGTTAGAATGTGGGCAACTCAGCGGTCGTTGTGGAGACACTGCAGCATGTAATCGTTCATGTGTGCCAGGCTGCCCAGAGGCAACAAAAATCTGTCCTGTGTCCCCCCAGCCACGCACCAGTGATGGGCATGAGCTGTTCTGGGTGCCACCCTGCTGTAAACATGGTTCCTCCTCCTCATCCTCCACCTCGTCATCCTCCAGAACTGTGCCCTTGCTGCCGGACAATTGTGTACCTGGCGTTTGTTGGTGCAGGAACCCACCCTCATAGCCACTTGTGAATGACTGCCCTGAAAGCCTTGGAAATGAACCCTCTTCCTCCTCCTCCTCCTCCTCCTGTGCCACATCCTATTCCATCATCCCCTGAAGCGTTTTTTCAAGGAGGCATAGAACTGGGATAGTAACGCTGAGAACGGTGTCATCGGCACTGGCCATGTTGGTGGAGTACTCGAAACAGCACAACAAGGCACACAGGTCTCGCATGGAGGCCCAGTTATTGGTGGTGAAGTGGTGCTGTTCCGCAGAGCGTCTCACGCATGCGTGCTGCAGCTGAAACTCCACTATCGCCTGCTGCTGCTCGCACAGTCTGGCCAGCATGTGCAAGGTGGAGTTCCACCTTGTGGGCATGTCACATATGAGGCGGTTTGTGGGAAGGCCCGAAGTTACGCTGCATCGCTGACAGGCGAGCAGCAGCAGGGTGAGAATGCCGAAAGTGCACACAGACGGCCTGCACATTCTTCATTTTTAAGGAACCTCTGGACCACCAAGTTCAGCACATGGGCCAGGCAAGGGATGTGCGTCAAACCGGCTAGGCCCGGAGCTGCTACGAGATTTCGCCCATTAACGCACACCACCAGGCCGGGCTTGAGGCTCACTGCCACCAACCACTCATCGGTCTGTTGTTCCATGTCCCTCCACAACTCCTGTGCGGTGTCGGGTTTTTCCCCCAAACAGGAAAGTTTTAAAACTGCCTGCTGCCGTTTACCATAGGCTGTGCTGAAGTTGGTGGTGAAGGTGTTAAGCTGACCAGATGAGGAGGCGGTAGAGGATGAGGAGGCGGAGTAGGAGGAGTTAGCAAGAGGAGGCAAACTGCAATCCTCGGTGGTGGAAGGACATGCTCCAAACTGCTATCCGCCTCAGGCCCAGCCGCCACTGCATTTACCCAGTGTTCTGTTAGGGAGATATAATGTCCCTGACCGTGCTTACTGGTCCACGCATCCGTAGTTATGTGGACCTTGCCACAGATGGCGTTGCGCAGTGCACACCGGATTTTGTCCCCCACTTGTTTATGCAGGGAAAGGATGGCTCGCTGGGAAAATTGTGGCAGCTGGGAACGACGTACTGTGGGACAGCCAATGCCATCAGGCTTTTAAAACTCTGTGTCTCCACCAGACGGAATGACAGCATTTCAAAGGCGAGGAATTTTGAAATGCTGGCATTCAGGGCCAGTGATCGCGGGTGGCTAGGGGGGTACTTCCTCTTCCGCTCCAGTGTTTGGGAGATAGAGAGCTGAATGCTTCCATGGGACATTGTGGAGATGGTTGGTGACCCAGGTGGCAGTGTTGCTGGCAGATCCTCTGTTTGTGGGTTGGCAGGTGCCACTGTCACTACAGAGGTGGATGAAGAGGCCGAGACTGCAGCAGTAGAGGAAGCGGGAGGAGCCAGAGACCTTTCTTGGTTTTTGAGGTGTCTACTCCACTGCAGCTCGTGCTTTGCACTTAGATGCCTGGTCATGCAGGTTGAGAACGTTTATGCTTCACTTCAGGCTCTGATTGCACAGCATGCAAACCACTTGTGTCTTGTCATCAGCACATTGTCTGAAGAACTGCCACGCTAGGGAACTCCTTGGACCTGGCTTTGGTGTGCTTGGTCCCTTGCTGCATTGGGCAGTAGCAGGCGTACTGTCTAGGGGACAGACACTCGGCTTTTGCACCCTGCTCCCTCTTCTGCTGTGCTGGTGGCTCTGTGCGACCACCGCCTCTTCCTCCGAACTACACTGGTCACCTGCATGACATTGATTCCATGTGGGGTCGAGGACCTCATCGTCCTCCACATCATCTTTCACCCAGTCTTAACCCCTGCCCTCCTTGTCAGTCTGCACAATTGCGAAAGCAGCAGCAGTTGGCACCTGTGTTTCGTCATCATCCGAGACGTGCTGCGATGGTCCTCCCATGTACTCATCTTGAAACATAAGTGGTTGAGCATCGGTGCACACAATCTCTTCCACTTCTGGGGCAGGGCTAGGTGGATGGCCCTGGGAAACCCTTCTAACAGAGTAATCAAAAAGCAGAAGAGACTGCTGCATGATTTGGGGCTCAGACTGCTTGGCTGATTTTCAAGGGGGTGAGGTGAAAGACTGATGGACATCGGCTGCAGGTGCCAACTCTGATCTTTCAGCAGGAGACTGGGTGGGAGACAATGTGAAGGAACCAGAGGCACTGTCAGCAACCCAATCTACTATCGCCTTTACTTGTCCTGGCCTCAACATTCGTAGAGCTGCATTAGGCCCGACCAAATACCGCTGCAGGCTCTGTCGCCTATTCGCACCTGAGGAAGGTGTTTCACTTGTTCGTGTAGCTGGCACAGATCGACCACATCCTCTCCCTGCAACAGGAGCTCCACCAGCAGCACCACGACCGGGGCCAGGTCCCTTCTTTGACGTTCTCCTCATATTTCTCAAATTTAGGATCTTGCCCTAAATGGGTGTTTTTAGAATAGCAGAATAGAGCAACAGTATCTAAAGGGTGTATCTCACACCTACAGATATGCAGAAAATGCTATTCAAAAAAACATTTTTTTGCCCTAAATTTTTTTTTTTAGAATAGCAGAATAGACCAAGAGTATCTAAAGGGTGAATCTCACAGGAACATATGCAATGCTGGTGCTGAGCTTGCATAAAATGCCCGCCAAAGCCAATCTAACAGACAGATAAAGGTTATCTTTTCTCTGGCACTGGGCTAAGGGCAGTGTAAAAAGACTGTGCACTGCACCCACACAAGAAAATCAAGATAGATCGAAGAGTAATTAGATTTCTGAAGCAGAACTCCTATCTACTTATCTCCCTCAATACGGCAGCAGCCTTTCCCTACACTGTCTATCTTTTCTCTGGCACTGGGCTCAGGGCGGTGTGTAAAAAGATTGTGCACTGCACCCACACAAGAATATCAATGTAGATCTCTGAGTAATTAGAATAGATTTCTGAATCAGGACTCCCATCTAATTCTCAGCCTTTCCCTACTCTATCTAAAGCAGAGTGACGTGCTGTGCTGTGTGCCTCTAGCTTATGTATAGGCTGGGTCACATGCCAAACTGGCCAATTAGTAGGCATGGCTGTGATGGCTTCTAAGGGCATACAATTTAAAAGGAATGTTGATTGGCTGCCCTGCAACTTTTTTAAAAACGCCATTACATTGCCGAACACCGAGCTCGAACCGGAACATACAGTAAATTGTTCGGGTTTGATCTGGTACGAACCCGAACTTTGCAGTTCGGGTTCGCTCAACCCTAGTGATGAGCTGTTTCTTTATTCGACTGGAGCTGCATTCAAGCAGCCTATGTCACCCTAGATGGACACAGTGGCTGTACGAACAAAGCTGCAGGTGCTAATGTTATATTAGAAATCTTTTGCAAAAAATTGTTATTTATTAACTCTATACAGTTTTATCTTTTACATTTAGTAGGAATTTAGCAGGGGTTTCGTATGTTTTGCTGTGTCCGCTACTAACAATTTTAGTGTAGTTTTAGTGAAAGTTTTATTTTTCTAAGCATTTTCAACTGTTGCGTGACCTAAGAAATCAGTACCATCTACTTTTTATTCTACTGGTCCTTTGCGTTTGGGGAACTGGTCCTATGGTTTGGGGGTATTTTACAAGCTCTGAAGCTGTAGGAAAAAAAAAAAAAAAGAAGGGTGAATTTGCAAAAATGGTCTGGCCACCTGGGAGCGCAGAGCCTGGCAGCAAAACGCCTACGTTTAGCGAAATACACAAACATAAAAATCAGCAATATGGACATACTTACAGTTAGTATGATATGTCCATTGTGTTGATTTTTCTTGATGTAGGAGAAATGTTCATCTGTCCTACCACTCGCTTCCGCAAGCCATAACCTTCTTGTGCAGGGGGGGTTATTACAAATAAAAGGCTGTCAGGAGCTGTCATAAAGGTAGACCAAATATGCCCCTCTCCCACCCTTCCCGCCAAATCTGTCATTCACAGAAGCCATACTACAGCTTCTTTGAATGACACATGATCTCTGAATGGAGGGGCAGAGCTACCAATCATCTGCCTATCCCCATTCCTATCCCCAACACAAGGGATATATCATACTAATTGTAAGTTATAAAAACACAGTAAAATGCCAACACTCAAATTAAAACCTAAAAGTCGATAGAGTCCATATTTAATAGGTCCATGTGGTCCATGTGATAAATGAATGCCTATTAATTGACAGGCTGAGTGTGGACTTGCAAACATATGGCATGCTCTTCTCTGGAGTTAAGCCGACTCCAAGAAATGACATGAAAACAAAAGAGCGTCTAAGTGTAATATTTATTAATACATTAAAAAATCTGTCAAATGGGCACCCGCATGGATTAAAGGAATAAAAGGCTTATCTGTGGTGATAATCAGGTGGAGTGTGTCTCCAGTGCTTCTGTTCGAGATGGTAGCAGTCATGGTATGACAAGGAGATGGTCGGGATGTAAGCCGGAAAGTCAGAGTCATTTCTGGGTGTAGTAGGATAGAGAGCAGCTTGGAGCACAGCGCCTGCCTGCATGTAACGTCACCAGAGTGAAGGGGAACCCCAACGCGTTCCAGAGCATGCACATTCCTTTCTAAAGTGATATGGGGATAAGGGAGAGCCAGATTTTAATACAGATGATGACTTCTATAACTGTTCCACCCACTAATGTTTATTGTCTCATATATATATATATATATGTGTCTACGCATATGTGTAAGCCTACTCACATGAGAAATATATATACTCTAATATATATGGGTCTAGTTTACTCATAGATATGTCCATGTTTACTTTGCATTTCACCATACCCCTACCTTAATGGATCCAGGTTACCCCCTAAAAAATATGATCTTTTATCTCTAGCCTTTCCACATACTAGTAGCAATAAAAAGAAACAAACCCTCCCCCCACCTTCTTTAAGCTTAGTCACATGCCATTATTATTCTATTTCCCATCTATATGTAGCGCCAATAACCCTGTGCAGGGCAGCTATGGATTTCTGGGCTTACCGATTACCTACTCCTTGTAGCTCATTGTTCGTTGTCTAGGGGTTCCCAGGGTTAGTAACCAGTAATTGCTGAGACTGACACTCAAAGTCCTTTTGAGAATTTGTATTTGCAAAAAAATGTTGAAATATAAACAAACAGTCTCTCAGTTGGGAATAGAGGTCATGGGTGATAAAGCTCAGGCACTTTAGAACTGCTGACATTCAGGTAAGTGTCTCTCTAGATGATTCAGGGAGTAGCCACTCGCAGCTAGACACTTCACTGTTGGATAAACCCTTGTTTGTAGATCTAGCAGCCAACAAGTGATTCAGAATTTAGCAAAGTCTCTGCCACAGACCTGGTTGTGAAACTTTAAGTGAACGTGTAAAAGTCTCTGCCACAGACTTGGTTGTAACCAAAGGATGGGTTAGGAACCTTTTCTATGGTACCTGTATCTTTCAGCCGATCCGGCGATACCGCAGGAAATGCGGATTCAACTAGTGTCCATACATCTCAGCTCCCAGGCTCTTACCGAGCAGCCAGCCTCGTGCATGGCCCTCCTCTGAAGAGTCTTCCCCTGGTCGCTTGCCGAGTTGCTGTGCCTCTCCAGTCCTGAGAGGACACCGGGACACTTCAGAATCCTCTTTCAGTTACTGCGCCTTGAACTAGCCAGTTCCGAGGCTCGGAAACGGAATGGATCCCCACCCCAGACCATGAGGGCCTCTGGGACTGGTCAGGATGACCAGGCTTACGGGGTCAGCAGACGCTCCGGGACCGAGACCCCTCACGGGGATGATGCGGACCGGAACCAGAACCAACCAGGAGTTGAGAACCCCACACACGTGACTTCAGCACCTTAAGTACCCCTTCCCGGAAAACACAGCGGGCCAGACGCGCCCACTGATTGGCTCTGGGAAAAGATTGGTACCTAATGCGTCCAACCAGACTGCGTTCTCAGCCTGTCACAGGTGCTCTCCTCACCTATGACCAGGCGGAACTCTAGTACAGCCCAGCCAAACTGATGCCAAAGTAATAACCTAGAACAATTAACCCCAAAACTCAGTTACTGTTCTGGAAAAAACTACATTTACAGAATAGCGCACACTTTGAAAAAGCGTTGGCGCTACATATAATTAATTTAATAATGAATTCTTTGTACAAACTTTTATTTATTTTTTTTAAATCTGATTTTTTTTTATTGGTAAAACATAGGAAGAGAAAAAAACTCTTCCATTAAAAAAAAAACATACATCAAATAGCATTGCAAAGGACATATTATCTAGATGTACAGCTGATCTGATTTGCTTCTCCTGCATCATTATTTTATGTGAAATTACAGTCAATTTAAGAAGACAAATCTCTACATGTATATACCCATGTCTACCATTTTGTATATTTCCTTTTTTAGTAAATGTGTCCTTTTAGTGTTCTGTACCCCTACTCTGCTCCAGGTCCTAGAAGGGACAATCGGTCGGTGTAGAGGTACCCCCCCAAAACAGTGTGTGGGGGGGGGGGGTCCAGTATTCTTCCATTAACTATCTTATTTAAGTAAACCATATAACTCGTCATCGCAGAGCAAGACATCTTCTCATCAGGAAGTATCTTCTCAGTATCTTCTCAATACTATTTCAGATTGATCCACATTCTGAGTCTCTATGTCACCATCTCATCCTTTACCCACCTAGTATAAACAGCTTTCTTCCTCATATGAGGGGTGGGTGTTTATGTCCTGCCACAAAGTACTCTGTACTGGACCAGTTGGATGGGGGCTAAACCAGTTACCTCCAACCAGGGATCCCATATATTTTCAAATTTTGGGCTACCTCTGTGTTGGTATGTCAACTTCTCCCTCAATAGGATGTCATTTATGGCATTAACCCACTTTGTGTGTGTTGGCGGCGACACTGAAAGCCATTTTCTAGCTATACGTTTTCTGGCAATAAACAAGACTCTGACAATGTAGGTGTGTGGCGTATATAGTTCCTCGTCTAACCATCCCAGCAGACACAGCTTGGGGTCAACTGCAAATTTAAGATTCCATATTTTGTTAATAGAGTTAATTACTTCAGACCAGTACCTTTGCAGTTTTGGGCACTTCCATAGCATGTGGATAGGGTACCCTTATCTACCCTGCAACAAGGGCAAAAAGGGTAATCTCTTCTGTGCCATTTGTGTAGTTTATATGGGGTACAGTAAGATCGGTGTATAATAGTTGGGTACATTCTCCATTATAGTAGACTATTCCTCGTCTGTTATGTGACCTATATCTTCCCCCCAGCTTGTCCTGCATTTTAATGTCATAGTATTGGATACCTGCGATATTAGGGAGTCATATATAGATATCTGTCCTTTCCTAGACGTTGATGTTACTAGTCGTGTGAGCACCGAGGGTCTAGGTAATTCCCATGTGGACTGTGTAGCTTGTGCTGAAATGGCATGTCTAAGTTGTAGGTATTGAAAAAACAAGACGTTTGGTAGATCATATTCCTCCCTCAGGGATTGAAAATCCCGTAGGAGTCCGCCTCGGTATAGCTGCAGGACATACACCACCCCACTTCTAGACCACGCTGAAAAGCCTTGCAATTTACATAATTTGGGGAAGTTGCTATTGTTCCAGATACGAGACCATTCAGAGTATCCTTCATATTGAAAGTGGTGTTTGGCCCTGTTCCATATTTTATCTATAAGCACCATAGTTTGGTATTCAGGTATTTTTCGGAATTCTCCCGCGTCCATGCACTCCACAAGGCCTTTGCTCGAAAGTAGGGTTTGTATAATATTGCTTGTGGGGTCAGAGGACCCAGAGTGCTGCCATCCCGTTAGGTGCTGCAATTGAGCTGCTATGAAGTAATAGTATGGGTTTGGGACTGCTAGTCCGCCCGAGTCCTTTGCCTCCTGTAATGTTTCCAATTTAATACGTGCCACTTGTTTCCTCCATATCAAGGAGCGGAATATGGTGTTGCATTTGTGAAAACATGGATAGGAATCCAGATGGGGGCATTGTGGAGCGCATACAAGAGTTGTGGACCCCAGACCATTTTTATCAGATTACATCGACCCACTACCGAGAGGGGAAGTTTAAATTCAACTAGCTGCTTTTTCCTGGAATTTTTGAATCAGGGGATTTACAGGTACATTAAGTTTAACATTATATATATATATATATATATATATATATATATATATAGTTCTAGGTTTGGATGAATAACTATGCCTAAATACCGGAATGTATCTACCACCCTGATCTGGTCCACTGCTAAGGGAAGAGGTGATACAAGGGGATCAAATGGTAACAGTGTGGATTTGTCCCAGTTTATTATGAACCTCGAGAAGGATCCAAATTTACAGATTAACTCCATGAGATTTGTTAAAGAGGCAGATGTGTCACCCAAAAAAATGATCACGTCGTCTGCATACAGGGCTATTTTATCTTCCAATTATTTCCTTTTAAAGCCACATATAGCCAGGTTCAGCCTGATAGCAGTGGCCAGAGGCTCTATGGCCAGAGCAAAGAGCAATAGCGGGCAGCCCTGTCTTGTTCCCCGGTTTAGATCAAAGAAGGAAGACAATGTTTTATTCTAATGCAAGCTTTTGGTGCCCTATATAATAGTTTAATCCAAGAAATAAATGTTGAAGTTGAATTTCTCTAGTACCCTCCAAAGGTAATTCCATTCGAAGATTGTGCGCTGTGGAT
The DNA here is from genome assembly GCA_028564925.1 of Lithobates sylvaticus. Classification (NCBI taxonomy): domain Eukaryota; kingdom Metazoa; phylum Chordata; class Amphibia; order Anura; family Ranidae; genus Lithobates; species Lithobates sylvaticus. Next base: position 310,275,149 of record CM053031.1, read on the forward strand.
CTGTTAGGTATAAATCCTGATTGATCCGGGTGCACTATTTTTGTCACCACCTTGGACAACCGTGTAGTGAGGACTTTAGTAATCAATTTTAGATCGTTAAGTGAAATGGGCCTGAATGATATGGGACCACTACAACTGCCTCGTACATGGAGTCTGGTAAGGAGTCATTAGCATTAGGGATGAGCCGAACACCCCCGGGTTCGGTTCGAACCAGAACCTTCGAACGGACCGAAAGTTCGCGCGAATTTTCGAACCCTATACGTTATAATGGACGCGAACGTTCAAAATCAAAAGTGCTAATTACAACGGCCAATATGCATGTTAATGTCATAAAACAGGTTTGGGGACCCGGGACCTGCCCCAGGGGACATATATCAATGCACGTTTTTTCGGGAGCAGTCATTTTAATGATACATAAAGTGAAAAAAAAAAAAGTGAAATTTTACTTTAAATATGGTACCTGGGGGGTGTCTAAAGTATGCCTGTGAAGTGGCATGTGTTTCCCGTGTTTAGAACTGTCCTTGCACAAAATGACATTTGTAAAGGAAAAAAAAGAAGCCATTTAAAACCACTTGCGGCTTTAATGGCATGTCTTGTCCTGGCCGCCATATGGCTGAAAATCCTTGAGAAAAATGGCATGGCTACCCCATCAGCCCCCCCCCCACCCCAGCCCCTTTGGGTCTTGTATGGATATTAAGGGGGACCCCGCACCCAAAATAAAACCCTATACCTACAACCCTATATACTCTGAACAGCAGTATATAGGTGGTGCAAACAAGACACGGACTGTAGGTTTGTTCTTAAGTAGAATCTGAACAGGTACATTATGAAGTGTAGCTCCATCCCAAAAAAATCTATTTTTAAGCTTTTTGGAGAACATAGGAAGGGGTCATCACCCCTGTAACATTTGCTGTCTTTGCACATCTGTTCAGAACATGTCACCTCACTTTCCGTCCCAATGACAAATGTTTTTGGAAAAGTGGGGTTTGAATTGAAACAAGGATTGGTGATAAAGCATCAGTAGAGAGGAGATACCTTTTTCCCAAATTAAATCTAACAGGATAGAATTTCCCTTCCTAGGGGTAGATTTCCTCTCACTTCCTGTTTTCTCTTTCCGTTTGCAAGTAGGAGTCGTTTGTAAGTTGGATGTTTGAAAGTAGGGGCCTGGCGTATATACTCTGCAGAAATTTGCCCTATTAGATGTTGGTGTAGCCACAAGACTGGTGGGCACAGGAATGGGCCCTGCTGTGAGTTAATAGATCAAGATTTGTACTTGCATGCACCTGTTGAACCGGGCAGAAAAATTGGGCCTTTGGTGGTGGTGGTGGTGGTGGACGGTGTTGCCACAAGACTGTAAGCTCTCACAGTTACTCTTGGTGGGCGCAGGAATGGGCCCTGCTGTGAGTTATTAGATCAAGATTTGTAATTGCATGCACCTGTTGAACAGGGCAGAAAAATTGGGCCTTTGGCGGTGGTGGTGGACGGTGTTGCCACAAGACTGTAGGCCCTCATAGTTACTCTTGGTGGGCGCAGGAATGGGCCCTGCTGTGAACTATTAGATCAAGATTTGTAATTACACGCCCCTGTTAAACAGGGGCTGAAAAATTGTGCCTTAGGCACTGGTGCTGGTGCCACAACACTGCAACCCCTCACAGATACTGTACTTGGAGCACAGCAGTCACACGTGTTGCGAATCATTTTTTTTTTAAATTGTAATTACACGCCCCTGTTAAACAGGGGCTGAAAAATTGTGCCTTAGGCACTGGTGCCACAACACTGCAACCCCTCACAGATACTGTACTTGGAGCACAGCAGTCACACGTGTTGCGAAGCATTTTTTTTAAAAAATTGTAAGTACACGCCCCTGTTATACAGGGGCTGAAAAATTGTGCCTTAGGCACTGGTGTGGTGGCATGGATCATTGAGGAGGAGGAAGAGGATAGTCAGTGAACATAACAGGACAGTCACTCAGCATCAGCATAGGCAGTCTTGAAGGGATGTGACATTATAAATTATTCCGTTATAGCCGCTTCAGGTGCCTGGTAGCTGGTGGTGATCCAAGACTGATTCATTTTGATGAAGGTCAGTCGATCAACCGAGTCGGTGGACAGGCGCACCCTATGATCGGTGACAAATCCTCCAGCAGCACTGAATGTGCGTTCGGAAAGAACGCTGGAGGCAGGACAGGCCAGTAGCTCAATTGCATACTGTGCAAGCTCTGGCCAGTGATCCATCCTCGGGACCCAGTAAGCCAGAGGATTTTCGGTGGGAAAGGTGTCCAAGTCTGACCTTGCCCCAAGGTATTCCTGCACCATGTATATCAGACGCTGGCGATGGTTGCTGGAACCGATCATACCTCGGGGCTGCGGACTAAAAAAATTGTCTGAACGCATCGGTCAGACGTCCACCTTCCCCACCGCTCCTTCTGCTACTGACCGAAGCCTCAGCAACTCGTCGCCCAGGACCAGGAGTTTGTAACCTCCCAGTTTCTGGGAACGCGTTGCACAGACCTTTCTGCAAGGCCTCCCTGAGATGTCTCATCCTCTGCTCCCTCTGCGACGGCAAGATAAGGTCCGCAACCTTACCCTTGTACCGTGGATCAAGGAGAGTGGCCAGCCAGTAATTGTCCCTCTCCTTCATCCGAAGAACACGAGGATCCTTCCGCAGGCTTTGCAGGATCAGGGAGGCCATGCAGCGTAGGTTAGCTGAGGCATTCGGTCCGGAGTCTTCTGGGTCACTGAGGATGACATGATCGCCAGCCACCTCCTCCCAGCCACGTACAAGTCCACTGGTTTGTTGGGACTGTACATCATCCCTAAAAGACTGCTGCTGCTGATGCTGAGTGCCAGGCTCCACCTCCATGCTCACACAATCCTCCTCCTCCTCCTCATCCTCTTCCTGTGTGATGGGTGGGACAGAAGGAACACTGTCCGGATAAAGGGGGCCTTGAGAGGCAAGGAAGTCCTCCTCTTCCTGTCTCTGTTCTGCCTCAAGTGCCCTGTCCATTATCCCACGCAGCGTATGCTCCAACAGGTGGACAAGAGGTACAGTGTCACTGATGCATGCACTGTCACTGCTCACCATCCTCGTGGCCTCCTCAAATGGTGAGAGGACAGTGCATGCATCCCTGATCATGCTCCACTGACGTGGGGAAAAAAAACCAAGCTCCCCTGACCCTGTCCTGGTGCCGTAGTTGCAAAGGTACTCATTGATGGCCCTCTGCTGCGTGTGCAGTCGCTGCAGCATGGCCAACGTTGAGTTCCACCTGGTGGGCATGTCACATATTAGGCGGTTCTTGGGCAGGTTCAGCTCCTTTTGCAGCTCAGTCAGCCGAGCACTGGCATTATAAGATCGGCGGAAATGCACACAGACTTTCCTGGCCTGCCTCAGGACATCCTGTAAGCCTGGGAACCTGCCCAAGAACCGCTGCACCACCAGGTTGAGGACGTGAGCCATACAGGGCACATGGGTGAGCTGCCCCTGTCGCAGGGCGGAGAGGAGGTTGGTGCCATTGTCAGAAACGACCATTCCTGGCTTAAGCTGGCGTGACGTCAACCACCTCTCGGCCTGCCCCTGCAGAGCTGCCAGAACCTCTGGCCCAGTGTGGCTCCTGTCCCCCAAACACACCAGCGCAAGCACGGCATGGCATCTTTTTGCCTGCGTACTTGCGTAGCCCCTTGTACGCCTACGGAGCACCGCTGGTTCCGAGGACAGAGCACTGGAGGAAGAAGAAGAGGAGGGGGGTGGAGGAGAGAGGTGTGTCACAACCAGTAGCAGTAGTAGCGTTTTGGAGGCGTGGTGGCGGAACAACCTCCAACACTACTGCACCTTGTCCTGCATCCCTCCCAGCTGCCAATAGAGTGACCCAATGGGCCGTGAAAGAAAGGTAACATCCCTGTCCATGCCTGCTGGACCATGAGTCAGCGGTAATATGCACCTTACCGCTGACCGCCCTGTCCAGCGAGGCATGGACATTGCCTTCCACATGCCGGTAGAGAGACGGAATCGCCTTCCGTGAGAAAAAGTGGCGTTTGGGAACCTGCCACTGAGGAACCGCACATTGAACAAACTCACGGAAGGGGGCCGAGTCTACCAACTGAAAAGGCAGCAGTTGAAGTGCTAGCAATTTAGCCAAGCTAGCATTCAACCGCTGGGCATGTGGATGGCTGGGAGTGTACTTCTTTTGACGGTCCAGCAGCTGGGGCAGGGAAATTTGCCTGCTACTATCGGACGTCGGTGTACTGCAAGTACTTGGTTGTGACACACCTAATTCTACACCTTCAGTCCTCTCACAGCAGCTTTCAGAGAGGACTGAAGATGTAGTGGGGATGGAGATCCCAGCTGATGAGGAGCAAGGAGAGGTCTGCTTAGTTCTTTGGTGTGGGTCTTTTATGTGTGCCTGCCAACGAGCTGCATGGCAGGTCGACATATGTCTGGTCATGCTTGTGGTGCCCAAGCGGCTGATGTTTTGGCCACGCGAGATACGCTTGAGACAAATATTGCAAATAGCAGTGGTGCGATCTGATGCACTCGTCTCAAAAAAGGCCCACACCAAAGAACTTTTCTGATAATGTGCAGAGGCAGCGCCCTGCACAGGCGGAGCTCTGCGGTGTTGTACAGTTGCTGTGCTGGCCTCTAGCTGGCCTCCAGGGGGCATCCTGCCTCGTTGGACATGTGACGCCGCATCCTCCTCCTCCTCCTCATCCTCTCTCCTTCCAGGCACCCACGCGGCGTCAGTGACCTCATCATCCCCTCCCTCTTCACCACTAGAGCAAACCTGGCAGTAAGCTGCAGCTGGTGGAACAGTACTGCCAGATTGCTGTCCTTCAGCATCCCCTCTCTCTGCGCGCACACTACTGACTTCCTCAAGCTGGGTATCATCATCCGAGCCTTCGAATCGTTGGGCATCCTCCTGGAGCATGTACCCAACACTGTGCTCAAAGAGTTCGGGGGACTCCTCAGGAGGACATGGTGGGTCTAGGGAAGGGGTGGCTGATGATGCCATTGAGTACGCGTTGGTAGCTGCTCTGCTAGTACCCTGAGCCTGGGTGAGAGAGGATGAGGAGGATGAGGAGGGCTTGGTCATCCATTCTACCAAGCCTTCAGCATGATGCGGCTCCACATGTCCAGCTGCCGAAAACAAAGACGCGCGTGTCCCATGGTCACGTGCTGATGACGATGCACGGCCACGTCCGCGGCCACGGCCACATCCACTAGAAACAGAGCCTGCCTGCCCTGTGTTCTTGGCTCTGCACGCTCTGCCTCCCCTTGGCGGTCTTCCAGCCATTGTAGTCGGTAGTCCTGTGGGTGCTGCTGAGAAGAAAATATAGGAGCTCTGTGTGATGCCACTAACACACTAGAAGTCCTATGGGTGCTTCTGCAAAGAAAATATAGGAGCTCTGTGTGATGCCACTAACACACTAGAAGTCCTGTGGGTGCTGCTGAGAAGAAAATATAGGAGCTCTGTGTGATGCCACTAACACACTAGAAGTCCTATGGGTGCTTCTGCAAAGAAAATATAGGAGCTCTGTGTGATGGCACTAACACACAATTGAAGTCCTATGGGTGCTTCTGGGAAGAAAATATAGGAGCTCTGTGTGATGGGACTAACACACTACAAGTCCTATGGGTGCTTCTGGGAAGAAAATATAGGAGCTCTGTGTGATGGCACTAACACACTACAAGTCCTATGGGTGCTTCTGGGAAGAAAATATAGGAGCTCTGTGTGATGGCACTAACACACAATTGAAGTCCTATGGGTGCTTCTGGGAAGAAAATATAGGAGCTCTGTGTGATGGGACTAACACACTACAAGTCCTATGGGTGCTTCTGGGAAGAAAATATAGGAGCTCTGTGTGATGGCACTAACACACAATTGAAGTCCTATGGGTGCTTCTGGGAAGAAAATATAGGAGCTCTGTGTGATGGGACTAACACACTACAAGTCCTATGGGTGCTTCTGGGAAGAAAATATAGGAGCTCTGTGCGATGCCACTAACACACAATTGAAGTCCTATGGGTGCTTCTGGGAAGAAAATATAGGAACTCTGTGTGATGCCACTAACACAGTACAAGTCCTATGGGTGCTTCTGGGAAGAAAATATAGGAACTCTGTGTGATGCCACTAACACAGTACAAGTCCTATGGGTGCTTCTGGGAAGAAAATATAGGAACTCTGTGTGATGCCACGAACACTGTACAAGTCCTATGGGTGCTTCTGGGAAGAAAATATAGGAACTCTGTGTGATTGGACTAACACACTACAAGTCCTATGGGTGCTTCTGGGAAGAAAATATAGGAACTCTGTGTGATGCCACTAACACAGTACAAGTCCTATGGGTGCTTCTGGGAAGAAAATATAGGAGCTCTGTGTGATGGGACTAACACACTACAAGTCCTATGGGTGCTTCTGGGAAGAAAATATAGGAACTCTGTGTGATGCCACTAACACAGTACAAGTCCTATGGGTGCTTCTGGGAAGACAATATAGGAACTCTGTGTGATGCCACTAACACAGTACAAGTCCTATGGGTGCTTCTGGGAAGACAATATAGGAACTCTGTGTGATGCCACTAACACAGTACAAGTCCTATGGGTGCTTCTGGGAAGAAAATATAGGAGCTCTGTTTGCTGCCACTAACACACTAGAAGTCCTATGGGTGCTTTTGGGGTGCAGTGCTGTACTAACAGCACTGCGGTTGGTACTACTGAAATACTGTACTAACAGTAAGACACGTACCAGACTAATCCCCAGCAGCAGCTAAAAACACACTAACCAGCAGCAGCAATGGACGATCAATGACAGGTAGCATTGGTTTAGCAAAGTAGAGCAAATCTTTCTATATGAATCTAGCAAAGAGTGACACAGAATCAGCCTGATCTCTCCTAAAGCCGGAACTCATGTGACCGGCGCCGACGGCGTGGTGGCCTTTTAAATGAGGGGGCGTGTACTAAAGCCCCTGAGCTGTAATTGGCTACAGGCGTCCTGCCTGTAGCCAATTATGGCTCTCCGAGTTTCCGGCGCTGTGATTGGCCAAGCATGCGGGGTCACAGTGCATGCTTGGCCAATCATCAGCCAGCAATGCACTGCGCCGGCCGCGCCGGCCGCAATGCATTGCGGGGCCGCTCGCATCACACGAATGTGATGCGAGCGGCCAAAATAGTTCTGGGCTCGCCGAGCGAGCGAACACCCGGTGCTCGATGCGAACATGGGTTCGCATCGAGCACCGGGCTGATCCCTAATTAGCATGTGCTTCCTTAATGGTATGAAGCCATTCTGGTAGGAGTATGCCTCCAAATTGTTTGTACACCTCAATTGGGAGACCATCATAGGGAATGTTGCTAGGGCAAGTTGCAATTCCTCTAGAGATAGAGGAGCATTTAGCATTTTTTCGTCTTCCCCCTGTATTGTGGGGAGTGTGATTTCATCTAAGAATTCAGTTAAGGTGGCTTTGGGATAGTTTACCTTTGAGGAATATACATCCTGAAAAAAGGTACAGAATCTCTTCATAATTGAGGGGGTGTCCATAGCTACCTGTGTTGGTGACATCGCCAGGCGGTGAATGATTGGTGACGGTTGTTGCGATTTAACCATTACCGATAACATATGACCTGTTTTTTTCCCCCTCTTCAAAGTATGTTTGTGAGGTAAAGAAGCGTTTGTTTTCTGCTTGTTGTTATGAATGGTGCGATATATTTTTTGTGCGTCTTTCTATTTTCTTTGCCTATCAGGTGTGGGTGCTTGTAAGAATTCCTCCTCTGCTTTGTCTACCTTTACACTGGTGTCAGTTGCCCATTGTCTGCTGTTTGTTTTAATTGTGGCTATCTCTTTGATACACATCCCCCTGATAAAGGCTTTCAGAGTGTCCCAAACCACACCAGGTGGGCAGAAGGTTTATTATCCAGTAAAAAGTGTTGAATTTGTGTTTTCATATGTTTAGTGTCTCTAAACAGAGGAATCCAGAAAGGGTTCATCTTCCAATGTATAGGGATTTTTACAGTCGGGAAGCTTAAACTGAGTTGTACCAGGGAGTGGTCGGAGATAGATGACCTTAGGGTCATAGTAGTGTGTTAATGTATTGCCCAATGCTAAATCAATGCGTGACAAAGTGGAGTGCATCAGTGAGTGACATGAGAATTGTGACTTAAAAGGAAACTTACACCGCCCTAAATTTAAAAAGCCCAATTTCATTTATATATTTGGCAAGAGCTGTACATGTCCTGGGGCCCTGTGGGCAGTACTTCCTGTGTACATCTAAAGAGGTGTCCAGTGTACTGTTAAAACCCCCCATTACATACACCGGAACAAAAGGATATTTAGCTAGAATTCTAGAAAGACATTGTAGCACCGTTAAATTAAATGGTGGAGGTATATACACATTTATGATCACACATGCATGCGATTCCCAAGTTCCCAGCAGAAAAATAAATCTGCCCTCTACATCAATTTGTGCATCAATTTTTGTAAAGGAGGTAGCCCTGGAAAACAGTACACTCACTCCCCTTGAATACCGGGTATGTGTGTGTAGAATGATAGGGTACTTCGAGAGGTGTAACAGGTTGGTGGTGTCTTTAGTGAGATGTCTCTTGCAGACATAAAACAGTTTGAGTCCGGTGTGAGATAAAGGTTAAAATGGCAGTTCTCTTTTTAGGGTCATGCAGGTCTCTCACATTCCATGAGAGGATTGATTCTGTTCATTTATTCATTTGATCTTATTTCTAGGTGCGTCCCCTTCTCCTGTATGGGAAGCCTGTGAGAGGCTAACTCAGATGGTTCATCATAGGTTCTGGGATGTAGAAAGTGTATTGTGTGACTTTTTTTTTGTCTCACTCTGCGGATCCGCTTTGTGACTCAAGTATGCATTGCCCAATCAAACAGGGCTTAAAAACTGAAATAAGAAAAACAAACTTGAACAATGTAATTTCCATTGCAAAGCCTTCCAATGGTGCTCCGTAGTGCTCTTGGTGGGGTAACAACGAGGGCTGGGACCTTGTGCCCTTAAAGTGGATGTAAACCCACTGTCATCATTTTCCCCACAGCAACCTGCACGACCGTTGCAACTGGCAACCATCGAGCCAAAAGACTGTAATTTGCTGCCAATTTGTCATAAGAGCCAAGCAGGAAAGTAGGAAACTGACTGTTGCTGTACTATTGAACTACCATTGCCCATAGCAACCATAGGGACATAACATAGGGAAGGGTTATCATCACCCCTGTAACATTTGTTTTGCTGTCTATGCCCCTGTTCAGAAGATTTCACCTCACGTGCGCACACGGCCCTAAACCCCCTTGGCGCCAGATGGCCTATTTAAAGGGAGTCTTGCATCTTGCTGACTGCTCTTTAACTGTGCTGTACCCGCACCCTGTGACTTCTGCTTTTGCCTGATTGATACCCATTGCTGAACCCCTGGCTTTCCTTAACCTTGCTCCTGGACTTCCCCGTATCTCCGTCTACTGGTTCCTGATTCCGGCTTCCTATTTGACCCTGCTTCTGTCTGATGATTTGGTGCTGCACTGCCCGCCTGCTGACGAACCTGGCTATCCCTGAGACCCTGCTCCTGTCTAAGTCCCTGGCTTCAGTTAACTCCTGGTTACCTGTTGTGACGGAACGTTCCTACACTCCTCTTGAGTGCGTTCGTCATATATAACTTCCTTCCAGTCTGGATATAGATATCAGATATTCCAACCGCTCCCAAGCACTAAACGAGATGACACTTAGTTGCTCAACATGGACTGTTTTATTACAAAGCCAAACTCACATTTATACACAGTAGGAGAGGAGATCCCCCCTCCTGCTCCTATTACTCTAACAATACACCTGTAACAACTTAGAATAAACTAATTAACTAATCCCTTTAAGCAGCCGATGTGACTCATCAGGATTTCACTACAAGTCAGACTTGTTGTCACCGAGATAAACACAGTTGATTATAAATTATCATAATTACCACCACAAGACATTTCATCACAATAGCAGGAGACCACCAGTAACAGACGGACCGTCTCCTGCATTGTACAGAGGACAATGTGATCAGCTCTCTCAATTAACATCTTGAGTTCATGACACTAGCATCTGAGAGTGTATGTCCCAACAGCATGAGACCACACACATTATATATACACATATATACATCATTGAATCTGACTGGGGTTCTCCTTCACCCTGTGCCCCTTAAAATCCAGGGCCCATAATCGGTTGGCAGGAGGCTCGCATTTAGTCCTCTCAAAAAGCCTGTGTCCCGGCTAGGTCTGTCACACCTGTCTGGCTGCCTTTTGTTCCTGCTCTGCACACCGCAGCTTGTTCTAGACTGCTGGATCCTGGCAAGCAATCCATCCGGGACCATCCTCTTCAGGCACTTGTGTCCCTCTTTTCCTCCGGCTTCTCCTGTTTCACCTTCAGCGCAGCCAGGACAGGAGATATAACCTTGTAAACTCAGTCTCCAATATGATCCCTGACACTGCCCCTGCAGAGCTGCCAGAATCTCTGTCCCAGTGTGGCTCCTGTCCCCTAAGCAGACCAACTCGAGCACCACATGGCATCTTAATGCCTGAGTGCTTGTGTAGCCCCTAGAACGTTGGTTCCGAGGACAAATGTGCAGAGGAAGAGGCCACAGAGGAAGAAGAAAAAGAGGGGGTGGAGGAGAGAGGCATGGCAGAATCACCACTAGCAGAATTTTAAAGGCGTGGTGGTGGAACAAGCTCCAACATTACTGCACCCTGTCCTGCATCCTTCCTAGCTGCCAGCAGAGTTACCCAGTGCGCCGTGAAAGAAAGGCAACGCCCCTATCCATGCCTGCTGGACCACGAGTCAGCAGTAATATGCACCTTACTGCTGACCGCCCTGTCCAACGAGGCCAAGACATTGCCTTTCACATGCCGGTAGAGAGCCGGAATGGCCTTACGAGAAAAAAATGGCGTTTGGGACCTGCCACTGAGGTACCGCACATTCCACAAATTCTCGAAAGGGGGCATAGTCTACCAGCTGAAAAGGCAGCAGTTGGAGTGCTAGCAATTTAGGCAAACTAGCATTCATCCGCTGAGCATGTGGATGGCTGAGACTGAATTTATTTTGCTGGTTTAGCAACTGGGGTAGGGAAATTTGCCTGCTACAATTGGATTTAGGTGTACCGCTAGCAGATTGCCCCCAAGTGCTTGGGACACCTAATTCTACACCTTCATTCCTCCCAGTGCAGGTCTCTGAGAGGACTGAAGGTATAGTGGGGTTGGAGATCCCAGCTGATGAGGAGCAAGGAGAGGTCCGGTTTGTTCTTTGGTGTGGGTCTTTTAAATACAGTTGCCAACAGACTGCATGGGAGCTCGACATATGTCTGGTCAAGCATGTGGTGCCAAAGCGGCTGCTGTTTTGGCCACGCTTGATACGCTTCAGACATATGTTGCAAACAGCAGCGGTGCGATCTGTTGCACACGTCTCAAAAAAGGCCCACACCAAAGAATGTTTGAAAAAACACGCAGAGTCAGTAGGACCCTGCACATGCGGAGCTCTGCGGTGTGATGCAGTCAGTTGGCTGTCCTTAAGCTGGCCCCTGGAGGGCATCCTGCCTTGTTGGAGATATGACTCCTCCTCCTCCTCTCTTCTATCAGGCACCCACGGAGAGTCAGTGACCTCATTATCCCCTCCCTCCTCACCACTGGAGCAAACCTGGCAGTATGCTGCAGCTGGGGGAACATGACTGCCAGTTTCTTGTGCTTCCTGGGCACCCCCTCTCCATGGGATCACGTTTCTGCCTTCGTCCTCAACCTGGGTACCATCATCGGAGCCTTAAAAATGCTGCGCATCCTCCTGCAGCATTTACCCGACACTGTGGTCGAACAGTTCGGGGGACTCCTCAGGACATGATGGTGGGGCTAGGGAAGGAGTGACTGATGCCATTGAGACAATGGAGTATGCTGCATTGGCAGCCAAAGTTTTCTTTAGCCTGGGTGACAGAGGATGAGGAGGATGGGGACGGCTTTGTCATCCACTCTACCAGCTCTTCTGCATGTTGTGACTCAACACAGCCAGCTGTCAAAAAAAAAAAAAAAAAAGGACAAGCGTGCCCCACAGCCACGTGCTGAGGATGCACCATGTCCATGACCAGCACTGTTGGCTGTAGACACAGAGCCTGCTTGCCATCTTTTAGTGGCCTGTGAGCATCTGCCTTTCATTGGTGGTCTTCCAGACATGCTGTAAAATTGGACTAGCAAAACACCGCCTGAAGTTTACTAGAAAAATTACAACAGGAATGGTCTGCAATCAGGTATATCCTTGGCTAGACTAGAATGCCGTGGATATATATGTAGGAGACTGTGTAATATATATATATATATATATGTATGCACTGCAGATCACTGAATCACCTGCCTGGCCTGCCTGCCTGAAAGTGTTGTTGAAAACGTACACCAGGGATGGCCTGTAGTCAAGTATAGGCTTGGCTACACTAAAATGCAGTGGATATATATGTAAGAGACAGTATATATATTTTATGTACTGCAGATCACTGAATCACCTGCCTGCCTGCCTGAAAGTGTATTTGAAAATGTACACCAGGAACTACCTGCAGTCAGATATAGGCTTGGATAGACTAGAATGCCGTGGATATATATATTTAGGAGACAGTATATAAATGTTATGCATTGCAGATCACTGAATCACCTGTTTTTTATGCTATTTTAGAGTGGCTCTGACGCGCCATGCAAATGCGAGTACCCTGCAAGGGATTTTTTACTGTGTTGATATTAAAAGTTTTAATATACTACACTATGAAGTCCTCCTTTTTCTATTGGTATTACTGAGGCACAAAAGGGACTCCATTACCATATTGAAGCACATAGTGAGGCCACCACAGGAATCCGGATTTACCACTGAACCATTTAAAGGTTCAAACGCGTACATTGACCAAGCCTAATCAGCAAGGTCACACGCTCTAAGGTGAGCAGCCATTACCTGGGGGGGAACACCTGAGTGCACACGCAGCACCTTAATATTGGATTGCTATCACAGCAACCATTGAATCTCATGGATCACATTGGGGCACTTTTGAACTTTTTTTGATTGCACAGTAGGGATGATCCCGGTGTTCGATTCAAACCCATGGTCGAATTGAACATTGGGCGTTCAACGAAACCAGAACTTTGCGGGCCGTTCGCATCAAATTTGTGTGATACGAAGGGCCCACAATGCACTGCGCCAGTCGCAGTGCATTGCTGGCTGATGATTGGCCAAGCATGCACTGCGACCCTGCATGCTTGGCCAATCACAGCGCCGGCAGCGAGGAGAGCCATAATTGGCCACAGGCAGGATGCCTGTGGCCAATTATAGCTCAGGGGGTTTAGTACACGCCCCACACTATATAAGGCCGCCAGCGCGGCGGTCTTGTGTAGTGTGTTCCGGCGTGCAGGGAAAGCGATTGATAGGCAGGGACAGTGTGTTCTTTACCAGGCATTTGCAGGACTTAGTGTGTGTTCTGTGCCTCCAGCGCAGTATACACCTGTATCTACCCTTTAGTGCTGTTGTTCTCTATTAATACAGCAATCTGCAGGAGTTAGTGTGTGTTGTGTGACTCCAGCACAGCACAGTATATACACCTGTATCTGCCTTTCTTTGCTGGTGTTATCTAATACAGCCATCTGCAGGAGTTAGTGTGTGTTGTGTGACTCCAGAACAGCACAGTATATACACCTGTATCTGCCCTTCTTTGCTGGTGTTATCTAATACAGGCCATTACAATGTCTGGAAGGCCAAAAAGGAGAGGCAGACAGTCACAAGCCAATAAAAGAGGGCAAGCAGGCTCTGTGTCTAGAGACAACAGTGCTAGTCATGGACACGGTGCATCGTCATCAGCACGTGGCCATGGGACATGCGTGTCCTTATTTTCGGCAGCTGGACATGTTGAGCCGTATCATGCCGAAGACTTGGTAATGACCAAGCCCTCCTCATCCTCCCTCACCCAGGCTCAGGGTACTGGCAAAGCAGCTGCCAACGGGTACTCTTCCCTCGTCTCAATGTCATCAGTCACTCCTTCCCTAGACCCACCATGTCCTCCTGAGGAGTCCCCCGAACTGTTTGACCACAGTGTTGGGTACATGCTCCAGGAGAATGCCCAGCATTTTAAAGGCTCTGATGATGATACCTAGCTAGAGGAAGGCAGTAGCGTGAGCACAGAGAGAGGGGATGCTCAAGGACAGCAATCTGGCATTCATGTTCCACCAGCTGCAGCTTACTGCCAGGTTTGCTCCAGTGGTGAAGAGGGAGGGGATGATGAGGTCACTGACTCCACGTGGGTGCCTGATCGGAGAGAGGAGGAGGAGGAGGCACATCTCCAACGAGGCAGGATGCCCTCCGGGGGCCAGATTAAGGGCAGCACACCGACTGAGTCACACCGCAGAGCTCCGCCTGTGCAGGGCGTTGCCTCTGCGTGTTATTACAAAAGTTCTTTGGTGTGGGCCTTTTTTGAGACGAGTGCATCAAAGTGCACCACTGCTATTTGAAACATATTTCTCAAGCGTATCTCGCGTGGCCAAAACATCAGCCGCTTAGGCACCACAAGCATGACCAGACATATGTTGACCTGCCATGCAGCTTGTTGGCAAGCGTACCTTAACCAGTAGCTGATCGCCGGCTGTCTATTGACGGCCAGGCGGCGCAGCTCTCAGGGCGGGAGGGCATTGTATAACGTCCTCCCCTTCCCGGCCCTCCAGGGAGCGTGCGCCGCCAGCAGCACGCGCCCACCTTGTCACTGGGCACCCGATGCACGTGCCCAGCGGTCACAATGTCCGCCGGGCACCCACGATTGCCCACTAACACATCGGGACCATAGATCTGTGTGTGTAAACATACAGATCCACGGTCCTGTCAGAGGAGAGGAGCCGATGGTGTGTTCTCTGTACAGAGAAACACTGATCGGTCTCCTTCTCTTGTGAGTCCCCTCCCCCCACAGTAAGAATCACTCCCAGGGAACATATTAACCCCTTCAGAGCCCCCTAGTGGTTAACCCCTTCCCTGCCAGTCACATTTATACAGTAATCAATTCATTTTTATAGCACGGATCGCTGTATAAATGTGAATGGTCCCAAAAATGTGTCAAAAGTGTCCGATATGTCCGCCGCAATATCGCAGTCACGATAAAAAAAAAAAAAAAAAAAAAAAAAAAATCGCAGATCGCTGCCATTACTAGTTAAAAAAAAATAAATAATAAAAATGCTATAAATCTATCCCCTATTTTGTAGACGCTATAACTTTTGCGCAAACCAATCAATATACGATTATTGCAATTTTTTTACCAAAAATATTTAGAATTATATGTATCAGCCTAAACTGAGGAAAAAAAAAATTTTATAGATTTTTTGGTGGGGATATTTAGTATAGCAAAAAGTAAAAAAAATATTGTTTTTTTTTTTAAACTTGTCCCTCTTTTGTTTATAGCGCAAAAAATAAAAACCGCAGGAGGTGATCAAATCCCACCAAAAGAAATCTCTATTTGGTGGGGACAAAATTATAACAATTTCATTTGGGTACAGTGTTGTATGATTGCGCAATTGTTATTGTGTGACAGCGCTGAAAGCTGAAAAATGGCTTGGTCAGGAAGGGGTTGAAAATGAAAACAAAGTGGACCTCTCCTTGCTCCTCATCAGCTGGGATCTCCAACCCCACTATACCTTCAGTCCTCTCTGAAAGCTGCACCGAGAGGAATGAAGGTGTAGAATTAGGTATGTCACAGCCAAGTACTTGCAGGAACTCTGCTAGCAGTACACCGACGTCTGATTGTACCAGGCAAATTTCCCTGCCCCAGCTGTTGAAAGAAGTTCACTCCCAGCCATCCACATGCCCAGCGGTTGAATGCTAGCTTGGCTAAATTGCTAGCACTGCAACTGCTGCCTTTTCAGTTGGTAGACTCAGCCCCCTTCCATGAGTTTGTGCAATGTGCGGTTCCTCAGTGGCAGGTTCCCAAACGCCACTTTTTCTCACGGAAGGCGATTCCGGCTCTCTACCGGCATGTGGAAGGCAATGTCCATGCCTCGCTGGACAGGGCGGTCAGCGGTAAGGTGCATATTACCGCTGACTCATGGTCCAGCAGGCATGGACAGGGGCGTTACCTATCTTTCACAGCCCATTGGGTCACTCTTTTAGCAGCTGGGAAGGATGCAGGACAAGGTGCAGTAGTGTTGGAGGTTGTTCCGCCACCACGCCTACAAAATGCTACTACTGGTTGTGACACACATATCTCCTCCACCCCCTCCTCTTCTTCCTCCATGGCCTCTTCCTGTCCTTTGTCCTCTGAACCAGCGGTGCTCCATAGGCGTTCAAGGGGCTACGCAAGTACACTGACCATGTGCCCTGTATGGCTCACATCCTTAACCTGGTGGTGCAGCAGTTCTTTGGCAGGTACCCAGGCTTACAGGATGTCCTGAGGCAGGCCAGGAAAGTTTGTGTGCATTTCTGCCGATCATATAATGCCAGTGCTTGGTTGGCTGAGGTGCAAAAGGAATTGAACCTGCCCAAGAACCGCCTTATATGTGACTAGCCACCAGGTGGAACTCAATGTTGGCCATGCTGCAGCGACTGCACATGCAGCAGAGGGCCATCAATGAGTACCTGTGCAACTACGGCACCAGGACAGGGTCAGGGGAGCTCGGATTTTTTACACCACGCCAGTGGAGCATGATTAGGGATGCATGCACTGTCCTGTCACCATTTCAGGAGACCACGAGGATGGTGAGCAGTGACAGTGCATGCAACAGTGACACTGTACCTCTTGTCCACCTGTTGGAGCATACGCTGTGTGGAATAATGGACAGGGCACTTGAGGCAGAACAGAGGCAGGAAGAGGAGGACTTCCTTGCCTCTCAAGGCCCCCTTTATCCAGTGTTCCTTCTCTCCCACCCATAACACAGGAAGAGAATGAGGAGGAGGATGATTGTGTCAGCATGGAGGTGAAGCCTGACACTCATCAGCAGCAGCAGTCTTTTAGGGATGATTTACAGCCCCAAGAATCCAGTGGACTTGTACGTGGCTGGGGGGGAGGTGGCTGCGGATCATGTCGTCCTTAGTGACCCAGAAGACTCCGGACCGAATGCCTCAGCTAACCTACGTTGCATGGCCTCCCTGATCCTGCAAAGCCTGTGGAAAGATCCTCGTATTCTTGGTATCAAGGAGAGGGACCATTACTGGCTGGCCACTCTTCTTGATCCAGGGTAAGGTTACGGACCTTATCTTGACATCGCAGAGGGAGCAGAGGATGAGACATCTCCGGGAGGCCCTGCAGAAACGTCTGTGCAACTCGTTCCCAGAGACTGGGAGGCTACAAACTCCTGGTCCTGGACAACGAGTTGCTGAGGCTTCAAGCAGTAGCAGAAGGAGCGGTGGAGAAGGTGGCCATCTGATCGATGTGTTCAGACAATTTTTTAGTCCACAGCCACAAGGTATGATTGGTTCCAGCAACCATCGCCAGCGTCTGATGGATACCTTTCCCACTGAAAATCCTCTGGCTTACTGGGTCTTGAGGATGGATCACTGGCCAGAGCTTGCACAGTATGCAATTGAGCTACTGGCCTGTCCTGCATCCAGCGTTCTTTCCGAACGCACATTCAGTGCTGCTGGAGGCTTTGTCCCCGATCACAGGGTGCGCCTGTCCACCGACTCGGTTGATCGACTGACCTTCATAAAGATGAATCAGTCTTGGATCACCACCAGCTACCAGGCACCTGAAGCTAATATAACTGAATAATTTATAATGTCACATCCCTTCAAGACTGCTTATGCTGATGCTGAGTGACTGTCCTGTTATGTTGAGACTGACTATCCTCTTCCTCCTCAATGATCCTGATGATGGCTTGGAAGAACATTTTTGTTTCTGGGTGCCACCACCAGTGGCTAAGGCCCAATTTTTCAGCCCCTGTTTAACAGGGGCGTGTAATTACAATTTTTTATGCAATGCTTTGCAACAGGTCTCATTGCTGTTCTCAAAGTACAGTGTCTGTGAAGGGGTTGCAGTGTTGTGGCCCCCGGAACCAGTGCCTAGGGCCCAATTTTTCAGCCCCTGTTTAACATGGGCGTGTAATTACAAATCTTGATCTAATAATTCACAGCAGGGCCCATTCCTGCGCCCACCAAGAGTAACTGAGGGCTTACAGTGTTGTGGCAACATCGTCCACCACCACCAAAGGCCCAATTTTTCTGCCCCTGTTCAACAGGGGCATGCAATTACAATTCTTGATCTAATAATTAACAGCAGGGCCCATTCCTGCGCCCACCAAGAGTAACTGTGAGGGCTTACAGTGTTGTAGCACCAGCACCACCACCAAAGGCCCAATTTTTCCTACCACTGTTCAACAATGGCATGTAATTACAATTCCTGATATAATAGTTCACAGCAGGGCGTTCCAGCACCCACCAAGAGTAACTGAGGGCTTACAGTGTTGTGGCAACACCAACAGCTAAAGGGCAAATTTCTGCAGAGTATATATGGCAGGCCCCTACTTTCAAACATCCAACTTACAAACTACTCCTACTTGCAAACGGAAGGAGACAACAGGAAGTGAGAGGAAATCTACCCCTAGGACGGGAAATTCTATCCTGTTAGATTTAATTTGGGAAAAAGGTGTCTCCTCTCTACTGATGCTTTATCACCAATCCTTGTTTCAATAAAAAACCCACTTTTCCAAAAACATTTGTCATTGGGACGGAAAGTGAGGTGAAATGCTCTGAACAGGTGCACAGACAGCAAAACATATGGTAGAGGGGCGATAACCCTTCCCTACGTTCTCCAAAAAGCTTAAAAATAGATTTTATGGCTGGCACTACACTTAAAACTTTACCTGTTCAAAATTACAAACAGATTCTACTTAAGAACAAACCTACAGTCCCTGTCTTGTTTGCACCGCCTGTATACTGCTGTTCAGAGTATATAGGTTTTTAGGTATAGGGTTTTATTTTAGGTGCAGGGTTCCCCTTAATATCCATACAAGGCCCAAAGGGGCTGGTAATGGACTGGGGTAGGGGGGGTGATGGGGTAGCCATGCCATTTTTCTCAAAGATTTTCATCCATATTGCCAGGACAAGACATGACATTAAATCCGCAAGCAGTTTTAAATGGCTTTTTTTTCCTTTACAAAATGTAATTTTGTGCAGGGACAGTTCTAAACACGGGAAACACATGCCACTTCACAGGCATACTTTAGACACCCCCAGGTACGATATTTAAAGGAATATTTCACTTTTTTTTTCACTTCATGCTTCATTAAAATGACTGCTCCAGAAAAAACATCCGTTTTAAAAACTTTTTTGCATTGATGCATGTCCCCTGGGGTAGGACCCGGGTCCCCAAACCTTTTTTAGGACAATAACATGCATATTGGCCGTTATAATTAGCACTTTAGATTTTGAACATTTGCGTCCATTGTAACTAATAGGGTCCTAACGTTCGTGCAAATTTTCGGTCCGTTCGGAGGTTATGGTGAGAGCCGAACCGGGGGGTGTTCGGCTCATCCCTATTGCACAGCACATTGTAGCACTTTTTTCTCACATCCCACTGCAGACCGTTCCTGGTGTACTGTTTCTAATCTACTTCAGGCAGGCAGTTGATTCAGTTAGCTGCAGTGTGTGTATATATATATATATATATATATATATATATATATATATATATATATATATATATATACATACATACATACATACACACACATCCCGGCTTTGTGTATATTATATATAATAAGGATTTTTATAGTTTGGTTCACCATTATATTTGGTTTAAGGATTTTATTGATTGCTTTTTTCTCACCATATGGACGTATCATATCCTGCATGAAAGCACTTTATTTGGAATATTGTATGTATTTTAGCACGTTATCACTTTATTGCTGTTATATAGCACATTTTTTTGCTTCACTATTTGGATTTTAAGTTCGCAGCGTACTTTAGAATATTGGATGAGCTTTGCATGATTTATGAGACATGTGCAACGCTAGCTGCTGATTCAAAATTATAGTGCCATTTGAGAGACCCTATTTTGAGCACGTGCACTCAACTTCTTTGGTCGACCATGGCGAGGCCTGTTTTTAGCAGGACCTGTCCTGTTAAACCGCTGTATGGTCTTGACCACCGTGCTGCAGCTCTGTTTCAGGGTCTTGGCAATCTTCTTATAGCCTAGGCCATCTTTATGTTGTTAGAAAAGTTTTAAATGTTTATTGTGTGACTATTAGAAAAGTTATTAGAAAAACAATAACCCTGAGACTGATTTTTAAAATGACTTCTGAGCACTTTGTATTAACTTGCTATATCGTTTGCTTTAACTAACTCCACAGTAAGTTGTAGAATGATTAAGCTTAACCATATATGGTAGCACAAGACTGTACAGGAAACACTAATTATCCAAATAAAGTACCATCTTGTACCAGGCACGCTATCTGTGTTTCCTCAGCCAATAGAAGTGTTGAGGCTGTATTATTGTAGGTATTAGGAGGGGGGATATACATTTCTTTGTGTGATTCTTACTGCATCTTTTGGCTTGTGAGCATCATCCTTTTGTGTGACACATCTGAAATAAATTGTCTTCTCAATACATCTGGAGTTTGACTGATCACAAGAGAAGAATAATCCTAACATTTTTGGTCCTTCGATGCCTCAAACAACTAGTGCGTGTTTGTGTCAGATGGCCCTGACAAAACTTCGGTGAGTATTGGACTTCGAAGCTCACTGAGAATTAAAACTCAATGTTAGTGGTGAAATAGGGGCGGGGGCTTAAGACCAGGATCCACTGTCTGTTTTCGAACTTGCGTGATCCAGTCCTCTGGTGTTTGAGAGGTAATATAATTTAAATTATTCTTAATTCTTTCTAAGAGTCTCTTCTTCTCTTTCTGTTTGATTCTGGTTTAATGTGTTGCAATTGCCGACATTGGTATTGATCATATAATATCTTGATAATCCAGTGTTCGTAGACAGAGACATTTGGGGACATTATCTAAGGTAAAAAATTACGTTGCCCGCTGTCCGGACAGACAAAAAAAAGATTTGGAGGTATACCGAACATCAGAGGTTGATTGCCTGATGCTATCGTAGGTTGATTACCCGACGATTTAAGCGCTATTTAGTTAAGTGATCTAGAAAGGTCGCGAGGTAACTTTTTTTCTGTATGTTTACTTTCTCCTTTCTCATGTTTAACCTTTCTGTTGATGTTGCAAGCTTATTGAATAACAGTACTGCAGAGATACATTTTAATTATTTTCTGATTCTCCCGATAGTGTGGGGAGTGCTGATGTTTATATTCTTCTTGTATTCCTTTTGTTACTGTGAGCCGAGGGTCACTATCCCAGTGTTATAGGTTAATGAGAGACCCGACTAACGCTGAAAATGGGGAATAGTCACTGTAAAGGAATGTCTTGTGCTTGTTTATGCTGCTGTGTCCCTAATGTGCCGTTAGAAGGAGATAAGAAATGTATGCAAAGCAATGAACCCCAGTCCGTTCAGTATTGTGCCAAGTGGGAGAGGAAGTTTGGATTCAATGGTAAACTAACTGTGAAAGGGTGTCAGGAGTTGGTGGATAAGCTTAAATTGTTAGGACCCAAAGATCAAAAAAGGTATGGGTTGGAAATGGCGGAGTACTGGCTTCAGCACGCTAGAATTAGAGTAAA
Organism: Lithobates sylvaticus; assembly: GCA_028564925.1. Lineage (NCBI taxonomy): Eukaryota > Metazoa > Chordata > Amphibia > Anura > Ranidae > Lithobates > Lithobates sylvaticus. Next base: position 310,296,777 of record CM053031.1, read on the forward strand.
AGGAAGGAGAACAAAGGAGAAATGCCAAGCCCAACTGCCCCTAGTGGACAAAGAGGATGATCTCATCTGTTATACCCAGAGACCACCTCCTTAGAATGGTCCTCCCCCTCAGATGCAAGCAACTGCCCAGAGTACCACCTTCCCTGTGACATCCATCCCTGTCAAAGGAACCGCCTCTGAACAAAACCCAAACTCCACTTCCTCAATCTCTCCAGACAGTCGTACAGTCCTGGAGATGAACAGATCGATCCTTGAAACCTTAACTGACGCCATAACTCGTGCACTAGGTACCCCAGCAGGAGCCAAGAGACTAAGTAAACCTCCTATTAGGTATGGTGTAGATGATGGTGAGGAATACCCCTTGATAGAAGTCCCGAACCCAAGAGGAGGACAGAATAATGCACTGGGCCAGTCATATCCCTTGACTATGACTGTTCTTTGACCATGGACCGACAGTGACATACAAAAGGCTACAGAACACATAAAAACATCCAAAATTAGGTCCAGCTGAATTCATTGAAAACATAGAGGGATTACGGAACAGTTATAAGTTGAACGAGGTGGAGGTAGAGAGAGCCCTGAGGAGAGTACTAGGATCAGTACTGGGCCTCGGTAAAGGGGGACTGGGACCCCTGCATCCTAGCAAATGGACAGGGGCGAGGGGATCCATTGCCTCCAGATAGCCCAGACTTAGGAAACAGGTTGACTGCCTTACTGAACAGATGCCAACTTAGATGGGTACAACAGACTGATTGTCAAAAAATAAATATGACAGTACAGGAAGACAAGGAGAGTGTCAGTGACTACCTAAATAAACTACGAGGTTTTTAAAGTGTTTTCCCGCTCTCCGAAGCTGGGGATGTGAACAGTGCATATCAGCAACAGCTAAAGAAAGCTTTTGTTAATGGATTGAAACAGGATCATAAGGATTACATTGTTAAAAACATGGTTACTTACGGAACTGCATCGGTTTTAGATGTTTTACAATATGCTAAGCATTCTGAGAAGTATTTGAAAACAAAGGCAAAAAAGAATGTGAAAGTAAAGGTTTTTGTGCAAGGTGATGAAGGAGATGAGGATGCAGAAGAGTACACTGCCAAGGCAGAACAAGAGAAGACTCAGAGGGAGAGGCACAGGTGGTTTTAGAGGAAGGAACAAGTTTAGAGGAAGGGGTAGAGGACAATGGAGGAATAAAGAATGGGTAGAAAGAAGGGAATGTTGGGATTGTGGAAAACAGGGGCATTAGGCCAGGGACTGCCCTGAGGGGCCAGGCCCTCACAAATCGGATTGACTAGAAACAGCATGTGTGAGCCACCTGGAAAAGATAGGGTATGTTGAAAACTTACCACAGGTGGAGTTAATGGTTGAGAGACAATGTGTACAGTTTTTGGTGGACTCTGGGGCCTCTAGGACCTTAACCTTATTGATAAATCTCCAAAATCTATTTTGGTACAAGGCGTAAGTGGAAAATTGGTGAGGGAATCACTGTCTGAGTATGTCACCATTAAGGAGCCAGAGACGGTGGTCAAGACCACAACCAGAGTGATCTTGTCTACTGTCTGCCCTGTGAATCTCTTGGGTAGAGACCTAATGTATGCCATGCACATGTCAGTCAGTGCACAAAATAATGTGTTTGCAGTCCGGGTAGGACAGGGACTCATTCACCCAATAGAAGAAACACATTATTATTACTCCTTAGATGTGTATATGAAAGACAAGGAGACAGTTGATACTGCTGAAAAAATGATTAATTATGCTGAAACCGTGATGGAAGGTAGGGCAGTGGATTTACAGACACCAAATAGGGCTCACTGCACAATGTATTTTAAGAAAACACCAGGGCCTGATAGGTATTATGCCTCCAGATTTTTCTCAAAGAAGGAAGTTACCCTGCAATTAACCAATGTTTACTGGAGTGTTGAGGGATTTTTTGTATCGGCATGTTGTATACCCTCCGAGGAACTGTTTAGGGAAATCACCCCACATCTATCCTTGGCTAAACCCAAAAGCCGAGATTGGAAGGATGTGGGAGAGTTTGTGAAGGAATGCTAAGACCTAAGAGATTGGGCTCCTGTGGGCCTACCTGATCTATACAAAAGTAAGTCGACAGGTTATTTCTATCACAAACTCTTGGGACACAAAATCATTACACCCTCGGCACACATGTGGGCTGCAGGAACTGAATGATACTTGACACAAGAGGGTCACCTGTTAGATGGGCTCCCAGAGACACTGGACTAGAGGTCCAGCAGATGTGGGACTCATGAAAAGAGTCCAACCAGTAACCATCACTCCAAAATCACACCACAGACCCCACCTAAGGCAATACCCCCTTAAGAAGGAAGCAGAGGAGGGCATAGCCCCTGTAGTAGATGAACTTTTAAAAACTGGGGGGATTATTCCATGTCCTGACAGCCCTTGCTATACCCCCCCCCTTTTCCTGTTAAGAAGGTTCCGCCTTCCACAGGCTGGAGAATGGTACACAATCTCCATGCTGTTAACCAGGCAGTTATACCAAGAGCTCCTGTGGTACCAGATCCACACACACTACTGAATGATTTCGATCTGATTTAGATAGGGAATGAATTCTTTTTTGTGATTGATATCAGTATAGACTTCTTTAGCATCCCGGTGCACCCCGACCATCAATTTTGGTTTGCCTTCACCTACCGGGAAAAAAGGTATACCTTCACCAGATTGCCCCAGGGCTATTGTGAGTCCCCTACTATCTTTTCACAAGCAATGTCCTTAAACTTGGCTCAGTTTGTACCCCCAGGGGAAGCCAGCTCCTCCTCTATGTAGACGGAATCTTAGTGGCGTCTCCCCCTTAGAGGAGGTTTGTAGGGCTGACACAATGGCTCTGTTGTATTTCCTCCATGACCAATGGCATAAGGTAAATAGAAATAAACTCCATTTGTTGCAACAGCAGGTCAAATACTTGGGGTATAAGATCTCAAAAAAAGGTCGGCACCTGGATGAGGAGAGAATGTGAGCCCTCCTCCAGCTGCCGAACCAGAGACAAAGAAACAAATGATGTCTTTTCTGGGTATGACAATTTTTTGTAGAGCCTGGATTCCCGAGTATTCAATGCTATCAGCCCCGTTGGTTCAGGCAATACATGGGAGCCCTATGGCCCCCCTGGATGCTATAGAATGGAGTGAGGACACAAAGACAGCCTTTACTGACCTAAAACAAGTCCTTTCTAGTCCATCAGTGTTACCAAACTATGACAAACCTTTTGAACAAACAGTAGACTCAAGAGAAGGTCACATGACATGAGGCCGATTGCTTACTACTCTACAAAATTAGACAGTGTAACCAGAGCACTCCCACCCTGTACAGGCAGTGGTAGCTGCAGCTGAAGCAGTTAAGGCCTCAGCATCTATAGTGCTATAATCACCCGCTGACACTTAAGGTACCACATGCAGTGTCTGTTATCCTTTTACAACAAAAGATATCACATTTGAGCCCAGCACAACACCTTTCATGTATGACAATACCTCACTTAACAATACAGAGGTGTACTACATTAAACCCATCCACACTACTACCACTTCCTACTGATGGTCATAAACATGACTGTACTGCTGCCATCGCTGAAAAGGTACTGCCACAAAGTGATTTGAAAGGTGTACCGTTATCTAACCCTGACATGACACTTTTTGTTGATGGTTCTAGTAAGAAAAATCCAGATGGCAGAAATGCAACTGGATATGCAGTAGTGACACAGGATGACATTTTGGAAGCTAGGCCACTACCAAAACATTATTCAGAACAAGTAGCAGAACTTGTAGCACTGACAAGAGCACATGTTTTTGCACAACAATGGAAAAACAGGGGGATGGTCACCTCCAGTGGTAAACCAATTTCACACACGGACTTCATTCTCAAACTCCTAGCCCCCGTACACACGGTCGGAAATTCCGACCACAAAATCCATCTGATTTTTTCTGACGGATTTTGTCCGAAACTTGAGTTTGCATACACACGGTCGGAAAAAGTTGTCGGAAAATCCGATCGTTCCGAAAGTGGTGACGTTCGTTGCGTACTACGGAACTACGTAGAGGCTAGTAGCCAATAGCTTTGGTCTTGTAGTTTGATCTGAGCATGTGTGACACTTTGTCCATCGGAATTTGCTACACACGATCGGAAAAAATAAGTCAGATCGGATTTTGTTGTCGGAAATTTGAGATCCTGCTCTCAAATTTTTTCCGTTGAAAATTCAGACGGAAAAAGCCCGATGGAGCCCACACACAATCGGATTTTCCGACAACATAATCCGATCAGACTTTTGCCATCGGAATATCCGACCGTGTGTATGGGGCATTAGATGCAATACAGTTACCAAAAGAGCTTGCAATCTGCAAATGTCAAGCACACACAAGATATACGGACCCCATCTCAAAGGGAAACAAAAGGGCAGATGAAGCGGCCAAAATAGCGGCACAAGAAACACATCAAATAATGACAGAACAGGAAATCATAGAGATAGATCCTACAGTCCTTACTGATATGCAGCAGAATGCACCCCCCGGGAGAAACAATATTGGAAAACAAAGGGTTGCACAATAATAGATACCATTTACACATCACCTGAAGGGAAACCGGTATTGCCAAAATCCTTATTTAGGTATGCAGCAGTATTGACACATGGAGTAACTCATGTGTCAAACAGGGGGATGACAGATGTTAAATAAGGTATGTACAGCCTATGGCTTCACAAACTACTCAAAAACTTTTTGCTCTTCGGGGCGTGGCTAACCGCCGAGTAAGATGGACGTCTGACTCCTCAGCTCCTGCACCGACTGGACCGAGCAACAGAGATATCGCTGCTCAGACAGCTCCTTCCACCGCCTAAATACACAGAGACACTGCCTCAGGACTAGGCAATGTCTCTTCAAAGCCGCAAGAGGAAAGAATACAGGCCGCCAAAGAAACTGACTGACTATTTCACACAGCCGCAGGACACAGAAATCCAAGATGGCGCCCACGGCCTTGCACAAGAATCATCTGCCTACACAGACCTCCCTGATGCAGAAGAAACAGAAATAACACCTCAGCAACATTCATCTGAGTCCTCTCTACAATATATCCCCTCCTCAGCCAGCAACAGCCCAGCAAAAGCGAGGATGATACTGGATTCAGCAGGACTCGGCACGGAGGTAAGCCCTGCATCCCTCATTACCTCACATCAGCCATCTGCTATAGCGGCCTTCCCCAGATCTGACCAGCCTGTACTGGACACTACAATGAAGGAGATTCTCATCTCCCTACAAACATCCTTACACACTGAAACAGCATCAATGTTCAATAAATTCTCATCTCATGTACAGCATATGGGAAGCAAAATCCAACATATTGAAAATCACATGGGTGATATGACTGCAACTGTTAATGATCTTGTAGACGTACAAGATCACACGCATGGTGAACAACAATGGCTAAAAGACAAAATGGCGGACCTTGAAGACAGGTCTCGACGTAATAACGTCAAAATCAGAGGTATACCCGAATCCGTTCTGCCAAATTACCTCAACACATATGCCAGAAAGATGATCTCCAATATACTACCAGATCTGTCACCAATGGAGACCATAATAAACCGCATACACCCCATTCCAAAACCACCACACCTAGCAGCAGCCATACCCAGGGATGTATCAATGAGGGTCCACTTCTTTCATGCAAAGGACCAGCTCCTATTCAAAACCAGAAATCTAAGCAAACTACCTGAACCATTTACCAACTTACAGCTGTTTGCGGATCTGTCTCAGTTTACTCGCAAACTACGCAGACACTAAACACCATTACCAAACCATTAATTAACCACAAAATCCCATATCAATGGGGATTTCCGACCAAAATATTGCCACCAGAAATGGAACCAAACACATCAACACCACAGTCCAGGAAGGCATAAAACTCCTCAAACAATGGGATATTATCCCAGAAGCACCTGACGCAATGACCAATGTCCGCAGAGGGCCCTCGCAATCTTATTATCCTAAACAACCACCTAACGCACGCTGAAGCAGCCCAACAGGCGATGACAATTAAAATATATGCACCACATCATCCAGTCAGTGCCTGGCTCTTGGCAGCTTATACCACAAACTCTTACCCCGCTCATTTAACACAGCCTAGTGTCATCAGGCTGTTAGAAGCAAAAGTTACACACCATTTTCATACTATTTGTTCAAAGTTTAACGCAGTATTCTAACCTACCTTCCTCCTTTTACCCTTACCTCCTCCGGACCACCACCTCCCTGAGAACATCTACCTGCAACAAACTCAGGAATCCACCTCAAGAAACCCTAGGACATTGTACAGAGCTCCCTTCCAACCGTAAGTACCACCCACTGTGTTTGACACCTACACAAGATGCCAAAATTTCTCTTGCTCAACACCAAAGGGCTTAACCATCCAGCTAAAAGATCCTCTATGTGGAGAACTGCTACTGACTCAAAATGTGACGTCCTATGTCTTCAAGAGACACACTTTAAAAAATCAGCTGAACCTCACTGTACAAACCGCCAATTCACCCACATCTTCAAATCCTCGGCCCAAACAAAATAAATGGGGTCATGATAGCGATTAGAAATACTATTGCCTCCACACTCCACAATAGCATGTTAGATGGATGAAGGAAGATATCTGGCATTGGAATGTACCCTGGACAAAACCAGATATACCATCGTCAATGTCTACTCCCCAACACCGGCCAAATCAAATTCCTATCCAAACTGATGAAAAAGCTTGAAAAATTTTGCCAAGGATGTTTTATTATTTGCGGAGACTTCAACATAGTACCCGACAATACGATCAATGCTTCTTCCTGCACTTCCAGACTCACGTCTCCTATGAACGCCTTCATAAGGAACAACAACCTTGTAGTACTCCTTTTTCTCACAGGCATAACTCGTACACAAGGATTGACTATTTTCTAGTTGACAAATGGACACTAACCAGAACGACAGACTCTAAAATTGGCACGATAACTTGGTCTGATCATGCCCCAATATCACTTGAAGTGACAGACCACCCACATCCCACCAGACACATGGTATGGAGAGAAAATGCAGACATTATTCATTCTCCTGAACATTCTACCTACATACGCAACCACCTTGAGGAATTCTTCAAATTAAACTAAGGCTCAACCTCCAACACCACTGTCCTCTGGCATGCCCACAAAGCGTTTGTTAGAGGAATTATTATACAGCTCAATGCTAGAGAGAAGAGAAGGAGATCACAGCGTCTAGACACCATTATAGCCACTATACAAACGTTAGACGTTCAAAACCAATCCAATCCTGACACTAAACTTAAAGAACAATTAGTTCTCCTCAGGCAAGAACTCAGAAACATACTTTTAGAATCACATTCCAGAACTCACACAACATTTAAAGTGCATTACTACACTACAGGTAACAAAGCAGGGAAAGCACTTGCACTCAGAATTAAAGGTCATTACACTAAATCCAGAATTCCACACATTTCCATCCAGCCATGAAAAAGAAGCTATAGCTGATGCATTCAGCCATCACTACCAAACATTGTACAATTTAAAAGACGACACAAACACCAAACAACCATCCATTGCAGATATCAACTCATTTTTACAAGCAGTTAAACTACCAACACTATCACAACAACATCTTACTGAACTGAACGCACCTTTCACCACCTAAAGATTCAAAATATCATATCCACCTTGCCTTCAAACAAATCCCCGGGTCCAGATGGCTTGACCAACGAATATTACAAAAAAATTTGCACTACCTTAGCTCCTTACCTTTCCCAAGTGTGCAATGACGCTGCCTCCTCTTCTTCTCTTCCGAATGAAATGCTTAATGCTTTGATAATCACCCTACCAAAGCCAGGGAAAGAACCTACCACACCTCAAAACTTTAGACCAATTTCACTCCTTAATATAGACACAAAGATATTTGCCAAACTCATAGCAACTAGACTAGTCCAAATTATGCCCACACTAATACACCCAGACCAACCTGGATTCACAAAAGAAAGACAGACTTATGACGCAACCAGGAGACTCATAAACATAATCCATCATGCAGAGTCCAATAGAACGCCTTCTCTGCTACTATCTCTGGATGCAGAGAAGGCGTTCAATAGAGTCCATTGGGTATATTTAGAAGCCACAATCCCAAAATTCGGATTCAAAGGCCATATACTATCATCAATAATGGCCTTATACTCATCCCCTTTAGCCCAAGTATACACAGAAGGGATGGTCTCCCGACCATTCCCAATAACGAATGGAACCCGCCAGGGATGTCCCCTATCGCCACTTATCTTCAACCTAATAATGGAACCCCTGGCGGCACACATCAGAATGAATAGGGATATCACGGGATTCAAAATAGGACTCACTGAACATAAAATTAACCTATTCGCCGATGATGTCATAATGATTCTCAGTAACCCCATGTCTTCCCTGGCTTCGGTACAAAATGTTCTAATGAAATTCAGCTCTCTCGTACTATAAAGTCAATGAATCTAAATCCTATATTTTAGACCTAGGTCTCGATGCAATTACCAGCAATATTCTACGTAACCAGTATGCATATCCTTGGGCAGATAATGGTATAGCTTACTTAGGCATAACACTCACCAAATCAATATCGGGCTTATTCAGAAATAACTACTTAGACACCAAACAAATGCTAACCAAAGAAACTACTAAACTAACTAAATTTGAACTGTCCTGGTCAGGAAGGCTAGCAGCCTTCAAAATGCTTATTCTGCCTAGATTACTCTACACATGTCGCACTCTTCCCATCCCTTTATCCAACTCCTACCTCAAATCTCTACAAACTATTCTCAATCATTATATATGGCAAGGTAAAAAACCAAGAAGCAATCACTCTAAAAACTCAAACATAGAATGGCGGGAGGAATGGGATACACTGACATTCGAGACTAGTCCCTCGCCACCATACTTTCCCAATTGCAAGAACGGACCAAAATCCATCACACCACATTATGGGGAGACATAGAAAACTCCACCACACCAGGTCCTAATCTTAAATGCTGGCTATTTAGCACCTCAGCCTCAGTCACAAATATGCACTTATACTCACTGACCATACACGCATCAGTTAAAGCCTGGAAAATGCTACATAACAATACGTGGCCTTCTTTCACCACAAAACTTATACAGATACCTTTACAAACTCTCCAACTTTTATCACCTGATCTAACCTTCCCCAACTGGCTTACACCATAGGCATCATCCACTGCAGAACTTAGAATCCTAACCGAACACAAACCATTCTCCATGATCCAGTCCACTTACAAAGCACCTACTTCAGACTTTCTCACTTACCACAGGATTCGAACATGCCTATCTACACACATAAACATAGAAGGGACATTACCTACCAAACTGTGGAACTTCTATTTCTCCCAGGAGTCCACTTCAAAAGATATTTCACTTATCTATTCCTCGCTACAGGAGAAAAATATCTTCTACAAGTCCAAACCATTTAAAGATTGGGAATCAGACATGAAAATGCAATATTCAGAAACTGCAACCACACGGGCCATCTACTTCGCATTCTATGGCACTGTCCAAAAATAACTACTCTTTGGGCGGCAGTAGCACAACTCTTACGAGAAATAAGCCACGTTACTATAACCATAACACCACAACTAGCTATTCTCAATATAATCCTAGAAACTGTTCCACACACACATTTAAAACAATCCTTACTCATGTCCTCTTAGCAACCAGATTGCTTATAACCAGAAACTGGAAATCACCAAATATACCAACTATCTTGGACTTAATTACTCACACTACACCTATGAACTCATAGGATCAAGAGACCTTGCCTCACACCCCACTATCCAGTCAAAGTGGTTTCAATGGAAAACTTGGTACAAAAATAAGATTGCATCATTTTGAATAGGTTTATATCCGTCCTGTAGATCCGATATAACCACACTAAACATTTGTTCTCGAGATCGCTGTCCCTTCACCCTCCTCCCCTCCCCTTCTCCCCTATACCCTTGCCCACCTTCCTCTACTCTATTACTTCATGGTACACACCTATGCTGTATTTCTACAATACCTGTTTTCTAAAGGCTATACATATATGTACCACTGCTATCAGTTACCTACGCTATGACATAATGTACTTGGATTTATTGGAAATGTATCCTATATTATTGTTAAATGTAAAACTCAATAAAAATTGATTTAAAAAAAAAAAAAAATGTATTATATGTGCAAGACACAATGCTCAGGGAGGCATAAGACCACAGCAAGGGAAGTTCCCCACACCGCAATATCCATTCCAACACATTTGCATGGATTTTATTGAATTAGACAAATGTGAAAGGAAGAAATAATGTCGCCGTCACCTTCTGCTGCTTCTTCTTTCTTCATCCCGGAGGATGCTGGGACTGTGGATCATATGGGGGCGGGGTCACCATGTGACATGAGCCAGTGACCCGCCCCTTGTTCCTATATAACAAGCAGCGCAACACGTCTGAGTCATTAGAAGAGGAGACAGCATCGAGTCAACATCGGATAAAGAAAGAAAGAACAAAAGAAAGAAAGAAAAAAAGAAAGACGACATCGACAGAAGCCCGGGCCACCGCTAGTAAAAGAGCTGGAAGAAAAAAGCGGAGGCCCAGCAAGAAGAACAGAAAAGCGGGACAAGACCCCCAAAGTGGGAACAAGACCCCCAGACGGCAGCGGCGATGAAGGAGAAAGACGGATTCCTCCGCTAGTAAAAGAGCTAGCAGAAGATAGTGGAGGAGTCCGGCGAGAAGACCCCTCAAGACGGAAGAAGACCCCCGAAGCTGTGTAATATTTCAGCTTTCCTAAATGAGAAGGTAGCTGCCAAGCAGGCCACCAGCCTTAGCTCAATATCCAGGTGATGTGGTTCTCTCACTCAACCAAGACGGTAAATTTACTTCCTGGTTAAATTGGAAGGAGAAAGACACCCCATGGATAAAAGCAGTCTGGAGTTTTAGGACTATTCTGTTCTGTCCGGGTATAATGTTAAGTGAGGCTCCTTGAGTACAAAGCCTGCAGTTCTGACATCCTTCACAGAGGTTGTAGCAACCAGAAATATGGTATTTAGGGTTTGCAGAGTGTAGTCAATTCTGTAGGATAGAAATGAGGACCTTAAGCAAGTTCCACATAGGGAACAATGGTTCCCTGTGAGGCCTATAACTTCATGGAAGCCTTTTAAGAATTGCATAATTAAAGGGTTAAGGACTAGGGATGAGCCGAACACCCCCGGGTTCGGTTCGAACCAGAACCTTCGAACGGACCGAAAGTTCGCGCGAATTTTCGAACCCTATACGTTATAATGGACGCGAACGTTCGAAATCAAAAGTGCTAATTACAACGGCCAATATGCATGTTAATGTCATAAAACAGGTTTGGGGACCCGGGTCCTGCCCCAGGGGACATATATCAATGCAAAAAGAACTTTTAAAAACTAACGTTTTTTCGGGAGCAGTCATTTTAATGATGCATAAAGTGAAAAAAAAAAAGTGAAATTTTCCTTTAAATATGGTACCTGGGGGGTGTCTAAAGTATGCCTGTGAAGTGGCATGTGTTTCCCGTGTTTAGAACTGTCCTTGCACAAAATGACATTTGTAAAGGAAAAAAAGAAGCCATTTAAAACCACTTGCGGCTTTAGGTTTGATCTTAAGTAGAATCTGAACAGGTACATTATGAAGTGTAGCTCCATCCCAAAAAAATCTATTTTTAAGCTTTTTGGAGAACATAGGGAGGGGTTATCACCCCTGTAACATTTGCTGTCTTTGCACATCTGTTCAGAACATGTCACCTCACTTTCCGTCCCAATGACAAATGTTTTTGGAAAAGTGGGGTTTTAATTGAAACAAGGATTGGTGATAAAGTATCAGTAGAGAGGAGATACCTTTTTCCCAAATTAAATCTAACAGGATAGAATTTCCCTTCCTAGGGGTAGATTTCCTCTCACTTCCTGTTTTCTCTTTCCATTTGCAAGTAGGAGTCGTTTGTAAGTTGGATGTTTGAAAGTAGGGGCCTGGCGTATATACTCTGCAGAAATTTGCCCTATTAGATGTTGGTGTAGCCACAAGACTGGTGGGCACAGGAATGGGCCCTGCTGTGAGTTAATAGATCAAGATTTGTAATTGCATGCACCTGTTGAACAGGGCAGAAAAATTGGGGGTGGTGGTGGTGGTGGTGGACGGTTTTGCCACAAGACTGTAAGCTCTCACAGTTACTCTTGGTGGGCGCAGGAATGGGCCCTGCTGTGAGTTATTAGATCAAGATTTGTAATTGCAAGCACCTGATGAACAGGGCAGAAAAATTGGGCCTTTGGCGGTGGTGGTGGACGGTGTTGCCACAAGACTGTAGGCCCTCATAGTTACTCTTGGTGGGCGCAGGAATGGGCCCTGCTGTGAGTTATTAGATCAAGATTTGTAATTGCAAGCACCTGATGAACAGGGCAGAAAAATTGGGCCTTTGGCGGTGGTGGTGGACGGTGTTGCCACAAGACTGCAGGCCCTCATAGTTACTCTTGGTGGGCGCAGGAATGGGCCCTGCTGTGAACTATTAGATCAAGATTTGTAATTACCCGCCCCTGTTAAACAGGGGCTGAAAAATTGTGCCTTAGGCACTGGTGCTGGTGCCACAACACTGCAACCCCTCACAGAGACTGTACTTGGAGCACAGCAGTCACACGTGTTGCGAAGCATTTTTTTTAAAAAATTGTAAGTACACGCCCCTGTTAAACAGGGGCTGAAAAATTGTGCCTTAGGCACTGGTGCTGGTGCCACAACACTGCAACCCGGCCCTCACAGATACTGTACTTGGAGCACAGCAGTCACACGTGTTGCGAAGCATTTTTTTTAAAAATTGTAAGTACACGCCCCTGTTAAACAGGGGCTGAAAAATTGTGCCTTAGGCACTGGTGCTGGTGCCACAACACTGCAACACGGCCCTCACAGAGACTGTACTTGGAGCACAGCAGTCACACGTGTTGCGAAGCATTTTTTTAAAAAATTGTAAGTACACGCCCCTGTTAAACAGGGGCTGAAAAATTGTGCCTTAGGCACTGGTGTGGTGGCATGGATCATTGAGGAGGAGGAAGAGGATAGTCAGTGAACATAAGAGGACAGTCACTCAGCATCAGCATAGGCAGTCTTGAAGGGATGTGACATTAAAAATTATTCGGTTATATCCGCCTCAGGTGCCTGGTAGCTGGTGGTGATCCAAGACTGATTCATTTTGATGAATGTCAGTCGATCAACCGAGGCGGTGGACAGGCGCACCCTATGATCAGTCACAAATCCTCCAGCAGCACTGAATGTGCGTTCGGAAAGAACGCTGGAGGCAGGACAGGCCAGTAGCTCAATTGCATACTGTGCAAGCTCTGGCCAGTGATCCATCCTCAGGACCCAGTAAGCCAGAGGATTTTCGGTGGGAAAGGTGTCCAAGTCTGACCTTGCCCCAAGGTATTCCTGCACCATGTATATCAGACGCTGGCGATGGTTGCTGGAACCGATCATACCTTGGGGCTGCGGACTAAAAAATTGTCTGAACGCATCGGTCAGACGTCCACCTTCCCCACCGCTCCTTCTGCCACTGACCGAAGCCTCAGCAACTCGTCGCCCAGGACCAGGAGTTTGTAGCCTCCCAGTTTCTGGGAACGCGTTGCACAGACCTTTCTGCAAGGCCTCCCTGAGATGTCTCATCCTCTGCTCCCTCTGCGACGGCAAGATAAGGTCCGCAACCTTACCCTTGTACCGCGGATCAAGGAGAGTGGCCAGCCAGTAATGGTCCCTCTCCTTGATCCGAAGAACACGAGGATCCTTCCGCAGGCTTTGCAGGATCAGGGAGGCCATGCAGCGTAGGTTAGCTGAGGCATTCGGTCCGGAGTCTTCTGGGTCACTGAGGATGACATGATCGCCAGCCACCTCCTCCCAGCCACGTACAAGTCCACTGGCTTGTTGGGACTGTACATCATCCCTAAAAGACTGCTGCTGCTGATGCTGAGTGCCAGGCTCCACCTCCATGCTCACACAATCCTCCTCCTCCTCCTCCTCCTCCTCCTCCTCATCCTCTTCCTGTGTGATGGGTGGGACAGAAGGAACACTGTCCGGATAAAGGGGGCCTTGAGAGGCAAGGAAGTCCTCCTCTTCCTGCCTCTGTTCTGCCTCAAGTGCCCTGTCCATTATCCCACGCAGCGTATGCTCCAACAGGTGGACAAGAGGGACAGTGTCACTGATGCATGCACTGTCACTGCTCACCATCCTCGTGGCCTCCTCAAATGGTGAGAGGACAGTGCATGCATCCCTGATCATGCTCCACTGACGTGGGGAAAAAAAACCAAGCTCCCCTGACCCTGTCCTGGTGCCGTAGTCGCAAAGGTACTCATTGATGGCCCTCTGCTGCGTGTGCAGTCGCTGCAGCATGGCCAACGTTGAGTTCCACCTGGTGGGCATGTCAGATATTAGGCGGTTCTTGGGCAGGTTCAGCTCCTTTTGCAGCTCAGTCAGCCGAGCACTGGCATTATAAGATCGGCGGAAATGCACACAGACTTTCCTGGCCTGCCTCAGGACATCCTGTAAGCCTGGGAACCTGCCCAAGAACCGCTGCACCACCAGGTTGAGGACGTGAGCCATGCAGGGCACATGGGTGAGCTGCCCCTGTCGCAGGGCGGAGAGGAGGTTGGTGCCATTGTCAGAAACGACCATTCCTGGCTTAAGCTGACGTGGCGTCAACCACCTCTCGGCCTGCCCCTGCAGAGCTGCCAGAACCTCTGGCCCAGTGTGGCTCCTGTCCCCCAAACACACCAGCGCAAGCACGGCATGGCATCTTTTTGCCTGCGTACTTGCGTAGCCCCTTGTACGCCTACGGAGCACCGCTGGTTCCAAGGACAGAGCACTGGAGGAAGAAGAAGAGGAGGGGGGAGTGGAGGAGAGAGGTGTGTCACAACCAGTAGCAGTAGTCGCGTTTTGGAGGCGTGGTGGCGGAACAACCTCCAACACTACTGCACCTTGTCCTGCATCCCTCCCAGCTGCCAATAGAGTGACCCAATGGGCCGTGAAAGAAAGGTACCGTCCCTGTCCATGCCTGCTGGACCATGAGTCAGCGGTAATATGCACCTTACCGCTGACCGCCCTGTCCAGCGAGGCATGGACATTGCCCTCCACATGCCGGTAGAGAGACGGAATCGCCTTCCGCGAGAAAAAGTGGCGTTTGGGAACCTGCCACTGAGGAACCGCACATTGAACAAACTCACGGAAGGGGGCCGAGTCTACCAACTGAAAAGGCAGCAGTTGAAGTGCTAGCAATTTAGCAAGGCTAGCATTCAACCGCTGGGCATGTGGATGGCTGGGAGTGTACTTCTTTCTACGGTCCAGCAGCTGGGGCAGGGAAATTTGCCTGCTGCATTCGGACGTCGGTGTACTGCAAGTACTTGGTTGTGACACACCGAATTCTACACCTTCAGTCCTCTCAGAGCAGCTTTCAGAGAGGACTGAAGGTGTAGTGGGGATGGAGATCCCAGCTGAGGAGGAGCAAGGAGAGGTCCGCTTAGTTCTTTGGTGTGGGTCTTTTATGTGTGCCTGCCAACGAGCTGCATGGCAGGTCGCCATATGTCTGGTCATGCTTGTCGTGCCCAAGCGGCTGATGTTTTGGCCACGCGAGATACGCTTGAGACAAATATTGCAAATAGCAGTGGTGCGATCTGCTGCACTCGTCTCAAAAAAGGCCCACACCAAAGAACTTTTCTGATAACGTGCAGAGGCAGCGCCCTGCACAGGCGGAGCTCTGCGGTGTTGTACAGTTGCTGTGCTGGCCTCTACCTGGCCTCCAGGGGGCATCCTGCCTCGTTGGACATGTGACGCCGCATCCTCCTCCTCCTCGTCCTCCTCCTCATCCTCTCTCCCTTGAGGCACCCACGTGGAGTCAGTGACCTCATCATCCCCTCCCTCTTCACCACTAGAGCAAACCTGACAGTAAGCTGCAGCTGGTGGAACTGTACTGCCAGATTCCTCAAGCTGGGTATCGTCATCCGAGCCTTCGAATCGTTGGGCATCCTCCTGGAGCATGTACCCAACACTGTGCTCAAAGAGTTCGGGGGACTCCTCAGGAGGACATGGTGGGTCTAGGGAAGGGGTGGCTGATGATGCTCTGTCAGTACCCTGAGCCTGGGTGAGAGAGGATGAGGAGGATGAGGAGGGCTTGGTCATCCATTCTACCAAGCCTTCAGCATGATGCGGCTCCACATGTCCAGCTGCCGAAAACAAAGACGCGCGTGTCCCATGGCCACGTGCTGATGACGATGCACGACCACGTCCACGTCCACGGCCACGTCCACTAGAAACAGAGCCTGCCTGCCCTGTGTTCTTGGCTCTGCACGCTCTGCCTCCCCTTGGCGGTCTTCCAGCCATTGTAGTCGGTAGTCCTGTGGGTGCTGCTGAGAAGAAAATATAGGAGCTCTGTGTGATGCCACTAACACACTAGAAGTCCTATGGGTGCTTCTGCAAAGAAAATAGAGGAGCTCTGTGTGATGCCACTAACACACTAGAAGTCCTGTGGGTGCTTATGCAAAGAAAATAGAGGAGCTCTGTGTGATGCCACTAACACACTAGAAGTCCTGTGGGTGCTTCAGCAAAGAAAATAGAGGAGCTCTGTGTGATGCCACTAACACACTAGAAGTCCTGTGGGTGCTGCTGAGAAGAATATATAGGAGCTCTGTGTGATGCCACTAACACACTAGAAGTCCTATGGGTGCTTCTGCAAAGAAAATAGAGGAGCTCTGTGTGATGCCACTAACACACTAGAAGTCCTATGGGTGCTTCTGCAAAGAAAATAAAGGAGCTCTGTGTGATGCCACTAACACACTAGAAGTCCTGTGGGTGCTTATGCAAAGAAAATAGAGGAGCTCTGTGTGATGCCACTAACACACTAGAAGTCCTGTGGGTGCTTATGCAAAGAAAATAGAGGAGCTCTGTGTGATGCCACTAACACACTAGAAGTCCTGTGGGTGCTTATGCAAAGAAAATAGAGGAGCTCTGTGTGATGCCACTAACACACTAGAAGTCCTGTGGGTGCTGCTGAGAAGAATATATAGGAGCTCTGTGTGATGCACTAACACACTAGAAGTCCTATGGGTGCTTCTGCAAAGAAAATAGAGGAGCTCTGTGTGATGCCACTAACACACTAGAAGTCCTGTGGGTGCTTCTGCAAAGAAAATAGAGGAGCTCTGTGTGATGCCACTAACACACTAGAAGTCCTGTGGGTGCTTATGCAAAGAAAATAGAGGAGCTCTGTGTGATGCCACTAACACACTAGAAGTCCTGTGGGTGCTGCTGAGAAGAATATATAGGAGCTCTGTGTGATGCCACTAACACACTAGAAGTCCTATGGGTGCTTCTGCAAAGAAAATAGAGGAGCTCTGTGTGATGCCACTAACACACTAGAAGTCCTGTGGGTGCTTATGCAATGAAAATAGAGGAGCTCTGTGTGATGCCACTAACACACTAGAAGTCCTGTGGGTGCTTATGCAAAGAAAATAGAGGAGCTCTGTGTGATGCCACTAACACACTAGAAGTCCTGTGGGTGCTTATGCAAAGAAAATAGAGGAGCTCTGTGTGATGCCACTAACACACTAGAAGTCCTGTGGGTGCTGCTGAGAAGAATATATAGGAGCTCTGTGTGATGCCACTAACACACTAGAAGTCCTGTGGGTGCTTCTGCAAAGAAAATAGAGGAGCTCTGTGTGATGCCACTAACACACTAGAAGTCCTGTGGGTGCTTCTGCAAAGAAAATAGAGGAGCTCTGTGTGATGCCACTAACACACTAGAAGTCCTGTGGGTGCTTATGCAAAGAAAATAGAGGAGCTCTGTGTGATGCCACTAACACACTAGAAGTCCTGTGGGTGCTGCTGAGAAGAATATATAGGAGCTCTGTGTGATGCCACTAACACACTAGAAGTCCTATGGGTGCTTCTGCAAAGAAAATAGAGGAGCTCTGTGTGATGCCACTAACACACTAGAAGTCCTGTGGGTGCTTCTGCAAAGAAAATAGAGGAGCTCTGTGTGATGCCACTAACACACTAGAAGTCCTGTGGGTGCTTATGCAAAGAAAATAGAGGAGCTCTGTGTGATGCCACTAACACACTAGAAGTCCTGTGGGTGCTGCTGAGAAGAATATATAGGAGCTCTGTGTGATGCCACTAACACACTAGAAGTCCTGTGGGTGCTTCTGCAAAGAAAATAGAGGAGCTCTGTGTGATGGGACTAACACACTTCAAGTCCTATAGGTGCTTCTGGGAAGAAAATATAGCTCTGTGTGTGTGATGGGACTAACACACTTCAAGTCCTATAGGTGCTTCTGGGAACAAAATATAGCTCTGTGTGTGTGATGGGACTAACACACTTCAAGTCCTATAGGTGCTTCTGGGAACAAAATATAGCTCTGTGTGTGTGATGGGACTAACACACTTCAAGTCCTATAGGTTCTTCTGGGAAGAAAATATAGCTCTGTGTGTGTAATGGGACTAACACACTTCAAGTCCTATAGGTGCTTCTGGGAACAAAATATAGCTCTGTGTGTGTGATGGGACTAACACACTTCAAGTCCTATAGGTTCTTCTGGGAACAAAATATAGCTCTGTGTGTGTGATGGGACTAACACACTTCAAGTCCTATAGGTGCTTCTGGGAACAAAATATAGCTCTGTGTGTGTAATGGGACTAACACACTTCAAGTCCTATAGGTGCTTCTGGGAAGAAAATATAGCTCTGTGTGTGTAATGGGAATAACACACTTCAAGTCCTATAGGTGCTTCTGGGAAGAAAATATAGCTCTGTGTGTGTAATGGGACTAACACACTTCAAGTCCTATAGGTGCTTCTGGGAAGAAAATATAGCTCTGTGTGTGTAATGGGACTAACACACTTCAAGTCCTATAGGTGCTTCTGGGAACAAAATATAGCTCTGTGTGTGTAATGGGACTAACACACTTCAAGTCCTATAGGTGCTTCTGGGAACAAAATATAGCTCTGTGTGTGTAATGGGACTAACACACTTCAAGTCCTATAGGTGCTTCTGGGAAGAAATATAGCTCTGTGTGTGTGATAGGACTAACACACTTCAAGTCCTATAGGTGCTTCTGGGAACAAAATATAGCTCTGTGTGTGTGATGGGACTAACACACTTCAAGTCCTATAGGTGCTTCTGGGAAGAAAATATAGCTCTGTGTGTGTAATGGGACTAACACACTTCAAGTCCTATAGGTGCTTCTGGGAACAAAATATAGCTCTGTGTGTGTAATGGGACTAACACACTTCAAGTCCTATAGGTGCTTCTGGGAAGAAAATATAGCTCTGTGTGTGTAATGGGACTAACACACTTCAAGTCCTATAGGTGCTTCTGGGAACAAAATATAGCTCTGTGTGTGTAATGGGACTAACACACTTCAAGTCCTATAGGTGCTTCTGGGAACAAAATATAGCTCTGTGTGTGTGATGGGACTAACACACTTCAAGTCCTATAGGTGCTTCTGGGAACAAAATATAGCTCTGTGTGTGTGATGGGACTAACACACTTCAAGTCCTATAGGTGCTTCTGGGAACAAAATATAGCTCTGTGTGTGTGATGCCACTAACACACTTCAAGTCCTATAGGTGCTTCTGGGAACAAAATATAGCTCTGTGTGTGTGATGGGACTAACACACTTCAAGTCCTATAGGTGCTTCTGGGAACAAAATATAGCTCTGTGTGTGTAATGGGACTAACACACTTCAAGTCCTATAGGTGCTTCTGGGAACAAAATATAGCTCTGTGTGTGTAATGGGACTAACACACTTCAAGTCCTATAGGTGCTTCTGGGAAGAAAATATAGCTCTGTGTGTGTAATGGGACTAACACACTTCAAGTCCTATAGGTGCCTCTGGGAACAAAATGAAGGAGCTCTGCCTGCCTGCCACGAACACACTACAAGTCCTATAGGTGCTTCTGGTAACAAAATATAGGAGCTCTGCCTGCCTGCCACGAACACACTACAAGTCCTATAGGTGCTTCTGGTAACAAAATATAGGAGCTCTGCCTGCCTGCCACGAACACACTACAAGTCCTATAGGTGCTTCTGGTAACAAAATATAGGAGCTCTGCCTGCCTGCCACGAACACACTACAAGTCCTATAGGTGCTTCTGGTAACAAAATATAGGAGCTCTGCCTGCCTGCCACGAACACACTACAAGTCCTATAGGTGCTTCTGGTAACAAAATATAGGAGCTCTGCCTGCCTGCCACGAGCACACTACAAGCCCCTCTTTCTCAATCAATCTTTGTAACTGAATCTATCTAACTCAATCTCTGTAAGTGAATCTCTCTAACTATCTAAATGCAGCAGAGTGTCACAGAATCTGCCTGCTCAATCTGCGCCGGAACAGCATGTGACCGGCGCAGACGGCGTGGCGGCGTTTTATAGGGGGGGGCGTGTACTACAGCCCCTGAGCTGTAATTGGCTACAGGCGTCCTGCCTGTAGCCAATTATGGCTCTTCGAGTTTCCGGGGCTGTGATTGGCCAAGCATGCGGGGTCACAGTGCATGCTTGGCCAATCATCAGCCAGCAATGCACTGCGTCGGCCGCGCCGGCCGCAATGCATTGCGGGGCCGCTCGCATCACACGAACGTGATGCGAGCGGCCAAAATAGTTCTGGGCTCGCCGAGCGAGCGAACGCCCGGTGCTCGATGCGAACGTGGGTTCGCATCGAGCACCGGGCCCATCCTTATTAAGGACCCCTTAGACCTCTGCAAGTGCAGAGCAAGAGCTTTTAAACATATTTGAACTTATGCCCCTGATTAGCCCCAGTTGGAAGAACTGTGGAACCTTGGCTGGTTTGAGAGAGAGAGAGAGAGAGAGAGAGAGATCATTGAATTATCCCCCTGCATGGGTGAGTTTTCATTTTATACTTTGATAAAAAATTATTGTACCAGAAAGACGGACCTCCCCTAAACTTCCACCAATGTCACGCCAATATAGCTGATATGGCCCACTGATCCTGACGGTTCTCCCTCCAGGTGTGTGCATAAAGCTTTGCACAGGCACCCCCTGGATTGGTGCACCCTTAGAAGGGACTTCCGCTGTACTCCTAGGACAGGAGCCTTAGATCTTTAAGGCTTCAATAATGAAGATTGGGTACTTCTCCAGTTAGTTTACTAATCTTTTCCCCCCCATAGGATTGTGCCTCCTGGTGTCTACTTGGGAGTCGCCACCTTTATGCTGGACCTTTGAGTTTTCAGTTTTTTTTGTCAGATGATATTCGCCCTGACCATTTAATGGTCACCCTTGAGATGGCTGTATCCTATCTACTCCTGAATAGATTGGATCTGTGTTCTGGTGTCTTGCACCGTTTTTTTTTTTTTGCGGGATCCACCAACCATGGCTTTAGCCATAATGCACTCCTTGCCGTGACAGCGGGAAACACCGCTCTTGAAAAACCTAAATTGACATCTGACACATCCACCACAGAGTATACCACCAATTTCAGCTCTTACAAAGCTGTTACCACCTTGTCTCTTTACTTTTTCCAGACGGCTTATTTAAAGGGTTACTCCACTTTTTTAATCTGCAGGGCTGTAATTTTCCTGTTTCGATGCAGACCCTGCCACTTTCCCAGCTGGTTGACAATTATGAAACCACTCCCATTAGACTCTTTCAGCACATAGGTTGATTATTGCTGAGGTGCCAGTACCTGCAGATGCTACAGTATGTAGAAGCCCTTCAGATCTAGATCTAATTTTCGGACTAGAGCCTCCTTAAATGTGACATGTCTTGCCAGCTACATTCATGATGCATCCATCATTGGAGAAGACTGCAGCAGGTTGACCTCTAGCTTTTTCAGGGTATACAGTTTTGACAGCCTGTTTATGAGGGCATTTTTCTCTGACCCCTTCAATTAATCCTGGATTAACTCTTCCAGTTGTTCAGTGAAGGAAATTAGTACTTTTTAACCTTGGAGAGTTTCCTCCACTTCAACCCAGGCAATTGCGTCCTTAGCTGCCAATGCAAAAAAAAGGCTTGGGCAATCTTCAAAGCTTGTGCAAGCTTTCATATTTAGACAACACCTACTGGTTCTTGTTGGAAGCGCTATGCAATTTATGCACTGTAGCTTGTCAAGCAATGACTTTCCACACGAATGCAGCAACCATTAGGGTAGGCTGGTAATTTGTGGTGTTTGTAAACGGGGAGCAAACAAAATGAGAGGTGAGATGATGACATTGATCAATCTTGTTTGTATGTCTGCGCTTTGAACGGTGACTGTTCTGGCTTTAGCAGGCTCTCTTCATCTTGAGGTCCTTGCAGGGCTGTATAGTGCTTGTTCATTTGACACACTAGCTTGGCGGGCAATTCTTTTCCACAACAAATGCAGCAATTATTAGGGCTGGTAGTTCTGGTTGGAAGCGCTATGCAATTTATGCACTGTAGCTTGTCAAGCAATGCCTTTTCACCACAAATGCAGAGACCATTAGGTCTGGTAATCTGTGGTGTTTGTAAACAGGGAGCAAACAAAATGGAAGGTGAGCTGATGACATTGATCAATGTTGCCTATGTGTCTGCGCTTTGAACGGTGACTGCTCTGGCTTTAGCAGGCTCCCTTCATCTTGAGGTCCTTGCAGGGCTGTATAGTGCTTGTTCATTTGACACACTAGCTTGGCAGGCAATGACTTTCCACAACAAATGCAGCAACTAGGGATGAGCTGAACACCCCCGGGTTCGGTTCGCACCAGAACCCGCAAACGGACCTAAAGTTTGTGCGAACATTAGAACCCTATTAATTACAATGGACGCGAACGTTCAAAATCAAAAGTGCTAATTTTAAAGGCTAATATGCATGTTATTGTCATAAAAAGTGTTTGGGGACCCGGGTCCTGCCCCAGGGGACATGTATCAATGCAATTTTTTTTTTTTTTTTTAAACAGACGTTTTTTCAGGAGCAGTGATTTTAATAATACTTGTGAAACAATAAAAGTGTAATATTCCCTTTAAATTTCGTACCTGGGGGTGTGTATAGTATGCACGTAAAGGGGCGCATGTTTCCCGTGCTTAGAACTGTCCCTGCACAAAGTGTCATTTTTGCAGGAAAAAAAGCCATTTAAAATCACTCGCGGCTAATGAATTGTCGACTCCGTAACACAGAGAACAGTCATTCATTGAAAGTCATTGATAAAAAATAAATAAATAAAAGCATGGGGGTGCCCCCAAATTCAATTACCAGGCCCTTCAGGTCTGCTATGGATATTAAGGGGAACCCCGGGCAAAAAAAAAAAAAAATGGCATGGGGTCCCCCTCAAAATCCATACAAGACCCTTATCCGAGCACACAACCTGGCAGGCTGCAGGAAAAGAGGGGGGATGAGAGCGCCCCCCCCCCTCCAAAACTGTACTAGGCCACATGCCTTCAACATTGGGAGGGTGCTTCCCCCCCTGTGTGAAATGGTAAGGGGGTACAAAAGTACCCCTACCATTTCACAAAAAAAAAGTGACAAAAATGGTAAAAATGACAGGAGACGGTCTTTGACAATTCCTTTATTAAAATCTTCTTTCATCTTCTTTCTTCTGGTCTTTTTCCATCTTCATCCTTTGGTTTCTTCATCTTCTCCTTCCGGCATCTGCATCCACCTTCTTCCATCCTCTTCTTCCTCCGATCCGCTTCTTCTTGCTCTGGTCTTCTCATCCGGCATCTTCTTCCATGGCGTCGGCGTCTCTTCTTGGGCCGCTCCGCGCAATGGGAGGCTCCCGCTGTGTGAGGCTTCGCTGCGTCTGACAGGTCTTTTGTAACGGAGGGCGGGCCACCTGGTGACCCCGCCCCATCTGACGTCATGGGGAAAGCCATAGGGAAGTCCCCATGACGTCCTCGTGCGTCAGAGGGGGCGGGGTCACCAGGTGGCCCCACCCTCCATTATAAAAAGACATGTCAGACGCAGCGAAGCCTCACACAGCGGGAGCCTTCCATTGCGCGGAGTGGTCCAAGAAGAGACGCCGTGGAAGAAGATGCCGGACGAGAAGACCAGAGCAAGAAGAAGCGGATCGGAGGAAGAAGAATATGGAAGAAGATGCCAGAAGATGAAGAAACCGAAGGATAAAAAAAAGGAGGAAGGAAGAAGACCAGAAGAAAGAAGATGAAAGAAGATTTTAATAAAGGAATTGTCAAAGACCGTCTCCTGTCATTTTTAAAATTTTTGTCACTTTTTTGGTGAAATGGTAGGGGTACTGTTGTACCCCCTTACCATTTCACACAGGGGGGGCGCTTGTTAAAGAGGGGTTCCAGATTCCGATAAGCCCCCCGCCCGCAGACCCCCACAACCAATGGCCAGGGTTGTGGGGAAGAGGCCCTTGTCCTCATCAACATGGGGACGTCACGGGGAAAGCCATAGGGAAGTCCCCATGACGTCCCCATGCGTCAGAGGGGGCGGGTTACCAGGTGGCCCCGCCCTCCGTTATAAAAGACCTGTCAGCCGAAGCGAAGCCTCACACACCGGGAGCCTCCCATTGCGAGGAGTGGCCCAAGAAGAGACCGACGCCCTGGAAAAAGATACCAGAGAGAAGCCTCAGAGACCGACGCCGTGGAAGAAGATACCGAGAAGCCTCACACAGTGGGAGCCTCCCATTGCGCGGAGCGGCCCAGAAGAGACATCGATGCTGGACGAGAAGGCCAAGAAGAAGCGGATCGGAGGAAGAAGAAGATGGAAGAAGAAGATGCCGGAAGGAGAAGATGAAGAAACCGAAGGATGAAGAAAGGAAGACCAGAAGAAAGAAGATTTTAATAAAGGAATTGTCAAAGACCGTCTCCTGTCATTTTTACAATTTTTGACACTTTTTGGTGAAATGGCAGGGGTACTTTTGTACCCCCTTACCATTTCACACAGGGGGGGGGATCTGGGGGTCCCCTTGTTAAAGGAGGCTTCCAGATTCCGATAAGCCCCCCGCCCGCAGACCCCCACAACCACCGGCCAGGGTTGTGGGGACGAGGCCCTTGTCCTCATCCACATGGGGACAAGGTGCTTTGGGGGGGACCCCAAAGCACCCTCCCAATGTTGAGGGCATGTGGCCTGGTACGGTTCAGGAGGGAGGGGGCCGCTCTCGTCCCCCCTCTTTTCCTGCGGCCTGCCAGGTTGCGTGCTCGGATAAGGATCTGGTATGGATTTTGAGGGGGACCCCACGCCATTTTTTTGGCTGGGTTTCCCCTTAAAATCTATCCCAGACCTCAAGGGTCTGGTATGGATTTTGAGGGGGACCCTACGCCATTTTTTTTGGCTGGGGTCCCCCTTAATATCCATCCCAGACCTGAAGGGCCTGGTTATTGAATTTGGGGGGACCCCCACGCTTTTTTATTTTTATTTTTTATCAATGACTTTTTTTTTTTTTTTTATGAATGGCTTTCAATGAATGACTGTTCTCTGTGTTACGGGAGCCGACAATTCATATAGCCGCGAGTGCTTTTAAAAGACATTTTAAAAAGCACCATTACATCGCCGAACACCGGACCCGAACCTACAGTCAATTGTTCGGGTTCAGGTCCGGGACCCGAACACCCAAAAGTCCGGTACAGACCCGAACTTGACAGTTCGTGTTCGCTCAACCCTAATCAAGAATTGTAATTGCATGCGCCTGTTAAACAGGGGCAGAAAAATTGGGCCTTTGGTGGTGGTGGTGGACAGTGTTGCCACAACACTGTAAGCCCTCACAGTTACTCTTGGTGGGCGCAGAAATGGGCCCTGCTGTGAACTATTAGATCAAGATTTGTAATTGCACGCCCCTGGTAAACAGGGGCTGAAAAAATGTGCCTTAGGCACTGGTGCTGGTGCCACAACACGGCAACCCCTCACAGATACTGTACTCTGAGCACAGCAATGAGACCTGTTGCAAAGCATTGCATAAAAAAATTGTAATTACACGCCCCTGTTAAACAGGGGCTGAAAAATTGGGCCTTAGCCACTGGTGGTGGCACCCAGAAACAAAAATGTTCTTCCAAGCCATCATCAGGATCATTGAGGAGGAAGAGGATAGTCAGTCTCAACATAACAGGACAGTCACTCAGCATCAGCATAGGCAGTCTTGAAGGGATGTGACATTATAAATTATTCAGTTATATTAGCTTCAGGTGCCTGGTAGCTGGTGGTGATCCAAGACTGATTCATCTTTATGAAGGTCAGTCGATCAACCGAGTCGGTAGACAGGCGCACCCTGTGATCGGTGACAAAGCCTCCAGCAGCACTGAATGTGCGCTCAGAAAGAACGCTGGATGCAGGACAGGCCAGTAGCTCAATTGCATACTGTGCAAGCTCTGGCCAGTGATCCATTCTAAAGACCCAGTAAGCCAGAGGATTTTCGGTGGGAAAGGTATCCAAGTCTGACCTTGCCCCTAGGTATTCCTGCACCATGTATATCAGACGCTGGCGATGGTTGCTGGAACCGATCATACCTTGGGGCTGCGGACTAAAAAATTGTCTGAACGCATCGGTCAGACGTCCACCTTCCCCACCGCTCCTTCTGCTACTGACCGAAGCCTCAGCAACTCGTCGTCCAGGACCAGGAGTTTGTAACCTCCCAGTCTCTGGGAACGCGTTGCACAGACCTTTCTGCAAGGCCTCCCGGAGATGTCTCATCCTCTGCTCCCTCTGCGACGGCAAGATAAGGTCCGCAACCTTACTCTTGTACCGTGGATCAAGGAGAGTGGCCAGCCAGTAATGGTCCCTCTCCTTGATCCGAAGAATACAAGGACGACATGATCCGCAGCCACCTCCTCCCAGTCACGTACAAGTCCATTGGTTTGTTGGGACTGTAAATCATCCCTAAAAGACTCCTCCTCCTCCTCCTCCTCCTCGGCAAGGAATTCCTCCTCTTCCTGCCTCTGTTCTGCCTCAAGTGCCCTGTCCATTATCCCACACAGCGTATGCTCCAACAGGTGGACAAGAGGTACAGTGTCACTGATGGATGCACTGTCACTGCTCACCATCCTCGTGGCCTCCTCAAATGGTGACAGGACAGTGCATGCATCCCTGATCATGCTCCACTGGCGTGGGGAAAAAAATCCGAGCTCCCCTGACCCTGTCCTGGTTCTGTAGTCGCACAGGTACTCATTGATGGCCCTCTGCTGCGTGTGCTGTCGCTGCAGCATGGCCAACGTTGAGTTCCACCTGGTGGGCATGTCACATATAAGGCGGTTCTTGGGCAGGTTCAACTCCTTTTGCAGCTCAGCCAGCATTATATGATCGGCGGAAATGCACACAGACTTTCCTGGCCTGCCTCAGGACATCCTGTAAGCCTGGGTACCTGCCCAAGAACCGCTGCACCACCAGGTTAAGGACGTGAGCCATACAGAACACATGGGTCAGCTGTCCCTGTCGCAGGGCCGAGAGGAGGTTGGTGCCATTGTCACAAACCACCATTCCTGGCATAAGCTGGCGTGGCATCAACCACCTCTCGGCCTGCCCCTGCAGAGCTGACAGAACCTCTGCCCCAGTGTGGCTTCTGTCCCCCAAGCACACCAGCGCAAGCACGGCATGGCATCTTTTTGCCTGCGTACTTGCGTAGCCCCTTGGACACCTACGGAGCACCGCTGGTTCCGAAGACAGAGCACTCGAAGAGGCCATGGAGGAAGAAGAAGAGGAGGGGGTGGAGGAGAGAGGTGTGTCACAACCAGTAGTAGCATTTTAGAGGCATGGGGGCGGAACAACCTCCAACACTACTGCACCTTGTCCTGCATCCTTCCTAGCTGCCAAAAGAGTGACCCAATGGGCCGTGAAAGACAGGTAACGTCCCTGTCCATGCCTGCTGGACCATGAGTCAGCGGTAATATGCACCTTACCGCTGACCACCCTGTCCAGCGAGGCATGGAAATTGCCTTCCACATGTCGGTAGAGAGCCGGAATCGCCTTCCGTGAGAAAAAGTGGCGTTTGGGAACCTGCCACTGAGGAAAGGCAGCAGTTGAAGTGCTAGCAATTTAGCCAAGCTAGCATTCAACCGCTGGGCATGTGGATGGCTGGGAGTAAACTTCTTTCGACGGTCCAGCAGCTGGGGCAGGGAAATTTGCCTGGTAGAATCGGACGTCGGTGTACTGCTAACAGAGTGCCCACAAGTATTTGGCTGTGACACACCTAATTCTACACCTTCATTCCTCTCAGTGCAGCTTTCAGAGAGGACTGAAGGTATAGTGGGGTTGGAGATCCCAGCTGATGAGGAGCAAGGAGTGGTCCGCTTTGTTCTTTGGTGTGGGTCTTTAATGTGCGCTTGCCAACGAGCTGCATGGCAGGTCGACATATGTCTGGCCATGCTTGTGGTGCCCAAGCGGCTGATATTTTGGCCACGCGAGATACGCTTGAGACATATGTTGCAAATAGCATTGGTGCGATCTGATGCACTCGTCTCAAAAAAGGCCCACACCAAAGAATTTTTGTAATAGCGTGCAGAGGCAGCGCTCTGCACAGGCGGAGCTCTGCGGTGTGATTCAGTTGGTGTGCTGGCCTCAAGCTGGCCCCTGGAGGGCATCCTGCGTTGTTGGACATGTGCCGCCACCTCCTCCTCCTCCTCTCTCCCTTCAGGCACCCACGTGGAGTCAGTGACCTCATCATCCCCTCCCTCTTCACCACTGGAGCAAACCTGGCAGTAAGCTGCAGCTGGTGAAACATGACTGCCAGATTGCGGTCCTTGAGCATCCCCTCTCTCTGCGCTCACGCTATTGCCTTCCTCTAGCTGGGTATCATCATCCAAGCCTTCAAAACTCTGGGCATCCTCCTGGAGCATGTACCCAACACTGTGCTCAAACAGTTCGGGGGACTCCTCAGGAGGACATGGTGGGTCTAGGGAAGGGGTGCCTGATGATCCCATTGAGTACGCGTTGGCAGCTGCTTTGCCAGTACCCTGAGCCTGGGTGAGAGAGGATGAGGAGGATGAGGAGGGCTTGGTCATCCACTCTACCAAGCCTTCGGCATGATGTGGCTCAACATGTCCAGCTGCCGAAAACAAGGACAAGCATGTCCCATGGCCACGTGCTGATGACGATGCACCACGTCCATGACCAGCACTGTTGTCTCTAGACACAGAGCTTGCTTGCCCTGTTTTCTTGCCTCGGGACTGTCTGCCTCTCCTTGGCGGTCTTCCAGGCATTGTAGTGGGTAGTGTATATTGTGCGGGAGTCACAGCACACACACTAACTCCTGCAGATGGCAGTCTTAGATGACAACAGGGCCTTAGGGCAGATAGAGGCTGAGGTGGTTTAGTGTGCTGTGCTATACTTACACAGCACACACACACATGCTAACTCCTGCGATGACTGTCTGGCTGCCTTAGATGACAACAGGACCTTAGGGCAGATACAGACTGAGGTAGGCAGATACAGGCTGAGGTGGTTTATTGGGTGCTGTACGTACACAGCACACACACGCGCTAACTCCTGCGATGGCTGTCTGGCTGCCTTAGATGACAACAGGGCCTTAGGGCAGATACAGGCTGAGGTGGTTTATTGTGTGCTGTTCTATACGCACACACACACTTGCTAACGCCTGCGATGGCTGTCTGGCTGCCTTAGATGACAACAGGGCCTTAGGGTACAGGTGGTTTAATGTGATACTGCAATGCTGTACTAACAGCACGCACACACTAGACTAATCCCCAGAATCACAGCAGATAATGTCACCACTCAGCACAGCAGAATGAATAACACAGCAGATACTGTCAGCACAGCAGCAGTGCACTCAGAATGAAGAACACAGCAGATGCTGTCAGCAATGCAGAATGAATCACAGCAAATAATGTGACTGACACAGACACTAACGCCGGAACACACTACACTAGGCCGCCGGCGTGGCGGCCTTTTATAGTGTGGGGCGTGTACTAAACCCCTGAGCTATAATTGGCCACAGGCATCCTTGCCAATTATTGCTCTCCTCGCCGCTGGCTCTATGATTGGCCAAGCATGCGGGGTCACAGTGCATGGTTGGCCAATCATTAGCCAGCAATGCACTGCGACTGGTGCAGTGCATTGTGGACCGTTCGCATCACACGAATTCGATGAGAACGGTCCACATAGTTCTGGTTTCGACGAGCGGTCGAACGCCCGATGCTCGATTCGAACGTGGGTTCGAATTGAACACCGGGCCCATCCCGAGCAGCAACCATTAGGGCTTGTAATTTGTGATGTTTGTAAACGGGGAGCAATGATAATGAGGGGTGAGGTGATGAGATTTAATCAACATTGCCTCGATGTCTGTTCTTAGATGGTGACTTGTCTTGACCGTCAGAAGCTTCCCTCCATCTTGTAGTCCTTACAGGACTATAGATATTGTCTCTCTTTTTCTCAATCTTCACTACTTACCTAATCCCTATACCTTAAATGAAATGGGTGGTCTGAATGGACAGCGTTTTCCATAGAAACAGAGCAAAGCAGCAGATCAAAATGAAGAACAGAATAATGCTAAGTCCCTACTATTGTGACCTGAAAGTCACATGATTTTGCTGCAAATTTGATGCGACTTGGAGCAATGCCTGTTATATTCTTAAGGTCTATGAACACAGATATAAATGAACAAAAAGTGTAGCGCTTGGGTTGCAAGAGTCAAAACACGTGTACACCTTGAGTGTATAAGGGTGTTGCAGGTATACATCTCAATTAATGAAAAAAGTGATTTAAATAATACCAAGAATTAAAAAATTATTATAAATGAACACAGATATTGACGGTACTCGTTGGAAATCATGGGGTATGGCTTGTCATGCGACTTTGCAGTAACAAGTCGCACTAGTGGAAACCAAGCCCCAACACAGTGACCCAGAGCAAGCATTGAAAAGGAGATGGGGGAAAAAGCACAGGTGAAAGCCATAAAAAGGGAAACATACCTGCAAACAATGACCACATAAGCATCCAGCATGCAGGAGTAGAGAGCTCCACCATTTGTTGCCCAAAAAAAATGCCATAAAAAAACATTTAGAACTCACATTTGCCACTAGTGATGATATCAGTGCCTGAGCCTGTTCAGATCACCAACCTGGAAAGCTCTAGCCAGGAAACACAGAGGCCGCATCACTTCCTGCCTCTCATGCTCAGAGTATACTTGCACTGTTGTAGCCATCTTGGAAATGGCAAACGCCCATAACACAGAGAAAGAAGTAAAAGGCATATAGAAATCAAAAGGAAACGCTGTCACTTACGTCAATATATAGCTCATTTAGAGACTGTACAGAAAGGACTTCCACCCAGGAGAGGCTGCAATATGCCCCCCAGACCACCAAAATGGGGCTCAAACCATATAGCTCATTTAGAGGCTGTACAGGAAGGACTTCCACCCAGGAGAGGCTTAACCTGGCTGGGGCGACAAACGGTAAGGGATACCTTGCGATTTCAGTCCTGATCAGGTGAGGGAAAAAAAGGAGAATTCTGTGAGCCGGGCCTGTCTTTGATTTTATAGTTAACCAGTCCTATCAGGTTGTGGGGGCGGAGTCACAACCCATATGTATGCTGCCATAAAGATGCACCAGGAAAGGGGATTTTTCTTTCTCTTCTTTAATATTGGATGTGGCACTAACCCTTTGCTCAATATTACTGGCCAAACATATTTTCCCTAAATGTGCACTAATGCATTGCAATATACTGTGGTAAACGTGCACTAAAGCACTAAAATGCACTGCGTTAAACGAGCAGTAACACACTGCAATATACTGCTGTAAAAGTTCACCAATGCACTGAAATATACTGTGTTAAATGTGCATTAATACACTGCAATATACTGCAGTAAACCTGCAATAATGCACTGAAATATACTGCGGTAAACATGCACTAACACACTGAAATATACTGCAGTAAACCTGCAATAATACATTAAAATATATTGCATTAAACATGCAATTAATGCATTAATGCATTAATGCACTGCAATTTACTGCGGTAAACCTGCAATAACACACTGCAATATACTGCGATAAACCTGCAATAACGCGCGGCAATATACTGCGGTAAACCTGCAATAATACACCTCAATATACTGCGGTAAACCTGCAATAACACACTGCACAATTCTTTGTTAAACGTGCAGTAACGCACTGAAATATACTGCAGGAACCCTGCCCTGACAAAATAAAATGAAACTACAGTGAAAATGAGCAGTCATACTACACTCACTCTTCACTATCACTAGATTCACACTAAACTAATACTTTACACTCACAATAGAATCACAATAGCCCATTATAGCACACTAACTCGCTAGTAGCACTGAACAGAGCCCTGTTCTATCTATCTCCTCTCCAATATCACACTGAAAATGGCCGCTGTGGGAAGAATATTTTTATCATGTGAGGTGGGACAAAGAGCAATGAGCCATGATTGGATAGAGTCATTATGACAGTGTCCGATTGTGGCTCTGACAATTCTTTGTGCCCTGATTGAGCAAAGCTTTCATTGCTTCAGCCAATCAGGGCTTCCAATGCACTGTGCGGTGGCGCAGTACATTGTGGTCATTCAGTAGGCCGAACAAACGGTCATCGGGTGTTTACCAATGGGTGCATAGCCAATGTTTGGCCTGAACTAATGCTTGGGCTTACCCTTTTGGCCAACACTACCCAGATATTTAATGTAGAAAGTTGGTCTTGAGAAGTCACTGCCGGTATGGAGACATTTAGAGCCCCTGATTTTTAGTAATTGATGCAGAAAAATGGCAGGGCCTTGTAGGTCAGCAGTTCTGTCAAGAAATTCTGTAGCGAGCTGTTGTGGAAATTATATTGTATAAAATTGATGTGGACATTTTATTCTAGGATGTGTGTTTTTATAGATTGTCATCTGTCTCCCTGTGTCTGATTTAATCGTGTGCACTTCCTCCTGTGAGTGCCCTCCCCTTTACTCCATGTCACTTCCTGTGATGTCATTTTGTATTGAGGGAGTGCCTGGCTGTTGGAGGCAGGCACTTCCTGTTTGTGAAAGCTTTTGTGATAATAAAAGGCCATGCTGGCTAGTGTGGCCAAGGATGGCTGACGGGCCGATGGTGAGATGACATGAAAATCTGGTAATGGCTTCTTTAATGCAATGCTTGGCTGGTGAGGTTCAAATGAGGGGGCTGAGATAAGGATGGATGAAGGGGTTTGGGAGGTAATGGAAGATTTGTAGGTAAGGCATTATATCATTATAAGGCATTATATCATTAAGATGGAAAGAATCATTGGTTATATTAGAAACAGGAAAAATTGGCTGTTTGCTATACAGACAGTCAGATTTTTACCATGTCAGCTGGCGACTCACTTGGGGGACCAAACAGAACCTCCTTGGCTATGTGATGTGATATGGAGGTTCTGCTTTGAAAAAAAAAAGAACATAACTTTTGTCTTTCTGAGATAATGTTGGAAGGTTGATCGTGTGTGGGTATGTGTAAGCTGTATTATGCTGTGGCTTCAGAAGTTTATTATGGTTAAGCGGGAGGGGGTGTACAGAGGGTGGTTTCAGTCCGGAAGGAACCGCATTCATGTACACCTGGCCCGAGGGGATAGCAGTGACTGGTGATCCAATGCTGAGAGGCAGGCTGGGTCCACCAACACTAGATCTGTTGTAGTTTCCTCTGATAATTCTACCAATGTAACCAACTTATTTTGGCAGGATCAAGAAAAATAGATAAACAAA
Organism: Lithobates sylvaticus; assembly: GCA_028564925.1. NCBI lineage: Eukaryota > Metazoa > Chordata > Amphibia > Anura > Ranidae > Lithobates > Lithobates sylvaticus. The sequence continues at coordinate 310,330,436 of CM053031.1, forward strand.
TAATATAAAAACATTTTCAGGCCTGTTTTTGAACTTTGTGTGGCTGGTCCATGCAAAGATTTCAAACTACTGTTGTGTTTTTTTCCAAATTGTATGTATTTTTTTTTCTATCGCTAAGAGTGAAGGCAGAATTCCATCTGGTTGGTTTTAATTTTAATTTTTGATTTAGGAACTATGAAATATCTCCCCCACGTTTGTATCAAAATGTTTGTCTAAAGTTTTAGCTGTCTCATGTTCTATGTGGTAACAAGAATAAGTCTGAACCTACCGCGACAGTCGCGTTGTGGGTGTTGTATTTTAGTAAAAACATAAAATTAAGGGTTACAGAGGGTTTAGCTATTATCGGTTTTGAGGAATGCCATTGACAATTTACAAATGTACATGAACGCTGTATTGTTTATGAATGACAGAGTAATAACTTGTGTGTATAAGTATCTTTTCAGGTCCAAGGAGTTTCTGAGGCTCTGCACCATTCTAAACCCTGCATGTTTTCCTCCACTTTGTAAAGATGAGGAAAAGGGGGGGAAGAGAGGGCTGAGTGACAATTTTTCAGGCCAATGATACTAACCACTCTAATTCTAGCCAAGTTTGTGACGGGTGACAGGTGACAGGTGACTGGGTCGTTGCAGAGAAGATTGATGAACAAGACAACAAGGATGAGAAGTATCTTTATTTATATTTTTTTAAAGTGTATTTTCTAACTAGCTAAGAAAGTGAACAGGACACATGGTTGGGTCTACTCTGAGTCTCCACGGAGCTCTAGTGCCCCAGTGATGACAGCGGTGTATGATATACAGGCATATTGGTGTGAGGAGTTGTGACAAACTAGTAAAGACTCCAAACAGACACTTGTAAATGGAATTTATCGATACATTTCTAGAGGGTAAAATGAATTATAATTTTGACAATAGCTCTGGTTCTCACCAGTTTTGGTATCGGGATAACTAGGTAGCCCACAAGTGTGCTTCGGATCTACAGTTTATAAAGTAATTCCCCTAATGGAAGAGATTAATTTGTGCTGGTGAATCTCGTCCCAGCATCTTATGTCGCGGCCGATCGCGAGGATCTGATGGTGCGAGGGAAGGTAAGAATGACAGGGACACCTAGAAGGGAATTGCTTGTACACGGTGGGGGCTTGAGCTTATGAAACGATTGAAAAATGTATCGTCCATTGAGGATGGGATGTTTTCATGTAACCGTTGAAGCTACAAGGAAGTTCCCACAATCCAAGGGGGGTCCTGGGATTTCAAAAGTAAAGATTGTTATACCTGAATGGGGGATACTAGTTCAGGCCCATATGGATGGGGCTTGGATCCCTGAGAAGCGAAGCCAGAGCTGTAGCTAGTGAAGGATGGAATTCTCTAAAAAGTCTGGGAATCTGTGGTGATTTAATTTTTATTTTTGCAGCGGATCATAGTTGAAGGAAGTAGGGGTATATTTACTCATGTTGTTTTTGTTTCTATTCCTTATATATATCGTGATGAGGTGCTCCTGCTGCCTGATTTGGACGCGTGACCAGATCCTGAGCAGATGACCACATCTTCCTCAATGAGACGCCCAAGACGCCCGACCTGCAAACAAGACACAGAGGATCCCAGACCGACCAGCGACTACTACAGCTCACCATGTCATCTTTACTGAAGAACAGAGTCTACATGTCAAGCCGTGTTTTCCTTTTTATGGACTCATATGGACTGTATTCATCGTGGGACACATGGGAGCATATGACAAAAAAGGAAGGACTGTTGTGGAAATTATATTGTATAAAATTTATGTGGACATTTTATTCTAGGATGTGTGTTTTTATAGATTGTCATCTGTCTCCCTGTGTCTGATGTAATCGTGTGCACTTCCTCCTGTGAGTGCCCTCCCCTTTACTCCATGTCACTTCCTGTGATGTCATTTTGTATTGAGGGAGTGCCTGGCTGTTGGAGGCTAGTGTGGCCAAAAATGGCTGACGGGCCGATGGTGACATGACGTGCGAATCTGGTAATGGCTTCTTTAATGCAATGCTTGGCTGGTGAGGTTCGAATGAGGGGGCTGAGATAAGGATGAATGCATTGATGAAGGGGTTTGGGAGGTAATGGAAGATTTGTAGGTAAGGCATTATATCATTATAAGGCATTATATCATTAGGATGGAAAGAATCATTGGTTATATTAGAAACAGGAAAAATTGGCTGTTTGCTATACAGACAGTCAGATTTTTACCATGTCAGAGCCCAGAAGATTAGATAGAAAAAATAATAAGTCATCCTTGGTTGACAATGATTGACCTAGGTTTAAACCGGTGATGTTCAGATTTTTTCTGACCTTTCAAAAAAAGGGTCTAGGGTCAAGATGAAGTTCCTAGAGGAAAGGGGTCATCCCTGCTGAGCGTCATTGGGGATTGAGAAGGGGGAGGAGAGATGGCCATTAACCTTCACTTGAGCGAATACTTGGGAGTAGATAGTTTGGATTCAATGCATCATCCGCTGGCCAAGACCAATTTGTCAGAGGGTTTATGTCACAAAGTCCCAGTTCACCCTTTTCGGAATTGGTTGAAAGGAACAGCATGTAGACATTTTGAGAGTGTGACTCAGACTCAAGGCTTTTGAGGAGTTTTCCCATGCTTGCTTCGTGGGTACAAACCCTACCTGGTCCGAGTGGATTAGACTAGGAATCGAGTCAGTCAAATGCATTGCAAAAATTTTGGTGAAAAATTTGAGGATGGTGTATAGAAGAGAAATGTGCAGATAGTTCTGGCAGCGGAGCTGGTCTTTCCTATCCTTTGTGAGCACTGTGATATGCTCTCTAAGCGTATCCTTCGGGAAAGCAATGCTGGTGCCCACATCACTATATGCATGCATGTGCTTCCACTGTTGAGACACTTATAAATTTGTAGTGTTAGGACTGCAAGCAACGCAGGGTGCCGTGACGAGGCCTTGCAGCTTTCACATGCATTTGCAAATGTGTGCTAACTAAATCCCTGCTTTTAACAGACGGTTAGACAGGTTCATTTGGTTGGTCAGCAGACTGGTTGGTGAGTTGAGCTATGGAATTGTCTTTGTTTTATATGTATATGCCTTCCATGGGCTCCTCACTGTGAAGGCCAGTTATAGGTGTGGGCAGTGGCCAGTTTTTTGTTACTGTTTGTATATATGTTCCGGGGACACACTGGGCACCTTCCCTGCCATTGTGCTCTAGCTGGGTGTCCAGTGTGCCATGATTAAGCCAATTCTATGACGAAACATGTCGGGGCGTGGCTACTAAGCGATCATTGAGGTAGACACGGAACGCTGACTGAATTTACACAGAGTGGCTACTAACGAGAGCTGGGACGAGGAGGGGTGAGCCGGATAGCTGACATCCCGTAATCTCGTAAGCCCTGGGTCTGCCGTAGCCATCCATTATCCAGCTACCTATGGTTTTGGAGTGCTATGCATTTATTTATGGTGTGCCTTTGATATTCCACATGTGAGTGTAATCTAGTGAAGTTTTATGAGATTAAAAGTGTGTGAAGTTTTTACACTATCGGAGCCTGTGCTTTTTTCATTTACATGTGGAGTGTTTAAAGAGGATAAATCGGGAGCTATGCATTTGTCTCTGAGTGGCACCTGGAGATTTTTCACTCTTCATTCCTATGAAAAGAGAGTTAAAGTGCCTTTAGCAGAGCACGGTAGTGTGAGGCATAAACAGCTGGTGAGTGTGTGGAGGAGTTCCTGGAAGTTTTTATGAATTATAATTATAAGTGATTCACTGGTCACCATCTAATGAACATTTTTTGTAAGTGGACTTTTTGTGTTTAAAAATTGAACACTTTATTTATATATTCGTTTGGAATCACTCATTTTACAGGGTGTTTACATTATAGTTTGAACTGTTACAAATCACTTTTACTTTTGCTATTTGTATGCATTTACTGGATACATTTGAGTTTAGAGTGTGTGCTAATGGCATATTCACTCAGTATTTAGCACCGCTCATTCTACACTGTTTGGTAAGATTCTCTGCACATTATTCATTTATTTAGAGTGGCAGCAAGATTTTTTTTTGAACTTTTTTAGGATTTTACAAGCGGAGTGGTGATACACAGGTGTGAGGGCGTAAGTGTGCATTATTGTTTTATGGAGGAAACTGTGTTTTTAGTTTCCTCACTGTTTGATAAAAACTAGTTATGGAACCTGGACCCTGGATATTTATGTATTTGTATCATGATATCATATTCCCCTCTCAAGCGCTTCCTTGTAGTCTTTCCCCATAGCTGAGATCCTCCAGTCCCTTAAATAGCTTTGTTGCCCTTCTCTGGACTCGCTTCAGCACATCCCTCCTGAGGACTGGTGCCCAGAACTGGACAGCATACTCCAGGTTTGGCCAGAACAGTCTTGTACAGTGGGAGAATTATTGTTTTATCTCTGGAGTGAATCCCCTTTTTTATGCATGTCAATATTCTGTTGGCTTTGCTTGCAGCAGCTTGGCATTGCATGCTATTGCTGAGCCTATCATCTACTAGAACCCCCAGGTCATTTCCCATCCTAGATTCCCCCAGAGGTTCTCCCCCTACGAGTAAATTGTGTTCATATTTTTTGGCACCCAAATGCATTACTTTACATTTTTCAACATTAAACCTCATTTGCCATGTAGTTGCCCACCCTATCAATTTTTATAGGTATTTTTGCAAGGTTTCCACATCCTGAATACAAGTTATTGCCCTGCTTAGCTTTGTATCCTCTGCAAATACTGAGATTGAGCTGTTTATCCCATCCTCCAGATCGTTTATGAATAAATTAAACAGTATTCGTCCCAGGACAGGACCATGGGGGACCCCACTTTCCACACCAGACCATTCCAAGTACTCCCCATTTATCACCATTTGGACTCGCCCACGTAGCCAGTTTTCAATCCAGGTACTCTCCCTATGGTCCATGCCAACTGACCTTAGTTTCTACAGTAAGAATTTTTGGGGAACTGAATTGAAGTTGACTAATTTATGTTATGTTTTTCAAGTATATTTCTAATTCTGTGCTCTGTTATCCTTGAGGGTGCTTCCTGTGACATGCTATGGAAATTAACATTACAATCTTGGTTACTGTATCCCCCTGTTTCCCTTGTGAAGACAGAAGAGAATAATATAATTAAAATCTTTACCATCTCTCCAGATTCCCTTCATCATTCTTTAAAGGGCCAATATGTTCTGGCCTTCCTTTCTTACTATTTATATACAGTAAAAATTGAAGAAATCCCGTGAGCCACCACTGCCCAAATGTTTAAATTTAATACATTTTTCAAAAGCTGCTAGCGTTAAACACGTCACATATATCGTGCAAAGATAAATTGGATACGCTGCGCTAAAAAATGATATTAATAATAGCGTATATTGGCATGGGTGTCCACAGAACTTTTTTCAGGGGGGGGGGCATCATTTTAACGTCACCCATGCTCCTCCCCTTTTTGACTCTCAATATCATGGTCAGAGACTGCAGACATAGTACAGATACACCCAGATACATTACACCCCCATATACACAGATGCATTACACCCCCATACACCCAGATACATTAAACCCCAAAACATTACACCCCCATACACACAGATACATTATACCCCCGATACACCCAGATACATTACACCCAGGTACATTAAACCCTGATACACCCAGGTAAATTACACCCCCATACACACAGATACATTACACCCCCATACACACAGATACATTACACTACCATACACCCAGATACATTACACCCCCATACATTACAAACAGTATCATTAGTATAGAGAACTCCCCTCCAATCAATTTCTATATTGCAAGCTTTAGATGACATTAGAGAGAATTAAATGGATTACTAACCCCAGAAAAGGCAGATGGAAGGCTCCAACAACAGCTGCACATGCCAAGCAGCTCAGATGAGGTCGGGGCCCCATTCAGTGGGTGTTCTTGGAGCCCCTATCTAGAAGGGTGCGCTAGGCCTCTCACAAGTGTCAGGCAGAGCACACACAGCCAGCAGCCCGAGCCAAGGAGGAGGAGGGGAGATAAATCATCAGTGATCTGGTTGGGCTGACAATTAGCAGATGCTGTCCAGGCAGCAGGTGAAAGGTAACAGGAAAGCTTTGGGAGAGCTTTGTATTCCCTGCCTCTGGCCATGCTGCCACCCCTCAGCTCAGAGGCTGCAAACACCATAACTCCCTGACACTCCATGTTGTGTATGTAACTCTCAGCCCTGGGACATGCAGCGCGGCACCCCTGACTGATTGTGCGCACTTGCCTATAGGTAACACCAGCCCTGCCAGGGGGGGGGGGGGGGCACTTAACCCCCCTTGCCCCTACCTGCGGATGCCCATGTACACTGATACTATGTGTAATACCTCCAAGTTATTAAATCAAATAGGAAATAAATAAATATCAGATAAGTGATTACATAAAATAAAAGCATATGGCATACAATAAAAACTACATTTAAAGTGCCTGGTGCACACACGGACCAAGCAGGCTTCATTTTTAACCTCGGGAAACTTTCTATAAATATACAAGCCACACATGTAGAGGTTGGATCACGAGTCGTAGAAACTCTAGACACAGCAAAAGCTTTCGACTCGGTGGAGTGGAGATATCTCTGGAGATGCTTGGAGGGCTATGGCTTTGGTCCCCAATACATTAAGTGGGTCAAACTACTGTATCAGGCACCCACAGCCAAGGTGGTAGCTAATGGGTGGCAGTCTCGAATGTTTGACCTCAGTAGAGGCGCGAGACAGGGCTGCCCTTTATCCCCACTGCTATATGCCCTAGCGACAGAACCCCTTGCAATATCCATTCAAGCAAATCTGGAGATCAGAGGACTGAGAATGGGCTCTCTAATTGAAAAAATCAGTATGTATGCAGATGACACATTATTATACCTGGCTGATTCAGGCCCATCTCTGCATACTGCACTCCACGCGATCAAACAATTTGGAATATTTTCAGGGTTGAAAATCAATTGGGACAAATCTCAAATCTTGCCAATTGACAGCTTCCCACCCCCGGAATCCCAAGCCAGCCTACCATTACAACGAGTCAATGTCATCAAATACTTAGGGATACATATATCTAGATCCCCAGCAGATTACATTTCTCTACACATAGAACCTCTTCTCTCCTTGGTTAAAGCTAAAGTAAGGATCTGGTCAATAAATGTAATTAAAATGGTCCTACTCCCTAAGATACTTTATGTACTATGGCATACCCAAGTATGTCTTCCCCTGAAATATGTCAAATCTCTGGAGGCCCTTTTAAAACCTTTTGTGTGGGGAGCCAGCAGACACAAATTAGCGTGGCAAACTCTTAAGAATCCAACTGAACTGGGAGGCACGGCTCTCCCCGACTTCAATTTATATTACATTGCATCACAGTTGTCACAGTTATTCCACATAGATAAGACGGATGGTGAGAAATTCCTCGCCCTCCTATGTCCAAAGTGGGCACAACTCACCAAAGACCCGATATACGCGATAGCATCAGGCTCAGGAGGGTTGGAACAAGGGGGTAATAGGCAAACCATATTATATCAATATAGGAAAATATGGGACTTAGCCACTTCTTTTTTTTTTTTTCCATAAAGATTTTATTTGAGTATTTCAAAAAAACGGTACAGCATAGTGAAACAGAATAACAATGTAACAAAATGGGCGACCGGTTCTATTACAAAACATTTCAAGCAAAAATTCACATGTTCTGAGCATCATAATTATCTAGTAAACACTCTAGATCCAAGTATATTTTATTTCCCCCTTAATGAGAGAATTTGGTTAATACTCTAGGGTGTATGTGTTCTTCAGAACCTAATAACTCCTTTCAAGATAGTTGAGTACTATTTAACAGTTATCCGGAACCATCTGGTAGGGCATAAAAATATATTGGATCAGATTTACCCACTTGTCCTCTTCTAGAGTCAGGGACATGGGGCCTGGTGTCAGGTAGTAGCACCCTAACCGGGCACCCTGTCCATCTGTTATTGGGTTCAGATTGTAGCTAGTAAGAGAAGAAAAGAAGAAAAGAAATAGTAGGGGGAATGGGTGGGGAAACAGAGTGAGGAGGGGGGGTTGGGTCCCATCTGCTATCCTCTCCGTCTACTGTCCATCTGATGCATACATTGGACCCTCGGAGTCCTGGAAGGTCCAACCACAATGAATTTGTTTAGGAATACTTGATTATATGGTTTGTTGTAATAAGTCTCGGTAGGATTGGGACGTCTTGTATGTAAGCCATGCCTCCCAGGTAGCTGAGAAGCTAGTGATTTTATCTTGTGCAGTGAGGATTAGTTCCTCCATTGTTGCTATGCGGTCTACCCAGAGGACCCACTCCTTCAACGAAGGTGGTTGTGCGGACCTCCAATGTACCGGTATACAGAGCTTAGCAGCATTTATTAGGTGTATGGCTATTGATTTAAGGTATTATTTTTTTCTGGGGAATTTTGGACAAGTGTAGCAGGTATTGTCCTGGTGTGAACTCCAATGGGAGAGAGGAAATTGCTGTAGACACTTCATGTATTTTGTGCCAGTATGGCTGGATCCGAGGGCAAGACCACCAGACATGTATTAGGGAGCCCACCTCTTTTCCACACCGCCAGCAGAGGTCTGTCACTGTCGGGAAAATTTTATGAAGCACCTGTGGGGTTTTGTACCATCTAGTTTTGAGTTTTTGTACCCATTCTCCTGTGTGTGGACATTAAGAGAGCCCTTATGTATGTATAGATGGATACGGTCCCAGTGGGCATCTGTTATTTCCCTGTTTAAGGCTGATTCCCAGTATTCGTGGTCTGAGCGTAGGGACGAGTAAGGTTCCATAAACATGGAGGTATATAAGGCTGAGATCACGTGACTCTGGGGTGATGAGCTTGAGCATAAGGATTTGAATACCGTGGGGGGACTCGTGAATTTTGTGTTTTTTTCTGGCACGTCTAAGAAGTGTTTGAGTTGCATGTAAGACCAAGAGGGAAAAGATTTAGTATTGGACAATGCTGCAAGGTCTTGTTTTCTTAGGAACTTCCCTCTACGAAAAAAATGTTTGGCCTGTATCCGTGTGTAAGGCCATTCCTTTGAAAGATAGGATTTCGGTAGGCCTGGGGGGAAATCTGGGTTGCCTCTAATAGGGGTGATCGGGCATTCTTTTGCTGACATTGCGTGGGTCTTGCATGCCTTTTCACAGGCTTGTAGCGTTGCTCCTATAAGAGGATGTGTGTGCAATCTAGGTGGTGTCAATGGCCTGGAGACCCAAGGCATCGAGCTCAATTCTACATCCGCCATTCGTTTTTCGAGATTCACCCAACTTTTGCACCGGTCATGAAGATTCCAGTCCACTACCCTGGTCATGTTTACTGCCCAAGAATAGCGTTGTATGTCTGGCAGGCCAATTCCACCTTTTGATTTGGGTAGCACCAGCTTTGCCCAACTTATACGAACAGGTTTTGCACCCCACAGAAAAGCCCTACACATCCTCTTATAGGTTGTGAAAAAGGTGGGGGGTTAGTGTATTGGGATGGTCTGCATTTTATACAGTAAGCGAGGCAGTACCGTCATCTTTAGGTCCGCAGCCCTACCGAACCATGAAAGGGTAGGCACGTTCCACTTCAGTAGGTCTTGTTGTATAAGTTTTAGCTCTGATAGAAAGTTCATAGTGTATAGTGATTTCAGATTAGCTGGTAGTTGGATGCCTAATTATGTGATGGCCTCTTTTTCCCATTTAAATGGGAAGTTTGATGGGCATTGACTTACTAGATTGTTTGGTAACGTAATGTTTAGTGCATAAGATTTAGATAGATTCTCCGCATCCATTGCCAGGAAAAAACCCTCTTGTTGGGAGGTGGTGAGCCAGTGGTGCAAATTCAGGGCTTTGATGGTGTTATCCCTGGCCTCCCTGCCAGGGACAAAACCCACCTGGTCTAAGCCTATCCAGGCTGGTATGTGGTAGACAAGTCGGTTGGCTAGAATTTTGATATCCACATTTAAAGCGGAGCTCCACCTGAAAAGAGTTTGATATCCACATTTAAAGCGGAGCTCCACCTGAAAATTTTTTTTTTAAAAGTCAGAAGCTACAAATACTGCAGCTGCTGACTTTTAATAAATGGACACTTATAAGAGGACTAGGTGTCCTCTTATGACGCACTTGTGTGCCTCCCATTGAACCATGGGAGATACCTCAGGTGTGTCATTCAGGTGGAAGTAATCGGAGAGGGCCTGCTTAATATTTACAAGGTCTGCCGGATCTGCAAGAATGGAGGCATCTAATCTCCACCTCTTGGTGGACACAGAATTTTGTGGGAATCTCAAAGAAAGGGTGATCGGGTGGTGGTCTGAAAGGGCCATACTTTCAATGGTCGCGTCTGCCAGATATGTCAGGTCGGATTGACGGACAAAGAGATAGTCCAGCCTCTCGTACCGATTATGAGGGGATGCGAAGAATGTATAGTCCCTCTCTCCGGGGTTTAGGGTGTGCCAAGTATCGTGCAACGCTAGGGATGTTAGTTGCAGTTTTACTTGTTTTAGGGCTGAAAAGGGAGGGAGGAGGTACCCGTCGAGGTGTCTAATAGGGGGTCTAGGGCCATGTTGAAGTCACCCCCCAGTATTAATAGGCCTGTTTGAAAGGAGGCGAGTTTTAGAAATGTCTCCTAGGAAGGTCACCCTCTTGGAGTTGGGACAGTAAATGTTTGCAAGTGTCGTCGGTTTTCCCTTTCAGGTGCCCTTCAGGAAGAGAAACCTGCCCTCCAGATCCAGCATTTGGTCTGTCAGATGAAACATATGTGACTTAGCCAGCAGAATAGAAACTCCTTTTGTTTTGGAGTCTGCGCATGTCGCGTGATATACTTCGGGGTAGCATTTGTTAGAGAGGCGGGGGATTGACCCTGATTTAAAGTGGGTCTCTTGTAGGAAGATCACTTTTGCTCTACAGCGGTGGGCTTCCGCTAAGACACTGCTACGCTTCTCCGGTACATTGAGGCCCTTGGCGTTTAACAAATAAATTTTAAGCGTTAACGTAACTGATGTTTGGACTGTGGAAGACATGGGTAAGTATTATCAACATGCTTGGGCACAACTTGTAGACGTAGATGGAGAGGGGTCGCGGTGGGGGGGGGGGAAGATCAGAAGGTGATAGGGGATAGAAGAAGGTAGAGGATATCTAGAGCTACTAGGTGCTCTTCAGGTTTTACAGGTGGTGAATAGAAAAATGTATTGGGGTGGGAAGGTAGTCTAACACCAGGAAGGAATTCCATTATAACCGCCACCCAGAGCTTGCCCTAGTGGTATTTAGATTTCTGTGGGACAATCTTAGACTAAGGGCCTCGGCGGGTGTTTCATAAGTAAATAAATTGGCCCTAGCATCAAAATAATTACCCCCTCTTTGCCAATGTATGCCCTGAGCTAAAATAGGGTGACAGTCAGCTGTATCAGGGGATTTTTTGGGACAATGCAAGGGATACGAGTCAGTACCTGGGATGTGGGATAAAGATCTGTGCTTTCTGTTGCCAAGACTTCAGCATATAGGTTGCATGTAAACCGCATACCTAAAATGGTGGGAGCTTTAAGGAACACGTCTCATCTTAACCTATATTTAACCAAGGAGTACATCCAGCTCTATAGGAGGAGAGAGGGATGTCACCTTCTAAACCCTTAGAAGTGGGCAAACATTTCAAACAACATCAATGGTCAGAGCAGTAAGAGGATTACCAATCCGTATCAGAGATGCGGATTAGATCAGGCACATTGGGGATTATGCAAGGTTTGAGATCTGTGCCTTCCGTCTTCAAGACTCCAGCACTCAGGCTGCATGTAAACTGCATATCCAGCGTGCTGGGGGCTCCAAGGGACATGCCCCACAATAACTAACATTAACCAAGGAGTATGTCCAGCTCCATAGGGAGAGAGAAGAATGTCGCTTCTTGTATCATTATAACTAAACAAACATTTCAAACAGCTATATTAATCAAAGCATAGTCAAAAGTGCAGATCAGGCATCTTTGGGAATAGCTGGGCGGGGCCAAGGATATAAAAGGGGGGGGGGAGTGTCCACTTCAGCAGAGTTACCAGATCTATGGCCCCGTAGTTTGCACATATATTTTCGAAAGAGACGTATTAGACCCTATGAGGGAGTGCCAGCAACTCCATTATTGGTGTCAGTATGGGTGACCCCTGTGCTGTCCTTCAGTGCTCAATAAACCTGGCCTTGGCAGTCCATATGTCATAAGGGTGTCCTGACTACGACCAGTCTGTGCACGGGGGTACAGGGTACAGCAGAGTGGTAACATTTTGTATAACAGCAGCCAAGAGAGGGATGAAGCGTAAAAAATAAAAGAAAAATAAAAGAAAAAATGAAAATTCGCTTCTGGTGGAAATACCTGAGGCCCCCATCAGATCTGAGCGTGGGAGTAAGGCTCAAGTAGCACACTCCGTGCCTTTGGTCCTTGCTGCTCGGTAACTAGAACCTACTCATTGAGTACACGACTAGCGATCCATCTTGCGTCTCACAGATGATGGTGAAGCTCGTGGGCTCTCTTCAGTTTCCATATCTCCACGCATTCTCGTGGGGAGTTGGCTGATGTTCTGCGTCTCCTCTTTCTGTGTCTTTGTGAGCATGGGGTGTCCTCGGGTAGCGTGGGGATCCATGGGTCGGGTTGCATGAATACCAGTCAGGCACTTCTGTCACTGTAATGCCTAACGTTTCACAGAAGGGTTGAAGATCAGCCGGGGGTTCTCAGCTGTGCCGTGCGATTTCCTGATGTCGCTTGTAGGCAAAATGGAAATTTCCATCTATAGGCTATGCCCCTTTCACGCAGGGTCTGCAAGAGAGGGCGTAGGTCTCTCCTATGTTGCAGGGTGATTTTAGGTCCTGAAACAGTTGTATGCGTGCACCATTGTGTTCCAGTCACTCATGGTTGCGGGCCAGGCGTAGTATCTCCTCTTTTTGTGTGAAATCGACCAGGCAGCAAACAGCATCCCTCGGGGTGTCCCTACCCTCTCGGTCTGAGTGCCCTGTGACACCTTTCCATCTCTACAGGGGCATCAGGCGGCCTTCCTAGCAGCGTGTTAAAGATAGCCCAAACTACTGGTTGCAGTTGGGGTCCTTCCACTGTCTCTGGAATACCTTTCACCCTCAGATTGCGTCTGCGACCCCTGTGGTCGAGATCCTCCATGTGTCTGTGCATCTCAATCAAGTGCTGTGCATGCACACTGACTACCCTCTGAACTTGGTGTATGGCCGTCCCATGTGTCATGGCGGCCGCCTCCACATGTTCTAGCCTGGTAGCAACAGCTCTAATGTCTGTCTTTAGGTCTGCTATGGCCACAAATAAGGTGTTTTTTATGTCCATTGCAACCTGCTGGAGGTCTGAGAGGCAGAGTAGGGGAGAGGTATGTGGGGCTGAGCTACCTTGTGAGGAGGCCGACGCTCCTAACGAATCCGCGGTGATCGCAGGGCCCGTTGTATGCCGCTCCGAGGCCCGGGATGCGGCCTGTGGTTCTCCCTGCTGTAGTGAGCAGAACATCGCGGGGATGTTCCGGCTCAGTTGTGTCGCTGGGAAATGAAGCTCTGGGTGGCGGAGCTCTCAGATCAAGCTGCCATCTTCGGCCGGTGCTAGGCCATGCCCCGACTTAGCCACTTCTAAACTCGAAATTCCACGATACAACGATTACACACCACTATGGCATAACAAAAACTTACCAGAGTTCACCAAAATACAGGACACAAGTGTATGGTCCAGGCAGGGAGTTTTTTATTTACATCACATACTAAAAGATGGACGCCTTAAAACCTTTAACTCACTCAGAGAAGAATTTCTAATCCAAAACCAAATGTTCTTTAGATTTTTACAACTCAGCCATGCGATGCAATCTCAATTTCCTGAATCAATCCCAGACTCCACACCTAATGTCATTATGGTAGTGATCAAGAACACAGACCCTCACAAACTAATCTCGGTATTTTACAATATGCTATCCACCCCCATCTCTACCAAAATAGCATATGACCTGAAACCCAGATGGAAGAGGGAAGTGGGCCCAATAGAGAATGAGGAGTGGGAGGAGGCATTGGAGGCCTGCAAGGCAGTATCCCCAAACTATCAGACCGACTATCACTGCTCTATATTCTGCATAGGGCATACCTCACTCCCCTTAGAGTGGCAAGATACAAACGCACTCAATCTACAACATGCCTGATGTGTGGACTGGAGACAGGCACATTTTTTCATCTGCTCTGGGCTTGCCCCAAAATCCAGGGCTTATGGAAGCAAATTGTGACATTTCTACATGATACCATGGGCTCACCCCTAGCATTAGACCCTAAACAGTGCCTTCTTGGAATCCTACCAGATACAATCGACAAATATACAAAAATATTTCTCCACGAGACACTATTTTCAGCCAGGAAAATTATAGCTAAAAAATGGATGAGACAAACACCTCCCATGATGGTAGAACGGAAACTTGAAGAAAATAATACCTTACCCTACAAGAAGTGTATATATATTAACAGAGGTTGTCCCAACAAATATAACAAGATATGGGACCGTTGGTTACAAGAGTCTGACACCTGTGTATAATAAAACCATATCAGCTTGAAATGACAACTAAGGCACATACCTCTGTATATAATCTTTATTTGTAGTATACACATTCATAGAACATATACACATGGCAAAACAATGTACCTGCTTTCTTAGCTATAATATTTGTAATATGCAATGTAACAGTTACCAAGTTTATATGTGAAGCCAACATAACATGTATGCACCGTTTTATTAATAAAAACCTTTGTTCAACGTAAAAAAAAAAAAAAAAAGGGGAACAAATTGGTCATTCTTTTGAATTTGATACGATCAAGGCAAATTTTTCACATGTGGATAACCTTATCTATATGTAACTAATTAGAGATAAATAATCAAATACCTATCTTTTCTATACATTTTAGGTGATTCTTTCCTTTGTCTTCTCCCTATGATTGCATTATCCCCATTGGCCCAGCTCTAGAGGAACTCCTGTACCTAATTGATTCAGGTTTCTGACTTTTATTGAATTATATATGTAAAGCTAAGTGAAATATGTCTTTAACTTAATTGTAATAACATTGATAGACACTTCATGTATTTTGTGCCAGTATGGCTGGATCCGAGGGCAAGACCACCAGACATGTATTAGGGAGCCCACCTCTTTTCCACACCGCCAGCAGAGGTCTGTCACTGTCGGGAAAATTTTATGAAGCACCTGTGGGGTTTTGTACCATCTAGTTTTGAGTTTTTGTACCCATTCTCCTGTGTGTGGACATTAAGAGAGCCCTTATGTATGTATAGATGGATACGGTCCCAGTGGGCATCTGTTATTTCCCTGTTTAAGGCTGATTCCCAGTATTCGTGGTCTGAGCGTAGGGACGAGTAAGGTTCCATAAACATGGAGGTATATAAGGCTGAGATCACGTGACTCTGGGGTGATGAGCTTGAGCATAAGGATTTGAATACCGTGGGGGGACTCGTGAATTTTGTGTTTTTTTCTGGCACGTCTAAGAAGTGTTTGAGTTGCATGTAAGACCAAGAGGGAAAAGATTTAGTATTGGACAATGCTGCAAGGTCTTGTTTTCTTAGGAACTTCCCTCTACGAAAAAAATGTTTGGCCTGTATCCGTGTGTAAGGCCATTCCTTTGAAAGATAGGATTTCGGTAGGCCTGGGGGGAAATCTGGGTTGCCTCTAATAGGGGTGATCGGGCATTCTTTTGCTGACATTGCGTGGGTCTTGCATGCCTTTTCACAGGCTTGTAGCGTTGCTCCTATAAGAGGATGTGTGTGCAATCTAGGTGGTGTCAATGGCCTGGAGACCCAAGGCATCAAGCTCAATTCTACATCCGCCATTCGTTTTTCGAGATTCACCCAACTTTTGCACCGGTCATGAAGATTCCAGTCCACTACCCTGGTCATGTTTACTGCCCAAGAATAGCGTTGTATGTCTGGCAGGCCAATTCCACCTTTTCATTTGGGTAGCACCAGCTTTGCCCAACTTATACGAACAGGTTTTGCACCCCACAGAAAAGCCCTACACATCCTCTTATAGGTTGTGAAAAAGGTGGGGGGTTAGTGTATTGGGATGGTCTGCATTTTATACAGTAAGCGAGGCAGTACCGTCATCTTTAGGTCCGCAGCCCTACCGAACCATGAAAGGGTAGGCACGTTCCACTTCAGTAGGTCTTGTTGTATAAGTTTTAGCTCTGATAGAAAGTTCATAGTGTATAGTGATTTCAGATTAGCTGGTAGTTGGATGCCTAATTATGTGATGGCCTCTTTTTCCCATTTAAATGGGAAGTTTGATGGGCATTGACTTACTAGATTGTTTGGTAACGTAATGTTTAGTGCATAAGATTTAGATAGATTCTCCGCATCCATTGCCAGGAAAAAACCCTCTTGTTGGGAGGTGGTGAGCCAGTGGTGCAAATTCAGGGCTTTGATGGTGTTATCCCTGGCCTCCCTGCCAGGGACAAAACCCACCTGGTCTAAGCCTATCCAGGCTGGTATGTGGTAGACAAGTCGGTTGGCTAGAATTTTGATATCCACATTTAAAGCGGAGCTCCACCTGAAAAGAGTTTGATATCCACATTTAAAGCGGAGCTCCACCTGAAAATTTTTTTTTTAAAAGTCAGAAGCTACAAATACTGCAGCTGCTGACTTTTAATAAATGGACACTTATAAGAGGACTAGGTGTCCTCTTATGACGCACTTGTGTGCCTCCCATTGAACCATGGGAGATACCTCAGGTGTGTCATTCAGGTGGAAGTAATCGGAGAGGGCCTGCTTAATATTTACAAGGTCTGCCGGGTCTGCAAGAATGGAGGCATCTAATCTCCACCTCTTGGTGGACACAGAATTTTGTGGGAATCTCAAAGAAAGGGTGATCGGGTGGTGGTCTGAAAGGGCCATACTTTCAATGGTCGCGTCTGCCAGATATGTCAGGTCGGATTGACGGACAAAGAGATAGTCCAGCCTCTCGTACCGATTATGAGGGGATGCGAAGAATGTATAGTCCCTCTCTCCGGGGTTTAGGGTGTGCCAAGTATCGTGCAACGCTAGGGATGTTAGTTGCAGTTTTACTTGTTTTAGGGCTGAAAAGGGAGGGAGGAGGTACCCGTCGAGGTGTCTAATAGGGGGTCTAGGGCCATGTTGAAGTCACCCCCCAGTATTAATAGGCCTGTTTGAAAGGAGGCGAGTTTTAGAAATGTCTCCTAGGAAGGTCACCCTCTTGGAGTTGGGACAGTAAATGTTTGCAAGTGTCGTCGGTTTTCCCTTTCAGGTGCCCTTCAGGAAGAGAAACCTGCCCTCCAGATCCAGCATTTGGTCTGTCAGATGAAACATATGTGACTTAGCCAGCAGAATAGAAACTCCTTTTGTTTTGGAGTCTGCGCATGTCGCGTGATATACTTCGGGGTAGCATTTGTTAGCGAGGCGGGGGATTGACCCTGATTTAAAGTGGGTCTCTTGTAGGAAGATCACTTTTGCTCTACAGCGGTGGGCTTCCGCTAAGACACTGCTACGCTTCTCCGGTACATTGAGGCCCTTGGCGTTTAACAAATAAATTTTAAGCGTTAACGTAACTGATGTTTGGACTGTGGAAGACATGGGTAAGTATTATCAACATGCTTGGGCACAACTTGTAGACGTAGATGGAGAGGGGTCGCGGTGGGGGGGGGGGGAAGATCAGAAGGTGATAGGGGATAGAAGAAGGTAGAGGATATCTAGAGCTACTAGGTGCTCTTCAGGTTTTACAGGTGGTGAATAGAAAAATGTATTGGGGTGGGAAGGTAGTCTAACACCAGGAAGGAATTCCATTATAACCGCCACCCAGAGCTTGCCCTAGTGGTATTTAGATTTCTGTGGGACAATCTTAGACTAAGGGCCTCGGCGGGTGTTTCATAAGTAAATAAATTGGCCCTAGCATCAAAATAATTACCCCCTCTTTGCCAATGTATGCCCTGAGCTAAAATAGGGTGACAGTCAGCTGTATCAGGGGATTTTTTGGGACAATGCAAGGGATACGAGTCAGTACCTGGGATGTGGGATAAAGATCTGTGCTTTCTGTTGCCAAGACTTCAGCATATAGGTTGCATGTAAACCGCATACCTAAAATGGTGGGAGCTTTAAGGAACACGTCTCATCTTAACCTATATTTAACCAAGGAGTACATCCAGCTCTATAGGAGGAGAGAGGGATGTCACCTTCTAAACCCTTAGAAGTGGGCAAACATTTCAAACAACATCAATGGTCAGAGCAGTAAGAGGATTACCAATCCGTATCAGAGATGCGGATTAGATCAGGCACATTGGGGATTATGCAAGGTTTGAGATCTGTGCCTTCCGTCTTCAAGACTCCAGCACTCAGGCTGCATGTAAACTGCATATCCAGCGTGCTGGGGGCTCCAAGGGACATGCCCCACAATAACTAACATTAACCAAGGAGTATGTCCAGCTCCATAGGGAGAGAGAAGAATGTCGCTTCTTGTATCATTATAACTAAACAAACATTTCAAACAGCTATATTAATCAAAGCATAGTCAAAAGTGCAGATCAGGCATCTTTGGGAATAGCTGGGCGGGGCCAAGGATATAAAAGGGGGGGGGGGAGTGTCCACTTCAGCAGAGTTACCAGATCTATGGCCCCGTAGTTTGCACATATATTTTCGAAAGAGACGTATTAGACCCTATGAGGGAGTGCCAGCAACTCCATTATTGGTGTCAGTATGGGTGACCCCTGTGCTGTCCTTCAGTGCTCAATAAACCTGGCCTTGGCAGTCCATATGTCATAAGGGTGTCCTGACTACGACCAGTCTGTGCACGGGGGTACAGGGTACAGCAGAGTGGTAACATTTTGTATAACAGCAGCCAAGAGAGGGATGAAGCGTAAAAAATAAAAGAAAAATAAAAGAAAAAATGAAAATTCGCTTCTGGTGGAAATACCTGAGGCCCCCATCAGATCTGAGCGTGGGAGTAAGGCTCAAGTAGCACACTCCGTGCCTTTGGTCCTTGCTGCTCGGTAACTAGAACCTACTCATTGAGTACACGACTAGCGATCCATCTTGCGTCTCACAGATGATGGTGAAGCTCGTGGGCTCTCTTCAGTTTCCATATCTCCACGCATTCTCGTGGGGAGTTGGCTGATGTTCTGCGTCTCCTCTTTCTGTGTCTTTGTGAGCATGGGGTGTCCTCGGGTAGCGTGGGGATCCATGGGTCGGGTTGCATGAATACCAGTCAGGCACTTCTGTCACTGTAATGCCTAACGTTTCACAGAAGGGTTGAAGATCAGCCGGGGGTTCTCAGCTGTGCCGTGCGATTTCCTGATGTCGCTTGTAGGCAAAATGGAAATTTCCATCTATAGGCTATGCCCCTTTCACGCAGGGTCTGCAAGAGAGGGCGTAGGTCTCTCCTATGTTGCAGGGTGATTTTAGGTCCTGAAACAGTTGTATGCGTGCACCATTGTGTTCCAGTCACTCATGGTTGCGGGCCAGGCGTAGTATCTCCTCTTTTTGTGTGAAATCGACCAGGCAGCAAACAGCATCCCTCGGGGTGTCCCTACCCTCTCGGTCTGAGTGCCCTGTGACACCTTTCCATCTCTACAGGGGCATCAGGCGGCCTTCCTAGCAGCGTGTTAAAGATAGCCCAAACTACTGGTTGCAGTTGGGGTCCTTCCACTGTCTCTGGAATACCTTTCACCCTCAGATTGCGTCTGCGACCCCTGTGGTCGAGATCCTCCATGTGTCTGTGCATCTCAATCAAGTGCTGTGCATGCACACTGACTACCCTCTGAACTTGGTGTATGGCCGTCCCATGTGTCATGGCGGCCGCCTCCACATGTTCTAGCCTGGTAGCAACAGCTCTAATGTCTGTCTTTAGGTCTGCTATGGCCACAAATAAGGTGTTTTTTATGTCCATTGCAACCTGCTGGAGGTCTGAGAGGCAGAGTAGGGGAGAGGTATGTGGGGCTGAGCTACCTTGTGAGGAGGCCGACGCTCCTAACGAATCCGCGGTGATCGCAGGGCCCGTTGTATGCCGCTCCGAGGCCCGGGATGCGGCCTGTGGTTCTCCCTGCTGTAGTGAGCAGAACATCGCGGGGATGTTCCGGCTCAGTTGTGTCGCTGGGAAATGAAGCTCTGGGTGGCGGAGCTCTCAGATCAAGCTGCCATCTTCGGCCGGTGCTAGGCCATGCCCCGACTTAGCCACTTCTAAACTCGAAATTCCATGATACAACGATTACACACCACTATGGCATAACAAAAACTTACCAGAGTTCACCAAAATACA
This sequence comes from Lithobates sylvaticus, assembly GCA_028564925.1. Lineage (NCBI taxonomy): Eukaryota > Metazoa > Chordata > Amphibia > Anura > Ranidae > Lithobates > Lithobates sylvaticus. The sequence continues at coordinate 310,350,713 of CM053031.1, forward strand.
GGACAAAAGTGTATGGTCCAGGCAGGGAGTTTTTTATTTACATCACATACTAAAAGATGGACGCCTTAAAACCTTTAACTCACTCAGAGAAGAATTTCTAATCCAAAACCAAATGTTCTTTAGATTTTTACAACTCAGCCATGCGATGCAATCTCAATTTCCTGAATCAATCCCAGACTCCACACCTAATGTCATTATGGTAGTGATCAAGAACACAGACCCTCACAAACTAATCTCGGTATTTTACAATATGCTATCCACCCCCATCTCTACCAAAATAGCATATGACCTGAAACCCAGATGGAAGAGGGAAGTGGGCCCAATAGAGAATGAGGAGTGGGAGGAGGCATTGGAGGCCTGCAAGGCAGTATCCCCAAACTATCAGACCGACTATCACTGCTCTATATTCTGCATAGGGCATACCTCACTCCCCTTAGAGTGGCAAGATACAAACGCACTCAATCTACAACATGCCTGATGTGTGGACTGGAGACAGGCACATTTTTTCATCTGCTCTGGGCTTGCCCCAAAATCCAGGGCTTATGGAAGCAAATTGTGACATTTCTACATGATACCATGGGCTCACCCCTAGCATTAGACCCTAAACAGTGCCTTCTTGGAATCCTACCAGATACAATCGACAAATATACAAAAATATTTCTCCACGAGACACTATTTTCAGCCAGGAAAATTATAGCTAAAAAATGGATGAGACAAACACCTCCCATGATGGTAGAACGGAAACTTGAAGAAAATAATACCTTACCCTACAAGAAGTGTATATATATTAACAGAGGTTGTCCCAACAAATATAACAAGATATGGGACCGTTGGTTACAAGAGTCTGACACCTGTGTATAATAAAACCATATCAGCTTGAAATGACAACTAAGGCACATACCTCTGTATATAATCTTTATTTGTAGTATACACATTCATAGAACATATACACATGGCAAAACAATGTACCTGCTTTCTTAGCTATAATATTTGTAATATGCAATGTAACAGTTACCAAGTTTATATGTGAAGCCAACATAACATGTATGCACCGTTTTATTAATAAAAACCTTTGTTCAACGTAAAAGAAAAAAAAAAAAAGGGGAACAAATTGGTCATTCTTTTGAATTTGATACGAAATTTTTCACATGTGGATAACCTTATCTATATGTAACTAATTAGAGGTACTCAAATACCTATCTTTTCTATACATTTTAGGTGATTCTTTCCTTTGTCTTCTCCCTATGATTGCATTATCCCCATTGGCCCAGCTCTAGAGGAACTCCTGTACCTAATTGATTCAGGTTTCTGACTTTTATTGAATTATATATGTAAAGCTAAGTGAAATATGTCTTTAACTTAATTGTAATAACATTGACATAATACAACTTATTGTAAACATGTATTAATGTTTATCTTTTTCAACTATAGCATCAACTATATGCAGTTCTCTTAATCCTCCTGAGGAAGCTCTTTTGGGCGAAACATGTAGAGCAGAAGTGGTTGCATTGTTGTATAAATTGCATCTTACCTTGAATACTTTTATTGTCATTTTAAAATTTTGATATTAAATAAAAATAATATATATTTTTTAAAGTGCCTGGTGCATAACTGTGCTCAATAGAAATAAGCATGAACAAATGCTTAGGAACCCAGGAGCCTGATACTATCAAAGAGCCCAGAGGTTGTTAACATGCGTGCTTTGACTTAGCTTAATCGCAAAGTTGCACGCTCCAAGGTGAGCATTTATTACCTAAGGGGGCACCTGAGTGATGACACCCTAGCACCCTTGGATCACATTAAATTATTTTTGAATTACACGGACTTTCATCACGTTATCAGCAATGCAGTTGGATGTTAATCATATGCACTCTCATATAACCTGAATTACCAATTTATCCTGTATTGTTGTTGTTCTTTTTTTTTTAAACGGTCATTAATGACACATTTGGACACTTTATATCAGCACAGGAGTACGTTTGGTGTATTATTTGTTTACACTTATTTCTTTTGAGCACAGTTATGCACCAGGCACTTTAAATGTAGTTTTTATTGTATGTCATATGCATTTATTTTATGTATTCACTTATCTGATATTTAATTATTTAATTTAATAACTTAGAGGTATAACACAGTATCAGTGTATGCTGTTAAAGCACTCCCATTTTTCCTCCATGTTCTTTGTTCCTAGGATTTTATCCCATTTAATATCTTCTAAAAAAGAGTGCAGTTTAGGGAAGTTGGCTCTTTTGAAATTCAGTATCTTTGTATTACCCTTGTGCTTCCTATTTATGTGATTTATACTGAAACTAATTGACCTGTGATCGCTGTTTCCTAGGTTGCCCTGGATTTCCACATCCGCAATCAGGTCTGTATTGTTAATAATCAGTAGGTCTAGTAACGCATTGTTTCTTGTTGGTGCATTTACCATCTGACCCATGAAATTGTTCTGCAAGATATTTATGAATTTACAAGCCTTACGAATGCGCGTTTCCTACCGCCCAGTCTCTATATCTGGATATTTAAAATCCTCCATTATAACTTCCGAATCCGACGCCGCATGGAATAGCTGAGTTTCCCTCAGCTCTCGCACCGCGACTGAAAATCAGCATTTAAATACCTGCCCGACCCTCTTGGGCAGGTAACCACCTCGGACACCCCCTCCGTGGCCCACCGAACGGCTTAACACCGTTGCCGCGGTCCCAATCGCAGACCCAAATCCGCCGCCGGCCAGTCCGAAAATCGAGGCCCCGGCTTCGGCCTTCATGGACGGTCCAGCTCCACTAGTGGCCTGCACAAAGCACACTGCCCCCTCTCACGCCGCTTGTAGCCTCACCGGGTGCCCCCCACCCCCCCTCGGACTGATCTCTATCTGCCGACAAGCCAGCTCTCCAGCAAGGCCGCTACATCTCTCCCACAACAGACGTTAATTGAGGCCCCGGACTCGGCCTATACCTGCAACATATTCCTCACAGGGGGCTGGAAACACCACCCCACCTCTCCCCCCAGCTGGCAGCAAACCCTGAGAGACAACCCATTATATCCATGGATCGCTTTGTGGAGAAAACTGGCCAGCATTCCCTCACAGCCGCACTGGTGCATCAGACCCAATCGCATCTGGAGACCCCAGATCGTATTGCCCAAGCAGTAGCAGCACTTCTATCCCCATGATAGCTGCTTCAGTGGAAAAGTCGGTGGATGCGGGATGAAGCAAATTAAGGCCCAACTGGGGGAACATTCCACTAGACTGCATGAGGTGGAACATCGCCTCTCCAGTTTGGAAGAAGAGGTATATCAGGCGCAAGCTACCAAACAAGCACAGGACAATATGAATCAATACATACTCCAAAAACTGGATGACCTAGAAAACTGTTCCAGAAGGAGCAATCTGAGATTTGTAGGTGTCCCGGAATCTTTACAGTCGTCTGCCATCGTGGAATTCTGTGCCAAACGCATTCCAAAGGCACTAGGACTTCCTGGCCCTTGCATGGTGGAGCGGGCGCATCGCATGGGCACCTTCACCCTGGATCGCAAATCTCCTCAACCGATAATCGCAAAATATCTTAATTACGCTGACAAAACATTCATTCTGCAAAAGTTCAGGCAATCCAGATCTCTTCAAATCGATGGCAATAAAATCCTGATCTTCGCAGACTATTCCTTGGAGGTCTCAAAGAAAAGGAAAGCATTCCAAAACATCTGTTCGGAACTTCATCAGCGACAAATAAAATTCACATTGGCCTTTCCCGCGACCCTCCGCCTCAAAGCCCCCAATGAGGACCAGCTATCTTTTCAAGACCCCCCTGAGGCAGAAGTCTTCCTACGTTCATTGCGTGCTGATGCACACTCCGACTCCCAGCTCAAAGCTTCCCCACACCATCGCTCTCTGGATCAACGAAGCCCGAGGAAGGATTCCCCAAAACACTTCAGGTTGTCTGGACCTGCCCACTGGAGCACTCCACGCTGACGCATGGACTCAACATCCGCCATGCCTTCCATTTGGGCACAAACGCTGCTCAGCTTATGATCTCTGAGACTATTTTCACGAACTAAACAGGTGTTTGATTCATTTGCACCTGACTGTTCTCCTGACCTTGTTCATATATGCTTTATTTTACTGTATCTCTTTGCACTTCCATACTGCTGTTGTGCACCACCCCCTATGGCCTTACTGTGTTGACCCTTCTCATGGTCCGGCACCTATGTACAGCCCACCACATCGGCTAACGTCACTACATTACAAAGGGCGACTACCCACCTTGACGACGGATCACCAAGAGAGCTGATTCACACAGTGATTCTATGCTGAAAAAAGTGAAGTTATTCCAATGTTTTATTTTTGTTTTGTTACCCACCCCCACCCTTTCTATCTGCCTCCTTCTTCACTCCCTCCTCCTACTGATACCCATCAAACACCAGATGGACAGCCATCACCCCTTTTAAAAGACCAGTCCACCCTGACACATACTGATAGATTAAGTCAGCCCCTTAGCCCTCCAGTTGATGTTAATTGTACACTGCCTCATACCACACGCAGGCATACACCCACATGAAAGTTACCTCTTGGAATGTGAAAGGGCTTAGGTCCCCCTTTAAAAGACTCAAAATACTGCGACACCTTAAAAGATTGAAAACTGATATTTCCCTACTTCAGGAAACTCACCTTACTCCCTCTGACTTCCACCGTATGAGAAAGCTCTGGGTGGGCACTGTTCTGGGATCCAGTTCGCTCAAGTGTAAAGCAGGGGTTATCATCCTCATCCACAAAAACCTCCCTTGTGAGGTATTGACCACGGACACTAATAACCAGGGCCGCTTCCTCTCCATACGTTTAAAACTAGGGACTAGAGAGCTAGCAATTTCTAATGTATATGCCCCGAACAATCCCAGCAAGCAGTTTCTCAGTGAAGTGACCACCTGGCTGCTATGCGATCCACACCTACCCCATATAGTTGGGGGAGATTTTAACACCATCATGCATCCGATGGAAGACAGATCTTCCTCCAAACGAATGCGCCCATCTCACATTACCTCTGAAACTTCACACTTTGCATCCACAATGGAATCCCTTCACTTGCACGACATTTGGCGACTCCACCACCCAGCTGACAGAGAGTATACCTTTTACTCCAACCCCCATAACACCTTTACCAGAATCAACTACCTATTTTGTACTGATCACCTCATACCGATGGTCTCAGAGACAGATATTCACGATATTGCCATATCCGACCACGCCCCCATCTCGATATCTCTAGACACCCCTGAATTACGGCCCTCTCGCCAGCTCTGCGCTTGGCACAATGCTCTCTTTGCTCTAGGGACTCTCCGGAAAACAGGGAAAACTGGCAGGTAGAAAAGAGGTCATTCGACACTTGGGCAGATACCCTCGAAAGGACACACAGGGCCCATTGGGAAGCCACCTTCCATAAGTTTGGCAATAAAGCCGGCAAATTGTTAGCGAGACTCTGCAAAGGCCCCTTTCGCCCGACCCACATCACTTCCCTACGGGACTCTGCAGGTAACATAAAATCCTCACAACAGGATATAAACAAAATTATGCTTCAATATCATTCCTCGCTATATGCCACAGACCTCATAGACGAGAACACCGCCAAATCCTTCCTAGACAGAGTATGCATGCCCGAGGTTTCTCCCTCACAACTCGAAGCCCTCAATGCACCTATCTCCCTGCCCGAACTATCTAACGCCATTCGGAACTTAGCCTCCTCTAAAGCTCCGGGCCCCGACGGGTTTACAGGGGAGTTCTATAAGACACTACAATCCATAACCGATTCCACTCTCCTCACAGTCTATAATGGTACATGGTCCGGTGACCCTTACCTGCCAACCGGGAACCAGGCCATTAATCAAACTACTTCCAAAAAAGGCAAGGACCCCCAAGAGCCAGGCTTGTACCGACCCATCTCACTCCTAAATCTTGACGTAAAAATTCTCTCACCATCTCTCACCATCTTTTCAGTCACATCTCATAATAATGACTTTTCCCCTGCATCCTACCTACTCCACCACACCAAAATCCCCAAAAGACATTACCTCAAATCTCTCAACATGTTCATGATAAACGCAGCTAAACAATGCATCCCTTGTCATTGGCGTTCTCCATCTGTTCCAACGAAAGAGGAGTGGTTTCGCAGATTAAATAGCATTGAAAATATTGAAGAACTGATTAGCATCTCGCATGAAACAATACCCAAATTCACAGCAACATGGTACAATTGGCAATGTTTCAAATCCACAGACACATATTCTATGAGCACTGGTTAATAAACTCACTTACAAAGCTAAACATCCCCTTCTATACCCATATCCCATCTATCTCAGTCTATCCCTCCCTTTTTCTTTCTTTTTTTTTTATATCACCTCATTGATCACAATATGAAACTAAATTATTAGAAACTTAGACTCAATTCATAAGGATTCCTACCCATTAAAGAATAACAACTCTCATGTCTATAGTATCTTGATACAATAAACACATATCATATTGTATCAATGGCCTGATTGTTTGCCAATTTTGTATTGTAATATTTCATGCGATTCATTGTGTTACTATTTACTTTCTAAACATTCTTTCGTCAACATTTATGAAAATGTATTTCTGTATGTTTTATTCACTTCAATAAAAATGTTGTGGAAAAAAAAAAAATTCTCTCAAAAATAGTAGCCTCCAGACTAGCCACCACCTCTCTAATTCACCCAGCTCTGTCAGATTTTGTAAAAGTGAGAACAGCTACTATAAACATTCAGAAGGTGTTGCTGGCTCTGGAACATGCCAGAGGCAACCTGGGGGGGGGGGGGTTACCATGCCATCATCACCCTGGACGCAGAGAAAAGGCCTTTGATAATTAATGTCAGCTTCAATTGGCTATCAATGGTCCTAGCAAAACTGGGCTTTACGGGTCCCTTCAGGCACCTCATACAGGCCATGACCTCTACGGCGGCCAGGTTGGTGGTGGCTGGTCTCCTCTCGGATGAATTCCGTCTCTATAAAGGCACGAGATAGGGCTATCCCTTATACCCCCCTCCTCTTTAACATTGCACTGGAACCCCTCTCACGATATCTCACCCAGAAGGCGCCTATACACAGCATCACACTTGGGACTCAAGAACTCTGCACGTCCCTCTCCCCGGATGACATATTCATTTTCTCAACCGACCCTTCCTCGGACATGCCCACCATTAAAACAACCTTTGACGAATTCAGGCTATGCTCGGGCCTCCGCATAAACTATGGCAAGAGCGAAATCCTCCCTATAGGCACATCAATTATCCCTTCATGGGCCCACCACTCACCCTTCACGGTAGCCCACTCCTACATTACATATCTAGGTATTAAGATAGGCAAAACACTCTCTTCTATCTATCAGCTCAACTATCCCCCATTGATAAAGAAAATAACGCAAGAATTGGGTAACTGGATGGATCTGCCTCTTTTGCTTCTGGGAAGATGCCACCTTATAAAAATGGTCAGTTTTGCTTGATTACTATACCCACTCCAAACGATCCCATTGCTTCTGAAACACAAGGATACCTCGACCCTCAACAAAGCCATTTCTAAATTCTTATATCAAAACAAATGACCACGTATAGCCATTGCAAAGCTGTGTCTTCCCAGGCGCGAAAGGGGGCATTAGTCTCCCAAATATCAGAGCATACAACCTTTCTTGCTTAATGAGGATAGGTTTAGACTGGATTTTGCAACTCTCTCGCTACTCCAATTATTCTATGGAATCTTCAATGGCACATCCCTACTCATTGGCAGCCCTTCTTCTCTGCAGATGAAAAGCTACTCCCATACACCTACAACACAACCTTCTCCTCAGAGACATGGCCATAGCATGGAGGGAAGTGAGAAAAGCATTAAAGCTATCGCCCTTTATATCCAGACATCTCCCGATTCAAGGAAACCCTAGCTTCCCACCTGGATTGGAATACAAACCCTTCTCTCTATGGCAGCAAAAAGGCCTCTCAAAATTCTCAGATCTATGCAACATGGAATCAGGACTCCCTCTTCTCTTCTCTGATGTCGCAGTAACATTCTCCCTCCCCCAATCCCATGCCTTTCACTTTTCCCTATCCAATGTGTCAGCTATATGAGGGACTCCTGCAAAGAAGAAAGCAAGAGGTTTCGGTCATTCTTTATGGACATGCTACTACAAAGGGAGTCCTATAAAATCTTGGATATATACAAACCTCTCTTATCAAAGACCACCCCCTCGATTGCTTCCTCATCTGTGGCAAATTGGGGGAAAGACTTTCCTGACCCAGACTTAGTGGATAAGATCCTTCAAGGATATAACAAGTCCCACCAGCTGACCCCCAACAAGGTCTGGAGAGAGACTAATCTCAAGATCATGCACCGCGCTCACATACCCTTCCTATTGGATAAGAAGGTCCAAGGCGCAGCCAGCTGCCCCATGTGTCGCCAGCCGAAACCATCCCTCTCTCACCAATTCTGGGCTTGTCCCTCTATCTCCACCTTTTGGGACCAAGTTATCTCCTTAATTTTTGACATAACGCTGCTCAAACTACCTAAAGACCCCTTTCTTCTCAATTTTGGATACTGGGATGATCAACTGCTACCGTGGTCCTCCACCACCCGCCCCCTCTATAGGGATTGGGCACTGATCTGTCTCTTACTAGCCATAAGACTTATTTTGAAAAACTGGACTTCATTGCATATCCCACGGATCTCACAACTGAAACGGGAGCTCCTAAACTTTCTTCATAAGGATAAAATTAACACCAACGGGGGTGTGACCTGCGCGGACACATGGTCGCATAGATCCGGAGCTCCTGTGTTAACCCGGCTATAGCGGCTCATATCGACCCATCGGGACCCGAAATGACTCCTCCATAGTGGCGGAACACATCAGGACTACTCCCGCAGCATGTCCTGGAAAAGAAAAGAGCAGCGCAAGCCTCAGCGCCTGACGAACTTCTATCCTCACAAGCAGCAGCATGGTAGGCAAGATGGCCACCGGCCGTCTTCTTCCCCATTTGAAATCAGCAATCCACCCAGAGCAGGCCCAGGGCCAAGAAATAATGAATCCCCTGTTAGCACTCAGCATTACTAACCATCCCCTATCTCTGGCAGCCCAGCAAAGGCTAAATTCAGGATGGATGGGGAGGGATTCAGCAACCAGGTCAGCCATGGTACTGACTCTGGGGATGAGACACATGAACTGCCTGATTCAATTGAATTGTTCCCAACAATGCATCAACCTGTAGTTGATACTGTCTTGAAAGACATGTTGCTGTCCTTGAGAAGCTCATTGCAATCAGACATGGCCAAATGTATGCACAAGTTTAATCAGGACATCCAGGCAGTGGAAACATGTGTTGAACACATTGAGCACAAGATGGGTGACTTTGCTGATACTAGTGGACTCCCATGAAGAGAGGGAGGGTGACACAGAGTGGATTAAGGCAAAGCTTGCAGATATTGAGGACCGCAATAGGAGGAAGAACTTAAAAATCAGGGGGATCCCTGAAACGATTCAACAAGCTGACCTGCGTGCATACAATTCCTCCTTATTCAGAGCACTTATCCCAAGTCTCTCTGACCTTGAACTAACTATAGATAGAATTCACCGCTTACCCAAGCCGTCCTTTCTCTCAGACCAAGTTCCCAGATATTGCGCCTTCACTTTTATCATGCAAAGGAGCAATTGATGACCACTATGCGCAAAGGTGAGTCGATCCCTGCACAATATCAAAAGCTGCAGTTTTATGCAGACTTGTCTCAATATACTCTCCAAAAGAGTAAGAATCTAAATACCATCACCAAGGTGCTCAGGAACCACCAGATCACTTACAGGTGGGGCTACCCCACTAAGCTGTCAATTGTAAGGGACGATCGCACCTTTACTATAGACTCACTGGAGAAGGACCTCTCTCTTCTAGAGGACTGGAAGATCCTACCCGACCACACAGACGAACACCATGCAACTAAACCAAGACAATCACCAGATCCTGATTGGACACCTGTTACAAACAGAAACGCCAAGTCGCACACATAATCCGATGGGTAATTTTCCCACTTCAAAACCGGGTGAACTCAGGGAAAACAAATAGGCCTGAACTTTACCCCTCCTGTTCTGAGCAGCAACATGCTGCATACGGGTATTTGGGTCCCCTGCCCTGTTAGCATTGGATCCTGTATGTTGTACTGTTTCAAGCATAACATTATTCTGTTTTTCTTTTTTTTGTTCCTGTTTTTCTTTTCCTTTTCAACAACCAATGGAGTTCAACCAGAAGACTGGGACGCATGAAGAGACGTTCACTTACCTTGGCCCACCGGAATACAGGCATTAGAAACTTCAAACAGTGAGTACAATCAAGACCATCTTACAGCTCACAGTTATCAGCAAACATCATTCTGTAAAAGTCCACAAGATGGTGCTATTGCCCCAAATAGGATAGATTTTGAAGTTCAACACTCAACTTTCTTTTTTTCCCAAAAATGGGTTTGAAAATAATATCAATTAACTCTGAGGGCCTTAACCACCCAGCAAAAAGGAGATCTCTATGGACTGAAGCTATATCTACTAAAGCTGACATTGTATGTGATCAGGAAACGCACTTCTCAGCGTCAGCTCCTCCGGCTTGTTTCCATAAAAATGTCCCTTACATCTACACTGCTAATGCTCACAACAAGACAAAGGGAGTTCTTATTGCAGTGAAGGACTCTGTTGCTTTTACTCTACATGAGCTAGTCACAGATGCCAATGGCCGGTATCTCATCCTCGTATGTGATGTGGACTCTGTCACATACACTATCGTTAATTCATACTAGCCCGACCAGCATCAAATCCGTTTTTTTCATAAACTGTTGAGGAAGGCGAGGGAACATCAACAAGGAAAACTGATAGTGTGTGGAGACTTTAACGCAACCCCTGACCCTGTCACGGACTCTACCTCAGGAGCCAGATGAACGGGGCCTTCTCTTCTACCCCAATTCGTGAGCAGGATCTGTTTGACGCCTGGAGGTGCTTGCACGCGGAGGAACGAGACTTTACTTTTTTTTCCTCACCTCACAAGGCATATTCCCACATCGATCTTTTTTTGGTGGATCAAAGTACCCTGGTCAATGTGTCGTCTGCAGACATCAATGTGATCACATGGTCAGACCATGCTTCGATCAGATTGACTCTGGGCGACGCAGGGACCAACGTATTACTGCCATTATGGCGGCTTAACTCTTTCCTTTTACAACAATCGGACTCTAAATTAACGATCTAAACAAGGTTGAAAGAATTTTTTGATCACAACAAATCTTCTGTACAGTATAAGTTTGTCTTGTGGAATGCTCATAAGGCATTTATTCGGGGCATTTTTATCCAGCTAGGGGCGAGGGCTAAGAGGCAGCAGCGCAAAAAAATAAAAGACCTGACCAACAAGATATTCTTACTAGAGACAGAAAATAAAAGTAAACTCTCTCCCAAAATCACTGCTCAATTATATCAGTTAAGATACGACTTAAGGCTCCTCCTACTGGAGAACTTTGAAAAATCGTCCCAAAAACTGAAAAAATGACATATTACGCTACAGGCAATAAGGCTGGCAAAAATCTATCACGTCGCATCAAGGGCTTAAGACAAAAAAAACAAGATTCCATATATAATTCACCCCATCACCAAACACAAAATGTACCACCCTCAAGACATAGCAGACGCTTTTAGCCATTACTATGGTTCCCTTTATAATCTACAAACTGACCCCGACACCCACCAACCAGACAAGGAAGCAATCAGTCGGTTTCTAGAAAACTTGAATATACCCAACATAACTCAGGACCAACTAATGTCTCTAAACCAGCCATTTAGTTACACTGATATTCAAATGCCCATTGACTCATTACCCATTAATAAATCTCCAGGGCCAGACGGATTTTCCGGTGATTATTATAAAACATTCTCACAGATACTAACTCCATATTTGGAAAAGATCTTTAATTCTGCTGCTGCCTCTGCCTCCTTTCCCCCTGAAATGTTGAATGCCGTAATTGTGACTTTACGGAAGCCAGGGAAGGAACCCAACACACCCCCCCAATTTCAGACCTATATCTCTTCTTAATATTGACTTAAAGATATACGCCAAGATCATAGCCTCCCGCCTAGTAGATATACTCCCTCTTATCATTAACTCAGACCAAACAGGTTTCACTAAGGGACATCAGACGTCAGATGCCACACGCAGATTGACAAACATTATACATTTAGCCAGAGTGCATAGAAGGCCTTCTCTGGTGCTGGGGTTAGACGCAGAGAAGGCCTTCGATCGTATTCATTGGCAGTACCTCAACTTGGTTTTACAAAAATTTGGCTTCTCAGGTACCATATTACAAGCTATCCTGGCCTTGTACTCTAAACCCTCAGCACAGGTCTTCACCTCTAGAGTGTTATCTAAACCCTTCGCCATAACAAATGGCACTGGACAAGGGTGTCCACTGTCACCTTTGATTTTCAATCTTTTAATGGAACCTTTAGCTATATATATTCGCACACACCCCAAAATCATAGGATTTCCCATGTCCAATTATACCCACACCATTAGTCTTTTTGCAGACGATATTATCATGATCCTAAACAACGTAGAATTCTCCCTGGCTTCGGTCCATGAGACACTAGAAATTTTATTTTATAAAGTTATTTTAGAAAGTTTAACAAGCTCTCTTATTATAAGGTAAACAAAAGTAAGTCCTATATAATGGGAATTGGCGTAGACACATCTGTACAAGCAAGATTAAGCACTAAATATCCATATGTTTGGAAACAAGATGGGTTAAAATATCTGGGGATTATCCTTACAGCTCATACTGATGATTTATATACAGCCAACTACTCCCCATTTCTAGATCTAATGCACAGCAAATTACAAGAGCTTTCCAAAACAGAAATGTCATGGATGGGCCGCCTTGCGGCGTTTAAAATGTTGGTACTCCCACAGCTGCTTTATTTATACAGATCTTTACCTATCCCAATTAACAACTCTTTTTTTTTTGAGCAAGGTGCGCCTTTAAAAAATTAACAAATTCCAAGAATGCAGGTGGCATAGGCCATGTGATATTGGAAGACTACTACCCAGCCGCTATTTTAGCTCAGTCCAAGGCATGGTTCCTCCGTGCGCAGGGACCCAGATGGGTGGAATTAGAACAAGCGCAGATTCCAGGGCATAGATTAGTAGATTTGCTCCTAGCCTGTAGACACCTTCCGCAGGTTCCTCAACACTTGTCACCAACTGTTAAAGCTACTTTACACACCTGGAATACTGTTGTATCCCTAGAATTCTTAGACCAAACCCTAAAACCCATATAACTACCAACCTCTAGCCTATCTCTGCTCATCCCAGACCTACATATAGCACACTGGCGGAATAAAGGCATTAGTACAGTAAGTGATCTTATGGTAGGTCCATCAACTAAAAATTTCAGAGCATTACAGTTGGAATCCGATCTAGACGATAATGATCACTACAGGTATATCCAGATAGCTCATTTACTTCAAAGAACTCCCACACTAGACACGTTACTACCGTGGAGAGTATCACTTTATCTCACAAATCTGACAACCAACATCAAAGGGATCTCACTATTCTACTCCCTTATACACTCTAAAACTACATTTGAAAAATCAGCTAACATCAAGGTATGGGAGCAGGTCTTGGACAAGAAGTACACTGAAGCCCAGTGGCAAAAAGCCCTACATATCACTCTTAACGAGAGACCAAAAGTGCCAATCTATGGTCAAATTACTCACAAAATAACTTTAATAACCAATTTAGGCACGCTTTTCCACGTCTTGTGGGGCTGCCCTGGGCTTTATGGACTTTGGTGCAAAATATTTCACCTTATTTCCACACTAGTTGGGACACTAACGCAGCCTTAGCACTCTTATCACTTGGCATAGACACTATACCACCCAAGGCTAGAACTGCAACAACTCACATTCTTCTAGGCACAAGATTGGTAATCTTGCGTCACTGGATGGACACCAACCCCCGACCTTCAAAGAAGTAATAGAAACAATCAACACACACGCCACCTATGAAGTGATGTTTGCAGCAACCCAGGGCAATTATAGTAAAATGAAGTCCAAATGGGACAGATGGTACACATGGTACACAGCTATGCAACTTTAACCAGAATATTTATCCTTATTGACATTAAATATTGAAGCACAGGTATCTGTCAGGTACTCACCAGGGCTGAAGTGCTGAGAGCGGCTTCCCTTGCAGCTGGGTGCGCAGTACCCCTGAGGGTGGAACAGCAGGTACAGGGCATGAAGGAGCACGGGTTGCCAGCAGGTGTATGCAGCTGTACTTCTGATAAACAGGAGCCCGTGCAGGATGGTTGAACTGGTTGGGAGCGAATGCCCGGCAGGGGCTCAAACACCAAGGAGAGAATCAGAGTCTGATGGCAAGCCAGGTCATACACAGGAAGACAGTCCGTGGATCCGATCGTCAAAACACAGGGAAGAGGCAGAGGCAAAGTCCAGGAGGCAGGCCGAGGGTCAAACACAGGTAAGCGAGCAGAGGGAGATCCAAAAGGCAAGCCGGAGGTCAAACACAGGAGAAGTTTAGGGGTAGTCAGGTACAATCCAGGTCTCAACGGGCAGGCTCAGGAGATTAGGCACAGGAACACAGGAAACACAGGAACACAAGGACACAGGAGCTGAGAAGACAAACCAGCAAAGACACAGAGCACAGGGATGCCTTTAATAGGCCTGTCAAGTGGTCAGGTGATGCGCATAGGCGTGTGCATGCGCACATGTCGTTGAACTGGTTTGCCGAATAATGTGTGCCAACCTGTGTGCGCATACCCGCCGTATCGCGCACCCCTGTGCGCCGCTGCGCTGTTCTTCCCTGCAGGCTCACAGGGAAGCGCCGACGCTGGAGGCCAATGATTCTCTGACAGTATCCTTTTCTCTTTTCTTCTCTGTTTCTTCCCGTACATCTTCTGTATTCCCTGAGTACACTCTCGTGTGCTCTGGGTTACATGTTTACGTGTTCAAAGTTCAATTGTTACATGTTAATTCACTCAAGAAATGTTTGCTTTACTATGTATCATACACTTATTCATTAATGTGAATGTCACATGACTACTGTATGACTCCAATTTATGCCAATAAAAATTATTGTTGTTAAAATTAACACTGACTTCAACAAGGAAATTCCCATACTCGTTTCTATTCCAGATGGTGGGCTTTTATGCAAGCGACCCTGACTCGATCAGAGCTGCAGTCTTTCGAAAACTTCTCATTCTCCTACTATGGGTCTTTCACTACTACTACTCCTGAGGATGATCTCCAGCTTTGACTCCACAAACACGGATCTAGAGGCTTCAACATTGGGCACGGCTGTTTACCACGTGATCGGCCGTGACTTCATCACGGCCGATCACAGATGGTACCCCCCTACTTTGCATGGCGCATGCACGTGATTGCGAGTATGCTGCCCATGCACATCAGTGGCGGCGTGTTCCCGGGAACACTGCTCATCACAGACGCTGGTAAACAGCCATTGGCCGGTGGCTGTTTACCATGTGATCGGCTGTGATCCTTTCAGAGCTGATCACTAAATGTAAACATAGAGCGGTAACGAGATGTTACCGGTTTCTCCTCCTCACACACCGATCATGTGTGAGAAGGAGATTGCTGTAACATCTCTTTACTGCTTACAGTGTACACCAATCACACTGATTGCCCCCCTAATAAAGAGGACCTGTGTCAGAGAAAGACTTTGGCCGCCCATGCTCACCATGCTATTGCGGATCAGCGATCCTGCGCACACACGTGTTACAATGGTACATGTGTGCGCGCAGTGGCCCGTGAGTGTGCACGATATCGCACGGACGTGCGCAATGGCGCATGGGTGTGCGCGATGGCGCACAAGTGTGTGTGCCGTGGCGCACACGCTATGGCGTGGCTATTTTAGGCGGTTCTCTTGATTGATTACCCGGATTTGACCCTTAGCCTGCCTTACTGACTTTCTTGCCTGATTTCACAGATCTGACCTTTTGCCTGCTTCACGGATTTGCTATTCTGTTACCTGATTCCCTGTTACTTCCTGGACTGTTTACTATCACGCACAGGATCATCAGCCAGTTCCTGATTCCCAGTAATCCACTACTCAGCTCCTCAGCTTCTTCAGGAACCTACACCTGCTTGTGGCCAGTGCTTCTGCGTGCCACTCGCTCCCTGTATCACCTCTGGGGGACGGGGTGCGCGTAGTTGCAAGGGCTAACCACTCTTGGCATCTCGGCCTCGGTAAGTGCGTGTTGTGACAAACTGTCACCACCCATCAAAGTACCTGTCACAGTTCATCTGAGTACCTGTCACAGTCCATAGGAGTACCTGTCACCAGGCCATCGGAATACCCGAGTACCTGTCACCAGGCCATCAGAGTACCCGAGTACCTGTCACCAGGCTATCAGAGTACCCGAGTACCTTTCACCAGGCCACCAGAGTACCTGAGTACCTGTCACCAGGCCATCAGAGTACCCGAGTACCTGTCACTAGCCCATCAGAATACCCGGGTACCTGTCTGCAGCTCATCAAGTTACCCGAGTAACTGTCTCTAGCCCATTAGAGTACCTGAGTACCTATTTGCAGCCCATGCCTCATAGAATATACGTTGGGGTGTTTGCTTTCAAAAATGGGGTCATTACATTTAACCCGTGAGGGGCGTGACTGGACATTAGGTGTGGTGAGCGAGGTATGTGAGTGCGAGAGCATCTGTGTGCTCCCCTCCACCCTCCGCTATGTGGATATGCTAAGATGCCGAGCCCTCACTAAGCCTGAGTGATCATTTCCTTGCTCGGCGTATAGAGCTCTCCGGAGGTTCCCGAAGTCAGCCCGAGCTGTGTATCACACCACAGCGCTGCATATGCACGGAAACACGGAAACAGCCGAAGCCCTGCCGAAGGTGACGTCACACGCCGCCTCCTGTCCGCCGCTCGTACTGTAAGGAAGAGAGAGGCGGGAAATACAAACCGCTACGCTGGTCCTGGGTGGCCAGCTGTACGGCTGCTAAAAAACAAAAAAACGGGATACCGGAGGAGGCGGAAACCCCAAAGAGTCTTCTCTGATTGCCCTTGAAGGTGTCCTTCCCAAGACTACAAAGCTGCAAGGAGAAGGTGAGAGGATTTCTATGGGATGTGCATATGGGTATATGTGCCAGATTACCCCTAACTGCAATTAGTGGACTGTCCTTTGGCTATACGCTTAGCTATTTTGCCCTTTTTTTTTTTTTTTTTTTTGCAATAGTGGGTTACTTTCACGTCAGAAATATACTTGGCTCCTTCTTTTTCGCTGAAATCTGAGGACTGTTTTACACTAAAGATACAGGCAGTGCAATGCAGCCTATCTCCTATTAAGGACTGTTACCTGTAAGAAAGGAAAAAAAAATAAAATATATAAGCTGTGTGCTATGCTATCGAGGTGTACTGGCTTACTATCTAACTGCTATCAGAGGCGTACTGCTAAGAACATATAAGTTGCACTTTATACCGCACATATCGCGCTGCGTAATAGTGCTGGGCTCTTTCCTTTTTTTTTTTTTTTCGCCATAACTGTAAACTGCAAACTGCCTTGCCGTTCAGGAGACAGGCTGTGCAAGTGTTGTGTATATGCGTTTGTGGCTCTTTCTCAAAGCAGCAAGTTGAGGCCCGCTCCACAGTTGTAAATACAGGCTCGCTAAGGCGCTTATTTAAAATCTGTTTGTCCCCATGTGATACCTGACGGCTTTCTGTACCACAGACCCTTGCTCCCGTCATTTACCGCTATCATCACAACCACGGAGGGGTGAGATAAAGGAAATTTTTTTATATAGCATCTTCTGCTCTACGGTTACCTAGATGTATTAAGGAACCTCTTGGGTGCCATTAAAGGTAACTAAAGGAGACCAGCTCTCTGTGTCGTAGTAAGCCTCAGCTGCCACACCCTGCTGGGCTGTGGGCTCAAATAAACAGAGAACACT